>JAVTVJ010000149.1:3760000-4432500 GCA_034509425.1 Eopsaltria australis
CTATTAAAAGCTGTTTACATCAACTTCCAGTATTTCATGTGCTGAAGTTTATATTGTGTCACTACTGGGGTGCTTAGCTCCATCCTCAGTTCGGAGCAGGGATTTCTAAACTATTGTTGCTTATGTGTTAAAATAACATTCTGAATATGCCTTCAATACACGCCACTGAACTTTTTTTTTTTCTTTTAAATAGGAAACTGGTCATTGTATGCTAATCGCACGCTTTCAAATATTGTAATTGATTGTCCCATCTAATTTCCCCTCGCTTTTCCCCCAGTAGCCTCCTTGCAGCGCCTCCCCCCGCACATGCATGTCCCAGCCGTGCTGCGCTGCCGGGCACGCAGCTGCTGCCTGCCGGGCTGGGCTGGGTCACTGCCCCTGCTCAGGGTGCCCCCACTGCTCCCTGGCCAGCTGACGGAGGTGTTGGGGCACGCTGTGTTCTGCGGTCATCCCTGACACACTCTGAGACATCTCCTGCTGTCCTGGTAGTGATTAACACGTGGAGGTGACAAACGGACATTTTACACCTCCTTCCTCTGACCCTTGCTCCTGGTGTCCCCCTTACTGGAAATCCACATCCCTGCCTTCTACTTGCTGAAATAAATTAATTGGTGGGACACAAGCTTAGCTCAGTCTATTGTTTTTCATGAGGCTGCAATAAAATTCTTAGGGAGACTGTGAATGAGGAAATCATTCCAAAACAGTGCTGTATTTTGCAAGTGTGATTTCTCATTAATCATATACCGTTCTTGCAGAAAAATGACCAAGAAGTGCTTAAAGCACTAAAAATAGCCCTTAATTGCCGTGATTTAAGGAATTGGGAGTTATAATATTCTTTCAAATATCTGAGTGAAAGATCACATGGAAGCTGTTATCCATCTGTGGAGTATTTGTTTGCAAAATAAAAAACAACTGTTTTTTCAATTAATTTTAAAATGAAACCTGACTAGCCTTCCCTCCTCTCCACAAGTACCAGATCAAGGCATTAGAGAAGAACAAATTAAATCCCTAGCCTTTCCAGATAAAAACTTTTTCTTTGGTTTGCACCCTGCACATCTAACTATTACTGGTCACCGTGCTACAAGTAATAAAATAGAAAAAAAAAGGAACCTGAAAAACATTTTTAGACCACAAGAATCTAATTTTGGCATTCACTACCTCTTTATAATATCAGTGGTGTTTATCCCAGCATATGTCATTCACCTGCATGTTAGTTGGAGCACTAACTGTCACAAAATGGACAAAAACATGCTTATTTCTCCTGAGAGAGAAATCCCATCACACTTTATAGGTTTTAAATAAATAGAGCTCTGCAGCACCATAACAGGGGTACTGCAAACATGTTCTGAAGGACTATATGGAGTATGCTAGCAATATTCTTTCTAAGGTGTTTATAGTTTGGAGAAGATTTCTGAAGATGTAAATGTATGAATGAATGATTGAAACTGTCTGAATCTTGCTCGGTGTTTTTAAAATCTTACAAAACAGAGGTACTCTTAATAGAATGTAATGTGTTACAGAACTATTTTCCTTTCTGACAATAGCATGCAACCACAGTGTAAGTAACAAAAATAAATTTTGGTATCTGTTTTCACTATTAGTTGCAAAGGGGATATGGCACATAGTGCATTTTCCTGGTGTATACTAGCTGATACAAGACTTATTCCTGTTCTCAGAAGCTTTGAACATGAGATTCACAGATTCAGATTTGATTTGCAAAACTTTTTCAAGTCAGTTCCATTTAATTCTGAGTTTTATTTAATATTTAACTTTAGGCTATTTATTTGAAAATCTTGTTTGTAGGATTTTCCCCCACACTCCTCAAAGTGTTGCAGAGAGCCAGAACAAGCTCCTCTGTTTTTCATGTTCTTATTATTTTTTTGTTGCACAGCTAGATCTCCTTTCTGTACTCTGTTGTACATAGACCAACCAAATCCTTGGCTGGCTAACATCCTTAGGAATAATGTTACTGCTGTTACTGAATTTTCTTTAAGTCTCACAATGCTCATGTTTTCAGAGATGAAATGACTCCTTACAGATATCACTATGTGGAATGCAATGGAAGGAGCCCAATACATCTCTCTTTCATGGAAAGTCTGTGATTCACCTTATTGTCCTGAGCGTTTTTTGGTCATTTTCCTGTCCTGGTGGGTGAACAGCACTGCTCTGCACAGAGATCAGGTCCTGGCTTTATGGTGAGCTTTGTGCGCAGGACACACACTCTGGAAACACCAGGGTTTTGCATAATGAGGTTGCAAAGTGTTCAATTCTTATGGGGTCAGTGCATCAGAAATGTGAAATATATAGAAGATATAGAAGTAGGGTTAAGCCCTGGTGGCACTGAAGGCATGGCATTTGAGATTTCTTTTCTGGAAAATCAAGCTGGTTTCTATGTTATGTTGGAACATGACAACAAAACTGAATATTCTGCATTACAAAATGATTAATCTCTGATGTTTCCATCCCAGGGAGTTTATTGCCAAATCTGTAGGAAGTGGATGCATAAGGAAATGTTTTACAATAAAGATGACATCATTAATCTTCAGTACTTCTCTAAGCAAGACCTTTCTTGACCATGCAGAATGATAGAGAAAAATTATTTTACTTTATATAAGGGAACCCTGAGAAGTATCAGGACAGAAAACTCTTCCAAAGCCATGGTTTTCATGTTTGACAGGGGTCAAGCTTTGTGCCCGGTGTAGATGAGCCTTTTGGAGCCAGATTGTCAATCCAAATGCAAGCTGCTCCGTTTCCTGTTTATGCCTGTGCAGAGTTACACATCCTGACTCGCTTGCCTTCAGCTGCAGGTTTTTCCGCACTCCCTAGGAGATTTCTTCCTTAAAATGGTTTGTTATTTATCATTTAAGTAAGCCATTGGAATTTTGTTAATTCCTGTTTTATTTAACACATGCAAAATGGTATCATTAGCTAAAGGAAGATAAGCTAGTAAGAGTTACTGATACTACTAATTAAACGACCTTTGCAAAACAAAATCTGATCAGCCTATGCCTGAATGTAGAGAACTGATGCCAAGTTTACTGCTTCACAGAGGCCTGGCCTATTGTATATCTGACCTGAGGTTATCAGCAATTGAAACCTGGTCTAGTAATTTAAAAATAAGCTTTTTGTATATTACACATTTCCATTTTTCCATCTGTCATAAGATTAATTAAACATGTTTCAGCATAAAGGGACATTCTTAGAAGAGCAGTTTGCTTGGTATATTTATGAAGCTCCTCCATGGACAGAGACTGTAGGAATTTTTTATTGTTCAGCAGTATAGATCCTAAGTAGTCATCTTTTTTTTCTTTTAATTCCCCCATTCAATAAAGTGGACCGAAAACCAGATACCTGACAGTTCATGGTGCTTTGTCCTTTCCCTTTAAATTGGAGTACAATGAGAAATAATTCTGATTTTAGCCAGGTTAGGACTATCAGAATTGTTCTGCATTGGCTAAGCCATGCTTTTCTTTAAAGGTAAAGTTTCACTGCATTTATTGGGCTTTCTTAGTAGGTACCACAGAGCTTCTGTTAATGGCCTGTATGCTTGGCATAAAAGCTAAAGAGGGGTAGTTACTGAGGAAGGAGATTGCTAATTAGGCTTTACTTCCAAGCAAATGTGGATGCTGTTTGATAAAATGACTGACAGTGAACTACATATTCCTCCCTCCACCCCTTTTGTTGCTTTACTGTAGCTAGAAGTTAGATCTACATGCTACACTGATTTATATAAAAGGACCATATTGAAGTTGGAAGGGATTTTTTTTTCTTTAACAGTGGACTTTCCCATAAAATAATTGATATATGGCATGAGAGTGCGTGTGTAATAAAAAGTCATAGTACGTTGAACCAGCATAATTCCAAACAAAAAGATTTTGCAGCTTTTCTGGAAATTTGACAGAATTAGGAGGAGCCATATTTTCGCTGTACTCAGTAGGAGCAGAACTTACATGATCTTCAGCTGGAGTCAATTGGCCTCGTTTCAAAGTTAATGGTCCTTTTGGCCTTTACACTAGCAAATAATATAACCTGTGAGATACTGATAAAGACTGGCAAAACTAGCAGCTGTAATGAAAATGGAGAATTTCTTCCTTCGATCACTTATTCTTAGTTTGTGAATAACTCCATTAAACTTGGTAGGGCTACCTATGCTTATTAATATGGTTTCTATTGGTATGGTATCTAAGTACTTCCCAAGGATTAATGGGTTTTAATTCGGTGATATTCCTATGAGGCACAGAAGTCTCATTGTTCCCATTTTAGGAGACTGAAGCTAAGGAACTTTATGCATTGATTTGTGTAACCTAGTGTAAGACTCTGAGA
This sequence comes from Eopsaltria australis, assembly GCA_034509425.1. Classification (NCBI taxonomy): domain Eukaryota; kingdom Metazoa; phylum Chordata; class Aves; order Passeriformes; family Petroicidae; genus Eopsaltria; species Eopsaltria australis. The sequence continues at coordinate 3,764,324 of JAVTVJ010000149.1, forward strand.
CATCTTAATTCCAGGGTTTTTCCACTCCCAGCTCTCAGGTGGGCTCAGCCATTCCTCCTAGAAACTTAAGTACCAAAGATTCACACCTGAAATCTTCCTTCTGAATTTTGTGCCCATTCAAAACTCCCCCTCTCTCTCACCACAAAAAGAAAACCAAAGGCAAACAAAAAGTCCCATACAAACCATCCCAATCCACAAGCCAGCTTTGGAAAAGTCATTACACAAAAAAATCTTTCATATGCACAACTGAATGAATTCCTTTTCTCCCTAAGGTTGATTATATTTAATGATAGAGTAGAACTGAGGTTTAGAAATTTGGTTTTAATAGATGTTAAACTAACCATTAAATGCAATCAAGTTCGTTTCCTATGTTGTTTGAAGTCAAAAGTGTGGTCAGAGGCTCTTTCCAGACGTTCCCTGTTGTCTTGATAAATTTTCTTAAATAACAGCTGAAGAGAATATTTATATCTTGAGTTATGTCGGTATTGTTTGACTGTATTTTCTATTTTTATAATAATTTATTGTTTGCTTCTTACATTATAGATGTACCTGATGTAAATTGCAGAAAATAGCATTTTAAATGCTTTTCCTCAATTGTCTTCTAAGTACCTGTAAGATCATGAAAACACCCTGCAGTACCCAGGTTAACTTTAGAGGGGTTAAGCAGCAATTCCCTTGGTGACCATGTTCACATTGTGAGATGCATCAACACACATGTTTTGTCTATCAAGCCAAAAGAATATCCCATTTAGGGCTTTTCCCCACAGTAATCAAGGCTGAAGACAGAAAAACAGCATTCCCTTCAGAGGATGCAGCAACAACATGAACTCAACCTTTGTTAAAGACTAAGCTCTGCTACCAGTTCCTTTTGCAATATATTGCAGCGTGACTTAGTTTTCTACAGTGAAGGCAGCCAAGGCAAAAAGCACAAGACTGCAGAATAATGTAAGAAAAATGTGCTGCTCTGCATAAAACTCCCGAGTTTCAGGCTTGCTGCTGGTCAAAGCTGTCCTATTGACCCCTGTCCACTCTAGCTGGATAAACCTGCAGGTCTTTGCTAAGGTATATTTGCAGCAGGAAAGGTCTTGGGCTCTAATTAAATGCAGAAGGCATGCAAATAGGCTTTCCAGATGTTTTGGTTAATCTAATTAATATAAATCTGAGCCTAATGCCATCCTTTATTTTGGATGTGAAATACTTGAATCTTTGAAAGTGGTATTAAAACATGGTATTTGTTTTTCTCTTTTGTTTTGCACTAATTTTTTTCTTTTACTTAAAACAAAATTAATTTTGCCTACAAAGAAGCATTTTGGCTGCCTTTTTCTGGAAAAAAAATTGGCTGGCATAAAAGCAAACAGCCTGTGGATTTGGCAAGATGATAAACACAAAGATTTCTCTTCCATTTACAGAAGAATATTGCATTATGAGAAACATGAATAGTAATCTCACTTTTATGCACCTTGGGGTGGCTTGCTGGAGACCACCCAATTTTACTTCAAAAACCAACCAAATAAAACTAAGGCAAACAAAACAAGGTATGTTCACAGCTTTGTTTTAAAATCTCATAGGCATATTTTTACTAAGGACACAGTTTTGACAGCCTCTTCTTTGCAGAATTCTCATCTGCTCTGATCATTTGATAAAGGTTAATTTTTCCGGGTTGCTTTGCTCTTGTTTAGTTTATTTTTTTTTCTTCAGAATTCTTAACGTTTTCATACTTTCAGAGTATTTTTAAATTATTGCAAAAATTCCCCTTCCTTCTCCTGTGGCTAAGCAGGAAGCCAGCAGGATACCAATACTGCTTACTCACGGAAATTAAAAACAAAACAATAGGTAAGAAAAATAAAGAAATAGAACAAACAAGAGACACTATCTTTTCTGTTTAAGCTTAATGTGTTGTGCACTGGGTATTCAATATACTGGACCTTAAAGTATTGAAACTTCCGCAGGAGAATTTCTGCAGAATTTCTGCAGAATTTGGCTCTTAGTTATTTCAGTGTCTGCAGCTGAAACATGGAGTTGAACTACTGGTCTGTCTGTGTGCCCAAATTCCAGGGAAAACCAGCAGTAAGTCAGCAACAGCAGCCTTGCAGCCCAGAGTCCAAGTTCAGGGGTGATGGTTTTTGGAAAGGCATTCTGTTCATTAGTTAATTTTTGTCCTACCCCTGCAGACACCGGTGTTTATGGGGCTCCCCAGGCAGGTATGGGTTATGCCCTGTCTGGACGTGTGTGTTCATCCTACCTTCAGTGTGTGAGGTGTCTCACTCTCCTGTCACGTCTTTCCTGAGGTGCCTGGACTTCTTTTTCCAAGCAGAACTGCGGTGTGTGGCAGGAGAGCACTGTCCTTTGATTGAACCAGCCCAGACAAGGGCACAAACACACCCCCTTAACCTGTTTGTGCTGTTAAAAATTACCTTAGGGAGAAAGAAAAGGGGAGAGTATGCTTCCATCTTCTTTTCCCTTTCTTCCAGTGATGTGGTGATGTGACCAAGTTGCCTATTTCCCCTTGAATCAAAATACACCTCATTAGGGTGGCTATTTGAAATATCTTCTAATGCAATTACTTAATTTCATTTGTGTAACTTGTAACTCATCTCTCCTTCGAAAACACTGATTCCAAATTCTCAGCCTCCTGTTTTTCTCCAATGTTGCCTATCTTTTATTCTCCTAAATTTTCATTTGCAAGGTCATATGAATGGAGACTTGTGTCCAATTTAACATCTTCTCTCTAGACTTTGGGATAAACAGACTTCTCCATTTGCCACTGATATGTGTGTGAAGAACAGTTCATGATTGAACTCCATTGATTTTTCATAAAAGTTTAATAAGCTGATACAGGTCAAAAGCATTGCAAAATTTGTTATAAATTCCTGTGGTGATCTGAACAAGACAGTGGGGAGAGCTGGCACCAGATACACATTGATCTACATGGAGGATAAATACATGCATAAATACATGTTGAATTATGTGGAAGATAACAAGGACTTGAAACTTTTTGGTTAATCATTTTGCATATTGTGCTTCAGATTATGAGATTTATAACATTGCATGGCTCTCCTTGTTTATGTTTTGTATTTGTTTACAGGTGATTTGCTCATAACTGCTTTAGTAGGAAACAGATCTTGGAAAAATACTTTAATTGCTTCCCTAAAAAGAAAATGTTAGATTTACACAGATTAAACCTCAGAGTCCACTTTTCACTGAAATAGTTGACTAACATTGCATGAATCCATTCAAATCAGATGAGGTTCCAGTTGTGCTACAATTTTTAATCAAGTCTGGGCAGAATTGTGTGATAAGTTCTTTGAGCTGGTTGCAGTATGAGTTGGGCCATGTTTGAAAACCACCTGGACAAAACGCAGAGTCAGTGGTACATCAGTTACAGATGTCCTTTGGGCTTACAATGCAGAAAACACCAATGCAAGAAGACTTCAGTAGTGTTTCCAGGAGCTTGGACATTGCCCTCAGGCCCCATCCCCTTCTCTGTGTTGGTCTGGACCTGTGACCACGGTGGGGGAAGCCTCGTGTGGCCATCGCTGCTGCTGAGCTTGTGGCCACAGGCCAGAGTCACAATCTGACCACCAGCCACATCAGCCTGGTGTGTCATCCTGCAGGACATGAATCTTTCATGGGCAGCAAGACCTTTTTATGGCTTAACTTTGTTCCTTGAGCATGCAGAGTGCAGAGGAACAGGATGTTTATTGTATGTACAGTGACCATTCCCACTGAAGAGGGGCTGCCTTCAGGGTGGGCACAGCTCCCCTGGGGGAAGTACCTCCTGTACCTTGGCACAGTGGTGTAGGTGTGGGTCCTGAGGGTCCTGCTGTGTTCCTTCCAAATGCACTAAGAATAGAATTTATTGCAAGTAAGACACCATGTTTAATGCAATCCTCAGGTCAGTATTATCAGATGAGGTTTCACAGGATATGGTAAAATTCTTCTCATCACTAGCTGACGTTTTTGTGTCATAAGTACCATATAGATGGCTTCATGAAAAGGTGTAGAATTTTCTTTTAAATTCAAAGTCACAAAATATAGTTTGTTGAGAACATTAGCGAGTTTTGGCCACGGTTTTTGTTGCATGGTACAAATATCCTTTTAAGATAACCAAGAATGCCAACTTTCGTATGGATCTGATGCACTGAAAAATGAGCCTTGTGCTCCCTTGCTAGTTGGGCAGTATAAGAGGGGAGAATTCAGTGCATGAATCCAAAACCCTCTGGAAAGCATTTTTTATAGCTCCAATAAAGTCCTCTAGCTAGTTCAGTGTTTGCTATTGTCACCAAAGACACCTGAATATTCCTCAATGTACTGAAATATCCTAGAGAGTCACTGGTAAGAATTGTGCATTTTCTGGTATGGCACACAGTTTTTAAAGGTTCCTCTCTATTATCATCTTCATTGCTGTCCTACAGATGAAAAAACAGGCAATTTCCTCTTTGCTTTATGCGCTGCCTCAGTGCAACAGCCGTGTTCAGAGTGATGCACTCAAAGTGTCAAGAATGAGCCCGAAACTGGGGGGAGGATTCTGCAGGAGCTATAAATTCCCTCTTTTCCAGAGGTTATTTCTGCACTCACCTTTGATGTGCAGGACTTATTTCTTTGCTTGGGTTAATGTTTAGGTTTTCTTTATGGGTCATCTTTTATTCTAAAAACTAAATAGAAATCCTTCTGTTCATCTATTAAATTTGTGGGTTCTGTGTACTGTACAATATGTTTAAGAGAGGGGGATATTCTTTCTTGAATTATAGTTCTTCAAGTGAATTGGTTATTTTCTCTATAACCTTTCCTGTCAGTGCCTTCAAAAAGGCAGTCCAGCAATCACTTAGGTGTTTATATTTTATGGTTAGTATCTTGTAATTAAAATATGTTTTCATATAATTTTAATTTATCCAGTGTGTATGTCAGGCTCTCGATCTTTGCACAGTGTCTGTTGCTCTAAGACACAGTAATTTTTTAGTAGCTCAGCATCTGATCTGTTCCACATTTCCTTCACACAAATGTGTCTTGAGTATGTTGTCATTAGTATTTATTTAAAAGTATTTATGGCAAGATTGGGATGGTTAACTGGTTTCAAAAGTCAGTGGAGAAGTGATCTTTTAGCCAAGATATCTCACCAAGCTAAAAACATCTTCTGAGCTGAGGATGGAGCCAGGAAAGGGGTGTGGAGGACAGGACTTGGTTGCCCATGGGTGGGTGGAGGGCACAGGTCTCGACTGCAGCCTCTTGCCTTTGCTCCAGCTCTGCTGCCAGGTGTAGCTGGAAGGGCAGTGTTCTGTGGACCACCTAGTCTTGTGATTTATGCTGAATGCTAGACAAGATAGGATATAGAAGCAGTTTATTTTCCATTTCTGTTCTGCTATTCCCAAATCACTCTGAAGTTCTCCTGAAAGTCAGTCAAGTTGGATAAGTTTTGTGTGTCGTGTGTTGCCCTGCCTTAGCAGGATTCACCCTGGCAAAATATTTTTGGGACCTACTGGAAAAAGAGACTGTATATATGTGAAACTGCTTTTTTTTTTCTGTTATGTGACAGCTGATTTTAGACATGTGAAAAATTATTTTTATGTGGCCTTTCCTACCTTTGAAAATTAAGCACCTTTTTACTGTTTTCTTGGTTATATTTTCTTATGCATCTCTTACTCTGCTAAGGTGTGCTATTTTCTTCTCTGCAAAGACTTGTGACTTTTCAAATGCATGTGAGTAGCAATTATCCCTCTCCCTTCAGTAATGTTATGATTAATGTTTTATGTTTCTGAAGGATTCATAACTGTGGGAAAACATAGAATGCTGTGTAGAAAAGAAACCAAAGAATATTAATGGATTCAAATGAAGGGAAATGAAAATTGAATCCAGACTCACATTTGCCTGTAAATTATTAGAATGAGCCCAAGTATAATTTAATAGAAAGTAACTTAACTGTAGCTTAGTAATGCTGTACTTTATCCTGCATGTGAATAGCAAGAAATGTGGTGTGCCAGGCAGGGAAAACAGTGTTTCTTACAGTTTGCATTAGACCACTGGAAAATTGTAATGTAGGGAATCTCAGTGATAAATCCAGAAAAAACAAGTTGGCATTCATAAAATTGGCTTATTTACGTGTAAATAGTACCAGAGCTGCAGTTAACTCCAAACACTCAGGAAACTGTAAATATGGGTTTCTGTCAGAGGCCTCTGAATTTTCTCCTTGTCTCCTTTTTGTCTTCTCTGCCCTCCCTAGCAATTTCCTCTTGTTTTCCACCTCCCTACTTGGCAGCTCCTGCTCCCCTTGCATTGTCTCAGGTCTGCTCAGCTGCCCAGGGAGGTGGGCACTAATGCCAGCACGTGGTGCTGACTTCTACAAGGCTGGCTGGGGATGGAGGCACTCCAGGAGCTACTAAGTTGAGGAGCTGCCAACACCAGCAATGTTGGGCTCTTGCCATTCTCACAGAGCCTTTGTGGCCATGTGTAATCTCCACTGCCCTAAGCAGGGACCAAGGACATCCAGAGAGGCTGCAAGAAATCCCAGCACATCAGCACACACAGCACAGGCTGTGGGAATAACCAGAGAGAGCTGTCAAGGAGCAGTGACCTGTGTGCCAAGTGCAGCCACCTCACAGCAGGAGCTACAGGAGCATGGAGAGCCTGGAGTTCATGGAAAGCAGTGGGGGTGTAGGAATAAACCTTGTCTTCTCTAGTGGGAGAAATGTGCTGCTTTGGACATCCATGGTGTTGAGCAGGATGGGGGAAGGTCCCTGAGGATGGGCCTTGCCTCAGCTGTGGTGATGCTCATGGGAGCTCCAGCCAAGTGCTTTAAAATGAAATGTATGCTTGTTTCCTGTATGGGAAGAGCTGTGCCCTGAGGAAATGGGCAGTGCTTTGAATGCAGAGGGCTGGTGTCTCAGCTAACTTTTCTGGTGCCAGAAAAGGAGGAGTGTGGGGCTGAGGAAAGGGAATGCAGCTGAAGGATTTGTGTATCTTACTATTGTTTTCAGCAATAATTGTCTTTGAAGTGCTTTAAGTGAAATCAATGAAAAACGTATGAATAAATATAGGAGGAAAGATTTACATTTTGGTCATATAAATACTTTTGGACTAAGATTTTAAGCTTTCACCTTAGTATGTTAGGCTTTGTAGTCCCAAAGAACAATTAAGTAGCTGTCATTAATTTTAATTTCCCTTTTACCATGTAATTTTCATGGTTTGTCAGAGTTTGGGGCAGTAGTCTATGAAGTGACGGGTGCCTTTCCTCATGCAGCCCCTGTGCAGGATTCCCTTCTGCCACAAAACTTTGAGCCTCTTGGTCTTCTGCTCTGCTGCCTCCTGTGAGTCTTTATGTCTTGCAAGGTCTGTTAGGAGAGAGGGAGAGAAACTTTGTTTGTCCCTCAAAACAGAGGCAAGCAAATACGGAAACAGCTGAAAGCTTGTAAGACTTTATATGAAAGAGGGAGGTTCAGATATGCCATTCAGTGTTAGTGATGTTTCTGAGAGTCCCTATCCACACTCTGGTTTCTGCTACAGGAGTGACAACAACAGAATCACAGGGGCTGATGTTTTCCTTTGTGCTTGGGTACCTTGCTTGGGTACAGTTTTTGGGGAAGGTACTTCCCTCTTGTTTTTCTTCCATTTATTTGTGAGGATTTTTTTTCCTTTCTTTTCTCTCTCTTTTTTTAACCTTTTCTGTTTGCTTCTCAGGTTATAATTCCGTTTTCTCCTTTCTGTCTTTATTTTACTGCAGCCACTTTGTTTTAAAGTTCTGTACTTCCTCTTCTGTTATGTTCTAGTGTGTAGGCTGGTTTTGACCTTTCAACTTATGCAAAATATCCCTTCCCAAAACACACACGTCTTCATAATCTGCTTTACTTTGTAGATACCTAGACTTATTGATCAGACTGGTTTTGGTGTGGTTTTGGCAATCATGCAGGTAAACAGCAAGAGCAGACCTACCTATTCTATGTGAACAGTGAAATGCAACTGTATTATATCAGAGAAATTAAAGAGTGATTTGTCTGTACCAGCATTACCTGTATTGCCAGGTGATTGGTGTTACTGTCTGCACTGACTAAAACCTCTAATTCTCATGGAAATACATGATACAGATGATCAGTTTAAGGTTTTTTTTAAAAGGATTTGAAATGGGGTGGAAGTCCTCTCTTTTAAAGAGGTTTCCCCCCCATCTTTCTGTAAATAGTCTCTATGAGTAATATAACACATAGGTCACTAGTATGGTCTGTATTCTGTGTCATGGAATGAGTAACTAAAAAGATGAAAGTTTCATTTTAAGTTTCTCCATAGGTTGCCAGCAGAGGAGAGAGGTTGGTGGGTAGTGCTTGGTGTGTAAGTGATGTGATGAGTGCACACCTCACTGTTTTGGTGCACTTTTTGATACATCACTGCAAATGTGGGCACAGATTTAAATTAGTGAAGCCTTTTAAAATTAATTCCACCCCTTTTCTGGCAATGCCTTTTTGAGTAAGGCTGTCCATAAGAAAGCCTTCATTTTCCAGAGCCATTGCTGGTGGCTTTAAGGAGGAGCTGGTTGCTTGCAGCATTTGGGTGACTGCAGAGGGATGATGTCCCAGCACTGTGTGCAGGGGCTCAGGGCAGAAAGCAGGTGTGACTAGCACTCCCCTGCTCCCCAGGTATGTGTGCCACAATGATCCACACTGGGGATTAGGATGTATTAGGTAGGGGGTTGTGAAATGGATTCTTAGATATATCAATATTTATCAGTTACAACCTTCTTTCCCTAGTGAATGCTTATTTCTAAGAAATAAGAAAGAAAAAAAGAAAGAAAGAAAGAAAGAAAGAAAGAAAGAAAGAAAGAAAGAAAGAAATACCACCCCCCCCAAAACAATGAAAAACCCCACCCAAATTTATACAATGTAAATAAGTTGAAAACCCCAAAAAACTATTGAGAGCTTTCTAGCTGTTGCTATGTTTTGGAGTAATACATTGTCTGAGATACAGCACTGCTATGATGTATTAGACTAATAAATCATAAGAGTGTCATAGCTTTGATGATGTATTAATGGAATACATCATTAAGGTGCCATTGCTCTTATGATGCATTGCTCCAGACATGACCAGCTGGGTGGGTTAGCACACAAGCATGTGTGTGTATGAAGTGTTTCTCTACCTAAAAGTTCATGTGCAGGAAAAGTTAGAAAGACCTGAAAGCCAGGGGCTTCTGAAGAGAAGGGTTGAGCTGGGTGGGACCAAAACTGAGGCTGGAGCTGTGTGCTTGCAAAATCTCTGAATGTTCAGAAAGCACAGGGAGGGAAGAAGAAACTGCCTTTACTGAGCAATGGCAAATTTTCATTCCCTTTCAAAGAGTACTGTAATATGTGCTGTATTACATGAACAAGTTCAGCATTTTTCAAAAATGTCTTGACAAGTCTTTTTCAGGGTATTTTTTTCAATTTGCTATCATATTTTCTGGGAAAATTAGGTTGAATAGGTTTTATGCAGATGTAAAATCTCTTCTGTCTTAGCTGTTATAAATCAATATTTTGTTGTATATGTCAGCTATGTGTGGTTTCAGAAAAAAAAGTAGGGTAAGTTCTGGTAAGGAGTCTTTTAACAAAGTTTGTTTTTACCATGTTTCCAGACATAGCCAACTTTGGACAAGCTTTGGAGAAGCTTTCTAATGCAAACTGATAAATCCCCCTCACCCTGAACATGATATCAAACTTGAACAAAAGGTATTATAAGGCACATTAAATACTGATGATGATACTCACCTCCTTGTTTCCTAACAAAAAGAATGTTTATGTGTTGTGTTTATATTGACGAGCTTTCTATCTCTTACCTTTTTTAAATGCCCTGTATTGTCATGTTATGGCTGATATTCACTGCATGTATGTCCTTGAATAGATTTTATTTATTGCCTGTTTTTGTTGAAAATCCAGCTCACAATTGCTCTGGTCTTGCAATGGTACATATTTGCAAATTTGATTATTGCAGTTTAATCAAATTAGTTTCTGGGGCATTTTTTTGGCATTCATAGAACTGGGTGCAAGATTTGCCCATTATTGATTTCTTTTCCCTCTGCCATATTTAGAAAGATGCAGAGGCAGATGTAAAATAACTCTTTTTGCTGAATCTTTAGAGAGGGAAGTGTGGGGACATTTCCAGTTAGTGAAAATCAACCTTTCCAGTATAAATTGCTCTTTTGCTCTTTATGATGAGAGGCATAGGTATCCAGTGAAAAAGTTTAATTTCTCAGGTTTCATGCCACACAGTGGTTGCATAACTTTGCCCACTTTTTACATCACAGTATCTTGAACACTAGATGGCATTGGCATTGTTAGTGTGAGTGGGGAAGAGATGGAGGATACTCAAACCTCCTTCCTTTAATGGCCCCCATCTTCCTTCCTGCCATCTGAGAAGCCCAGACAAGAAAATCCTCAAGTTCCCAGAGTTAGGACCATACCAAGTGCTCCATTTTCAGGCAGCCTTCTCTGCTGCATGGCCACTGCAGAAATTACTCAATGTACACAGCAGATTCCTGCAGGTGGATGGTTTTGAACTGACTGTGCAGAGCTGAGATTGCACCTGCAGCAACCCCAGACATAACCTGTGGAAGACACCGTGCATGGGCTTGCCAGCTGCTGTATTACGATGCATTCACAGCAATTAGCAGCCTGCATTTGGCCTTGGGTGGGGTCTTGTTCTGTTTGGTTTGGGTGTTTCTGTATTCCAATAATCTCTGCAATTGTTACTGCAATGGTTAATTTCTTCTGATCCTGTCACCACTCTTTCCCATAAGAACAGGAAATTATGATGTTAGTGAGTATTCTAGGCATCTCTCATTAGAAGCAGCAGTTAACTAGGGATGTTAAAACTGATCTGCATATATAGATTTGTATCCTTTTCAGGCCAGCAGAACAGTGTTTTGCAGCATGAAAACTGATATTAGGATGTCCTGTTGCTGTCCTTTAATAGTGCTGGTATGACCTTGGCTTTGTGTTACATTTTGTTATAGATGGAGAGCTTCAAGAAAATCTTGGGAAGTTGGTCGTGAGAAGCAATTTCTCTGTGTTGTTTCTGCTTCAAAGCTTGGTGTGAACTGATATCAGGTGACTAACCCTGGGATTAGATGGCACCCCTGCATGATGTGGGAACTTGGCATCTCCAGTGATGCCCTAGATCTTCTTTAAAGGTCTATTGTTACCCAAACCATTCTGTGATGATAGAAGTTTAATTCTGTCGACTGAACCTGTTTCTTTAGGGATGGCTGTGTAAAAAAAGGCTGTGAAAGCCATTTGTGCTTGGTGATGCAACAGGATAAGATCAGTAGTAGACCCACAATTCCCTTCTTTCAGAAATGTGCTGCTTAAAATACCCTGGGTGGGTTCCATCCCTTGAATTTGCATTATTTGTGGAATTTATGTATCATAAGTAGTAAAAGACTTGTTTGAGAAGCAATGCTTTGTTCCTACAATACAGCAGTGCATTTTATACAAGTTGCTGTAATCTCTGGTGGGGGAGTCATGTATAACCCAGTACTAGAGGCAATTATTTTAATGACAGTTTAGTGACATGTCACCAGACTTGGAGCAGGTGGGTAAATGGATTCTCAGAAAACTGTGCTTTGTGTTCTGTGATTATTATCTAGTTTTTGCTGATTAAAATTAAGACAGGAGGTGGCAAAATAACCGAAGTCGTAGAGCCTGAAAAACTGAGGCAAGCAAGCGACTGAACAGTTTCATAAGAGTAGTAGTAGAGAGAAGTATGAAAGCAGTGCTGTCTCTTGCCTGCTATTCCTCTATTAAGCATAAAACCTCTTCAAATGCCTGCTATGGTCATAGCTAGGCACTCAGGCCAGGTCAGGGCTTTGTCATGCTAGTGATTTACATACAGCTTCCCGGGCAATGGATGAAAATAGGGTTTTGTTTTCTTTAATTAGGGTTGGGGTTTTTTTAAACTATCGTAGAGATAATATCAGCGAAAAACACTAAGGCAAGGTGATAGAAAAACTCACTCATTCTTAACATACTTCCTATGTGTTGCATCAGCCAGAGCTGGAGTGTGACCACACTGTTCTCAGAGTTTGAAATGCACTGTTTGGAAGAGCTGTAATAGCTGTGCTCTGTGGCCCTACCTTTTACAAATCATATGCCAGCAGTCGCATGGTCCTATGGTGGATCCAGTCCTAGTGGGTGTGTTTGAAATGTTAAGTGTCCCTCTGGAACAGAGGTTCCTCTCTGAGGAAGTGGTGAACATGAAACATGTGGGGATCCTCCCCAGGAGTTCTGTAGTTTGAACCCTTGGCAGAGTCAGAGGAGAAGGGAGACTCATTCTTACCTCTTGTTGAACTAGGAGGTCCAATGCAGAATTTTCTTGGGGATGGATTTCCAGATTTGTCTCCTTTCTTAAAGGAAACTTGGTATTTGTGTTCCAGGACCCTGTCTCCTCTTCTACAGATGAATTTGGTTACTACATTGTTGACACATTTGCTTTAATATTGAAAAATAATCCATTACTTTTTGCTCTGGTTTCACAGGCTTAATGTTTCTAAAATGTTTGCTGTGTGGTAACTTCCTCGCATGGGGAAGGACAGCTGGGCACAGTCCTGCTCTGCTTGCTGTCCTGACCAGCTCTGGCAAGGAACAGCCAGGCAGTCTTGTGAGGGGACATTGCAAAGCCGAGGAGGTGGGGCAGGGAGAGGAGTCTGGTGGCCTCTGTGACCGCTGCCTTGGAGATGTACCTGTAGTGATGATGCACAAACTTCTAGGAACTTTTAGGGGATACTGTCTTGCTTTTGGAAATGGAATGTTTCAATACATTTGTCTGGCTGCACTGCAAGGTTGCAATGGATTTGAAGAGTGAATTCTTAAGAATCAGTGGAACTCTCAGAACTTTTCATCATTAGTATGATGTGGGGTCCCAGCAAGTGTTGTAGCATAATGTGTTGATGTCAGTGCTGGTTGTGCATGCAAATGTGATCTTCCTGAAAATGTTTTAACTTACTATGTGCATTACTAGAAACTGCCATGTGTATCTCTTTGAGAAGAGAGGCTGGTTTTGGAAATCAAAATAGATTTTCTATCTATTAGATTCACAAGAAGTTCTTGTAACTATAACCACTCACCCAATGAGCCAAGTCCCCCCATCAACTGTTTTGCTTAATGATGTCTTTTATTACAGTTGAGTGGGTAGCTGCATGGTGAGCTAAGTGCCTCTGAAAGCTCAGCAGTAAAACTTCTTGCACATCAAATGCTGTGAAAATGTTCTCCCATGGCTTGAGTAGGCATTTTTCAGTGTGGTTTAGAAGAAATTACACAGTGGCAAAACAAATCAGGGGAATTAGTAGCCATCAATGTACAAGTAATGATCAAAGATCAGTGTGGTTGAGAGAGGCTTTACAGTGTGTTGATACCACCAAAGACATCCCTGTGGTCAGAACTTTAACAGCAAATACAGAATGAGACCCATTCCTAACCCTTTTTTTTATTTTCCTTTTTAATTTTTTTTAACAACCCCATGCAGTCTTCCCTCCTGACTCTTCCTTGCAGGAAAGTGCACTCTTGTGTGGATTAGCTTGTGGAGTTTCCAGTTTGCAGTGTGTCAGGGAGCAGAAACCAAATAAACTCTCTTATGTGAATGGGCTATGGAAATAGACTTTTGTATAAGAAAGTGAATTGACTGCCCTCAGTCATTCTCAGCTTCATTTGCCCTCATTGGTTTGCTCAAATTAATTACATTGTTTGCACTTCTGTTGTGGTTTTGCACAGCTTCTCATAAAGCCTTGCCTTTTATCTTTTCCACTCTTACTGATCTGTGCCACAGGTGTGCTCACTGCCTTTTAGCATCCTGGCTGTAAAAGGAGAAAGATTTCCATCAGCAGTGTCTTGGTGGTTGTACCCATTCTGTACATTGTAGGTGCTGCTGGTAAACAGCCTGGGCTGGGGCACAGAGATCCCTCTGTAGTTCCTGAGGTGGATGGTGTCTAGGGAATGAGGCATGGCAAAGGTCTGAAGCTCAAGGGTTTTATTTCTGGGGAAGTTCACATCCTTAAGATCAGTTTTGTAACGCAAGCTCAGTTTCTTGGAAAAGGCCCTGCTTAGTTTTACGTTAATAAAAGATGTGTATTTGGCTTCATGTCAGAAACAGGAATTCAGAGACTTTGAGAAACGTTTGAAGACTGTTGCAGCTGTAATTGGTGTGTTTTGTCTTGGGTGGAGAATTTGAAAGGTTTATTTAGAGAATATACACTCTTAAGGGCAGGAACTGTTACTCATCTGTGTTTGGAAAGCAGCACCAACACAGTCTGGATAACAATGATACTACAGAAGGTTGAAAGAACAATTAAAGAGTGGAAATAATGACCTAAGGGAGGAACACTTAACTTAGCACGCCGACGACTGCACATCGTGTGTTTGGGGAAATCCGAGGGGAGAGAGAGAACGAGAGAGTTGTCAGAGAGACTCATACTCTCAGAAGAAATATGTTGAAATCTCTGCTTACATTTCATAGAAATGATATCAAATAACTTGAAGAAAAATCCTTTGAAACGGAAAGAGGGAATTTGTTCTCATTTGTGTTTACTCCCAGGAGAGCTTGCCTCATTTTTTCATTCTTTCTCTTTTCTTCCTGAGTACCTTGGGACAGGGGGAGTCTGTCAATAAAACACCATCTCCAAAGCCACACTTAACTATGTGCAGGAGATGCACACAAAAACTGCCCGTTAAATCCAGTTTCCCAAGGCCACTCTTCCAGCCTGGGTGCTCTCAAGCCAGCCAGTGTCCCTCCAGGGTGGATACAACAGAGGTGTCACATCCTGACACCACTTAGCAGCTATTTCTTGTGTTTGTTGCAGGTTTGAAATGCTGCTGAGACAGTCGTGTTTCTGGAACAGTGCAGGATGTAGGTCAGCCTTGGCTGTGTCCTACAGGTGGGAGGATCAAGGCAACACATCCTGGGCATTTTCAGGGATTATAGGTCAGTTTGTGGCTGAAGAGAATTATGAATGCCTGGATTGTATGGTCTGGATCTCCAGAAAACAGCTCTCATACAAACTGAACTAGAGACCTGTGCTTCAAATACCTCATGATTGACAGACCTATTGAAACAGAATAGAATTTTTTATATTTACACAATTATACATATAAAAATATTATTATTATTATTATACATAATTTTCAAAAGGGAGAGAATTTTTGCTCTTTTATGGATCTTCTGGAACACGTCAATTATGTCTGTATATACACTTTTTTCTAAAATAGTTGTTTAAACTACAAACAAATTATCATTTTCTTCCTGGCTACATTGGTTTGTATTGTGTTACAGCTTTCATGAGAAGGCACTAAAACAAAGCAGAACAACTACAAAGTAACTACCAGGAAGAAAACAGGGTTTTTCTTTTTATCACCCTAAAATGATCACTTCCTTTCTGGAGCTTTTTTTCTTGTTTTGTTTATATTATTTCTGTGTGTAGTTGGTCACATGAAATCAACTTCCTAACAGAGCCAAAATGTAAATTAAAAAAATCTGATGGGGAGTGAAGCCAGCGGCATCAGTAAAGTGATCCTTTAATAAATCAATTGTAGTCTAAATATCTGAAAATACCTGTTATTAAAATTCTGTTATTTTCTTCACAACTCCCACAGGCAATAAACAAACAACGATTCTGTATTATTAATTACTTCCAAGTATATAAATGGGGAAGCATAGTCCTAGAGCAGCAGATAATCTCCCTAAATCTCCCTGCTCTCCGTGTTTCCAGGCTGGCAGCTGCTGACACCAATGTGTTGTGCTGTCACATGGGGAGCAGTTGGGCTGTGCAGTGTTTGCTTCCAGCCGGTGCCCCCGGTGTCTCCTTGGAGCTGCTGCTCCATCCTGAACAAAACATTCCTGAGACACCATTGATGCTGCTCTGCTGGACCTTCTCAGGGCTCTGGCACACCAGGTGCGGCACCAGCCAGCTTTTCTGACAGCAAGGAAAGGTGTCATAAATGTGTCTCTACAGAAAGTACAGTGGGTTTTCTTTTTTGATTTTTTTTTTCTCTGTCAGATGCCCAAGGGGCAAAGTTGGTTCAAAGTTTGATAAATAATAATTAACCCCCCCCCCCCCCCCCAAAAAAAAAAAAAAACCCAAAAAACCCAAACAAAACCAAGGAACCACAACAAAAAAAAGCAAAATTGTGTTCCCTTTCCTCTTTTTGTCAATGGCTATTTTCTTGGTTATGTTGAATATTGCTGAGCATGTTGTTGGTGAAAAAAAGGCTGTCTTCAAATAATTTAATCCTCGCCCAGATGCCAGTGCTCTGTTTAGATTTGTCTATTAGTATTTCTGTGCAGTTTTTTAACTAAAATTCTGGGATGTTTCCTCTTTCCTCTCTGAAAACAATGTTTGGTAAGGACTGTAGATTGTTTAGGTCTGTGGAACTGGTCATTGTAAGCCAAGGCACAGAGGGTGATTGGTGACCTTGTCTTGCTTTTGGCTGGGGCTTCTTCAGCTTGGAGTGACCAGGCCCAGTAGTTGCTTTCCTGTTTTGACATTTGTGGTCACTTTGCTGCTTCAGACATGTAGACAATATTATGTCCTTGACTTTTCCCACTCCCCAACGTATGAAAAATTCCTTTGAAAATCCTGATACGTTGGCAAAGTTAACTTACAAGTTTTGTGTTTGATACAAAGGAAAGGAAAATCAGGGTAGAAATGGGCAGAGGGAACCTTAGTGGTACAAAAGAAGTGGAAAGCAACAGAAGGGTCCTGTGAAGAACGAGGGCTCTCACTGGGAGGGCGTAGGAAACATCAGCTGGGTTTTCAGAAGCACAGCTGAGCAGAGGAGGCACACTGGCACAAA
Organism: Eopsaltria australis; assembly: GCA_034509425.1. Classification (NCBI taxonomy): domain Eukaryota; kingdom Metazoa; phylum Chordata; class Aves; order Passeriformes; family Petroicidae; genus Eopsaltria; species Eopsaltria australis. The sequence continues at coordinate 3,781,114 of JAVTVJ010000149.1, forward strand.
GAAAGAAACAAAAATTGTGAGATGTGTCCCAGCTCCACCTTTTCAGCCTCAGCATCACTGGACTTCAGTACCTGAGGTTCTGGATGCAAAAGCATGCAGGACTTGGGGGAGGTTGCAACTGCAAATCCAGGTGTTGTGGGACTCATAGGAAAGTGGTCTTAGGAAGAGTATTTCATATTGCTGTGAAATACTTCAACTGAATTTGGGAAGTGAAAAAACAATTTGACACAGTTTGTTAGGCAGCTATAGTGTTTGATTCTAAATAAAAGCATACTCCAATAATAAACTTCTATTTTCATAGCATGAGTTGAATGAATTGGTTAAATATATTCAATCAATTATTCAATTTTTTAATCTGAAATTTATATACATTTTTTTATCTGAAATTTATATACAATGAAAAATAAAACAAAGTTTATTAAATAAAAATTAAAACCAATATTGCTTACTGTGGCAGGTCCCTAAAATACATACATGTTAATTTATTCAGGCCTTGTTAATAATTCAAAGGAATTATAATAATCCAGCATATTTTATTTACTTTTTTTCTTTTGGATTAAAAGTGAATCAAGATTAAATATTTATGGAACCTAAGTATCTAAGTATCCATGTGCTTCCTTTTTATTTTACTTTTGGAGTTATTCCTCCCCCATTATCTCTTATGCTTTCTACTATAGTTTACGGACCGATCATAATAAACTTTTACAATACTCTGTGTTTCTTACTGTTGAGTTCAAACACAGGCATTTCTACAGACCTTCTCTTAATATACAGTTGTGATGTGCTGCCTTGGTATAGGAAGCAGAGCTCATTGCAGAACTTCCCTTCTTTGATACATGTTGGTCAAGATCAAGTTATAAAGAGCAGGGCAGCTGTCGTGATGTAGTGCAAGGTATAAACACCAGGGGACTGATTTGAAATGCCTGCCTCACTTCTCTGCTATTCTGCACCAGCAATCTCTTTCTTACGAGTGGGAGGACACCCCTGTGAAACAGGAATTGAGCTGTGTGTTTGACTGAAGCTCAGTGTCCCCCAGGGAGCTGTGCCTCATAAAATATTTGATACAGGAACAGAAGTACTGGATGTTTGAGCGTGCTTTAGGAATTCCCAGAGGTGGCATGTGGGGTGTGTGCACACATCTGTAGGCATGCCAGCAGCTACTGAATGGCCGTCAGCATTTTCTGTTGTACAAACAGTCGCTTGTTTGGGGTCCTTCCCACAAACACGCTTTATTCCCTCTGCTGCAGAGCCCCTGTTTTGCTCTATAATTGCAGCTGACAGCCTGGATTGGTGGTATCCAGCAAATGTTCAGCAGCATCAGTGGCAGGCTGATTGATGTGAACACCACACTGGGAGGCTCTTGCTCTGTGAAGGTTCTGGGCTGCAGCAGCGTGATCAGCAATCAGTGTTACTGGAAGCATTCTGACCTGCTGCATCTCAGGCTGAGAGGCATTTCACCCATTTACACCCTGATGCGAGTACAGGGAGGGCAAGATGTCAATGGACACAGTTGTGACTCCAGTGCTGTTTGTTTCAGCCTGTGTTTTATTAGCAGCTAATGGTAAACCCTGCAGTCCTTACAGAGGCAGGGCAGCGGTGCTCTAGGCCTCCATGAATACAGAGAGCATCAGGAGCCTGTGCTCCAGCACCTTCCTTTACCTCACGTCTGAATTATCCCCTGGGGCAAGCATTCACAGCAGCTAATGTAGGACTTTGAGAAGCTACAGTGAGATGGAAATGGGTCAGGACTTTCCCAGGGCAATGGTGAAAACTCACCTAGTATTGCAAGTCCAAGCTTGTATGCCAGCCTTCAAAACTGTCAGTTAAATAGAGAGCATTTTGTTATGAATTGGAGCAAACCCAAAGGTTTGCAAAGTGTGTTTGATGCAGAGAATCTACATCTTGTCCCACCAATGTGTGCCAGACCAGGCTGTATCCATCAAGTAGCTTCTAGTGCTGCTGCCTTCTGCTGAGATCCACTGGCATCAGAGTAGACATCAGCTCTGTACTCCATCTGAGGGTCAGGTCCCCTTTTACCTTTATCATTTAGGAAGTTTTTCTGTTGACAAGTTGCCCTTAGAAAATGACTCTTTTTTGTACTCAAGTGCAATTGAATTTGCTTGACTGTCACAGAAGTATTTGGGCTAATGCCAGCATCACAGCATAATACAGCTCTAGGATCTGCTCCTAAAAGTTTATCTGCAACTTTCTTGGTTTGCTGTTAGTTTAATGCTATTTGTCTGCCATTCCAACTTCCAACACATGCAACTATATAGAATTTCCCTGGAAAAAAAAAACAGCAACTCTGTCAGAGAAGGTAAAAATATTGCTAAAACTCTTGTGATGTATTTAGACTTTGGGTTTCAATGTAGGGGTTAATAAAGTGTTATTCAGTATTCCAGGAAATTGTCAGGATCACCAAGTATTGTACTGACTTGACCTGTGTTACATTGAACTCACTCTTTCCATGTTTCCAATAAAAACATACAGCAGATTGTTCCAGAAGCAGTGTCAAACTCAGTTAAAAATAAATCCCCTCATACTTTAAACATGTAGCGTGTATACTAAATATATCGTACCAAAATACATCTCTTGTAAGGAAAACTATCTAAAATATATCAGCCCTGAAATCTCCCCTGGGTCTTCTGCAAAACCATGGGTTTCAGTTATGATTCCTAAAAGTTAAAATAATCCTTCCTCATTTGTAAGCCACCAAATCCTCTGTGTTTTACTCTGCTTTTATTGCAACACTAAACCAGCTTTGTTTCATTCAAGTGCAGGATTTGTAAATAACTAATTATAGCCCTGTTTTTTTCCCTTGAAGCATTAACATTTGGCACCTGAGAGAACAGCCCCATTTCAACTACCAGACAGTTCAGGGGAAGCACTGGACTCGGTCTCAAAACAGTAGGGTACAGCTGACAAGCTCTCTTGGACCACTTCACCTCCTGCTCTCAGAACAGCAATCAGATGAGCCAGAGGGCAACTTTAGGAAAATATTTTTCTCTAGTAGCAGTAACATCTGTCTCCTTGGCAGCCTGCACTGGCAGTTGTGTTGGAAGCTGTGGGTTTGCCCCTGGCCCTGCCATGTATTTACATTGCTGAGAGGTTATCCTGAGCTCTGCTGGATCCTGTTACCTGATTTTCTTTTGTTCTGTCATTTTCCCTCCCCGATGCTTTGGCTGCTTAACTCTTTATGGGTACATGTAAAGGGAAAATTACATGTGCAGTATGAGATCAAAGGTGTTAATTTGAAAGTATTAAGTGGTAAATTTCTTTCTGATTAGAGAGTCAGCTTTTCTGATCTGTTTTAGCTGTATTTATTTGGCTTCAGCCTAGGCAATGCCACCATTGCTGTTGAGCTTTTGAAGGTGCTGTTCTCTACACTTGTGTCTTCCACTTGTATCAAGTTCTCTTTGGTGTTCGTATTTCTCCTGCATTTTACTCTCCTCTTCCAAGTAACTGACTTTTGACTGATGCTTCATTTCAGTGGAATGATGGTATTATAAAGACAATTATAAAGTAATCAGCACGGGCATATCAATATTTATTGAAATACTGAAAAAAATAATTCCATTGGTGATGAGAAACTCTTGGCAAGAACTGACATGACAATATGTATTTCACTGATACAGTAAGAGAACTTCAACTTCAACAAGTAACTCACTGCACATTCTAAGAGTTGCATGGATTTAAATCCAAGGCAGCTGCAGAACATCTGTAATACAAATAGTCAGACTTTACAGATTGTCTGTTTACAAACACAGAACAACTATAATAAACCAGCCAAAGCCAAACCTTTTGAATTTTAGTCTGCTTTTACTAATATATCCTGCAATCAATAAGGCAGTCAGAAGGAAATGCTTGGTTACAAAGTAGTTAACAATTAACGTGAGTGGGTTCTTTTTGTGATTTGTTTTGTTTTGTTCGTGTACTTTGGGCAATATGATGGGATTCTTGGAACTCTGGATGTGGGCAAATATATGTTCGATTATCTGAAACCATTTCCATTAACCTAAATTGTTCCTTTCTTCTACATTCTTATTTTAATTCTTCTGTCCTGTATATGGATAATGGTGCTGTGAATAGTTAGCAATATTTTTTTCAGCTTTTCCCTTAATATTCAGTGAGGTTCACTGTAGCATTTCAACAGGAAAAAAGGAGAAAATACGGAATGCAAACACTTGAATTAATGCTTTGCTTTTCTTTCAAAAAGGAAAGAGTGACCACACTTACCTTGTTTGTGTATTTCACAGACACCATAAATCGACACCGCACTTTGACTGTTAATTTTGTTTGTTTGAGGGAGTTTGTTACTGGCATGTAAATAATGCTTCCATCTGCCCTGGGGATGCTGAGGGGCTGTGCTGGGTTTGCTCAAGCTCTGTAGGACAGCACAGTGTGCTGGGGTACAAGACAGGCATGTAGGAGTTGCAGACACTTGGCTTTGCTGTGTTGGTACCCTATGCATGGACTGAATATTAGAGCTGATTAATACAGGCGATTAATAGTGTGCTTTGTACTAATGCAGATGTAATAACTGATGTCTTTGGTATACAATGCATGAATGGTTGGACAAAAGTGAGAGAAATGCACCTTTTCAAGTTCACATGAAACAGAAAAAGTTGTAACTCACATAATTTACAATAGATTTAAATAAACTACATTTAGGATTATGAAGATTTACAGACACTTAATCAAGTGAATGATTTTAATTTGTAAAGACCCTTCTGTGTCCCTGAACTATGTTCCACTAACTTGAAGACATGCTACAGTAAACACATATATTTGGCTTCTTCATTCTGGCTATATCTTATATAAAGATGAAACCAAAGAACAATAAATTAGCATCATAATTGTCTACAGTGAAAACTATCATATACAATATAAATAAACTATTCAAAAGCCAGCAATCTTCATGAAAAAAATTAAAGTATTAGGATTTTATACAGTTTCTACAAGTGATTGTGCAGCCGATAATCTCAAAAATTAAAGTCAAAATGAAATACCCCTATTGATTTTAGTGTCTCACGACATACAGTAATTAAGTACTGGTAAAATAATTACCAATTTAAAAGAAATAATAAGGAAATCACTGCTCTGCAATTTTATCACAGTTTTTTCCCCACAGGACCTAAAGAATGTAAACACTATGTTTTTGTTAATGTTAGAGATTAATACTTTATTTTGAAATGTATGTTGATCTACACCTGCACAGTTACCTTTAAGGGTAATGAAATAAGGCAAGACTTATAACTGTGGCACTACATGTTAATACTGATATCTTCGTTTGGACAGAGAGAGAAGTGTTTGTTCTTTTCTAATATTTGTTCTGCAGCAGACTTTGGCCTACACAGACACAGCAGTATCACTCTTCTTTCTTTGCGTAAAATAGGTGTATTACCTAACTTTAAAAACAGGAAGTTTCATTAGATATGGGATGTTTGAGTTGAAATTTAGTTTCCAAATTACAGGCAATTTTAAAGAGCATTTCTTAATAAGCTCCATGGCATCATCAGGTCGTACAACTCACTTGTCACTTCTTTTATCACAAAATTATTTTTTTAAAAAGTTATTTTTAGTTTTTAACATCAATATTTGGTGTCCTAAGTTCCATTTTCTTGTCAAAGAAAGTGTTGTTTGGGATGACTAAAATATCTCATTTTCCTTTGCTTGGAAACAGCCATGAATATATAGTGGAGCCATCTTTTAGCTGCTGCCTTGGTTGAGTATGCAGTTGAATTGGCTAATTTACTGTGGAATATTTCCTTAGTTACTTAATGATAAGAGCAGTAGAAGAGGGATACTGCCTGGTAGAACAACATGAACATGTGACAAAACAAACTTCAGAACACAGTTAAGAATGCCAAGCTAACTGGATAACAGCCTCTTCCTAGGGTCTGCAGGCCCATGGTCAGGCTCTGCCTCTGAGGGTTTGGTGGCCCCACCACGCAGCATGTGGCCCAGGCCAGCTCTCTCTTACAGCTTGTTGAATGGATGCCACATCATTTAGCACAGAAGAAGTAAGTGTTGGGTCCTTGTAAGGATGACAGAAGATGCTGTAGATGCAGTTTTGCATCTGTTGTAACTGTGTTACGAGTCCTTCTATGCAGTGAAGGAATTTAGTGCACTCAAATTCCCCACCATCTTAGCTCAATAATACAGATCAGTTTTTTTTTCACATAGGTTTCTTCATGTTGGCAATCAGCAGAGTTAAATATACAAGGATCATTCCGTCCTTTTTCATGTTGACATTGGTGATGGTATCCACTTGGTAAGTTCACTCCAGTATAAAGTCCTATATAGATTCCTTTGGGGATGTGTAGCATATGATTCACAGTTTGCAATACAAATACCCTGATACATCACTTATTTACTATTAGTATTTGATTATTATACCATTTTGCAAAGTCTTAAAACCACGTTTTAATTAGTGTTGCTTGGAGCAGTTCAGAATAATTTCTTTTCCTTGAAAGCAGAAGCTCTAATGGGTATAATTTATGCTCTCTTTGCATGCAGCATCTCAATGAGAAGGTTATTACACGGCACGTCCCCGTTCAGGTGTTTGTAATAGAGGTATTCTTCGGCCTGCATACTGATGGCCCGGATTTCTGGTAGTCGCAGGAGAAGCTGCCCAAATTTGTCTGTTTGCTGTGGGTAATTACACATTGTGTAGTCCAGCAGAGCAGCATTCACTTGTTCCTGAACACCTTCCACAAGCTGGAAGTTCTCAAGATTCTTGACATCTGAATGATAATAAAAAAAAAAAAAGGTAACAATGCAGTTGCATTTTAATTCCTGTTTATGAAGGCAGTGTTTCACTAAATGGATGTATTTTTTTTGCCTCCTGACAAAAGCATACTTTACAAGCTGCTGAATATTCAGTGAACCCTTTTGCCAACTTTCCTGGGAAAATGATCACAAAAGAGCTTTAGTGGAGCGTCTTGTTGAAATTCTGCATATACCTCAAATCAATTAGACACCAATGGAGTCTGAGCAAGGTCAGCTCTTTTCATAGCTAACAAAAAGAAAGGTTGAGGATTCCTAAAGTAGAAGACCATAATATATTGCTAGCAAATGAGTCCCAAGAGGAAGCCCTATCTTTAACCTACTATGTTACACAATTCATATAATTCTGTATTAATTTTTCTGACCCAAGGTGAAATCTGTGTCCAGGGTATGATGTAGTTAATTCTAATAAAAAGTGACAGCGTTCTTGTTTCTGTTTGACATTTTCTAAATGATTCTGAAAGCCTTTGACTTGTCTAGCCTATGTTAATGAACCATCTGGTACACTCCAGTGACTGCCAAAATAATATTCCCTACTAGAAACTCTCTAAAATATATATTTCACTGACTAATGATCTTTATAAAATGAAATCATTGTCCTTTGGGTGGAATACTAGATAAGAATGGTGCCCTTTAACCTGCATATGGTTTCTGAAATCCCACACTGATTATTTTTTTTTTCTGGTATTGGACAACAGGGCATTTACATCAGCACGGCAGGTACAGTTTGTTCACTCTGCCTCTGTTTGATTTTCTTCTGTTCCTATACAGCAAGTTCAAGCTCTGGAAATGCTGGTCAGAGATAAATGCCCATGTATTATCTCCTCATTGTTTGCTCCCCTGTGTAAAAACCACTTGGATGGAATTGTCTTCTAACATATCTGATGAATGCAGAAGTTATTCTAAAGCTTGCAAATTAGAGTGCTGCTCTAATGCAGGAAGAGGGAACTGATTAAAGTGTACTTGCTGGGAGAGCTGGTTCTGGTTGATGTTTGATCATTTTTACCATCAGTAGAGCACTGCAGCCCTTTCTTGTAAGGTGCTACTGGGCATAACTATGCTTCTAATTCACTTTGTATAAAGACAAATCTGTTCATCTGTGGATATTCTTGGAGCCTAGGAGATGGAGAATTTGGCAGAATTTGGTTCTTGTAAATGCCAGCCTTTGATTGTGGGGAAATGAGTGTTTTCCTTTGCAAAACAGGAACACACGTTGGTCGCCCGATCCACCAGGAGCCTGGGAGCCTGTGTTAATTGGGTCTCACTGCAGCTTTTCCTAGAAGTGCTTTAAACAGAGCAAATACTGGTTCCTGCACATAACTTTGTGCTGGAACATGAGGGAAATGGTTGGAGGAGGCAAACATTGTCTTTAGAGCAAGAGGGTAGGAAAGATGCCAAGGGTCCCGGTGGAAGGCGGTGGCAGCACGCACAGAGCCCGAGCCGCAGGCTTTGAGCAGGAGCCCCTCTGGAATGTGCTGGCTGCCAGCTGCACCTTGGGCTCCCTCTTGCATGAGCTGGGGCCATTGTTTCCTGCTGGGGTTGTTATTGCCTGCCTCTTTCCTGTCCCAGTTTCACTGTGGAAATGAAGTGAGTGACTCCTGGATCTGTGCTGCTTGCTTGGGAACTGGGGATATAACATGCACCAGTATTTTGCTGGCTGAATTAAGGAACTCACCAGAAATACTTAAATTCTGATGGCTCCCCAACAAGAATCATCTGAACTTTGTATTATCCCAAGTGAAGAGACTGGAAACTTCAAAGCTGCTATGCCTGGTCCCTTAGCTATTCAAACTCATTTATCCAAAGTCTTTTTGCCAGTGTCTCTGGAGATCTTTGGATAATCAGGTTTTCATGTATTACACTGGACATTTTCTCACACAAAATATAGCTATTTATTATTTTACGTACCTACAGAAAACTCCCAAGGTATTTTGTAGCTAGTGTAACCTGGTTTAAAAATTGGGTGTTCTAAGCATATTTTTATAAAGTTAAAGAAACAGTATCAGCTATCACAATTAATTTAAATAGGTTGTTTCAGATGCAAGATATAATCATGAATGAATTGCTAGAACATAAAAACTCCCACAGAAATCATGGACTACGCTGAAGATTAAGCTGTTAAACAGCAAGGTGAAATGTATGATGATTTCAGAATCAATATTTGGAACTTTTTTTCCTTTGTAAAAATAACTTTAAAAGTCAGGAAGTTTTACAAACTGTTAGCTGATTCAATCCCCTTTAAATTCAAAGGGCATCTTTCTGTTGCTGTCTGTCTGTTTTGAGCCATACTGTGTACGAGATTGTGCTGATTTCTTGGAAAATCAGGTTCATTATTAGTTTTACCCCCTGTTTAAATGTTCTTGCATGGATTATATATTTATTGAAAAATCACAAGATAAATTTTTACAGAGATTAAGAAGAAACAAAGTCTGAGAACTGCAAATTTTTAATATTTTTCTACAAAAGTGGCAAATTTAATATGTGTTTTAGAGATACCTTCTATTTTTAGCAGTATTGATGCCATACTCCAAGTGAAGAGGAAGCATAATATTTTATCTGTATTACCCCCAAACACAGGATCAGTGGCTTCTGGCAGCATGAGGTGTTCCTGTATACCCTCAGCTACGTGGACTCAGGGAGTTCCATGGGAGTTGCAGAACTGCAGGGGAAGGTCTGTGCTGTTTTCTTTCCTCATCTCAGTGGGCATTTCCTTCAATACTCACATGTGGCAACATAAGCACTGCAGCCAAGATGTAAAAACAAGTCCAATTGATACTAACAGTAAACAAAAAATAGTTCTGGGGCTTCTATGCCACATTCAGCCTAGGGAAATACTTTTAATGTCTTTCTTCTAAACAAATTCCTGCTATTTGTGGTGAAATTCAGTGCTTATAAACAAGATGTTATCAGTTAACCAGTTAAAATATGTAGATTTTTCCTAACTTTCTTACTGAATCAGAGACAGTCCAAGTAATCACAGTTTAGGACATCACTACACAATTCATCTCTGTGTAGATCTCTCCAGAACTGCAGTTACAATACTAGAGGCAACCTGATTTGGGGTGAGTCTCTATGAAGTGACCAAGATCTCTGGCTATGACCTTTGATAAGTGCTTTTATCTCATATACATTGACAGTGAATGTTGCAGTAAAGCAAATGAGACAATCTGAACAGAGAGAAGTCAAAGGATATGTGCTGAAAGCACTGTGTAAAGCTCCAGTGTCATCTCTCAAGCTCTCCTGGGATATTTATATATCGGCAAAAATAGTTTGCTGAACCCATAGTTGCCATAAAAATTCTGTTGTTCTTTTAGAGAGAGAGTCATGAACTCTATCTCTGCTAAAGATGAGTAATAACAAAGGAAAACATGAATATTAAGTTATTTCCAGTAACTTCAAGTGATGCAGATAGAACAAGAAATGGTAAAGTTTTCACTGTTAGTAGTAGTAGTGATACAAATGAAATTAAATCATAACTTTGGGGTTTAAGTAGATGGTTTCCCTGTGGTTTGAGTTTGGTTTTGTGCTCGGTATTTTTTATGTAACTCTGGCTAAACAGGTTTAGTTTTACAAGTATTTCCTTTGACTGCTAAGGAGTTAACTTGGTGAGACATCCAGCAATGCTGGTGTAACTGCTGAAGGCAGTTGTGTACAATGAGCGTGAAATCTGCTACTGATGTGTACAGCACAACATCCCTTATGCTTTCACATAATTCCTCATTCCCATTATTTTCTTTTTAAACTGGAATGTCTCTTATCAATCTTTACATCTGTTAGTAACAATTTAAAGTACACATGTTTAAGCCTAATGCAAGAAATTATTTTCTGAAGTTTAGACCTTGTAAATTAAATGAGTAGGAGTAGGTCCCCCCCTCCCACCCACACACCCTTTAAATCCTAGCAGCTAGAAAAAGTGTTTTGTGTTGCTGCAGTAAGTATCAGTCTCTTAGCTCTTCTACTTTATTCACTCAGGGACTAATTACCAACTTTTTACATGAAACAGCCTTACTGTGAGCTCACAGTGGGGCGCGCATCTTTTTCTATCCTATTGAAAAGTAAACCCTTAGGTCTTCTGGAATATATTATATGTTTTACAAGAAATAGCAATTGCTTTTCTGTCAAACAAAGAATTTTTGTTCTCTATAGCTTACTTTTGACGATTGAGACAAAAACAGTATTATAGTGTGTCAGGATCTGCTCTGCTGTCACAGTAAAGATCTGCCAGTATTCCCAGATATCCCCCCATTTTGATTATTTTCTACATCTGCCATAAAGCTAAGCGTTAAGCTGAAACTGCATACAACATTCAGCCCAAGGAGAACACTTTTGCATATTTTCCCCCAAAATGGGTCTGGTCTTTAGAGGGGAAAAATATTTAGCTTTCAGAGAGATTTTCTCCCTCTCATATTCCAAACATGAAATACTGAGAATTTGGGGGTGTACTAATCTATAGAGAGATTTCTTTGGTCTGGGAATTTTGAAAAGAAAAATGAAACAGAATGAGATATTTAACTTTGAAAATAGTAGCTCCTTAGGAGCACTACATATTTCCCAGAGAAAGCTGGCTCAATTTTCCTGCTCATGTCTTTTATTCGATGCTGTTTCTACATGAAGCGACGAAGAGGTGTGAACACAGCTCAGCTGCCTCTCTGCATTTTGCACCACTGCAAGGACAAAATAAGATTTTGGGCTTCTCCATGGGAAAGAGGATTTCTCCCTTTCACAAGTCTGCTTCCAGTCTCACGGATACTCCAAGCACTGGCTTGTTACCAACCCAGGCCTGAGCTTCGTCTCCCAGAAGGGGCTGATGAGCCCCACCATTTAAGGACTCTACTGAAACCCAATGGCTCTAACACGTAGCAGCTCTTTGGGATGACTGATTAGCTCATCGATAAACTGTGACATCATCCAAACTCTGCTGAGGGTGGTTTTGGCCAGGATGGCCTTCAGACTTGCCCTCTGAGAGGTTTGTCTGTTTTTCCCAGCCATGCTGCATGGCTTAAGAAGCAGCATTGCCTCTGCCCAGAAACATTCTGTTTTCTCAGGGAAAGTGACAACTCCTCACATGGCTGGGGTTCTCATCAGGGGCTTTTGGGTGAGGCCAAATGCCATTTGAGCTTGAAGATGGAATATGTTATTTCTGATGACGGTTTTTACCCCAGAACAGTTCAAAGAAGGGGCATTAACCAGGACTGAGGTGATGTTATCTCCCTCTATTTGAACAGTTTTGTACTATTTTTTTCCTATTTTCTGCTAGCCCTGCAAAATCTATGTGTTACAGGACTTAAAACACAGGTAGATTTTCGACATGTGCTGGAAGTTTTTTTGAAGGCAGGTGTAGTAAGAGTTGATAAAGTGCCAATCTCTGAAAATTACCCACAATTCTCCTTCATTGAAACTAAGGGCAACAGCAGCAGTTCCATATAGCACATCTGTCATGAAGGCAGATGCATGCCATTCTATAGCTAAGCCTTCTTGACAGACAAAATGCTATAATGAAGGAAGATTTATGGTAAAGATAAGCTCCTTACTGCAAAATTCCCCTCGATTTTATTACAGCAGGACTGTGCTGAATATTATTCACTTAGAAGTCATGGGAAACAATCCTTGATAGATGTTTGATAATCAGTGATAAGCTGCATATATTTAGCACTTCCCAAACCTTGAAAAACCTCAACACTATAAGAACAACAAGCACTTTCCTTAAGACTCCCAAGTCCAAACTGAATGTGTAGAAAACTTTTCCTGTCTTTAGGATTCTTTTTTAGCAGTGGCTAAGCTGTCTGTAACAGTGCAACAGTCGATCTCTGACTATTTATTAGGGTCATAAAGTAATTTTCATTTTCTGTTGAACGTAACATCTGATAAAGGGCACATTGTTTTGAAAATCTTAATTAAATTCTTCCACAGCAGAATGTTTCATTCATGCCCAAGTATTAGGCAAGACTGTATATATTTTTTAAAGTGAGAATAAGGTACTTATGAGAACAAACTGTAATTCCTAGTCTGGATCCTACTTCACTCCCTCAGTTTTCAATCTTGATGGACTTTTGGTTTCTTTCAGAACAACTCAGACTCAACTAAAACATTTTCATATTGCTTTATAGTGGTAGGCTTCTTTCTAATGCTGTTTAAAATACTGATGCCTATTTTTCTGGTCTAAAAAGACTGTAAAATGATGGATTTTTACTGAGAAGTTCCTGATGTCTGTTCAGAACCATGCTTATTGATTTTGTGAATAATTTTATAATTGCTTTTGCCACTGTTAGTTTTGCAATGGAAGAGAGATGTGGGGAAATAAGGTGCATTTGTGGAAGCAGGTTACTACATTTCAGCTGTTTCTTTTCTTACAGTCCTACTAAAGACAAAGGGCAAAGCTTAATTTGATTTCTTGAACCTTTATGACTGGTGTATTTACTGAGTCATCACTCAGAAAAACAAACCAGCTTGAATTTCAGCAGCTTGGCCTGCATTTACTCTCTTGGAAGTTAAACAAACAAACAAAATCTCCACTCAATTCTTGTCCTGACTCTGCGGGAACCAACATCCTTATTACTTGCAAATGAGGCATACATGATATGGTGATCATTGAAACACAATGAAACAAGATCCTGCCAGGCCTCTGATGGAAGAGTTGCTCACAGGTCCTGTCCCAAAGTCCACAGCCAGCTACACCCTAAACACAAAGTCCAGCACTACTCACTGCAACTTGGGAGGGAAAAGTAGGTCCAGGTACAGCCACACAGCTACGGGTGGTAGAGCCACACAGCCAGGGGTGTGCAGAGCCAGTGGGGATGAAACTATGGCCCAGCCCAGAAGATGCTGGGACAGACCTCAGACCACAGCCCCAAGCAGCGGTTCCACTGCTGGCACTTCCTCTTGGCCATGCTTAAACTTCACTACCACCTCACTTTTTTCACTTTCTAAAGCTCCCTCCCTGCCTGCAGTTCTGCCCCTGCTGAAGTCCCAGCCTGGCTCCTGCCCTGTGGATCAGCAGTGAAACCTGTTGCTTGTCTCTTGCTCATCTGGGAGTGAGGGCAGTCCGTCTATTGCCAAAGGTTTATTCTGTAGGTATTTTAATCCATGCTTAAGCATTCACTGATAGGATTATGTTCCACATAAAAGAGTAGCTACTGCTTTCTTTGAAGACATGACAGAGGTACAGGAATTTGGAGAGCAGTTGCTCTGCTGTGTCTTCAAGGAAATTCCCCAAACAACTGGAGTCTCACCATGCCAATGGGTGGTCTCTGCTATTGCTTGCTACAGGCTGTTCTCAGTGAAAGTGTACTCCAGTCTTCAAGTTGAAGCTCTGCTGGTGCACTGAAAAAATTAACCCTATGTGATTTAGGCCAGATTTGCTGCCTGCCTTTGGAGGCTGGTGGAAAGAGAACCTGTCTGGGCTGATGTGGCTTTCTGGTTCCTGCTTCCAGGCTTCTTTGTGTATTTGATCTACTGACTGCTTAAGGTACAAGACAGATCAATCCTAGAAAAAATGTCTCAATCTAAGTCTCTCTTTTCCAGGAAAAAAATGTGTAACCACTGTCTTGTGGAAGTGTGGTCATATTTGTGTGCCAGCACACGTTGGTAAACTAGGGCAGAAATGATTTAGTGAAGGTCTCGCAGATAAACTGAGAAAGTGAGTCGAAAATTAGACTAAATAGTAAATTAATTGAACCAAAGAGTTTCCCCCGTTAATTTCTGCAACATCATTTTTAGCTTAAATAGCACACAGAGTTGTTGGTGTTTTAAGGGAATTGTCTGTCAATGCCTACAATTTGTAGGGTGTGAATAGTTTAAGATGTCATAAATATTTATGAAGTTCCTGGGAATGGTGATAGGACATCATACAAAGTCCTTGAAGTTACGAACTGAGGCAGAAAGGGTGTTATATGCAAATTGCAATAATAGTGTAGTATCATTTTAAGAGGAGCAAAAACCAATCTATTATTTAGGTGAGAAGAAGTTGAATATTGAGAAAATAAGGAATTAAAATTTTTGAGAGATTTGCTTTTACTGAGAAAAATTTTGCTCTGCTTTTGCCTAGACATTTGTAACTTTTCTGAATGTATGGCTTTATTACTCTTATGAAAAGCTTGCACATTATCTATCCTTTCCCTTTCTATCCCCCTCTTGCTACTCAAGTACTGTTTAAAGTAGGAATAATGGAACAGATTAATCTCAGAGGTATTTCTACTGCTGCCACTGGAACAAGACCAAGGGGTGATATAGTCCAAAAAGAAGAAATATAAATATTTTCTGGAAAAATATAGAATATAAATTTCTATTGAGGTTAAAATACAGAAAAGCTACCACTGAAATCCTTTTGAGTAGCAGGCTCTATCCTTTTATAAAGCCCATCTGTCTCTGCAGAGTATAAAAAATGCATGATCATAAAAAGCAATAGTCCTTAGGGGAAAAATCTCTCTGTACTAATCTTGTAGTCACTTCACAAAACAGTTTTTAATCCCAAATTTGCATTTGATTTTCAGTCAGGAACTTTTGTGGTTTTTGCAAAGTTTTCTTATTCCATTAGAATAAGATATGAGGTACAGTTTGTTCAGGTGGCAAGTCCAGACTATGAATAAACCAACGTTATCATATGAAAGAGAATTAAACAGGCAGATCCAAGTGGGGATATATTAAGCCAAATTTAAGCTCCAGTAGTTGAATTTAGCCTGTACTAGATGTCTGGTTTGCCTCAGGATATATTCAGCTTTCCAGCTAATCGACTGAGGAAAACTGCCTCAGGTATGATAAAATTTACAAGAGAGCTCAGTCGAACAGCTCTTGTTATAAATACTAGCTTAAAGGCATTCTTCTGGTCTTTGGGATCAGAACTGTATTTGCATTTAATTATTATATTTCAAACTTTTTTGAACTTGGTTAAAAATATTAGACCAGCCAGTTAGGATTATATCATTATAGTGCTTTCCAGATAATGGTAGAACCTCATACCACTTTTTTGTTACTGGGTGAATATTGTTTGGCTTTATTCTCTTGTTTAGATCCAAATTCCCACAGGAGCAAAAATTATTATAATATATTCTCACTGAGAGAAGGAGAGAGAGTTAAGCAAAGGTGTTTTAGTGATGTGCTAATCTAAGAGGTACAGCACTCAACTATGATTTTCTGTCAATGTAATTGACAAATAATTCAGAGTTTTAAGCCTTTTGCACTATTTTCAGACAAGGCTTAGTGTAAGAACTAATTGTCTTTTAGTCATTGATTTCAAAAACCTGTTTTTCCCCTTTTCTGAGACTTTTCAAGACATGGTTTTACTAGTTCTATGTGCCAATATTTGCACTAACAGCTTGGAGCTTTTTTCACTGAACCAAGTTTCATCAGTGGAAGCTGATTCTAGTTTAGAAAGAACATGAAAAGGATAATCACTTCTGCCTGTGTAAGATATGAGAAGTGGAAACCAGTAAGAGAACAATTTTTTAATATACTTGTGCTGAAATAACATAAAGTGAAATGCTTTCGTTTAATTGCCTAATATTGAAAGCACTACAGTGGAAAGAAATACACGATGCCTGTTATCCAAACATTTGAATTCTAGTGTTATTAAGAGGTGGACTTTGCTTTGGGCAGTTATAATTATTTTCTATGTAAATGTAGCTGCAGACAGCTCACGAGACCATAGATGGTACACTGAGGCTGGTGCTGTTTCAATCTCCTATCAAATTAGCACTGACAAAAAACCATCCTGGCTTGGATGAGAAGAGCCAGCAAGTTTGGTTATGCCATATACAGGAGTGTACCAGTCATCAGATCACTACCACACCTGACTGTAGCAGCCTGTGAATTTCCTTAAATGTGCAAAGGAGTACTGCCAGTATTGCCTTCATGGACAATAAACACATCTAAGGTAGATAATTTTCTGCTGCAATTTTTCAGAGCATATTGTCTCTTACATTGCGTATTGATCTGAGTGGAAGTTGCGAATTTCACTTTTTACTGCTGTTCCAGATGTCTGAGCTTAGCTGTGGAAACGGTTTGGCAAATGGGATGACAGAAACCCAAATAGGGACACCTGCAACTACACTGCAAGTGTCAATGCTGCCTGTAGGAAACACTGGAGAGGCACCCAATGTGTGTCAAAAGAGCCTTTGGACTATTTTTCCAAAGACTTGGATGTGTTCTTCATTCTTATGACTTAAACTTTTAAATATAAAGACATGAAAGCTAAAGAAAAGCCAACCTGAATGTCCCTCTGGCAACATGGTTACTCATCAATCAAACAGATGGGGTAGGGAAGTGAGGAACAGAGCAAATACTCATACACCTGCATTTCAAACATGCAGCTCTTAGGAAAGAGTTTTATTTTTCAGCTACCTCTGATTTCTTGACAGGTAGTCCTGGTCAGAAAGGACTGGACACCCTCAGGAAGGTACTGGCTCAGCACATTTTTAACATTTCAATTGCTCAGTAAGGAACAGCAGAAGGAAAACTCCAGATTTGTGCTCACTGCTCAGCTCAGACTGAAATGTTTTGGTCAGATACAGATGAGATGTTTCCATAGACAACATACTCCCAGGCTTAACTGGAGGAGCATGAATTATGGGGCTCCAGATCCCCACTAGCCAAGAAATTGTGCTTTCCTGTAGCCTTGGAGCCATGGCAGACAGTGGGATATTCATTTGGCAGGATACAATATCATGCACACACACATGTGCATCCTCATGCTTTAGTTTCATGGAAATCCACAGGGTTTCAAATCTAAGGTACTGAGCATCAACCACTGCATTTACAGCTGTAAATCACCACCATCTCACAATGCCAAAGTTACCACTAACTCCTGCAGCAGAGCTGCCCACCTGCCCTGCAGGGACTCCTGCCCAATTGCTGGGGAAATGACCCGAAACGCTAAATGACCCAGGCTCCTTCAAGGCAATGCACTCATATGCTTACTGTTCTGTTTCTTCATTTACATTCACTAATTGGAAGTTAATTTGTTCCCAGAGGCAAATAAATATTTTTATACCAAAAATTACACTGTTTTTTCCAAATCTTGTGTTGAAAAGCAACTCAGTGCTTTTCCTAGTGCACAGTCCTAGGAGCACGTCTGAGCGTGTGGTAACACGGTGCTGCCTCTTTCAGCTTTATCCTATTTGTGTTTAACACAGAGATTATTGGTCTCTTCACTAGTCAGCTTGCTTTGACTAATTAGATAGACTAGTTCAACAAAGCTTAACACAATTCTTACCACCTCTGTCCAACCAAGCCTAATAAACTCACAGTTAAGCACAGCCCAGAATTTATTTTGGTATAAATCTCCTCTGTCAGCCTTATATTAAAAAAAATACACAGATAACAGAAGAGAAAGTACAAATCTAGCCTGACACTTCGGGGAAAAAAAAATCACATACTGGAAAACTTGACACAGAATCCAGTGGTGTCAAAAATCCTAGATATTTGTTCTTTCCAATTCAGACATTCTTCATTTAGACCAAAATAACAGACATCCGTAGTGTACCGTAGTGCTGGTGACTATTTAAGAGCTGGATGCTCTCACAGCATGGTACTCTTTATGTGCACAGTAATGAAAGTTCACTATTGATTTTTCTGTAGCTGCTTGTAACTATTATAGTTGATACATCAATAGAAAAGGAAAGCACAATGTTTCACAGGAGGCAGAAAATCAGAGAATACATGATGCCGTGACAGTAAATCATGGCATAATCTCAGGAATTGATAGATGGTTACTGCTAACTTGAAACCTGTGCCTTTCTCTGAAAAGACTAACCTATAATCGTCCAATATGTTCTAACAGACTGACTGCCCATAATAGTGGTAAAGGACACAATACAATGTTTCATCTCCAGAATAATGGTTTCCACAAACCAGGTTGTTGTGGTGGAATTCGTTTTGTGTGTTACCACAAAGGAGCGAGAAAGAGTGGTGGGAATGCCATTTAGACTAATAGTTAGAGGTCGTAGGAAAAAGATATTTTTTTTTTCAGAAAAGAAGACAGAAGAGTTTTGTTTAAAAAATAAAAGAGGAAGAGAAGTTGTCATTAATTTTTAACTTGCAAAAGTCTGCAGTTAGTTGAAAAGGAAATGCAAAAGAGCTGATTATTCTTGAGATCAAAATATTGGAGGTGTTTTGTCAAGAAAGGCAAATGCAGAGAAAAGACATTTACTGTAGCTGTTTCCAGTTCCACAGCATCCTGAAAGGGAGCCAAAGGCACGTAAGTAATGAAAGCTCTTTTAAGTGTCTGCTTCTCTCTGCTGCATTTTTGAGGGGCACAACAACCTCTGAATTTTACAGTATGCCTAGTGAATTTTTAACAGGAAAGTTCTTAATTGCTTTGTTCCCTCTTTACTCCCCGGCTCATCTCTGGTAGCTTCATCTATGGTTTTAATTAATTGTGAGGGTCTTTTTTCCTGGCTCTAAACAGAAAGAGAGGCACTACTGCCGGTAAGAGGTGGCCAGCTGGGGCACAGTGCAGTGTGGATGCACTGCTCCCACAGTAACCTCTCAGCAGTGTTCCTCTCTGGAAGATATTTCCATTGTGCAGCATTGTTTTCCAGCACTTCTTTAGGGCATGTGAGTTTGATATCTGTCCATTTCAACCTTGCTGGTGACTTCATTCTCTAAAGACACGTGTCCCAAACAGGATGGCCCTAGACAAGAGGAAAGGACTTTCTCAAGCTACCACCCATGCAGCTGTCTCAACCAGGCTTGAAGAGCATTTGTCCTGCTTAGGCTGTAGGTTTTCCCCTGGTGAAAGACTGGATAGAGTTGTCTATTTTGTCCCAAGCAGTTTCCTGATCTCTATTAAAATTTTTGGTGTTGGGCAGGAAAGATGCTGTTGTAATGTCCTTCTCCATTCTGATACTGAAACCTCTCTTTGCTGAGATGAGACTTTCCTTCACTTGGCAAGCAGAGGTGTTATGTAATATATTTATAATACACCTCAAACACTCCCAAGTACTAAACATGCTATTAAATGTAGGATTTTCCTTATTAATCTTTGAATAACCTTATAAAGAGTATTCTTAAACTGCCCTTAGAATAAGGGGCATGTGTAAATTAAATTTTTGCAAGTCACATGGACTGTTTTGGGGTTTATTCTCAATTTGTCCCATGCTAACTGGCTCTGCACAGGACCAGGGCAATACTAGGAATTCCTGCTCTGAAAAGTTCATCCAGTCTTGGTAGCAGCTTTGCCAGAATCTAAGGAACTGCAGTTTTCACCTCCCACCCCTTTCCTGCCAGCAGCAATCATTTGGGACACACTCCAAACCACGAGCTCGGGAAGGAGAGTTTCTGCATAGTCCCTTTCTGTCTCCCAATTCAAGATTCCAGCTGTGTTCACGGCTGGGCCATAAAGTTTGTTTCTGAATTTTTCTTCATTGTTTCATTCCTGTTCGCTTCTGTTTCCTCCCTTTCCACCTCTGGCTTGGCTTTGATCACAGTTCCATGGTTTCTCTTTCCTTCCTGGCCTTTTCCCCCTATTTTCTTGACTCCTATCTCAGGCTCTCCATTCTCTCTCTGTTCCTCTGATCCACACCACTGCTGTCCCTTGTTTTCATCAATCACTCCTGGCTCCTGATCTGCCCGGATATTGTCTTCTCTGCCACTCTTCTCTCATCCCTCTTGCAGAGCCTTTTTTTCACCTGTGATTTCTTTCCACTATTCTTTTACAGCATTTCCCCACTCTATTTGGATTCCCTTGTTCCTTTAGAGTATTTAATCTCTCTATTTTAATTCCCTCAGAGACATCCATTGCTTTTGTTTCTCTTTCAGTGTTCAATCTTGCACAAGCAGCAAAGGGGTAAGAGAAAGAGGGAAATTTGCCATAGTCTACAATGCATCTCCAGTAAATGGCCAGCACCTACCCATGTATAAACTTTGAGGTAAGAGCCTCTGCAATGTGGTTTTTAAACTAGAAATACACAAGGCAGTTTGCAGTCTATATATTCTGGTTTTAAAATATTTAATAAGTTGTCTGTTCCTACTTTAAAGTTAATTTAGTCATTATACTCCTTCAGCAAGTTCCTCATTCAGCAAAACACTTAAGAATATGTTCAAATTAAGACTATAGGGTGTTATTACTGGCTCCAAGATTCAAGATATTCATGCACTTATCTGTATTTTAATATATAACCATTTATTCCCATATTATGCTGGGTACTTGATTAACAAAAAATCTTTAACTGATGTTAAAGATTTCTGCCAACAGCAGCTAGAAAGACTCTATTTAATACTGTATTTCCTTTGTTACCTATAGAATACGTTTAAACTTGCAATTTAAACATCAAAAAATGTTAAGGAATTGTAAAAGTATTCCAAAAGTAGAGACACCTATAAATGTGGGTTATGTGCAGGTAATTTTCCCCCCTTGCAGGAGGTTTTTAAATGCCATCCTTACTAGTATTCTGTAAACATATTAGGGAAAAAGTGCAGAGCACACTGATTGGGTTATTCTGAAATCCCCACTGTCTCCACACAAAGGCAACAGTACAGAATACAAATATTGCTTGATACCCATGTTTCTAATTACTTGCAAGATTTGTATCTAACAAATATATGACCTAATTTTCTCTCCAGCATCTAATCCTATTGTTATTTCAAAACCTTGTTAAATATGCATTTTAGAAAAAAACGACATGAAAAGGAAAAGTACTTGCTGAAGATGGTTAATCTTTTTTCCATGGCTTGCAGCTGTCAGACAAGCAGACAACATAACCAAGTAATGATCAGATTGAATCAAATTCATGCCTCAAATAATGCCATTGTACTCAACAGTTACATGAGGTATGAATTTGCAACATTCATTGCATTTAATGAAATAAAATCAGGACAAATCAACAGCAATTATTAACTTTTCTCTGTAATTTAGTGTAGTTTATTCAAAAAACTCAATCAGCCATGAAACAGAAGGCTTTCTCTGGGATTTCTGAAAGAATTTTATCATTCACTACTCCTACACACAGGGCTGAGATGAATGATTAAAATTTTATTTATTAAGAAATATTGGTTTAATTCTGAATTGTTCTTAATAACCCCAGCATTTGTATTTTATTCCTTTAATATTACATGCTTTTTTTTCCTCAAAACCATTGATTGTAGATTTCATTAAGACAGATACCTGTAAGATACACACTGTCCTACTTTCTTTCATACTGCCTGCACTTGTGTGCAACCTGCATAGGAGGATGGACTAAAACCTGTCAGCTCACTGAAAAAGTGTTCTCAGGAGCCAAACATTTTTTATCAAAGTCATCACTCTATATATCATTTAGCATGTGTAAGAAATTTAAGGACAGATTTTTAATTGTTTGGCTTTGCTATGGGTTTTGACAGGTAAGTGAAATGAATGTGTCCTTGTTATTGTTTTTCCATAAAGAAATAAAAGCCAGGATAAAATAAAATCCACTTTTTCCTGCATGTGCTAAATATACTTCTAAAATAGTCCCTCAGAAGTTGAATTGTCAAATTTTTTTGCACAGTTTTGCAAAAACCCTGAAAATACAGCAAGGAACTACTTTCATACTAAGTGATTTATAAAGAAAAGGATAAAATTTTCTCAAAATTTAATCAAGATATTTTAAATCAGATTACTTTTAAAATGGGGTTTGTTATGAAATCTGTAGAGATTTCAAGCAGTGTTCCACTCTGCCTCTGCTCTACATAGTAACTTCAATACTCTGGATTTCAGTACTATTTACAAAGAGAGATAACTATTGTTTTTGTTTACCAGATTACATAGCTGAGATACCATTTTAGAGACTTCAAAGTATTGGAGTGTGAAGCAGAATTAGAGACAAAAGGCTTGATTTCTCTGTTGAGCAATGCTGCATCCATGAAAGGAGAACGTCCCTCATGAGATTATTCTGAAATGAGGTTTTGTCCATATTCATTTGCTTTACTTTCCCAGAGGGTTAAAGTAGAAAAGTGGAATAGCTCTTCTAGTGGCAGAGTGGAGTAGCCTGGCTGCTTTGCCTGAGATCCAGAGAAGAGTTAAATGTTCCAGGAACAGATTGGCTGTTTAGCTGTTCTGCTGGCCCTCATCCTCTTTAGTAAGAAATGGATCCCTGGTTTCCAAGGCAGTGTGGAACACACAGCAGTGAGGGACTATTTAAGACTACCGGTAATTGTTCACATTAAAAGTTATCAAATTTTAATTTTTCAAATGCAGAAATAGTCGTAAAATCTGAAATTAGAAGGCACTATAAATTTCAACTTCTTGACTATTTAGCGTCAAGAAAGGACCCCCTAATCATCATTGTTAGCTCTTTCAGTCTTCTGCTTTATGCAAGCCATAAGTTTCCATCCAGTAGTTGGACATCAAGTCCGTAACTTTTGACTGAGCTCTATCATAAAAATTCAGAGAAGCATCATCTTCACTTCAGATTTAAGGAAGCAGAGCTTTCATTATATCCAGAGATGAGGACTTCCAAAAGACAGTGATCCTCACCTTTAAATTTGTGTACTTCTAATGCAGTTTATCCCAAACTGATATTACAGAGCTAATCCTGCAAATGTATTCTCACTGACTTCTGTGGGATGTGCACAGTACATTGTTTAGTTGATTAAATTTTTAACAAATACCACGTTGCTTCAGCAGATCACATCTGTGACCACAGCATTTCATTGTGTGGCCATGGTAAATGGTGCTGCCAAGGTACCCTTTCTATGTCACTGCTTCCCTGTCTTGGCAACTCTCCTCTCCCTGCTGCCTTCACTTTCAAGGCCCTGTGGCTGTTCCTGCCTTACCTGCCATCAGTCATTCAGTGTCACAAGGTCACCTTCTGCCCCGGACTTGCCCAGAATGCCAGTTCCATTTCCCCTACCACCTTCCCAGACCAAGTCCTTTCCACTTTCTCCTTTTTGTCTCTCATGCTTAATATGCCAGATCTATTTACCACCTTCTTCATTCTGTTTCAAAACTTTTTGTAGTGAATCTGAGAGAAATCTGGGCTGTGGGTGTGCTGGGACTGTGCCTGTGATCCCTGCGTTGTCTGCCAGTCAACACCTGCTCATCAGCACACATGGAGATTGTGTACTTTAAAGGAGCATTTAAAAACGTCACCTGCCATTAAGGATTCCTCATAATAAAATTAGGAAATGTTCCTATTGATAAGTTTGTCACAGTGAAAGGATCATCTTAGCTAGATGTCTCATTCTTCATTCTTTGGGTTCACTCCCAGGCACTCTGCAGATGAGACAATCATTTAAAAAGTCTGTTTGAAATGCTGCAAAAAACCAACCAAGAATCCAAGGGAGCAATTTTTTTGTCAGAAATTGGTATGTGGAAAAAGGTACTTAAATAAATCTTGATTTTATCTATTAGTCATCTGTCAGCTAATAATAAATTATATTTAGTTCCTCCCTTGTTATAAATACATATTGATTAGTTTTAAACTCTGAACTTCAGAATGAGTTATATCTGGTCATTGCTAAACTGCTCTCTTCACTAAGAAAAATATCCCCAACACCTATTATACTGCACTTAATTAAGACAAGCATCAGCTTTATGTACCTTTATTTGCTTCTGCCAAGTCTCTCTGGTATAAATATTGCGCAGTCACGTCTCTTGAATACTAATCGATCCTTCCTGAATTCCAAATGATTACATGAAGTTTAGGAAGTGTTTCTTTGCCAGTATGAGCCTCCAGTGCATTCTCTGGTTGGACATTAGGGTTGAGACAGTCTGAATCTGACAGGTATGCAGTAAGTATGTTCCTAAATTCAGATGTCATGAGGGTAAGCCTGAAAGCTGTACCAGAGTGCTCTCCAGAACCCCTCCACTGCTGGTTTACTGGTGTTTACCAGGCACAATTGTACAGGTATCCTTGGGTAACAGAATGGATGAATCTAAGAAAACTGCCAATGGGTTTAATAAAACCACCTTGTAATGACAGCCCAACTAAACACGTGTATTATAAATAGCACATATATATAAAAAGACCTATAAAAATAGTTGTATATTTACAACCTCCCAAAAGTAAAAACAGCGAGAGTGACCACTTTGAAGAAGATGGCATTGAACCCTAAGCATTGTTTGTTCCTGGGAGCGAGAAGTGGACACATTTGTAATGACAAGTCCATGCCTGGATGAGCTCTCCATCAGTGGCTTGCACTGGCTTGCCAAGGAAGAGTGTCATTAATACTTCTCACTTCAAATTCACAGCACCTACTTCATCTTTATCTGCAATCAAGATCTATGTGCAAAATTTGCTAGGTTGTAACTTTGTATCTGTAGTACATTCACTATCTATAATCCTGCATGAATTG
This sequence comes from Eopsaltria australis, assembly GCA_034509425.1. Taxonomy (NCBI): domain Eukaryota; kingdom Metazoa; phylum Chordata; class Aves; order Passeriformes; family Petroicidae; genus Eopsaltria; species Eopsaltria australis. The sequence continues at coordinate 3,806,149 of JAVTVJ010000149.1, forward strand.
ATACGTATCTAATTTTCTGATCTTCTTTCCTGTTTTCCTTTTGGTTTGATAAAACCTCCTACCTCACTAATGCCTTCATTTCATTCTCCTATTATATTTGTTTGTATGCTCAAACATACCATAAGTACTAAAAATGTAGTCAACATTCCCTGTTATATTACCTCTAGCTGATGCTTATACTCTGATTTTCCTATCTGCATACAGGATATCCCTAATTAAACCCTCAGCAAAAGTGACAGCAGTGAAAGTATTTACAGCATCATGTTTCATCATAGTTTGCTGCTGCATGTTTTTCAGTCTTTTCTGTGTACTTAGATTGCAGACTCCCCGAGGCAGAGGTTCTGCTGGTCTGTAAATCTAATAGAACAATGACTAGAACAATGTCATAAATAATAAAATAATAAATAAATAAAATATAAAGTACATTAAAAAGTGCAATAGATATTTTTTTCAGCTGCAGACTGTTGTGTAACTGCACTGATGTGAGTTACTGGCACCAGGTGAAATGGAGCACAGGCAGGCTTTGTGCTGCTGCTCCCTGAGTGCATGTTTGAAGGAAACTCCTTCTAGTCCTGTGAGTGCTGGGGGTAGAGTCTGCCTTGAATATGCTTCATTGCAGCCTGTTTCATCTGCTTTAAGATCTTAACAGACACATTTCTTGTCCATATGTGCAAATGGTGGGGCCTAGGACTTCAAATACCTCCTCCCATCTCAGCTCTGACACTTTACAGAGACTAAAAGCAAGGAAAGATTCCTTTTCTAATATTCCTCTCAAGTTGCTAATAGTTCTCTCATTTTAACAGAAATGAGAATGGAGTGTTGCAGATCTAGATGAATTTCTGCTGAATTTTCTGCTTAAGTAAAACTGTGGTTTGTTTAAAAACTGAGTTCTTTTTTGCCAGGGTTTTTTTCTGTTGCTTAAGCAAGAGCCCATTGTTTGATGTCCACCACGATTAAATGTTTATTATTTTTACTGGACCCTCTCGTCTTATGTCAAGTGGGATGTGAGATCAATAGTGGCTCTGCAATTATTTGTCCATTGATAAAGCCTTCATTTCTCAAATGAAGTACATTTATCTGTGTCTGTGACAGTGATAAGGGAGCAGCACCAGTCAGCTGCTGCCTAGTGCAGCACTTAGCTCCACCGTCGGACAAGTGCCTGGACATGGGTCAAATGATGTCTAACTTTTTCCTATTGGCATTTCACTTTACAAACTGCTCTGATGGGAGTTGAAAAATCATCCTTGCTGAGTTCACATAATAAAAACTAGCAGGACAAATGGGAAGTTTTTGTAAAGAGAAAGCAGAGGTTGATTTCAGGTTAAATGGCCAGTCCATAAAGCCGCTGGATGGTAAAATGAAGATGACAGAAAATATCCCATTTAAGGCACTCATTTGGTTCTTCAAGCATCATTTAAATTTATTCATTTGTCAAATTTAATTGCTGAAAATTTCTTTTGAATTTTTTTTGTGATAGGAAGCAAATTTTGACTGCAATAAAAAAGGGTGAAATTCTCTTGGCTTTAGTGATCTCAAAATTCCATCTCCCAGTGGAGCATCTGAATCTATTTCAGCCCCAGAATTAGACAATTCAACAGCACATGTGGGGTGAGTTGTTTGTTTTTTTGTTTATTTGTTTTATTTCTAATTTTGATTTATGACAAGGAGAGAAAGGAGTTTCCAAACTAATGTCAAATGTGGTAATGAAAATTCAAAGAACTTGATAAACTGACACATTTGCTTTTTCTATCTGTAATGTTTTTTGATTCAAGCCAGCAGTTATTAAAGACAAATAATTTGTATTTATTTTTTGGCCTACTTTTTGATAATGTGTACTCTGGGCTGTACTGGTTATATGCTATAGAAAAATTAGGTGTATTTTTACTCTGGGACTAGAGTAAAAAATGTACATTATCCTCAATTTAACCAACTTTCAGAAAGCTAGAGATGTTTATTGCATTTGGTGGTAAATCTAATAAAAGTTACAGAATTGTGTGATCAGCGTCTTTCTCAGACATTCTCTTTCCATGTGTTGGACATGGGTTCCTTGAATAGTGTTAAAAGTAGGCTTAACACTCAAGTCAATCAAAGATTTCTTTATTCTTTCCCATTTTTGCAGTTTGTGCCTGGCCACTAACTTTCCACCAACTGTGTGATTTCAGTTGCTGCATTATCATATCCATGTCGGTTCTTCTTCATTGGAGGAAACCTGTCAAATGCAACTAAGAAGTCAAGAAATCCATACTTGCACATCTCTTGAGCTTCTGGGGTTTTTTTATCCACCTATCTTTAGATTGGAAAAAAACTGGCTGACATACCTGAGTTAAATTGTGGTTTGACATATTGATTATCTTCACTCCCTTGGGTGGAATTAAGGGGAGAATGTCTCTATATGTGAAATCACAGAAACGATGCCCCAGAAGACAGACATGTTTTGGGGTTTGCAAATACAATGTAAACATCAGTCATAGAAGCATTGGCAAGGGGAGCTGCAATGAAAGACTTTTATGTACAGAGAGGTAAGAACTACCTAGCTGTAAAGACATTTGCTTTTTGCAACTGAGAGAGGGAATTTCAAAATTATGTAGTTCTACATATATAAATAATCTATCACCCTGAACTAAAGAGACATCACATTTAAGAGATTATTTATCATACTGTTCTGGCTTATTAAATAATTGCTGGGTGAACTGTACCTTTATGTGGTTGGCAGTGTTGGTCAGAGGGTCCCAGGCAGAGCAGGTGGCCCTGGAGAAAGGAGCTGAGCCGCTGTGCCTGGGGTCCCACTCAGCACGGTGGGGCCGTGCAGTCTGACTGCAGGAGGAGTTGTGCACTGTCAGCCACAACAGCTCCAGTTAATATGCATTGGGCTAAGCCTCAGCAGCATCTTCTTTAATGCTGCCAAAAATCGAAAGGATTTTCCTTATAAACCCTTTGGAACTCCTCATGAGTAGATAACGAACAATTACCTCTTTAATTTAAAATCTAGCAAGGAAAACTGATGTGATTTAATTCTATTTTGAAAAATTGTCCTAAGTGATTTGGGTTTTGAACATGGTTTTGCTGTTAGTTTACTAAGGTAATAACTTCTGAAATGGTAAAAAAAAAACCAGAGACCAAATTCTTTGCCCTAAAGGAGATTGCTGTCTTGTGGAGAGACAGACAGGATGGTACAGCCATGAATAACAAACAGCTTTACAAGGCAGTCTCATATCTATACAGTCACAAAAAACAAACAGCTTCTTCTCAATAAATTAATTCTGTGGATTATTGACTTCATATTGCCTTTGAGAGGCTTTATATTAGACATTTTTCAATCAAGCATTGGACTAAAGAACAACAGTAAAAGGTTTTATTGGCTTGGTTAACAAGCCAATGAACATCCTCAGAAATGTAAAAAGGGTATGTCTTGAAGCAGTTTTTATTCCATTAAACATTACAGGGCCAGGTTGTCAAAGCTGAGGTTTTGAAAATTTTTTTTATTAAGAGATACATTATTGGCATTAAGATCAGTTTTCTGTAGAGATGCCTAAGAGATGTAGATATGTGCCAAATGCACCTAGATACTTAGGTACAATAACTGCTCCCAGTTATTTATGTAGAATTTGATGCTTAGCTAGTTCTGACATCCCTGCTGAATGCCTACCAGCATTGTTAGACACTTCAATGTCTTCTAAACCTGACTTGATCTTAGGCTGTGAGGTGTATTATTAATTACATGATTCATTCATTCTTTCAGGCACAAACTTAAGTGCTTAGCTGGAAAGGGTATCTGTGTTTTCCATTTCAATCTTGTCATCATTCTTGTTAAATATTTACCTCTGTCCTGTGGGTCAAGTGGTAAGAGCTTTACATTTTTCTCTTTGCAGACTAACATCTAGCTCTGACTATAAGCAAATGAAATTCTGCAGTATGCTAAACAATGAACTAATTGATTTCAAAGGTGTCAAATCTGTCTTAGCTACATCACTTTTATATGCAAGTGATGTGATTACAAGGTTCCTATTAGCAGCAAAATTAGCTCTTTTTATAGTAGCATAAATGAGAGAAAAACTGGGTAACCTGGCTTGGTACAGGTTTGCAGGTTATTCCTGCCCAAGTGCTTCAGAGGTTGAGCACAGTACCTGGCAGAATTAGAAGAGCTAGAGGTGTGAGAATGATTCCTAAGTCAGTACAAAGTACAAGAACAGTTGATGAAAATCATTCAATAAAAAACCACCTAAATGTGAGAATTTTACAAATGCACTACATTTATTCATCTAATTTAAAATTTTTCTGAACTGACATGAATTCTCTAAATATTTTATCAGAAGAAAGCTACACGCCCTATTTGGGCCACTGTATAATGACTGAAAAACCTACTTATTAGGAATTAGGAAATATGAATTCTTGTTATCCATCAGATTAATTCATAAAACATAATTTCTGCAACAGATGGTTTGCTTTTGCTTTTCTGAATCTAAGATATTCAAGCAGTGAAGCCCTGAATACAAAATGTTAATAGTTACCAAGGAAATCCATCATCTCTTCCTGGGATTCAAAATGGACATACCTCAGAACGATCCATTCTGTTAGCATCATTCTAATTTCATTGTAATTTGTAAAATAATTCTTTTCTATCTGCTTCATGTTCTGTCCCCTGTACCTCTGAAGTATTGGTCTTCTATATTCCCTGCATTTAAAGGGAGTATTATCTAAAATTTTCTCAAGCAGATATGACTGGGTCTGAGTTTATTTATGTTCTAAGTCTCTCTTTTCAACTGTCTGCCAGAAAAAAAAATTCACTTGGGCAAAGTTCATTTAGACCAGCTTTACAACAAAGTGCAAACCTGAAACAGAGGACAGGCAGAAAAATCTCTTCCCATGAAGTCAATAGGAATCCATCTCCCTAAGATCTTTTTTATTCTTGGCACCAGTGATTTTTCTCGACTGATTTATTGGAGGTCACTGGTTTAACTAATTTGTCTTGCATAGGTATCTTTCCCATTCTGTCCTCTCCACTAGTACAAAACAATCTTTCCTTTAAAGGTTATATCCTAGCCAGATCTGTCCTAAAGCTATCATCATTAATTTGCACTTTAGGAGTTCCTTTCACTTTTTAAAATCTATGAGATACATTCCTGATTTATGGGTTACAATGTGACAGCCATCATATGCAAAGAAGATTGTTTATACTTATCACAGATAAGAGGGAAATTTCAACCATCTCCCCACTCCATCTGCTTTACATAACTGGATTCAATATCATAGCAGAACATGGTAGCCTTTATTTTCCACTGTTCTCTAGGATGTCTATTAGAATTTTATCCTTGTTCTGGAAACTTCAGTAATCACTTACCAAAATACAGAAGGTTTATAATACTCCATTAAATTCCATAGATTTTAGGAGTCTTTTCCATAGAAACACACTTTTAATCCTTATACATAATTTCCCTACAACTCATAATTAGAAAATTATCCTCAAATTACTATGAACCTCATTAGACATATTTCAAAATCATGTGTTTCATGAAAAATTGAAGAAAAGCAAAATATTCTCAATGTTTTTAGAGAAACCAATAAGTATGAAGATGACATGTACCTACCTAAACTAAACAGCACCAGGAATTTGAGACAGACAAATTCTCGTAGGTCAAACTGCAGGGAACGAAGCTTTGCTACCAGTTCTTGTGCATGGCTCATAAGATTGTTGAGGGTGGCTCCAGCTTGGGATGCTATTACGGAATAATCCACCTGTAAAAGAGAATAGTATTCCTATCTGGTTGTCATGCCCACACTTTAGGATGTTTCAAGCAATAATATACAACCAGGATATGCATGGATATAGAAATAACTCTTAATTTAATGGTGTTATCAAGCCAAGATGATTTTAAATATAAACCAATTTTAACCCAATGGTATATATTGAAAATAACATTAAACCATATATCTTAATGGTACATGACATTACTGTGAGTGCTGGTTTGTCTCTATTAGCTTTTTTAGAAGTTTTCAAATGAGAGCTCCTTATGACACTGGTAGCTGTCCACATCTCAGTTTTATTCATTTGGTGTCTCCTCTTCTCATTGTAGTTGTATGATCCTGTGAAGAACGACTGCTGGAGTGAGCTTTGTGCCTACCCTGGCAGCATTGCTCCAGAAGGACACAACAATATTCATGGGAAACAGTCCTGTGTCCAGCACTTGGCCAGAAACATCTATTCAGGCCCAGAAATGTCGGTGTATTCCCACAGGAAACAGGTATTGTGTGGGTGGTTTCTGTTCTCAGCTACACAAAATCCCTGCATTTGTTGGAGTTGATTGGAAGTCCCTTGTTCTGGCAAGTGCTGCCCTGCAGGGGAAGGAGGAGTGGCAGGTGTGGGACTGCCCTGGGTTCTGCTGCTCTGGCCATGCTGGCCCTTGTTCTCAGGGCAGGCTGACCTGCCTGGGAGCTTTCCTTTTATGCAGAGATTCAACGGAAAGCTGAAATTAATACGCTTATTGACAAAGATACTTAAAGCCTGTCATTGCTGACTCATCCTTGGGTGATCCTTGAACCTCGGGGAACATCCCCAAGGCCAGCATGCTGAAACTGTTCTGGCTGATGCCAGTCCCATTGCAGGGGAGTTTCCATGCAGGCAGCTGCACCAGCCCCTGCCACTTTGTAGGAGTGCCTGCTTTGTCACAGCATGGTGACCAGAGGGGAAGGTACCACGGCCTGTGGGAATGCTGTGATGGGAAGGTGGAGGGAGGGGCTGGAGTGGGCCGGCTCCAGGACAGGCCAATGGCTTGGCATGGAGCAAGGTGAGCTGGGGTAACCTGAGCAGCAGCTTTGGCTTCCATGCTCAACCCACTTTTCATCAGAATGCTCCACATGCCCTGCAAGTGCCACTGTCCCATGGAAATGGCCTGGTGTGCTGCTTGCTCCCCCAAGAACCACTCCTGGCCAACTGGCTGAAACCTAAATGGGTCAATGACACATTTTCAAAATGCCCTATTATTACCAATTACACCTTTCTCTTGTAGGAACCTCCAGAACAACAGGTAAAGTGCTAATCATACTTCATCTAAGTGAAGTCTGCCTGTAAATTAAGACTAAGCACCATGGTAAGTGCTTGCTTTAGGTTAGTGATTTGTTTAATGGTATCAGTGCTCTTAGCCCATCTCTAAGGTTTCCCATAATAAATTAGTTAATAAAGAATGGACAGGTATTACCACAGGAAACCAATATTGCAAAATTTTGTTTTTCCAGGCTCTTATTCCTTAAAATCTGTATTTTTAAAAAATGTTAAGGAACATGTATTTTGATTTTTTTAAAATTTTATTTTAAAACTATTGAATTGATTTTGCTCAAGTATAAACAGCAGTAAAACAAGAAAAAAAAAACCCTTTGACAAAATTTCAGCAAAGACAGAAAGATGACTAAAAGAAATGAAAATCAACTTTTCCTGGTAATGACCTTAATATAATCAGTTTACTTTTATATGTACTTTTATTGCTCCCTTTAAATGGACTGGAGGCAACTGCATAAGAAAAATGAAGTTACACTTTAGTATGGAGGTTAAGAATAACAACACTTTGCAGTGTTGGAGCAGTTAAGAGTTGAGCTCATGTTTCCATGGATTCTGCTGCAGTATCCTGTGTGGTAGGTTTTATTGCTCCCTTTTACACCTGGGGAAACTTGAAGTAGTGACATTAAATTGCTTGCTCAGGGCCGAAGAAATCTGTGACAAAACTAGGATCTGATCTTTGGAAACCCTAGTCTATCCACCTTTCAAAAACTACTTTCTTGTTCATCTCCTATTTATCACTCTTTCTATAGATGCATTTATGCATATTTCTTTACGTATATATACTTACATAAATAATAAGAAAATATGAAGTAACATACCTCAAATAATTTTCACTCAAAGATCAGTTGAAAGTGACATGGTTCAATTACTTTGTATTGAGAAACTGGTCACATGTAAATATGAAATTTCATGACTTAATTTCCCTTTTGTAATTGTTAAGAGGGGGGAAAAAAGCTCAAAATCCCTTACTGAGCTTCCAATTTGTGGGGAAAATATGCTACTCACTTCATAATAAGAAGTTAAGATGTCTGAATGTCAAGAATATCAGTGGCCTTAGTGCAGCTATTATACCATAATGGAAAAACCCAGTAGATGCCTGGATCTCCCAGCATCCCTCTACTGGAGAGCTCTCAGGCAACCTGCTCCTCTTTCAGGTGCATTTAATATTTGCAGCACCAGCAAATTTGTCTGGGAGGCAAGTCCTCATCTGCCACTCACCAGGAACAGGCTGTATTAAATTTTTATATTTATTGACATTTCATTACCATAATTGACTGCAGTTGGTTCTCTAGTAGAAGGCACAGGGCTGCCTCCTAAGCAGGAGAATTGGTCCCTTGAGTAGGATTTGCAATTAAAAACAACACAGAATGGATTTTTTTTTTAATTGTGTAAATATGATGAGTTGAATTTTCAGCTTTAACTAGAGAATAGTAGGTGTGCAGAAGGCTTTTTTCAAGAGTGAGCAAAATTATGAGTCAGTGGAAAGACGACCCCCAAAGGTGTCAATCAGTTTATACAAAAGCAACTGTGCATGAAAAAGCCTCAGTTAATGTCTATTCTGAAAAAGTGGTCACATTAAAGACTATACTGTTCTGCTTGCTTGGTCCTTTATGCAGAAATTGATACTAAAATGTGTATTAATTCTTTTACCTTCTAATTCACGATTAAAAGCACTTTTAAAAGACAAAGATTAAACCAGCTTGGATTTTTGTGCAAAACACTTAATAGCATACTGAGGTCTTAGCATTTACTTTATGTTGTACATTTTACTTCATATTGTATATTGATTTCATTTGGTAAAATCAAATCCATTACTAAAATTATTCTCGCATCCCAATTAATACTACTACATTTCACATTGATTTTGATGTTGAAGATGTTGTCTGGCATTTTTGAAAACAGCAGCTTTGTCAAAGCTTCCACATAACCTAATTTGGAAGTAAAACGATGGGCTAAAGTTATGGCTGCACAAACAGAAGTGTGAATTCCTCCTGTACCCTGGGCTAAATGCTGAGGCTGATGGCCAAAAATAAAGGGACCACCTGTGCGTTTTTGTTTTGCAAATGGTGTTTCATGGTATTTAATGATTTTAGAAGACAAATCCCTGGTTTTACTGGGCTCAGATAGCAATTTTTCTGGTGGAATCAGGTGGTGGCTTCTGGTATGAACTCTTCTCTGTGTTCACAAAACAGTCTGACACTTAATCATGGAATTAAGTTCCTTTTTTCTTCTGAAATTAAGCAGTGTTTGATTTCTGGAATATGACTGTGGTATCATGGGGAAATACTGTGTGGAACTGCACCATCCCTTTCAATGCTTCAGCAAGCTTGAAATAGTCTCCAGAATATGATTAGAGTGATTTTACTTGATGATGGCATTGCCAGGTACTGACTATGCCTGAATGCCATTCCTTTCAGCCAGACAGGAATTGCACAAGTCAGGAATAAAGCCCCTGCTTTGGCTCTATTCAGGACCTGTATAATCTAGCAGACTAAGGCAGTTAAGTTAATAAAAGATGGATTTCATATTGAATTTGGTAAATACTGTGAGTTTGGTCTGAAGGCAGAGGCAGTGGGTGCCCAGGTGCAGCAAAGGGAGTGTCCTGCTCCTCCTGCTCTATGGTGTGCAACCCTGGCTGCTGGGGGGCTGCTCCCCCATGGCCCCTCCTCAGCTTCAAACAGCACTGAAAGCCTGGGGTGGCCCACGGGGACCTGCCCTGGAGCTTTGAGCCCTGACCCTGCTCAAATGGGTGCTCTGTGCATGGATGAATCTCCTCTCAGAAGCATGCATTCAGTATACAGCAAACAAGTTCAGTTACTACTGCAATCTTTCCACTATTTCCTGAAATACAGATTTCAGTGGAAACTGCAGTGGTTATTAAACTCATTTTGAGCTTTTAATATAATTCTTTCATTAAAAACAGCATTTCTGTTACATTTCTAAGCAAATAAACATGGAAAACACTTTGAAGAGGTACCTACATACAAAAATTAAGGAGGTTTCAGCATGGACGAAACCCGCAGATATGGTTGTATGTTTGGATATATTAATTAAAATTATGTTGACTTATGCAGCATAAGATGCTTGTCATTTTAACATGAGACACAATAATAGAAGATAATGAATTAAGTTGCCAGTGGCTCTTTCCCCTAGGATGGTGTTATGGTGCTTGATAATTAACTAGAATATGCAAATAGTAACACTCCAAAGTACTGCAGAGTACAATAGAATCAATTTTTTTACCAAAGTGTTATAACGTGCTTTTGTGGTTTTTTTTATATAGAGATGAGATGAGATGAAATCAGTTCTGAGTTTGATATTCAATAAACTTCATCAGAAGACAGAGCATCACTGAAAATTTTTTTTTGTGGATGTCTGGGTAACATCTCACAAGGCTGTGCTGACTCATACTGGTTCTTCAGGAGCTTTGAACCCTGTAAGTTCTTTCCCCCTTATTATTCTCTTATTTTACACAAACTCCTGCTCTACTGTTTTTAATCCTTTCCCACCAATGACTGCAGAGTAGTCGAGACTGGATGTGCTCACCTTGGATCCCATCACTATCACTACTCTAACAGGCAGCTGGGACAGACTCATGTGGTGCTTCCTTCATTTTGAGTCTCTGAGCTACTTGTCTTTCATGCTGGGCAAGCTTAAAATCAGCTATGGGACTTTACATGAATTTATGTTGACAAATTAGTTCACTAGCATGCGACTGGTTTGGAGGACTATCAGGCTTGAAGAAATGCTTCCAGACTCCAGGCAAATAACTTTTGTTTTCTTTCTGGGAGCCATTTGTACAAAATACAAAAGAAACGTGTTTCCCATGAACACAAGAGAGTCAGAATGTGGGAAATGGAAGAGTTCTGGTGGGCAAGTATTCATGTTGGGTGCTATCTCCCTGGATTTTTACTGGAACTGGAATTTTAGACTTAAAAGCTTAGTGCTATGATGGTTTCATGGCAACACAGCAAAGCACATGTGAATTGGGATCAGATTGTTCATAGGTATGTCCATAGCTACTTGAAAGGCTAAAAATACGTAACAAATATTTGGACAAACCTGAATTCAGGGCACTTCATGGTTATAACTGAATTTTTATGTGTTCTACCCAGTTGAACTGAGCACATCTAGTTCATCCCCAAGGAGTAGCCAGCATAGTATCTTCATAAGGCATGAGGCACTTTTAACAACTAGCACAACCTTACTTTCCTTTAGGCAGAAACCACTGGGGTGAGGAACTATTCAAGAAAATGAACACTATACTGAATAGCAAAATAATTATTGCTTTACCTCATTTATATCCACCTTGAATCAAATCTCGTTTTATTTGCTGATGTAAGGACTTCTACCTCTTGTACCCACTACAACTATAAAACCTCACTGACTACAACACAAATCTAATGGGAAAAAGATACTTATTTCCAAAAACATAAGAAGTAATAGGTTTCCACTAGCTATCCATGAGCTTTCTATACCTATGACTTGTCTATGTCACTCCTGTAACACCCTTGTACTTTTTGTACTTCAGTGATACTTCCGCAAGAGTGATCTTTCTTGACAACACCATCAAGATCTCATGCTCTTTCTCTGATGCTACGCTCTAGAATACAAATCCAGCTGTAAAAATGCATTTGTGTGATGACTTCAATTAGATCAATAGTTTCAACAATCTAAAAAAAATCTGAGATTTAGACACATTTTTGGAAGGCCTTTTTAATTGAAAAGGCTTTGACCAAGCTCAGCAGAGGGAATATTTGGCAACAAGCAGTAGAATGTAGGTATAAACAAAAGGAGCAGATGAGGCTACAATTCACGTGTTGTGCATTGACTGTTGCAGGAAAATGCAAGAACACTGATACTCTGTGTAGAGTTTAATATCTACCTTATGTCTGCTGGGTCTTGGAAGCTGGCAGTGTACTGCTAGTGTAGAAGATACAAGAGGAAAGTGCTCAAGTTGGAGGAATTAAAATTCTATAATTAGAAACGGTCTGTTAAAATTACATGCCACATGGCAAGCCTACAAAACTCAGCATGTGGAGGGCATATTGGCAATGATTTACAATTAACCACCACATTGCAAATCACTCCTTAGCTGTTTTCTATTATGAAATTTTGAGAGTTGTAAAATGCATTTGTGCTACTTTATTTCCTTTTGAAATGGTAATTACTACTGCTGAGGGGCAGTACTTAGTGCAGAAAATGAAGTGTGCAGCACAGGGAGGAACTTGTTTCTGAGGAACTGCTGAGGAATTGTAATGATCTGAAAAAAATGCTTTCTTGAGACACACACACACAAAAGAGCTTCATTTATGAAACCCCAAATAAATAACAAAAAATAAAACACAGTCTCTTTTTGTACAAGGGCCAAAGCTTACTACTTTGTTGCTGACTGCACTTTTTCCCCATCAAAGTGGGAACAGTGGATTGACACTGGGTAAAACTTATAAGCCAGTGGCTTGAGGGAAATGCAGATATATGGAAATGTGATAGGAGTGCCCTAAAGTAATGGGTTTTGAGCCAGTGCGTTTGAAAATTATCAAGTGTTCTTCTAACTACTAACCTGTTGTAGATACCAGTACAGAACTGACAGTGGTATGGCCCTGGGGACCTGGATAAAGTTTGGCTTTTATGTCTGAGAAACAGAGGCTGTGCAGTATAAGTGGAGAGAGCAGGTATGTTCTAATTAAGTGATGGTAAGTTCCCCCCTTACAGCTTCCACCTTGATTGTGATTGTAAAAAGGATTGTGTTTATGAGTAGCTTTTATGGAGGGATATATTAAGGAAAGAGAGGAGTGAAGCTTCTCAGGTCTTAAATTTGCTAACTTGTGACAATAATCTTGATCTCTCAGGTAATAAAGTTGGCAATCTAGCTCAGGTCCTCAATTTAAAGTTATTATCTTTGAAAGCCAGATGATTGACTGTAATTTTGCTCATAGTGCTTTGTTGGTAGCAGAAATAAAAACATCGACAGCACTTTTCATCAGAAGTGTCAGAGTGCTTTCCACAGCTTAATCAACTAATTTTTATGAAATGATGGCATGGTTTTTCCCTGTCTCTTCTGAGGGAACTGAAAGGATCAGCACAGCAATCAGAAAGCATGTAGGAATGGTGCACGGATGAAGTGTCATAATGCCCAGGTCTAGACATGTGGCTTCCCAGAATTATTTTACAGTTTTTACAGAGGATACAGACACAGTCATAACTGTCCCTTCATAAATACATTTGAACAGATGTTGTGTCTAAGAGTGCAACAGTCAGTGCTTCCAAGATGGTCCATCTTGACACTTAGGAAAAGAGACAGTATTGGATCAAGTTGTATTGGATCAACTTGTCTAAAAAAGTAACTCACTACCAAGCAAGGATGTGCAAAGGCACAGTACAGCAGCTGAAGCCAGGAATGGCTCAGGACGAGTAATGGAGAAGTACCATCCATGTCCATGTCCACTGGCATGGAGTGATAATGTTAGCAAAGGGTTCAGCTGTAGTTGAAACTTACAAAGGATATCTAATTGCTAGTCTGGGATAAGCCAGGAAAATGTACGACTGCAGCTGGATTCAGATGGTGATTTTGTGGCAGCAAGCCCAGACCAGGCTGAGCTTCTCAGTGCCACCTTTGCCTCAATTTTCCTTAACAAGACCTCCTGGGCTCTGTGCACTGCATCAGGGCTGAAGGAGAAGGAGAGTGATGAGCACTGGGTGCAAGTTGGAAAAAAAAAAGAGTTCATAGGAAAACTAAGGAAAAACTTTTGCCCCATGGAGATTGTCAGGCAGTGGTTCTGACTGTACACAGATACTTTGCAGTTTCCATCCTTGGATGTTTTCAAAGCCCAACTGGTCAAACCTCTGAGAAACCTGGCTTGAGCAGGGGGTAGACTGGTGACTCCTTAAAATTCCTTCCAGCCTGGATTATCCTGTGATTTTAAGATTTGTGGCTCTGTCAATTCTAGATATTTTAAAACTTCTGCTTACTTCACCCAGCCTAGTCTGTCTAAATAAAAGAGGTTCTTCAAGGAATGATTTTTAGCCATGAAAATAATTTCAACAGATGCTGGTTTAAAGTAAATGCTCTTGATGGAGAAATTGCATACAAGTCATGAACTGGCACAGCACAGGCACTGCTGCAACACCTCGACTGCCAGCAACCTTTGTGTGCAACATGTGTCGTGCACAGCCCAGCAGGGGCAGGCGCCCGCTCCTGGAAGCAATCTGGCTTTTCACCGAGGATCCCGTGGCCAGAGCTCAGTGAAATCGGGACAAAAGGGGGCATTACAGCGAGATTTCAGAAACAGCAGGCAGAGACTGTGTAATTCAGGTCTACTGTCTCCCTGTTTCTCAAAGACAATCTGTGGCACATCCATGGGTATATGTTCTGCAGCTGTTAGCAATTGGGAAATGAGAGAAAGGACTGACTGTAGAGTTCTTGTTGCTGTTCTACTGATATGGCTCTTGCTCTCAGCCTAAGTGCAAAGAGGAAAGTAAAGAAGGTGATGGGAGACACTGGGGTTGCTTGCACCAACTTCAAAATGACAAACTTTGGCACAGGAAAGGGAAATTGGATTTAAAGGAGGATGTATTAAAACTAGTTTACAAACATGGGCAAAAATTAACACAGTCATTCCAATGTAGCCAGGTTTTAACCTAGTTGGAGACTGCCTAGAAATGCACAGCTTCCCAGTCCAGCTGCTGATTTGCAAGCAGTACATTTAATAAGCATCCTGCTACCTGTTGTCCAACAGTGAAGAAATGCTCTGCTTTGCCTTGAGATCATGTGCAGCTGGGGTTTTATTTTCAAGAAAAGATAAAAGTGGCTAATGAGGTAAAAATTATTACTGTGGGAAAATGGGGACAATGGCTAGAATTTAAGGGTAGTTAGATGCCTCTAATGATTTCAGTGGGACTTAGGCACTCAGTACCTTTAAAACAGTGCTAATCACATAACAAAGGAGACACTAATTTAACAGTTCTCTCAGGAACAGAAACCTGTCAATATACTTATAGCTTTATAAATAAGCATCCTGTGTGGTAAATGAAATAATTGCCAGTAAAATTGTCTGTCTTTTGCAGAGGATGAAATGGAAAGGGAATCAGTCATTTTCTCAATAGCACCTATATAAATCAAGAGTAATGCAACTAAAATAACTTTTGCTAATATAATTAGGGAGTACAATGTAATCTGAGATAGGTTAGTGACTTTCCATGAATCACAGGAGTCAGTTCCATAACTAGAATTTGAATTTTCCCGTTTCCTTTCTTGAACAAGTCAATCATTTCTCCCTTCTACTGTAGACCTCTTAATCCTAAATGCAAACAGAAGAATCAGAATACTTCTGGTTCTTAAAAACACTTTTTCTTAATCTTAAGAAATGGCTTCAGCTTTAAAATTATAGCTAAAGCTGCAAGTAGATTCCACAACATGCAGACACAAATGGTGTAGCACAGGAAACTGAGCTCTTTCCCATTTGTGTATAAATTGAGGCAGTTCAGTTTGCAGCTACTTAAATACCAAAGAACCATCATTTGTTTTCACTTCAAGTCAGAAACATAATGTAGAGGCACACTTTGCTTTTCTTTGATACTGTTATTTTTTTTCTGTTAAAAGCAGAATAACAACCTTAGATATAAAGTTTGTGTTTTACTGTCAAGTTCGTTGTGCTTTGCAAAGTATAGTGGAGACAAAATGTTCTATTTCTTTTGTGTTTTCTCACAGTTTTCCTAATATTTGCTACATTATAGCTCTTGCATTTTGGGAGATCCATGTATCTGACACATGAAGAAAATTAACCCCTGGATAGCTGTGCAGAAACTGCAGGGTGCATACCCTGAGACAGTTTCTGAGACAGTACCTGCTTTTATAGCCTACGGACAGAAAGATTTTCCTGAGATAAGATGTTTCAGCTGCCCAGTTTCTCACACATGTGCATATGTCTTTAAAAGCAAGGTATTTCTGAGGTAGTAAGCAGCAGGTTCTCTAGATTTCTGATCCAGCCAGCGCTTTTTTTCAGTAAATCACAGTTCTGAAGGGAAGAAAAACTATGCTTGCTTAAACCTAAAGCATTAGGTTTGGGAGTGTTGTTGTCAGAAAGCATTTTAGCCCCAAGGAAATACTACTTCTTGAGAAAAACATCTCATCTGCTGTTTTTCAATTACTGAAGTATTTGAAAAGCAAAGTGCTTTTGATTATATCTGCTTTTTTAGGTTTATCTGTAATCAGCAGACTAGAAACAGAGTGTGCAAGTGATTTTACCTACAGTGCTTGTGGAGGATCTCTGAGAATACAGGAGTGCTTCTGACCTAGTTAAACTCCTGCTATTTTGAAAATTATTATAAAAACAAGACATGACTATTTCTCTCAGACCACATACTCACTTGTTGCCCGGTAACCAGAAGGATGGAGCCTTCTTTCCCATGTACCACTTGCCGGTAAATGTGGTCTAGAATTAAGAGTTCGCTCCAGCAGTTCTGAAGCAGCTTCATTTGGTCATCAACCTGTAAAGGAAACACAAACCTTGGTGACATTGCTCTGGGAGTAAGTCTGACATCACACTGGTGAGGCAGTCCTCCTTCACAAGCTGGCTGACATCAGGAGAACAGAGACGCTGTCTAGAATTATTCATGCCCAAAATTGTTCGCAATTGAATAAACAGATCACTGCTGCAGCCTTTATCTGTAAAATGTATAGAATATTCACTCCTGAGTAGATTCTAGGAAAGCAGAACTTGTTATGTGAAGTAGTAATAATGGTATATTTATGGCAGTAGGATTTTATTTTTACCCAAAACAAGAAGAGCAAGAAATAATGCTGATGTGAACTTTCTCCTACTCTCCATCTTTGAACCTCAGCTTCTGGAAATAAGAAGGAATCTGCAGATTCACAAGCGTTATTGCTGCAACAGGCCCAAGTCAGAGACAGGTCCCTTGCACATGAAAAAGTCAAGAGAGGTTAAAAATATCTCTAAAAATGTCTGTGGTACTATGAAAAGAGGAGAACACTTGTTAATGAACAGAAGCTGAGCAACTTCGGGTGTCACTGGCAGGGCAAGAAAGGGCAATGCACAAGTCAGTGGTGAGCAGTGAGACACATCCCTGAGTGGATTTGGGAACAGAAACGACACACTGGGAACCCAGCACAAGGAATAAACATTACGATTTTCTGAAGTTATTTGGGATGTACGTCTTAGAGGACAATGAAATGTATCCCTAAACTGACTTAAAATTCCACTGGATTGCATTCAGTTTTTTTCACTTAAAGACTGAAAAATAATTCGGATTTCCATGGAATTGGGAGGGAAAAAAATCACAAATGCATGGAAGGTAGACTATGAAATTAAGCCATGGTAAGCATCAATATCCTCTGAACTTATTCTTACTGAGCTTCCTGATTTCTTTTTAAAATCAGACAAAGTCTTTGACTTTAAATGGGTGGCCTGAAAGAGTTGAGATGTGCACACATTAGCCTTGCCACAATTCAGTGTGGTAATAGCAGCCATATAGTTGAAAGGACTCTAAGAAACTGCACAGATAGCAATTGCCAAACAGATTAAAAATGCTATAAATGCTATAAATCTAGTTTCAATTGCTTTAGAATTAGATTTTTTCATACATACTACAAGGAGTAATGCAATGAGCTGAATTAGATAATGCAGTAAATGTTTTCAAATTCTATCAAATATGACCTAATGAATTTTAGAACTTTATTCTTTCAAGCTTGTTTTCTAGTTGTGTAGTAGAGAAGGAAGTAACATTTCTTACTAATAGATTTTTGCAGTGCCACCTGTGAAAGTTACCTACTGTTGTCTCCCTCTTTCCAGTCACTTGCCACATAGCTCAGACTTTAGCATCTGGCACATTGAAATCTTTGCTTCTCTTTGTCATAATTTCCCTTCACCTTTCAAAGGCACAGGAGGCTGTGTGCAGCCGTTCATGTTTTCCCACACAGATACAGAGCAAGGCTGATTTGGTATTAAAAAACTTTTCCTCTGCCCACAACATGTATTTGCCTACAGAACTATTTCAACCAAGTGATTTGTTGGCTCAAGAGAGGACAGTTAATCACCACATTGATATGCTTGGGCCAGGTTTAAATTAATTGTTTGAAAACAATATTTGAAATGTACAGATTCTATTACTCTTGCTTTTTACGTGAAGCTGTTCTTTGATCATTTTCTCCTCTGAACAAAAAGGTGTTGAAAAAATCACAAAAAATCAAAGAAATCATGCTAACATGATAATTTCATCCAAATTACCATTTCACACAAAGCTATCACAGCTTACAGCTGAATAAAACAAATTTTGAGAGCATTTAAACCTTCAGCATCCGTGTCGTAACACCTAATACCTGAATAAGAGGTCAAGCATTTGACTGTACTATAAATGACTATGTATTTCCAGGGTAAGCCAGCTGTCTCAGCCACAGGCTTTTGAAAACAAACTACTTTACAGGTCTGGCTTTCTGAAGATCCTAACAGCAGCTAGTCCACAATCAAAGCTTACCTCCCAAGCTTTATCCTATCATTACCAAGCCAGTGCTGTGAGAACAGTGTGAGATGGTAAAATCACAAAAAATTGTTTTGCACATAGTCTGTTCCTGCTGTTTTACAAGACTCACAAAACCAGCACAGCGAACATCTGCTAGTGGTTCACAAAATCTACTCCTCTGTATTCTCTGTAATTTAACCAGTGAAAGCCCATAAAATGGATAGCATAACCAGCTCTATACACATCCCAAACACCGTGTTGCCTGCAGAAGACTATTAGATCCAGCTGCTTTTGCCATTTTAAGAAAGATGGTGTGGCAGCAGATGCCTCCCAGTTTGCACTAGGAAGAAAGGAACATGACTTTAATGAGGATTGTGTATTACTAAAAGGTAGGACAAATGGCCAGTTCCAGCCTATATCAGAAAGACACGTAGATGAGGAAAAGCATTTAGATCCCATTAAACAAAACCAGTAATGCACCACTTCTTATGTTAGAACGGCTGGTAAAGTTTATGATGTGTGTAAGTGCAACCAGAACACAAACACCTTTGTGTTTCTGTGGCACGTCGATAAATGAGTTGCAGAAGCATGTTAACTGTCAAGATGAGAAAATCAGCCTTTGACCAATACAGATATGTGCCTTAAAGTGAATGTGCCTGAAACTGATCCTGAAGGCAAAGAGACTCAAGTTTGGTTCTGAAGAGGAAGGTCCTCTGCAGGAAAATCTTCTTGTGGACTTCAGTCTTCTGACTCCAAAGCCAGAGCAGGCTGCTCTGCCATTAGCAGTGTAAGCAAGGAAAAAGGTAAGATTCAGTCACTAAGATCCTTAAGTCCAGTCTGGGTCTAGACATAATCAACAGCATTTTCAATTGTGGTATACAATGAGTTAAAACAAACTCACAAGCTTGTACTGCTGGCTAAATTTTGAGGTTTTTTTCAGTTTGTGGAGATCTTTAAGAGTATTATCAATGTTTTAACACCTACAAGAAGAAAGTTCCTGTTGTCCTAACTACTGGAATGCTTATACATAAAAGTTAAGCATCATGTGGCCAACACCTGCCTGCTGCAAAAACACTCCCCAAATCTGCAGCCATAACAGAACACTGACACAAGGGTACTGTAATCCAGGTCTTAAGCAAGTTGTCTAATGAGATGCCCATTTAACAGCTATCAAGTATCAGGTAAAAGTGTGAGTGAATACTGTGCCCAGATGGTTAAATTTAGGCCCTCTCTGACCACTGGCATTCAGATGAAGACACACCAGTGGGAACAGCATAACTGGAAATTGTTGCTGAAGAAATGGCTTTTAAAGAAAGATGTGGAAGAAGGTAATGAAAGGTGTGTGAAGCAAAAGAAACAGATAATTTCCAGCAGGCAGGGTAGCATGAAGGAGGAGTAATGTTACAAATATGAAATGAGAAAAACATCACACTTTTAAAATTGTTGTTAAGTGATAAGGGAAGCAAAGGGAGTGCTTAGGAGGCAGCTTTAAAGGAAGGGAATGGGGAGGCAGTGTGGTGGGAGAAAACAAAGGGCAGCTTGATATTGGGTAAAATCTCAAAGGTGAGCAGGATGAGATGCAGAAGTAAAGGGTTTGTGAGACTGCAAGCGATGCTGCTGGGGCAGAGAAGGAGCAAGTACTTTGTGTTAGAGAAGCAAAGGATGGTGGTTGACAACAGCACAAGTGTGGTATTATTCATCTGCACAGTGAACTTGATTATGTTAAGTGTCTGAACACAGGTGTGAACACAGAATTCTGTGGTGGCAAGTCCAAATTCCTACACTGCCAGATGGAATTTTAAGGTTACTTTTAATAATTTTTTTCTGAGTTTTTCACTAACAAGGATTGGAAAACAGGCATGCATGAGAATACATTTAGATGCATCTATTAGTTTGCATAATTTATTTTGCCAATATAATGCAAGCCACATAGAGTATCTACAGAAGTGGAGGAAATGGATTCTCAGTTTGAAGAGTAAAGGTCTAACCCTGAGCACTGTGGTGACACACTATCTCTTGGCAGGAGAAAAAGATGGCAATGGAAGTGTCACATCTGCCTGCTAAACCCTGGCCTCCCCTCAGCTGGGCCCTGAGCTTTTGATATGGGATTCACTGGACGTTTGTAAGTCTTGCTGAGGTTTCTATTGACACTGAAATACACAATCACACCTTATCAATTGTAGTTAAAGGGAGGACTTATCTCAGAAATGCTGGTTACTCATCTGAAAAACTATTTGTGCTGATGTTATAGATGAGGAAGGCTAGTGTGACACAAGAGTAGTATTGTTGTAGTGTATGCTTCCCACAGCGCAGAACGTTAATCATTATAAACTTTTGTTTTCTCTGAAGAACAACACTGAAATTGCCAAACAGGAAAATGAAGAATAATGTGTATGCTTTGCTGAAATTCACCTTAATCTTATCAAAACCACACTGTGCCTTTCTTTTAGGAAAGTGTTTCACAATATTTCACATACTGTAACCAACAACTGCAGATTTATTGCAATTTTTCTTCTGAAGAGGTATTTTCAGCCTGACACTTGATGAATTACCTGTTAAAAATTTCAGGGTCATGGGTTTTTTTGGTTGCTCTAAGTTAAATATTTTCCTTATAATTATTGCTGCAGATTCAGTTAAACAATGCACTCATCTTTCACCCAGTTTACACCTCCTTTTCTCAGAAGCTGGAGAACCCTTTTATATCTCTGCTCATTTACATCAACTTGTCACTATAGCTTTGGGCTTTTCTGCTACTAAAAATTTAAAAGGGTGTCTAATGATTTTAAAAAACCATGATAATTGAAATTTATGTGATAAAACTGTGCTGGATTCAGCTGAATTATTTTTACTTATGCTTCTAAGAGGGAATGCAAATATGGAATAACATGAAGCATTCATCTCGTAGTGCCACTTTTAAATTCTATGGCCATTGAATAGCCATTTCGTAGTGAATATGAAGTGATTAAACATCTGTCTGAACTGTTCAGCCTGAAGCATACAGGTTCAAGGAATGGTTGAACTTTCTTTCAAATGCAGTTAGGAGATCACTCACAAGTCATTGCAGACATATAGTTTGAGTTGTTACTCCATTTTCTTATGCTATGGTGGTGCAAATCACCCCAAATCAAAGTTTTATAAGACAACTGCACTCCAGAGGCTATTTTTTACTCCTGAATGCATGCATGGTTTCCAAATCATTATATAGGTAGGGAAGGATTTGGACTCTCCAGATGGGTTGCTGCTAACAGTGGGAAACCTCCTGTGCAAGGTTACTGTCAAAAAGCAGCACGTAACAACCAATGTGGATTTAGAAGTGAATGCACATAACTTTCAGAATCAGTGAATGCCCTAATAAAATGTGATTACTACCTATAACCTCAGTAATAAAATGCTACAAAGTTCAAGAAGAAATGATTTAATATTAACTATGATTGTTCCAGCTCTTTACTAGAAACCTGTGCGTTATAAAAATTTCTAGGTGAAGGTAGGGAGTGATCTTTACAAGTCTGTGTTTGGTTAAATGACTGTCCTGTTTCCATCTAGCTCTAGGGTGAAGGGAGTATAAATCTGTCCAAGTTTGGTAGCACTTTACATTTGTTTTGATTTAAAAAAGAAAAGAAATACAGAAACACTCCAGTGTGTGCCTTCTCCTGCACAGAGGAGAAGCAGCATGCACAGAGGCTGTTACGCAAGTGCAGGTACTTGAAATGTGCCTCTGTGTGTGTGCGTGTGTGCGTGTGTGTAAGTCTTTCTTCTGTGACTTCTGAATCCACCACTCAGAGTCAGAATATTTCAACAGGAAGGTTTTCTATCCAAGGTAATATGTTCCTAAATGCTTTGTGTGAATCAGAGTCCACATAGAGGAAAGTAACTGCTGAATACCATGCTAAAAGAACCGTTAATGTGCTCACCCTTTATTCAACAGCAGGGAACTGAGAAAGAGGAAGAGAGAAGGACTAAAATGCTTCATTAACTCCTTGCTTATTGAACCATTTGGAATTTTTTAAAGGACAGAGACAAGGAATCTATAGCAGAAAGCAACATTTGAAAAGTCCCACACTTTCTTTACCATTCCAAACTGTGGAGGGGTGCACATGTGGTGCCCATGCTCTGAAAGGCGCGCGGTGTTTCCTCCTTAGGAAATGCAGGCAGGGAGAGCGATGCCTTTGCCACAGCCTCTCCACTCACGTGTCCCTGGACAGCTCCGTGTGAGATCACTGGGAAAGAGGGACCAAAGCAGCACTGCCCAGCCATTTCCCAGTTTCAGTACTGATCTTTCAGAGAGTCAAAATACTTTAACAAAGCAGCCTTGAGCATCAGTTCACATTCATCCTGTTTTCTTGCAGGAATAGAACACAAGGTGCCTGAGTCTGGGGGCCTCAGATTGCTGAAGGAGTAAGGGCAGGCAGCAGATGGAGATCCTACTAAAGAATAGGATCTCTCACGGATTTTTGGACTCCATTTAGAAACTATTCCCATCTATTAAGGAGAAAGTAAATGACCAATGTAATTTCTACAAGCATCAAATGAAAGGGCTGTTACAATAAACTTTCTATGTATAAATATCTATTATATAGGGCATCAAATGCAACACATAGCACTCCTGTTTCTTCTCCTTTTCCTCACATTTATCTCTGTGCAAACTGCATGAAAATGACTTGGTATTTCACAGTCAGCATTATTTCTGATGAATTATAAATGTGTTTTTCTTAGGTTCTTTTTTTGGGTAGTTGTGGGTTTGTGGTTTTTTTTTTTTTTTTATTTAACTGAAAATAAGAGAAGTACTTCTTTTTAGTCCCAACTGAAAATTTTGCTTACAATGCAGTGTTTCTTGCCTCTCAAAGTGAATAGAAAGATGAGGAAAAGGGAAAATTAATTATTCTTGGCATCTGTTTCACAGAGTGAAGGAGGTGCCTTCTTCAGCACTGGACCCATAGAATCTACCTTCAAAATCCTACTTCTGTGAGTATTTCTACAGATGTTAGTACAGCCTAAGCTTATGCATAGCTGAGTCTAGAATTTTAAATGAATTAGATAAAGCTATGTAGCTTATGTAGCAATTTTGGTACAAGAGCTCTGTTGATCCCTTGAATTTCTCTGGAAATACACCTGTTTCTTCTGATGTTAACAAACTAACTGCAAAATTGTATTGGACCATATTCTTAACTCCTAACTTGCGTGAATATCAGTCCTATGACTTGCAATAAAATCAGAATTAGTCCCACCTGATTCATTGTTAGCCTTATGGGTCTGTTCTGCTTTTTAGGCTGCACAATGATGTCCCTCAGGGAATCAGAAGACAAGATTCAGTCCAGTAAACTTTATGGTACTGCTGGTGAATTTATTCTTAATACATTCAATCAGCAGCTTCACTCTGCAGTTCACACAACAGCCTGTGATTAAAGTCTCCGTGGTCTTCTCCAAGTCACACATATTTTAGCATTATCTGAAAGGATTTCTACTATATAATGTTCCTTTCCTATTTGGTGATTAATTGGATAAATTATGATTTAATTTTTCTTACAGTTGCTGTATTGTTCTAGCTGAAACTTATTCTAAGAGTCTACAGGTAAACTTTACCTCCTACATTAGCTCTCGTTTGTAAAATGTCCTAAATATCAGCAACATCAAATCTCAACAGAGATCAATACAACATATGGGGTAGATTGTTAATATTAAAGAAAAAGTTCTAGTATGAACTACAGTTATTTTTGACAAAATAAATACTCTATTAAAACTCAATCAAGTAGGCATCATATGGAAAATATTTTTAACTTGTGACACAAGACACGTGCTAATTTCAGAAAGCAATCTTTAATATGGTAACAGGCAAGCAGAGTAATTTCTCAACACACATAGGGTCCCATTCTTTCAAGTGCTGCATGCCCCAGAACACTGTTTTTTGCATGAGCTTTTAACAAGAGTTACTTAAATCAGCTCTCATTTAAATTACACTGTGTAGTTACTCTTCTGTGTAACAGGGTTAGTGTTTATTTCCAGTACAGCTGTTAAGTGGGTGTGGAGTATGGGAAAAGGGCAAGCCATAAATGGAGTATAATCTTACTCCCTTTTAACAGGTGACACCTACAAATGTTGGTTTGTGTACACAGTGTGGGACTATATTCACAACTATACCGATTGGAATATGGAAATTATCTTCTAAAGTCATGACTAAAGAGAAGTTACTTTAACATTAGAGCAGTGTAAATGTGAGAAGAACAATTTTCCAGGTGAGTATTTGTGACAGTCAGGGTTGGACATTGACAAACCACACAAAGAATCCAATACATTAAATGTTTCATAACATTTGTAGTTATCAGCATATCAGTAGTTTTTTATTCCAAATGTTCTTTATATTTTGATTGCACGGCACTGCAATCTTTTTCAGGAATTAAAGTATATTGGTTTATATTTTACTTTCCATAGTCCTCTTAAAACTTTTGACAGACATCCAACTATGGAAAGGCAAGTATTTCCTTCTGCCCATACTTGAATCAGGGAAACATAAGGATCTAAAGTATCCAGACTGAGAGCTGGACACATCTTTGGCAACACACCTTTGGCAATAGAGGCTGGAGTTACTGTGGAACACTGCACTTGCCATACAAATGTATTCCACTGTGTTTTCCTCTGATTTGTAGTAGAACAGCCAGAAAAAGCCACAGCAAAAGCAGTAAGAAATCATGAGAAACAGTATCTTCAGTCAAGATGTGAAAGGAGATGGTATACTGATGAAGAAAAAATACAGAAATGTTGTCTTACGTCCTGAGCGCTGCAGCAGTAACAGTAAGTCACTGGGGCAGAGATTAAATGAGAAAGAAGACCCAATGCTAAGGGAGAAATGAAAGAAAAATCAGCCTTATGAATGGGGGTTGTCATGTGTTAAACCAGTATCCATCTGACTTGATAGAAAAAATTGCTTAAAAACACCACCGAAGGAGGCTGAAGTCATACAAGAAGGTTGTGCAGGTGTAGTGATGCATGGTCCAGCAAGGTACATGGGAATGATCCAAAACACTTACTACTTTTCATCTTAAAAGCATTGCAGGAGGCTCTCAGCATGCAGCTACTACCATCTAGCTAAATCCTTTCAACTAGGAACATCGTCTTCAAAAACATTGCCTCCTTTCCCAACAGAGTCAAGTGTGAAAGAGCAGACACAGCCATGCTATTAAAAATCACAGGAAGTCCTGATTGAATGAATGTTTAAGGAACAGGCAAGTGTGTATTAAAATGGTTTTTTCTATTCATCCTTTCATTTGACTTTGTTTCATTTATTCCTACTTCCTGTTTCCTGTAGTCTACTTCGGAAATCTCTGAAGTATCCTTAAAATAAGATTGTCACAACTCTGCTCAGGTCCCATATTGTCATTAGCACTGCAATTAGGATTAATATTAATTTTTAAAAATATCTTTGAAGATACTGGTTTTATTTAGGTTGTTTGGTATGTTGATGAGAGGAACTTCTGCAGTACTGAACACAGAATGAGTAGGAAGCTTATCGGCAAAAATGATTGTGGAGTGTGACACAAATCAGTCAGCCTCTGACTTCTCTGCTGTCACAGCTGGGCACAGGTATCCAAATTGTGAGTCTCTAAACTGGGTTTCTACATGTCTGCATGCAATAGATTAGCTGTGTGTTTAGGAAAAATGGACAGAGCATGTACGTCTAATTTATTGGGTTTTTCTTAGCTTGTTTCTGAATGACAGCGGGGATAATGAACAACAAAATCAGGCTGCTCTAATTACTTCTCTTTCACCCATGAGTGCACCACACACCACAACTGCAGGAACTAAGTTTCAATGAGACTGGGAGAGGCTTGGTCAATGGGCAAGAGCTTGCAATAAAATGGCAACAGTTTCTTCAAAAAATCACTTTTTGCATTGCTTATGTTCAAGCGTCTGGCAATCTACTATTAATCTAGGTCTAAGAAGCAGTCACTTTGGTTTGTAATTAGGTTTAACATGAATTTTATTACTGAAGATTTGACATGACTAAAAGATTACTGTAACAGCCAAATGTAAGAAGTTTTGTTGTTTAATCCTAGGTTTATCCTGGTCTTACCAAAGTAGAGTGCATGATGACTCTGCCTCTAATAACCTTTTTTGAGTTGTATTACAACTTTTAAAAGTATGGCTACTTAAATCTATATCAGGGCAATTTTCCTGGTACATAGAATAGCTTGAATGATTTAAAAGTAAAAATGAATGCAAGATTATACAAATATTCAGCATCATGTCACTGACAGGTAATGGATTGAATTCTGTCTTTGGCTAATCTGCCTGAGGGTCTGTTTCTTTTAGAGAATAAGGTCTTTTGGGAAGGGACTGACTACTACTGTCTTTAGGCAGTATCTGTTTGTGTTACCAGAAATCAAATAGCAGAAAAGGGTTGCCTGACTGCATGGAACATACATGGAAGTTCTCTGTAAATAAAATTAGCAGTCTTTCAATCTAAACTGCCATCCTGCAAAATAAACCCAGAATGTCCAGTGAAATAATACAAGAAGATATTACCAGTGAAACTCACTGACTCCTTACATAAACGTAAGCATCAGCTTAACAACACCACGAGCATAGTTTGCTCAGTAATTTTTGCACTGTGGCGTAATCACCCGACATCCTATGTAACCATGAAATACCAGTACCAATAGTTATGGCATTATACAGTACCCTGAGCTTGGATGGTGCACAAGAAATTCTTACATAATGAATGTCTTCAAGACTGATTCTGCAATTCATATGCAGACAGAAACCCAAAAATGCCTGGGTTTCAACAAAAGGCTTCAGGGGAGCTAGTCCTTACTCTTATTGCTATGTATCTGTAAAGCCTTTGATAATGCACACATTTTTAAAGTACACTCTAACATAAGCCAACTTCTAAATTCAGCTTCTTGCAACAGCTCCTTTTATATTTCCTCTTGCTTGAACACACACTGCACCAAAATCCAATATACTGTATCAAATATATGCATTTTGCAAATATATGACTATTTGATAAATGGAGTTGAATTTGGGGTGTTTTTTTTTTGGTTACTTTTAGCAAATGAAAAATGTGCATAGTTTATTTTGTAGCTCACATGTTGCATTCAAATTGCCTCTTAGTAGAGTGCAATGTGCATATGAAGTTCTCTGAGATGTCTGAACTAGATTCACTGTAAGTACTTATCCAGAATATGCAATTAAAATGTAATTAATTTCTAGATATCATCAATATTCTGTCATTGCATAAGGGGAATGGACTAGGTGACCCATGAAGTCTATTCCTACCCTCATATCTATTATTATTACCTTATATTAGTAAAATTGCTTTTTAAGGTCACTTATATGTCGTGGTTCCTTTTACACAAATATTTGGTACATTTGGCCATTTATGTGTATTTTTTCCAGCTCCATTTAGAATGGATTCAGTACAGGCAGAGCATCAAATGAAGGAAAAACGTGATATTTTGTTGTAAATAATTCATAAAACAACGTTATGACCCTTATTCCCCGTGAGGCACCCAGATAATGAGCCACCCAAATGAAGCAGTGAAAACATGCACTTCCCCTGCCATGGGTGTGCCCCTGACAGACTCCTCAGGGTCACAAACCCATCAATCTCTTTTCACACATGAGCTAATCAATTCAAAGAGGGAAGTGCCAATGAGCTATTAGATCAATATGGTGAAGTATGGAGATTGATCTTATCCCAGAGTGACTACATTAACAGACTCGTCAGTGTGACCTCTGCCCTGCGGCGCACATTATACAGGATTGCAAGTCTGAGATCTGAATGAAGACCTCAGGTCATTGCTTTTAATAATCTGCTTTGCTGAAAGAATTAGAAGTAAATCTGTAAAGGGATGACTAATGAAAATATGAAGTGCTTTCTGCTCCTCCAGTCTTGGAATGCTTGCAGAAATCACGCCAGCTTTTCACAGCAGCCGACAGCATTGACTGTCTCATGCAGGCACCTGCTCAGCTGTGCTGGGCTATCGGCGTTTGAGAATACAGCCACTGAGAGAGAGCATGCTCTCCTGCCACAGAAATTAATAAATGAAACCAAATACAAAATGATAAGAAGTACTAGCCGTGTCAAAATCACTTAAAGTCTTGGCTGAACTGCCAGACTGAGACCTGGACTGGAGTCCTGGTTGTCTGAATTATTTAGCTGGTGTAAGTGGGATGGCAGGAGCTGCCACTGCTGTGGAAGTTGCTCAAGAGTGCTGCCATGCACTGAGTGTTCCTTCACCAAGCAAAAGGTTCCCAATACTTGCATTAACTCAAGGTCCAGCCCTGGGAGTCAGTCCATTTTCAGTTAGGCCAGAGGCCAGTGACTTTGGGGAGAATTGATCTGATCAGAGGAGCCTGGTTGACAGAATTTACGAGCAATGTGTGTATACACTCTATAATGCTCTGCTGTCCCTCAATCAACCTGTGCTGGTAAATGTCACCAGCTCTGCAGGAAGTCTGTACATGAAGTGACCACATGTAATACTGTAAGAAACCATTTCTGGCATGTAATTTTAAAGACTCACTGTTTTCATATATAATTTCAGAGATGCTGGAAAAAAAGTACACTTTGTTGTCTCAGATCATGATATTAATATTGTTAATATTTTTAAACTCTGAATAATTTCATTGCAATGAAACATTTATGTATATAACACACTTTTAATACTGTATTTTTATTATACCGAACATTTTTATTGTTCATCGTATAATTGAATCAATGAATTAGGAAAAGGTTACTAAAAAAGGATTAATGCATTTTTAATGAAACTGAATGATATAACTTCTGTTAGTCACTGAGAATAATGGCAGATCTATCAGGTTTATACAGATAAGAGCTTTGTGAGTTTATCTGAAAGCCCACATAATGGCCCTCATTTAGCTGCAACCTAGAAAAACAGCCCTTGCAATCCTATTCAGGATTTTAATTCATTGTTTATGTATATGATCTCTCTTCCGCCTTGTGATCAGATCACCTGTCTAATGATGCAAATATGAATCTCTTTAGCAGACACATCTATTTCCAGTTGTAAAACACTTACTGAAAACAATGCTCTTTCAAAGTCTAAATGGAAGAACCAAGCAATGCAATACCACTGGGAAATGTTTCTGAACTCAGGGTAACAGATAGGGAAACCAGTGAGAACTCTGCACATTAATAGTGAGAATGTGAACGTTTCAGTGCTTGCACTGTTCAAATCCTTAATTAGCACACCAGCCTAAATTATGAATATTTTTCAGATAGAAGCTAGTATGCTTAAAAATATCCCAGTAGAAAATCCTTATATTGTTATAACACTGATTGAAATGTTAACACTGTACAAATGTCATATAGAAAACTGTAACAACAGTTGCAAACTTGGTTCCGAATCTACAGAGATATTGTGATCTTTGCAACCTAGCATTTAATTTTTGATTACTTTGCAATGGATATAAAAAATAGATAACAGAAGACTATATTAGTACAAGATAAATTTGGGACTTTATAATGACACCTTTAGAAATACTCTTGCTTTTTTTCAGTTGGCAGTATGTTACCAAACTTCAAGAGAATGATTGTAGTATTCTTCCTACCTTCCAATAGAAACTGAGAGTATGCAGGACATGTGTGGTACACAGGATGCTGCAGTATTGCTGAAGAATTTGTGTGAATTCTGTGAGACCACATAATTCATAGTGGTAAACCACAGTTAAATAAATCTCACCACCAAAATGGGCATACTTTTTCCTACCACTAAATTGTGGTTTTTACATCATATCCTTTCCAAACAAACAAAAAAGCTATTCTATAACAGAAGTGTTTTAGATCTAGAAGGGATTTAAAATCCTGGTATTATATTTTGTATCTTTCACATCCAACAGTACAGGTCTCAGAAGGACTCTGATTCAGGAAAGCACTTGTCCTGACCTCACTGATGGAAAGTTGATGCTTATATATTTTCCCTAAAATGAGGGTGATTCTCCTGAACAGGGCCAAGGGTAAGTAAACTTACATCATATACAGAACTAAAATACCTTTTCCATAAATAATAATACTATCATTTTAAAATTCAGTGCCTCACACTCAACAAGCGCTAGAAGTAAATGCTGCCTCCCAATGGAAACATAAAGTTTGTTTCCCAATAAAATAAACCATAGAATTTCTAATCCAGTTGTTTTAACATACTTCTAGTAAGAAAAAACCAATTTTCATTCTGGATTTCCCAATCAAATGTTTTGGTTTATGAATTTCATACCAGTGGGCTCACAATGTACTTCTGGAATAAGGCAGATTTAAAAACAATCACTTGAAAACTGGTCAGAAATACAAGGAAGCAAAACTGGAATAGAAGCAGAGTTCAAACAAGGTCATGAAGTTAATGAGAAATACAATTTATCTTATGATTATGCAAATTACCATACAGCTTTACAACTCATAATTGCAATATCACTGTCACACATATGCTATCAACAGATGCATCTGTCTGGTCACAGAATCTGTGGCTGCATTAGGGATTTCTGCTAGTACCATCTATTTAGATGCTTGTTATGTATCTGAGTGCAAATAAGCAATACACATTTTTTTATAGTCAGTGAAACATGTCATTAACTTCTTTGTAACACAGGAATGGATTAAAAAAAAAAGCTCCAATTTCCACTGTAAGCAAGACCTTATAGACAGAGAACATTTCTGAAAACTTTCAGAACAGAAAAATAATCTTCTGGGAAAGTTACAACAGATTCAAAATACATGTCTAGAATCTAAATGCTTCCTCAGGCTTGGCAGAATAAATAATAAATGCTTTCTAGGTAACTACTGCAGCTCTTTTGATAACATATATATTAATAAATTAAAAATGTCTGTAGATTGACAAGTGTTTTGTGGGCTTATACTGGAAAGCCAATAGCTAATTATGAAAGCCTGACTTGACTAATCAATTATTCAGATGAACATTAGGTGCCTATTATATGCGTAAACATGGGAATTATATTTCCCCTAAGTAACTTTCTAAAATAACAAACCCAAAACATGCAAATTTGAAACAGACAGAAATGGCACTATTATGCCCTTATTGCACATGCAGAACTCCCACTGAATTATTCAGGGAACAGTGAATCGGGAGCCTTGGTCTTCTGACTGAGCAGCACAGCAATACCAGCACATGCCATGTAGTATTTGTTATGCATGTAATATTGATTTAGCTCATTCTTCCTGGTCATGTTTCAAATTAATTTCATGTTTAGGAGATAGGGAAAAGGGGTAGTATCTCTAGATTGATATTTGCAATATATTTTTATGCCTGTTGAACACAAGATTATCTGATAAATTAATAAGACCATGTCTTTTGAGTGCAGGAAGAATAAGCCTTTGAAAGTGAGATAATGAATTGTGTTTTGAAAAGGTTTATACTTGCTACATTCCCCACCTCCTGTACATAAAGATTGGGAGAGCGCTTGTATTACAGAATGGATTCACTTATGTTTCTTTAAAGCACAAACCACAACAAAGTAATGCATAATTGTCCTTTGCATTTAGAAAAGACCACGCTCTTAAACAGCATACAGCAACAGGGAAACCAGAAATAGATGTGACCAGACACCTGCTGACAAACAGTGACAAATCCCACTGACACTGCAGTGACCCCCAGTTAGTCAAGATTTAATTAAGGAGTATAATTAAGTCAGTGGAACAGAACACTAATGAGTGGTGTTTTTTTATATGGGTAATTACACATAAGAATACAAAGTAAGCTAGACCCCTACATATATCATTAAAATGAACAGTATAGAATGACAACCAGGGCTTAAATATTTTTGGTTTTATTCTTCAATAATGCAGGTTGAAACACCCCATCCTGTCAAGCATCTGTAACATGCTAACAAATGCTCCTGGCCCAGTCCTGCATGTGTCTGTTGGTAACGTGACTTCGGTGGCACAATGCACATCACCATAGCTATGGGTGCATGGGTCTGCCAGGCTCTGTCTGTCACTGTGTTTGCCTGTGTTTGTACTGGGCAGGGGCCACTTGGGCTCCTTTTCTAACAAATGACATTCTGTTGCTATTCTCTTACAAGTAACACAGCCTCTGGATTTCATTTATCACAAGTGTTGATTACAAGGAAGACATAGGTTACAAAATGTTCCTATGATTATCTGCGCGCTGGACACAATATACCTTTACAATCAAATGACAGAGATTTCTTACAGCAGATCGAGATCCAGTTCTCTGGAATTTATTTTGGGAATCTTCAGGCAGTTGAATGAAATAGCTGAAATATCTCTGACCATGTGGTATTTGCTTATATTTGCTCGTATTTTAAACAGAGAAGTATTGTAAGGTAGATTTACTAGAACA
Source organism: Eopsaltria australis (assembly GCA_034509425.1). NCBI lineage: Eukaryota > Metazoa > Chordata > Aves > Passeriformes > Petroicidae > Eopsaltria > Eopsaltria australis. The sequence continues at coordinate 3,839,008 of JAVTVJ010000149.1, forward strand.
ACATTTTAAACTAGGGTGGAAAACATCATCATGAATAACGATGACAATGGTAGGGGAAAAACAACCTTCCTACAGTCTTGAAGATTTAAAAGAATGCCTGTGTAGTTTGGGGCCAGCCCTCTGCTGGGATTACTCTATCTGCTCCCAGCTGGTAGCCTGCAGTTCATGACAGCCTTTTATCTGTTATCAAAGCAACAAGTGGAAAAGCAGATCCTCCTGCCTGCTAACACTCTGTTCCGTTCTCTCTGTAGAATTTCTCTTCTAAATCTTTCCTTTTAACAAGTCCTCAGATTTCCTTCCTAAGGCTGCAGGAGACACTAAATATCTCTCAAGTTTCTAGCTCACTTGTCTAACTTAAACTCTGCAGAACACTAAAGGAAGAAAGAATAATTGCACTGCACCAGCACATTTTCTACAGGAACTGACTGAAATGCAGAATGAGCCCGATCTTGCTCACACTGGAGTGCTGAGAGTTTAGCAACTGAGTTCAGTGACAGCAAAAGAAGAACCTAATTACTCAAACAACATGGTACCAATATAAAGCTTCTACAATTTATGTAAGTACAAGTTTTACTGTTGCAAAAACAAAACAAACAAACTGCATTGGAACTTATGACACATATCGTACATTTACTTTGCTTTTTAGGAGCATAGGAAAAATTAAAAAAGGTAGAACTAGGAGATGCTTAAGTATAATTAATGCAAATTCTTTCAAGCAAAATCTATCCACAAAAACTGAAGTTATTTGTTACTAAAACAAATCTAAATTAATATATTTCTATAGTAAAAATATACATTGCACTTTCCTTTAAATCATGCTGTCATGGAGTAATAGGTCTTAGAAACACAATCCTATAACAGTAACTACAGTCAGGTAAAAATCAAGAGGATTTAACAAGCTGTTATGTAGGCTACGTTAAACAAAAATATATGTTAAGATTTTGGGGTTTTTTTTGTTAAACATGTTGGTTTTTAAACAGATCTTCCCACAATTTATGATAGTTGAGCAATGACAGAGGATGCCATGGGAATACCATCGTGCAGTGAATCTGGGACTTACTCCCACTCTGAACCAAGGCCTTTGCCACCAGGCTCCTCTGTGCATGTCAAGGTGCCCCTTTGAGCTGGCCACAAGAGATGGGGCAGGGCCAGGTCCTGCCAGTGCCCTGCCCTGCTCACAGCACAGTCCTATTGCACTGAGCAGAACTGGCACTGGGGTCCCTGGTGCTTTGCTGAGACATGGGCAGTAGCGTCTCATTTTCATGACGTGCCTGAGGTAAACATTCCAGAGAAGGACACAAAAATTTCAAGATATGGAGTCACTATCTTAATTTCTTTCCCATAAACCAAAGCACTTGCAAAAACCCTAATAGAACTGTAATACAATAAACCAAGGGAGGTCATAAAAATTATGCAAATTATTTCCCCGTTTTTATCTTTCTGCGGGCATGTGCCAGTATAAAATACGGGGTCAGCAGGAGTGACTTCCGCCTGGGCTGCAGACACACGAGTGCATAATGGGTCCCTGACATCTTCTTCTGCCCCATTTTCATCCCCACGAGGCTGCCCCTGCCCAGCCGTGTATGAATGAACAGAAGTGCCTTTCATCCCCCACTTGCCTGGTGCTTCAAAAGGAACTACGAAAATAGCAGCAACAAAAATCCAGCCGCCTGCCAAAAGGCCCGCACACGTCCCAGTCTCACAGGCATGCGAAAGGTTGGAGAGCTCAGCAAAATTTTTATGTACGGGAGCAGGCCCAAGGAAAACTCACACGCCATAACCAATTGTGGACAGAGGATCATCTATCAGCAGACAAATGCAGGAACTCCAGAATGTCTCTCCTCAAATGAAATAATATATCTTTGAAAGCCAATGCCCGTTTTAGGCCTGAGGCCCATATATCAAGCCTGAGAGGCTTGTGGATACGCTCCAGGGCCATTAACCTTCCACCTGTTTCCCCTTGTCCTTCAGGATGAGACCCTGCCCTTGATTTTACTCCCTTCCCCTGTTCATCTTCCGACAGAGTGTAAATGTAAAGCAGAGGGCCTGCGAAATAATTCAAAGGCAATGGACCAGGGACATGGTTACAAATCTCTGCCACTGGCACTGTGACTTATGCAGGCAGTTTGTCACACATGAGCCAGGTGACCTCTGTGACATAACAGAGAAAAATATCGCCCGAGATCAAAAGATGAGATTCAGAGCACTCTAAGTAACTCTGGTGTACACAGCCGCGCTCTGCGGTGGCCAAGGGTTTCCTCTCTCCCCAGTGCTGCTCGCTCTGCTCACTAGCGGGTGAGACGTGCTCCTGCTAATTTCAGCAATCTCTTTTTCTCTCATCCCTTTGGAAATCTTTGCTGTAACCTGAACATCAACATTTGTCTCCTTCTGAAGCCCCTCTTTTTCAAAAAAGACAATTAAATTGACAAGGAGAGAGAGCAAAGTGTCATTCAGCAGATAAAAATTAACATAAAAATCAGCATGACTGGAAATGGTGGATTAGTCACTTTTGCAAATGAGTCTATTTTAATAAATTGATTTTTGAAATTTTAAGTCATACTAGAACTTTCTATGAGCACATGATGTCTCTAGTATTGCAATAAAAAGTCTTCAAAGCCTTAAAACATTTATTGGGATTCAACTCTCATGATGGTAAAAATGAGAGTAGAGTTAGTATTAAAAATTATGTAATAGACCCAGAAAACACACTTCTGCACCTATTCATATTTTACAAAGAGATATACTTCAAAATCAGAATAACAGTCACTTGAAATAAACCAAATCAGATTGATTTAAAAAAAAATCTTGAGTTCATTTTTCAAGCTGTGATCTACATAGGAAGTTTCCCAGCTGTTTTGTACATTCAGGACTCTCTGCCGGGTGCAGACAAAAGAGTAAGGCCTAATGCAGCATTTCTCTTTCACTCCCCTTAACCTAATGGTATGTCTGGTATGGACATTTAATTTTGTCTATTTCATAAATTAAAGAAAACCCACAACTGTCACAGTACCCCTGGTATGATGATGAAATGAGAAATACAACTGTAGCTAGATCAGCCTAAATCCCATTCTAATCCTAAATCACTTTGGCACTTGCCAACATCTAGTTGATGAAAAACTCAGTTTGACCCATGAATGTATATAAAAATACACTTATACAGACACACACACAGAGAAATTCAGCACATTGATTACAAGTGTGCTAAGTGTTACCTTATCAGCTATTTCATCCTGCTTCATCTCGTGCCGACTTGGAAAATTTTGCAGTGTTCAAGCTCTTACTCAAAATCACCTTGTGTTCTGCTATGGAAATATATCTAAATTTGCTAAATCTAAAACCATAGAAAAGGTTGGACAATGGATAGGTCTTGAGGCTAAATCATGCAGCAGTTACAAAGAAATGCACAGCTGAAAATCATTTCATGTTTCCCGTTGACTAAAACCTGACGTACCGCAGTAAACCACTCTGTTGCAGAATGCTGCAACAGTAAACACTGTAAATGCAAAACTAGTATTACAAAAAGATTACTGTGAAGTGTTACCACATGCATTTGTAAAAATAAGACAGCTGTTTGATTTTATAGTGCTAAAATCTTTTGCTCTTGTTCGGGCCGTATGATTAAACACACGTTTTCCTCTTTTAAATATCTCTGAAGAAAGTCTGTCAGAGATACAACAGTCAGCAATTACAGGTCAGTTTTGTCACCAGTTTCACTGAACTCCAAGTCAAATCCCAGATGTCTTCATTTTTGAAAATACCTAGTGATACTTTTTCGTGTAAAATATAGGTGTTATAACCAAGTTTTCTGGCAGTCAGATCTTTAGCTCTTTTACACTCCTACTGAATATATTAATTTGTATTTAGTCTGGGTTTCACTTAGGCTTTCTGCATTTTTTAAATATATTTGATGTATCCCTGAAAAAATTAATATTTAATTTAAAAAGCACCTAATCCAATCCACTGCCTTTTACAGTAAGTATCTACAGATACAGCAGATCTAGTGCATCTGCTTTTGTAATATTCATGAAATCTGGAAATCAAGGCTAGGCATCATATGCTACCATCATATGCTAATAGAGGGTTTTGCTCATTTGAGTGTTTGATCAGTTTTGAATGCCCAAATGGCCTATTAGAATTTCCAAGACATAAACTACTTTAAAATGTTATTAGATGTATAAAAATACTATTATATGGATATAATAAATTTTAATTTTCATAGATTCACACTCAGATTCATATGAAATAATCTGTCTCATTTCCCTCCTGCCACGTGCTTTTTGTGTAAATAGCTACTGAGCAAATAATTTATAAAATTGAATGTTAAATTACTCTGATTCTAAAGAAGAGAATTTGATTCTTGGTTATAATATAACAGTATCTTGTCTTGAGGAAAAAAGCCTTACATTAATTGGTTTACATAGTACACAGATGCTACAAGCCCAGTTAATTGTATTTTTGAGTGGCTGTGCCTCCCTGATTCAGGCATTTAAAACAAAATAAAGCAAGGAATATTTAACATTAACAGTAATTTAACAAATAATAATAATTTCGGGCATGAGTAATTCCTTACATTCCTTTCCAGCTACAGACAATTTCTTTTGGGAAAACTGCCATATAGTATCGACAGTGACAACAAATTGTATTGTCCGGTGAACATCTGTTTCCGACTCCCACACTGATACTGCAGGTTGGCTACTTCTGATTTAGTTTTCACAGGCTGCCCAACCACAGAGGAACTGGAAATTACTGGTACATTCAACTTTTATTATTGGAACACAGGAAAACTTTATCATCATGCTGGGAAGTTCTGTGTCTTTTGAAATATTGGAAGGAAGATTATGTGAGCACAGAAAGCCACATGCGACAGTTCTTATGAAGAAGGAGAAAAGTGGCTCCTGTTCATTGTGTCTGTCGATACACATGGGTGTGAAAGTCTGAGACTAAAATCTCAAAATGGAACAATATTTCTGTTTTCAAGATGTGATGTTTGATGATGAGGGTTTGGTGGGGGGTGTTTATTCTCAATAAAACCAGCAGCATTGCAAAAAAGGACCAGATTCTTCCAGTTTTGCTCAATATGTAGCACTGTGTCCCTATATAAAATGCCTCGGAAATTCAAAGCAGTTTCTTTAGGGCAGAGCAGACAGATTAAGTTTGAATTGCAGGCTCTAGCCCTAGGGAATTGAGCTGTTCTAACTCATACTTACTGCACCAACTTACTGTGATAGCAACTTAGACAGTAAGGCTATGTTAACTAGCTGGAATTACTGCTGTTAAAAGAATCAAAGCCAAAACAAAGCAATTTTTTTTCAAAACTAAGGGGAGCTTGTTAGAATGATCAATGTAATTTTTTTCATAGTTACACCACCATTGTTAGAAAAATGTTAAGTTCCACTTTGGCTGGGAAAAAGAAGAAATGAAGATACATTCATGATAGGCATCATGTACCAGTTTGATAAATCTCCAACTCCTGATCTGTAAACTCTTTTACAGAGAAAGAAGGGAGCAAAAAACTCCACTGAACTCCTGTTAACGCTAATTAGAGTTGCCAGCATGCAGCAGAATCAAAGGCAAAACATGTGGAGCTCCCACTGAAGTCAAGAGGAGAAGGATATGACTTAAAGGAGAGGCATGCAAATTAAAAATAAATGTGGTTCAACGTTACCGAATGAGCTAGTCATGTAAATACTCACTTTGAGGTCTAACCCTTCCTACTGGGAACACTCTCCCTGAAAGTTCATTCCTAGTCAGGAGACAGCATTGTCCTTGACCACACTTGCCAATTGAGAACCTATCTTGTGAAGGATGTGTTGAAACCAATGTAAAGGAATTGCCATGTGTTTCTTTCTATTTCAAGTTACTGCTGTTGTTGCTGTTGTAAATATTCTTGTTTATTCACTGTACATAAGCAAGGACCATTATTTTCCAAGTCCTGCATCAGAAAGGCAGTGCTATTCCTTACAGCAATTTTGGATTTCTCAAAGACTTGGAAATCTAGGTGGAATCTTAGCAATATGGCAAACATTCCAAATCTTATTAGGATAATCTAGATCTCGGCCTGAGATGCAGAAAATAGTCTGTTCTTATTTTTCATGAGTATGATATGTATTAACCCAAACAATACTTCAGTAGTATTTGTTTGTGAGCAACTGGCTTTCTATCTCCTGCTCCATATGCAGATAGAAAGTACATCAGTGACTGTGGAGTTGTTAAAAAAGAAATTGAAACTATTTTATGTTATAGTGACCTGGGTATGAGCTACACACTAGTCCTGGCTTCCAGTTGCACACTAGATGATTTGCACCACCACCTAATTTAGTCTCATGTCTCCCAGCAGCCAGTCTACTACATCCCTGCCATCTCCCACAGTTCTAAGGACAGGGTTGTGATGTCCTAAAACCACTGCACAGACAAATAGGAGCAGAAACAGAAACTTTGGGCAATTGTCACCTATAATTCTTCCTACATGTTTTTGCTGTTACCTGAAGGAAGGTTAATACTTAGGATTAAATATCTTTGTGGTTTTATTGTGATTTTTACTGAGCTCCAGAAACATCAGCATGGTGACTGCTGGCCTGTATGACCCACACATGGTGAACCTTTTTTCTCAAATATTTCCACCTTTTCCAAAAGGGGTGCACAAAGATTTTGAGGGCTTGTCGCTGAAACCACTGATTGATTGACGGAAAAGGTCAGTGGCACCTGAAGCCACAAATAATTGCACTTACTGCTGTCTATGTAGTGGCCGTGGCACTAGCACAATTCCCGAGAAAGGAAAAGAAGATAAAGTAAATAACAAATAGGGCATTTAGAAGTAACATGTAGCAAATGAAACTTAAATGCTTGACACAGGCAGCTTTACAGAAGAAAACAGAAAACTTGCAAATGCTATGAGTGAAAATGGAAATACAGTATTCAAGATCTAAACTCGCACTTCTTACTCAGACAAAATTCTTGTCGATTACAGTAAAGCTTTTTCTGATATGCAGTACAAGACTGGGTCCATAAGCACAACCTGACTTACACTGAAAAATACTTCATACAAGGCTGATTTGTCCAGCTCTCTATTTAGGAGAGCAAGCAGTTATAGGTACATATTTATTTCCTTGCACAGTGAATTCTGGCAATAGCATGGAGATGAGGAAGGTTCCCACCACCGTTAGTCTTTTCAGCCCATACCTTGAAGAGGGACGAAGCAGACCAGCATGTGACTAGAGAGCCCTGTCTCTGCCTCCCCTGAAGTGCTGGATCATCCCTCACACTAATCAGTTGCCTAAGGGATGCAGAAGGCTGCTTCTTGAGTGGTGAGGGATTATGACTCAGCACCACCAGCGTGCTCACTACTCAGGACAGACTGGGAGACTGCAGTAAGTATTCCCCAATAAATACCAGAAGGTATCCAGATGAAACAAAGAGACGGTGTTGACTGTAACACCAGAATAAAGATAAAATTCTTCGTCACATTCAGTGTCACTTAGTCAGGGTGATGTTTCCTGTACTCAGCAAACACGCCAGTGAAAGAATTTCCTTGGCATAGAGACAACATGGAAATGTCCTTTTAAAATCAGTTAATACCAACAGAACTCATGAGCTAGCTGGAACCATTTCCTATGCTATGGAAAGAACACTCAAATAAGGATAACCAAGACATTTCACCCTCCCAGCCTCCCCCCTCCCCATCTATTTCTGGATGTCTTCTTTTGTTCACCCTTTGCTAATTATAGTGGCCTTGCTTAGGTGATATTTATAGTCTTAAAAGAGTTGCCTGACTTTTAGAACACTTTATTCATGTATATTTCCTGTGTTTATTGTTGCTTTAACTAATTTTTTTAATTAATTTTACTTGATCCAAGACTTTATTTAGCAACAAATATCAAAGTAACTTTTCTTTCAACAAATGCAAGAGCTGTATTTAGATGTAAAAAGTATTTTTCTATTTCTGAATTTCCGAAAACAGATTTTAGTTTCTTTCCAAGTGATGAATATGACAGAAAACTCCAGAATCAGACAAAATGAAATTTCTTTTTTCACTGCAATATGGTTACTTGGTATTTTATTTTACTAATTTATCCTTTTTTGTCAGTAATGGTTGCTTTAATGAGTGGGGTGTTTCCAAGACACAATGTTAATTTTTTCCCCCCCAGACTACACTGATGTTTTCGTGACCACCTCTAACTGAACTTCCACAGGTTACAGAAGCAGAAAAAAGACACTGAGAACGTCTACATAAAATTACACCTTCACCTTCCCACCTGCACCATATTTTATCACTTTCTTAGTTTCCTTCACTCCTTCTTAAATCTGCCCTTTTGTTTCCTCTGGAGCTGCACTGAAAATGTGCCTGTAGTGATGCCAGTAGCAACCACTTTCAGTCCCTATTTCAAAATCGCAAATAAAGAACATTTTAAGGAAAAATTTGATGCGTACCTTTCAACTTTATTGAAAGCAGCTGGATTTGGGGAAATGTTAGAACAAAACTAACTGGTGGCTCACCTTTCAGCAGACAGGCTTTCTCCGTGCCTGGATGCTGCCCCGCGGTCAGGCGCGGCCAGCCTGAGGTGAGGGCGGCACTCTGGAGAGCAGCCGGCACCCGCGGCTCCCGCCGGGCCAGTGTCCCTGTCCCCGTGTCACACAGCCCGGCCTGGGCTGGCGAAGGGCACGCAGCCGCCGCAGCCACGCCAAGGGGGACGCAGGGAAGTGAGCGGCCCATTCCCGGGGAGGGCCGCTCGACTGGAGCCCCTCAGCCCCTCGAGGCTGGAGGACCCCGCCACACGCCCGGCCCGGCCCTGCCCGCGCTGCAGCGGCACCGGAGCGCAGAGCTGCGGGCGGCACCTCGGCCTGCCAGCCCCGGCCTCTTCACACGGCTCAGGTCAGGAGCAGGAGTGTGTGAGAGGAGCAGAGCCGTGGCCCGAGCGAGCCGCTTTTTTCGGCTGTTCTCCCATGTTATTTGCTAATGCCTGCGTTGGGCACAGCCCCTCGCCTCAGCTGCCAGCCCCAACACCCCTCACGGCCCCACCTGAGCCTCAGCCATGGCGCCATTCAAGCTCCAGCCAAGGGCCAGCCCTCCCTGGCCTCCTTCACTGCCGGTACGTGCCCTTGTCTCGTCCCTTCCAATCCTGCCTTGTCCTTGGGGCTCCCAAGGCTCTCTGTGAGGGAGGTACAGTGGAACAGTCCTGTGGGGGGATGCGGCCCCTGCCCCTCAGTCAGCCTGAGGCCAGGGGGCTGCCGTGCCCGGCCGTTCCTGTGGCACGTTGAGAGCCAATGTTTCAAATCCATTTTATAACGGGCTAAGATGATGTGTTGTGATTTAGCCGACATTAGCTCTGAATAAAACTGTGCTGGAATGGAAAATACTTGAGTCCTTTAGTATGTTCCTGTGCTTATATAGCTGTATAAGGTGTCCAACCTGTTCTGAGTGATCCTACGATTAATAGCACAGTTTGAAGGCTCTCAGCTTTAGGCCTTCTCTCCAATAATGAGTCTGATGACTGAGTGTTGTGGAAAACATCTTTGTGGTGCTATTAGAGGCAGCACCAGTAACATTCATGGTGAGGAACAGCTCGGTTTCTCACTCTCCTAGGTATGTTGTGTTCAGATGTACTTCTACAAGGCTTTCTTATGGCTGTATAGAAGAACATACATTTATATGATGCAGCTTCATCAGGGCTTAATGGGAAGTCTGTAAGCAACTTCAGTATGGCTGGCATTTCATCCTTACTGTAGGCGATCCTAAAGGCTACAGGTCAACAGAAGAACATCCCTAAATCTGACCAGCCTTGATAAGTTTATAGAGGCAAACTTCCACTGTGACTGGGAACCATCCCATAGAACAGAAATATGATACAAGTATCGTATACTAGTGCTGGATCTGAATGATGTAGGTACCATACAAAAACTCTGGATCAGAGTGGAACAAGTTCTCTTCCTGCAGTAAGATCTACGGCCTGGTTATACAATATGTCATAATTTGCAGATGGGAAAATGGCTCTCTTTTGGGCAAAAACTTGCAAAAAACTGAGATCTTTGCAAGTGAAGATCTGTAATTCCGACAATAAAAATGTGACTTTACTAAGTGAAATCCGGCAACATATTGGATTTTTCCAAGAGACTGGAATAGTTTAATTTTTAATGTGTAAACCTCGCCATCATTTGGCAAAATGATCAAGCCTTCACAGTAGAAGATTACAGCTAAAAGTTGTCTGAAAATACAACAGACTGTCAACATGGCTGAGCATTCCCTGTTCAGTTTCTTAGTACAGCAGTTTTTGCTGGACTTTTTTGGACTACTCACAGCATGCAAGATCTAAGGAGCACTAGTTTTTCATCTTGCCCTACAGCAATGTGATATACATTTGCTAACACACCCAAGTAATCTTTCTATGTCACTGCTGGCAATTGTCAAACTTAAATTGGAAGCTTACACTTTGGGGGAAAACAATTAAACTGTAATGTTAAACTTCTGTTTTGTGTAACCAATACCTCAGACTCAGATTAACTCAGTGTCTGCTTCAGGACTTGTAGCAGGAGTGGCTGTAGCAATGTAATTCCTTGTGTCCATACATCAGGGTGTTATATCTCTGCTTAGGAGCTGGCAGCTTTTTGAATTGTTACTTGCTCAAATTTTCTCTGTAAGTAACAGAACCTTGTTACTGCACCACAGCTGTTCATGGCAACCTGGGTAACTTTGCTGGTGAACTGCTGGGGACAGGTGCACTCAGGTGTAGAAGCGGCAGTGCTTCCAAAAACACCTACATGGAAAATGGTTCTTAGTCACGGCATGATGCTCAGCTGGGTATTTGGTAGAAAATTACTAAATCCAGAGAGACTAAACTCAGTCTCCTGCTATCAGGGATGATAACATCCTACAGCAGAGTGACACTGAAGTACCAGCTCTGACATGGAAGGGCATAAGAGAATGTCATCTTTCTCTTTACGCCTAAAAATGTGCCAGCACTGAACAAACTGTTTAGAAGGGCTGCAAAATTACATGCCCACATGCTGAAAAACAGTGCTTATTCACAGCTTTTGTTCAGAGAAGAGCCAGAAGATCATGAAGTTTATTCTAACCATGTGTTCCTCTACATTTTTAAATGTTTGAGGAATATTTTTCTTAGATCCAGATACACTGAAGCGAGACTAAAAATCAGCAGTTACACATGACAACATATTAACTAATCTGGTTGCTGATATCAAGGGTAGTCCTGCACCTCAGTTTCTGGCAGCTTCCCTGACTGAAAGAACACTGAAATTTTATTTCATCAGCTATGTGAGTTACATTTCCTGTCCTGATAAACACACCCTACAAAGTCCAAAAGCACTTCAAGATACCAAATTGCACTTGATTACTTAAGTCTTAATAATATATCAACCTTTCATCATCCTGAAAATTTTTAAGGTATTTCACTGCTGCTTTTTTTTCTCAAAAAACAAAACCTCAGCAAACTCCAAACTATTTTTTGCTGTTGTGTTCTAATTCCATTTAATAACTGGATTTCTGTATTGTAATGCCTTATTTTTTATGCATTTCTTGATACTCAACTACATATAGACTGACATTTGAAATTAAAGCTGGTATATAGAATATTGCATTATTACATCTATCTAAATAGATTTCACAGAAGAAATTAAGAGCCTCCAGTTCTGTTAATCCTATTCACGTTAAGTTTGCACTTACAGAAGTAAGTTGAAACTCTGATAATATAATTGCACTTTCAGGGAATATGTAACACAAAGCTAGGCCTTTGTTAGTGTATGAGCTGCTGAAATATCTGTGCTGCCATGTACACTGCAAGTTCTATAGACAGAGTCCTTTGGAGATATGTGAGTAAACCACTGTTTCTATGAAGGCCACAGTTAATGTAAGCATGAGCAAATTTATACTTATAGCAAGAAATCTGGCTTGGGACTGATACAATGACTGATACTGACATAATGAATGGCCTAAATTTGCAAACTCAGTGAATAATTGTAGGATGAGCTTCTTTACCATGAAGTGCACTGGTTCTTCCTGCAATCATTCACTACAAGGTTTGTGCTCACATAGTACTTTGACCTATGGCATCCTCACTAAAATAGCCAAATAAGGCAAGGTAGTATTTTTTGTGAGTCACCATTCTCTTAGTGACTTTTTTGCAACCATTAACAGTTAGTTGATTTTTCTGATCCTCAGCCGGAAGAAGGTATCCTGAGGACTGTTCTACAATGCAGGTCCTGTGTTTCTTCTGCCCCAGCCAGAGATTACTTTCTTTTATGGGTTCAGGAATACTTAGCTCTGCAAGCAGTCTTTGAATTTTCCCTGATGTGGGCTGATGAGGAAAGACCAGTCCAGAGAAGCTGTCTGCATCCTTCCTTGGGGCCAGGCAGCCTTTGGACTCTACAAACTCTTGCAATATTTTCTTTTTAGCTTTGTACGAAGACCTTTCACCTGACTAAGACAGCTGGCAACAAATCTAGCATCCCCAGGGCATTCCTGAGTTTTCTTAGCTGAGGATAAGATGGATATTTCTTACTTTTATATTAACTGAGCTTTCAACAACTCCAGAATAGCAAACAAAGGCCTTCTTTACTGTTACTATTATTACTATTATTACTATTACTATTACTATCATCCTGACTTCATTTGGATGCTACCTCTGTATTATTTCATCTGTGTATAAAGAACCAAACAGAAATATATTTCATTGTAAATTAAAAAGTAATACGTAATGTCAACCCCCAGAATTTATGACTTAATTATTCCTTACAAAGTATTCTGACTTCACAAGACATATAGAGATGTTTGAGATTTTAGCAGGCGTTAAATTCAAATTTACTGGATTGCAATTGGCTGCTTTGGATCTTACTCTGACATTATTATTAATCCTGACTAGTTGGCTTCTTTAATTTTTCCATTAGTTTCTGGTATCCTACATGAAGATGAGAGGATCTGCTCCTCAGCAAGTGTGAACATTAGCCTTAAATTACATACTCAAATACACATACGAGTCATATTCAGATGCAGTGCATGCTGTGGGTAGTTCTACACAGTCAATATTTTTCCCTTTTACATCCTTAAATGTGTAACATACTCCAAAAGAGACGATGAAAATTTGTAGAGCAACAAGTGAGAACATTGGGATAAGCTTAAAGTGGTAAAAGTTTCAGAAAATAAAGTTTCAGATTTTTTTCATTTGAAATGTCTTTAAAAGAACCAAATCTGCAGTCAAAAAGGAAAGAAATAAGAAAAACACCAAGCTGTAGCTCAGTGGTGGGTTTTTGTTATTATCTCTAGGGTAAATATGGCCTAAGCCACTGATGAACTGGGACAGCATTTTTTATCATATCCTCCCCCTGAATTCTGCTGACTACAAATCTCTACATTTAGCAGAAAGGAAAATGATTACTCCTTTATATTAATTGAAGAGACAAGAGTGTAAGACAAAATTTAGAATACACTGAAAAGTACTGTAAATAATTGCACACATGCTGCCTAGTAACTCACAGCCACTTGTGCAAGGCATTGCTCATCTGGACAAAGTCAAGATGAATTTCATACAAACCACATTTGTAATTTTGTACTGTTTAATTATTTGACTAATTTAAAATTTTAGTCCCAGAGACCTGGTAATGCGCCTGTCTTATCTGAAAGACATCTCAATATTCAGCTGTTTAGACAGGTAGGAATAAAATATCTTTTTGAGCAAATACATACTTCTCAACTGTGAATGGATGGGCAACGAAGTTAGCTGTTCTGAAAATCTAATTGCATCTTTATCACAATTGCTTCTCCTTCCTTCTGCATTTAAAATATATCATATCCTTAGGTGGCTTTTTTTTTATCCTCTGCCACAGGTATTCATGTCCTGTGGAGCAGTCTGAAATAGCTGCTTTTGCTGCTTTGATCAGAACCTGAAATCATGGATAGATGGAAGACAGCTGCATTCAGGAAAGGTTTGGAAGTCTTTTGTTCAATATTGTTCCTGTCCTCTCAACTGAAAAGAGAGATGTTGTTACCCAGTGCTGTTAAAAAAGTAGGATTTGATCTGAACATGCTTTTGAAATTGAAAAGCTTAAAGTTCTTAGCATTGTGTATAATCTGGTCCCTACATTTTGGATGTGGATGGATTTCAAAGTGAGTTGCTTTTGTTCTGGAATGCTGTGTAATTTTGTTGATCTTGTCCAGTTAAAAAAAAATAAATATGGATATGGCAGAAGGTATGAAACTGTCTGACCTCGAAACTTCCAAGATGCAAAGGGTACAGACACTAAGGTGAAAGCAATGCCTTCTACAAATGTGTGAAAATCAGTTCATGAGCCAAAGGCTCTATGTAGCAAATTTTTAGAATATGTGTATTTCCAGAAGTCTGTGTGTACATGGTAATGTATAATACATCCGGAACCAGGAGAAGTTGGTCAGCATTTCCATAAACTAATTTCTGCATCTTTTATGTCCGTACTAGTAAACATAGGTTGGTTGAATAATATAATCTGGGCTGAGGTTGGAGGCAAAGGCCATCTTTAAAACTGTTCCCAGTGTAGCATATTGAATGCTTATAAAATTTGTCACTTTAATCATAAACAGAATTTTAGGGCAGATCATAACTTAAAAATTTGTGCACTGAGAGGTATATGCAAGACAGTCAATTTTAACACTGTTACTCTAGACTTAAGTACTCCCCGTAGTACTAGGATAGAAAGATCTGGTCTCAAATATTATTGGAAATATGACATGTTCGCAATTTCAATTTTTAAATTATTTAAAATGGGTAGCATGGCTTATAGCTGACTACAAAATTGTATACAACTGAGATAGCAAACTTGTGAGTCTTTTCCTCTCTTTAACGCATTTTGGTTTTCCCCTCTGAGTAAACTTCCTCTCTTCTTTCTCTTTGAATAGACTGAGTTTTCAATGATTCCTGCAATCATTCTCACAAAAAACTGGAGAGAAGCTGGAGTTCCATATGCAACATATACAGCTTGCTTTTCTTGTAATCAGGCTTTATTTCATGTGTCCATGTCCTTATGGTCATGACAGAGATCCTGGCAAGCTTTCTGAGGGCAGCTTTTCAGTGGATCTCTCTACTGTGCTCTTAAGTCATGTAGATTCAATTCTCAGTGAAATCCTGCAGTAATTGTTGTATTTGGAAACTAAGTAATTTTCCCTTAGCTTGAAAGTAGTCAGAAATTATGGGCAGTCACAAAACTTTACAGATTTCAGTAGCAAATACTTGTGGCAAAAACATCTCTATAGTAGATAGACACAGTAACTAGCAGTGTAACAGGGAAATTCAGATGTGAGTCAAGTTCATCATCCTGAGGGTTTTTTTGAGACTGAAGTTTATTCTTTACAGAGCTAATTTCTGTATCAAGACAGTGGTTAAAAACTGTAGTTCATCTGTTGTCTGATCTGAAATTTCTGGCTTAAAATTTCAGACTTGAAATTTCAGACCTAATCATAACAGACCATGAAGCTGCTTTAACAAGAAGTCTGAGAAATGTAAATTGGGGAATTTCTGTCCACCAGAAAGCCATGCATGAGGATTTCATGGGTGCTCCAACAAAAAAAAGGAGCCTAGAGGTCACTGTAACAGCCTAGACTAAAGGAATCCCCCATGTATCAATGGTGATGAGACCCAAAGTAATCCCTGAGGTATCTACTTCCTCCTTGCTTTCTGTTCCATGTATATCCTACTTAGGTTTCAGCCTGCACAATTAATTAGACTCGCGG
The DNA here is from genome assembly GCA_034509425.1 of Eopsaltria australis. Lineage (NCBI taxonomy): Eukaryota > Metazoa > Chordata > Aves > Passeriformes > Petroicidae > Eopsaltria > Eopsaltria australis. Next base: position 3,854,714 of record JAVTVJ010000149.1, read on the forward strand.
GAATGCATAAAATATATCCCATTGAGAAACTGAATATTCCAAATATGGGCTTATTTAAAGTGTGAATGGAGATGGACAGAAATGGCATTCTTCCATACAGTAAATAAGGTAATGAAATAATTACATAAATAAGTGTTGAATGCTGTAACAGGTGTACTTACAACCCTGAGTACAAGCCAAACAGTGAGTGATGCAGGCAGGAAGGAGTAGAGATATATGAGGCCCTATGGATGTTAACAATAGTTGTGATAAATACTGAAATACAGAAAAGCTGAACTGACTATTGAATCTCTTTGCTACAGCTAATTACACGCTCAGGTGGAAGTCAGCGGCAAATTTCTCCTTGTAATAATCTGCCTACTTCAAGCCAAATAAATAAAGAATGAGATGCTTGTGGGGGGAGAAAACAAACCCATGCTTTCCTGCTTGAAATACAAGATTGTAAGAAATAGTATTTTTTTCTTGTCTGAATGATAATATAATGTAAGATTGTTACCTACCTTAAGTTCTCTAAAGAAGATGCTACTCCTAGCCCACTCAACAATGGAGAAGAGGGTTTGATCAGCCATTTTACACATAAGCCCGAATGTGTTGAGCTTCTCGTGTTTGCTTCTGTTGGCTTGCTCTTGCTGCAGATATGCCATGATTTTAGCTTGGACTTGCGGCTCATCAGGCTCACATTTCAGGAGTTCCAATATCAGGTGTGGGATACTTGCTGGTGAGCTTGTTTGATAACTATCCATGTATGAGTAGCCCATTATTGACTCTGGTGAGCTAGTGTAAGGGTCAGGGTACTCGGACTTGATAGCACGGCTTGGGAAATGGCCATAGGTTTGGTAGCCTTGCAAACTGCCGTGGGGCGGCATCGTCATGCTGATCGGAGAGGTCACAAAGGGACTCCTGTCATAGTCTGTGGGAGGCAAGGCAGTATGGTTCAGAGGTAGGCCTTTAGAAGCTGAATGGATGTTCTGGATTGCAGAGGATATTGTCAGGTCGGTTGGCATTGCTTGGATCACCTGAGTCATGGCTTCCAGTTTCAGTCCATTTGCTCGGATAAGAGCTTTCTTCTGCTGCTTCAGTGCCCTGTCTCTCTTGTACATTGGTCCAAACTTGTTTCGACCGCCACGCATTCGGTCAGCTCGCACAGCTGTCGGGGAGAGGAGGAAGTAAATCATTATTAACACTCTGAATCAACATTCTTAATGAAACATATATTAGGAAAGAGCAGAAATGTAAAAATGTAACTGTTTTTTTTTCCAAATTCAGAGTTGCACTTATATTCCTAAGGAAAAGGATTTATTTTGACTTAACAAATGTCACTTTTTTCTAGTGATTTAAATGTCACATGCATATATTACTAAGAACAAAGGACTTCTCTGTACATTGATTAGGACACAAGGACAAACACGATGGCTACAGGAATTTCACACCTGCTATGGGATCGTGTGGAAATCTCAATGTACATTTGGGTTTATATCAAGCTACTATCTCATTAAGAAACAAGGGCTGAAGTCCAGAATTTGTCTGAGACGTATCCAGCAGACCACATTGTCTCATTATAATCATTCCATTACTGCCTTCCACCGCAGCAAAACATCTGAAATGTAAATTGTGAAATGTTCAGTAGTAACAAAGGGGAATACATTTCTCTTGGCAAAAAGGAAACATTTCCTTTTGATGATTCTGTTCAGGTTGTTGTAAAACTTTGAGATTTCTAGTTAGCTGAACAGCTCTGTGGAAATGTTTAGCTGCAGTTGGAATGTGCAGAGAGAAAGCTGTCAGCTTGCTGCCTTCCACGTGGAAGATAGAAGTGAAACAGAAACTACTGACACTGTTCTGGCTTATAATATCTCAGGAATTAGAAATAATTAAAACAAATCCTACTCAACAGCTGCCTTGGGAGTCGTACTGGTGGTCTCTGTCACTGCAGTGTCTGTCACCATGGGATATATATAATGGACTAGTGAGGAGCTTTCACCAAGCCCACCTTGCCCAACGGCAATTAGATTGAAAGAGGAACCTTTGACAGCCTGGTGACATGTTGAGACTGCTGAGATTGCTGGAGGTTAAGTTCTTGAGCTTTTTATCTTAGGGATTAGTAGGACATTAAAAATTTATTATGAATGCTAGATACGCATAATACTGTACCTTATCGTAAGGACTTTAACGTTTAATGATTTTTTTTGGTCCATGGTAATTTATGAACTAGACTTTTAAGGCTATATGTATCACTATCAGGGAAATACACATATAAATGTCACAAGTATTTACAATTAGGAGAGCATGTGTTCTTCCAATTTTCTAAACAAGGGAAAAGAAGTTGTATGGATGTGTAGATAAGGAAGCTAAAGTACATTTTCTGCAATACCTTTAAAACTACAGGTGCTTTGCTTGTATATTGCTGCTGAGCGTTGACTTTGAACAAAATGCACTAAATTAATTATATCACTAGTAAATGTAATTAATTATAAATCTGTCTACACAGTATCCTCACAGGTTCCCTGCAATTAAAAACTGTGAGCCAAATTGGATTAGCAAGTGCTTTTGTATAAATCCTACTTAAATTTAAGGTGAACTTTGTGTAATCACAGAAGACAAAATCTGGTCCTGTATCATTGTCAGCAAGTGAGAGGAGTTAAAAGTAGGAGTAGAAAAATGTATTTTATCCTTCTTCTTCTTCTTAATGATAACAATGATGAAAGGATTCCACTTGTCCTGTAATTGTACTATTTGAATTTGGAAGCACATGCAGTGATTCAGGATGTTTAGTGCAGTGTCAGTGCTAGCTCAGTCTTGTGGGCAAATACAACATTATTGAATCAATCAAATGGCAGGAGGCTGATTTTTCTATTTATCTTCAGTTATATTAACAGCTTCCCTTTGCCAGAACCTGGTGACTGGATCTTATCCTTTCTGGTTCCCTTCATGGCTTATGGTTTTCCTCCTTGGCCTGATGTTTCCTGGTTAAGTGTCTAAGGTGAATGTAATTTCACTACAGTTGTCACAGTAAGGAATTTAGGAGTTCATCCTTGGTCAAGGAATGTCATCTGCTGTGAAATCTGAATTTTAATATTTTATATATCAAAGTTAGAATGAACTGTGTATGATTCACAAATTCAAGTTGATGGTACTTTTGCATTCGGTCATCTAAAAAGGGTATTGTACACTTTTCATTGTTCTCTGTAGATGAGAAAGTGAAATGAAGTCAAAAAGTGTACTTCAAAATGCCTTATTCTCTTTCAATCACAATAGCCTTGCAGGTGTAGCATCACAAAAATAGGACGCAACTTTAGAGATTATTTGGTTCCTTAATCTCAAAGGCAAGTTGGTGTGAAAAAACCCCTTATTTTATCTGTTTCTTTGTGTTCTGCCTTGTTGTCAGCAGAACATATGTCAAAAAACCTAAACAACCCAACCCTAGATAAAACAGAAATAAAATCAAATCACTCTCCATACTAAATGAATAATTTTTTTTTTCTAATCTGGACACTTGTTACAAATTTTATGTTTAATCTAAATTAAGTTTTGTTGAAGCTGCAAACCTATTAAATCTACATCCATGAATTCAACAATTTTAAAAGGCTGAAATATCAAACTATATAGTTATATGACAAAATGGATTATGGTTTTAACTGGTTCCTAAATGGTTCTGATCTACCACTTACTTACTAGCTTTTTTTATAAAGCAGTAATTTCACTGACCATACAAAGTAACCTTTTATTATCATTTCAAAGCCATAACTCTATAACTTTTTAATATAAAATACAATGCATTAACATCTCATCCATAATTTTATAGTATAGTTGAAGATATCAGCAAGACTATGGCTCTTACCTTCCAATTTCATTCCAACACTTAGACATTTTTGAAATCGACAGTAAGGACATCGTTTTCGCTGTGTTTTGTCAATCTGGCAATTCTGATTTTCTATACATGTGTACCTTTTGTTATTCTGGACTGTTCGCTTAAAGAATCCCTGTATGATAGACACAAAAATTAGCCTGCTTTGCTTGAACGTGTGTTTCAGCATTTTATGGAAATCATTGTAATATAATTTTCAAATACCATTCAAGGACTTAAAAAGTTACATGGTTTATTTTAAATTAGTCAGCTGAACCCAGGAGAAAGCCACCAGATTCCAGAGGAGGTTTTCTTGTGTTAGTGCTATATTTTATAGACTTAATGGCAAAGCCTTCTATGTTTCTAACACTGGTGGCAGAAATAGTGACACTGACCATTTCCTTTTGTATTCTTTAATAATTGCAGAATTATTAAAGTCTTCCTTTTAAAATAATTTTACATGAAATAAGTAGGAACACTGTTGCAAAGACAAGATAAGTACAGAGTACTTCTGACTCTTTTACATCCCAGTGGGGCATGCTGGAGGCATAGTAAGTGCTTGTCATTCACTTCTCATTGATTATTTTTTAGTGAAAATGTAGTAGGCTAAGTTAATTTTTCCATGCAACTACATGTTTTAAATTGCATTGTTCTGGCAAAAGAGCTCCACTTACAGTGCACTTCTTAAATAATTGTAAAAAACCTTAAAAAATTTTACATGAAAAATCTGACCTGTCATAAATTCACAATTATTTAAATCTTGTAGCACAATAGACCAACACAGGTATATTCATCTTTATATATGTTAATTGGTTACTTGACTTTGTGTGTCAAGTGAACTCTGACAGTTACAGTTTGCATGAAAAAAGTGCATGGTCATTATAATCACAGAAATTTACACTGCAATATTGAAGGATGAAAACAAAAATCTTAAGAAAGCTGCATTAGATTTTGCAAAGCTGATCTGCATTGAGGATAATGTTCCTACTTTATCCTCCAGAAAAAGAAATACTCTGAATGGATATAAATCAACTAAAACCGGTATTTAGCACAGTTAGGAATCTAAGTTTTCTAGACCTACATCACAGCAGCAAAATACTAAAAATAATGTCAAAACTACAATGCAAAACAATCCAAGTTGTTTCCATTTGTGCAGATGTCTCTGTCAAAGAGAATTCTACATCCTAAAGCTTTTTGGTGGTTAATTATTTTATGTGAATGTATTAAGAAACATATCAGAAATAACCCAAAATATTATACATCTGGCTTATTTAATTATCCTTTTTTTTTTCTGCTTATATTTGAAACATTTGGCTGTACTTGTGTTTTTATGGAGTAATTAGTACAGAACCTTGCAGCTTTCACAGGTGAGAAGTCCATAATGGTACCCAGACACTTTGTCTCCACAGACTGGACACAGCTCTTCAAGGTCTTCATCGTAAGAGTAATTCACCATTTTAAACTGAGACACTGGGGGAAAGGAGAAATAGCATATTCAATTAGAATCTACATTACTAACTCAAATATTCTGCAACTTTTCAAATCTACAGAGAAAGCTTACTTAAACAAGCACACCACTGAAAATAAGGAGAAAAAAGTTTTATTTTTAAAAACAAATTGCATGGAGACGTGCAACTGTCCATCATCAACAAATCTGCATGGTACTTAGCAAATGTAACAAAATGCATCAGCTTCTAAGTTTTATGTTCTAAATATTTTATACTTGTGGAGTGCCTTTAGCCTTGTCCTTACTTTATGGAATCACAAACTGAAAGAATTAATTTAAATCCGAAAATGATCCGGGGCAAGCTTTCGAAAAGCAGAACGAAAAGATTGTCACTTGTGTATTGAAAGTAATTCTTTTCCCTAAAAGTTTTCTTTCAACATCAGCTCGCAAATTTTTACCTAGACTTAACCTGTGTCTCACAGACCCAGCACTTTTGCACCGTGTGAAATCCAAGTTAGTTACTCGCAAAACCAGCTTAAAACGACGTTCTCCGCGCCTCCCAAGCCGATTGTGTCGGGGTGACCGCCCCTCCTGCGGACCAGGGCGAGCGTTGCGTGCCGGCACCCCCGGCTGTCGCAGCAGGCGGGTCCGCGGCCACGGGGGAGACGCGTTTTAGCTGCCCACGTGTCGGCAGAGGGACACGGGCCGGGACCGCCGTGCTCGGGGGATGCGCTCAGGGTCTGCCCGGCCGGCAGACCCGGCTGTCCCCCGCTACCGGGAGCTAGAGTGAAACCTGCACGCCGGAGCCGCCTGAAGTTTCTGCCGCTCGGGGAAAAGGCGGGGAGGAGGCGGCAGTCAGGAGAGAACGCGGGGCTAAAATATGCGGAATGAAAGCACGGAGCTCGGCCACTCGAGCCGGGCTCCCCCCTCAAGGAGCTCAGTCAGCCGCTCCGGTAATGCTAAGCAGAAACCCTGCTGCTCGATGCAGGGCCGGTTTCCTTTCCCTTCCCTGCTGCTAAACCTCCGACCTGCTCGGCAAGCACCGTGGCAGCGGAGGACTCCTGAACACGGCTAGAGGCGCTGGGCATCGCCGCTGGACTGCTTAGAATGTCGCCTCTTTGTCTTTAACTCTGCGGCTGCCACAGTTTGGGGGCACCGGGGCGGTCAGACTCTTCCCGAAGTCCCCGGCCCGGCCGCCCGGCATGCCAAGGCAAGGGGCTGCACCCCGGCGCTCGGGGGAGTTCCCGGGGAGCGTGGGGACATTATCCCGCCGTCACACTGCCGGCAAAACGCTTCCTGAGCCACCTCGGCACGGCCGGGGATCGCCGCCTGTCAGCGGCGTGGGGCGGACACGGGGCGGCCGCAGGCGGAGGAAGGAGGAGGGCCCAGCCCTCCCCTCTGCTCCCGCGGTCGCGGCTCCAGGGTCCGGCGCTGGGACGAAGTTCCCCTCCCCGTAGGAAAAAAACAAGTGGGAAAAGCAGGGGTTTTCCGAGCGCCGCGCCCTTGCACGGAGCCTCCTCCGGAGGAGAGGAAAGGGGCGGCCGGGTCGCCCGCAGCATCTCCGGAGCCCTCGGCCCACCCTGCTCCTACTTCCCAGCAAGATCCCGAAAGTAGAGGGGATAATTTCTAAAGAGCAAACCGGGACGGGAGTTTCTGCCCCGGGAGAGTCGCGCGGGGCGGGGCGGGGCGGACATACCGGGCTGCCGGCTCCAAGGCAGGGAGCCGACCCTCGGCGGGGTCTGCGCCGCCTCCCTCCGCCACCGCTCCTGCCCCAAGCAGGGCACCGGGAACAGCCCGGTCCCGCCACCCCACATAGACATTTCCAGCACCATTTCAGCTCGGGCGTCCCTCTGCCTTCCTGGGTACCCCGCAAGGGCGCAAATCCGCCACGGAGTTGGAGCTCTGTCCTGCGAAATTTCGCAACACCGCCACTGCCACCTGCACGGTACCTGTGGGCGCCGCACCCGCGGGACAGAGCCTTCGGGGCCCATGTCGGGACGGTGTGTGACACACGGGATGCTCGCCAGAACTTCCACGCGTTACTCCCCCTGCCATAAACTTCGAGGCAGTTTTGTACGGAACGGGAACTAGACCGAGATCCCCTGGATCTCCAGTGGGGCCGGGCAGTGTCCGATGGGACGTCTGCACCCCCAGGTGGGCTCCCGCCGGCCAGATGCTTGACGGTCCTCGGCCCCGTTTGCAGCTTCTGAGCAGGGCCTTGTCGTCGCCTCGGCCCTGGCACCTCGGTTCCCGGTACCCACTCGAGCCACCCTGAAATCTGGCCCGTGAAGGCAGGGGCTCGGCGGGGCGCGCAGCGGGCAGTGACGGGGCAGCCCGCAAGCAACTGCCGCAAACTTTTTTGGCAGGACGAAGGGGCGCTTTGCGGAGGGAAACCCGAGCGTGCGCGGAGGGGGAGCGCCGTGCGTCTCCCCCCTTACCTTGCATGTTTTCCGGCATCTGCCCCTGTTCCCCATTCGACCGGGCGAGTCCCAGGGCCTCCGTTTCCACTTTGGGTAGCATGACAAGGCGGCTGCGGGCCGGGCTGGGGGCTCCGTGTCCGTCCGCGACACCAGCACCTGGACACGGCAGCACAGATTTAGCTGGAGCAAGGGACGCTCGGCGGCTGCTGCCTCTTCCCCCTTTTCCTGTTCTTCCCTCCCTCCGCTCCACGCCAGCCCTTGCCCAGCTGCGGCGGGAGCACCAAGCGGCCCCGACCGCCGGGAAGAGCCGCCGGGTGCCCGCAGCTAGGGGAGCCGCGGAGCGGTAGTCGGGCTGCAGGCGGCGGGGGGCGGAGGAGAGAGAAGGAGGAGGAGGAGGAAGACCGGGGGTGCCGGGGAGGAAGGAGGAACCCCAGGAGCCCCCAGCAGCTCCGCCCGGGGCTCAGCACGGCGGCAGCCCGGCGCCCCGATCCATGCGGAGCGGCACAGTGCACAGAAGCACTCTGCCGCCGCTGGTGCTGCTGGACAGGGTTCCCACCCCCGTCCCCCTCCTCCTTTCCTCCCTCCTCCTCCTCCTTCCCCTCCCCCTCCTCCTCCCCCTTTTTCCCCCGGTACAAGTGCGGAGGTGCCGAGTCGGGACCTCTAGCCCCGGGCCCGCGGGGAGGCGCTCCCGGAGCCCGGGGTCTGCAGGGAGCGAGGTCTCCGACGAAGGGGGGGCCCGACACCGCCACTGCAGCCAATAAGGCAGAGGCGGGATGAGCAACACCCCTCGCGCACACACACACGCAGAGCACACACAGTGGCCCAGTGCAGTCACCCCCTATCCGGTTCTTAAACGGGGCTGCGGTGTGAGGGTCTGGGCTGTTGCCTCCCCTCCCCGCCCCAGCGGAGCCCGGTGGGCCACCAGCCTCGCCAAGCCGGGCTACGCCTGCACTGCCTTCGGTGGCCGTTCCTCTTTGCCAGTGGGCAGCCACGCTCAGTTTCTCTTGGGGCCGGTGGGGCGATGTCTCCGCCCGGCCAGCGGCGGCTGCGGAGACCCCGGCCCTCGCCTTCCCTCTGGGCGGGCGGGGGTAGACAGCGGAAACCCCTGCCCATGCGGCCACGTTGCCGCCGCGCAGCCCTGGAATCTGAAATAAGCAAGCGGGAACCGCGTTGGAGTTCGCTGTATCTGTTTAGGCTTTTTGGGTCTCCCTTCCCTAAGCTTCTTGCGAAATCGGTCAGTGCCAGTCGCATCGTTTGCACAAAAGCCAAAGCCCTGGCAGAGCCGTCGCTTGAGCCCCCCTTCCCTGGCTCACAGTACAGCAAGCGGCACTCGTTTCCAAGTTGTCCCAAAGAACTCGTTTCTCGCAAGCGGGTGCCTCAGCGGCGAGAGCCGAGTGGTCCCGCGGAGCGGCGTTGCCGGGGCTCCGGGGGCGACTGGGTACCGACCGCCCGGCGAGCCGGGCCGGAGGTCTGCCTGCCCTCGTTGGCTTTTCCGCCCCTCACCGGGAGGGCCCGGTGGGCTCCGCGCCGTTCTTACCGCGCCGCATAGGTTTGATGATGTGGGATAAGCGATATTTGCACCTTGGAAAGCATCCGAGCCCCTCGTCCGAGCCCTCGGTTTCCTGTACTCCTCTGACTCTTTAATCTTTATAAAGTGTTGTATGTATTAAGAGCTGAAAATGTTTGGTGGTGAAAACCGCTTCCGATGGAAAGTGGGGCGCGGAAGTGTCTCCAGCGCGAAGTATGGCATTTCCCATCGGCTGGGAGAGAGACAGTGAAAACTGGCGGTTGTTGTAACTTAGTAGTGCTGATGATCGCAGGGTGAGCCCGCGCTGGGACAAGCGCTCCACATGTAGAGAGAGGACTCGGCTGTGCTCCTAACTTTTTGTATGCAGTAGCTGGGAGACCTTTGTTAACGCAGATTCCTACCCTACCCAACCTAACACCAGCACCATCGGAGTGGAAGAAGTCTTTTTTCCCCTTCTCTGTGCAGCGTTTGATATTTGGGAGGTGGATTCAATGCTCAGAGAGGCTCGGACCTCTCCGTCTCCTTCCATTCTCACGTTTCGCCATTCCCCTTCGGGCGGGAGCGCGAGCGGGCGAACGATACCAACACGTTATTTCTCCAGTTATAATTTCACAGTTTAACAGGTCGCCTGCGAATAAATTTTAGGACAGCAATATGGCGAGATGCCGGAGCGAGCAGCTCGATGGTTAAGATGGGTTGGCTGAAAACCATCCAGAGAGAATGACCCCGTTTCTGGGCAGAAGTAGCTCGGGCTGAGACCCTGTCTCGGCCCTTGGGAAGTTATTCCCAGGTGCATTAGTTAGAACAATCCCTGTAAGGCGTCACTGTGTAGCATCGCCCAGCGCTGAGCCCGGGCGGCTCAACACTGGCGGCGACAACAGCAAAGCGCCAGCTCCGCTCCCTCCCCAGGGCGCCCTCCCTGAGGGCTGCGGGTCGGGGGTCTCCGCGGCGTGGCGGGGCCGCGGCCCTCCGGCCTTCCGAGCCTGCTACCGAGCCGGCTGGGCCCGACGGGCGGCCAGAGCGCTCCGCGGGCGGCTCGCAGAGGAGCGGCGCCTCCTCGCACCCCTTCCCCGCAGGAGAAGAGTTGTCAGGGCACAGCCCTAGGCGCATTTACAGCAGACCATCAGGACACCTGCGGACATGGGTCGTGCAGCCCGCTGGGCTCCATCGAGTGCAACTGGTCCCCTCCCTCCCGCTCGCCGCCGGGCGGGTCACGCCGCTTGGCGACGCCCCGACGGGGCTGCCACTCTCCTTACTGCTGCTCCGGGAAGGCAGCCGCATTTTGGGGAATAGCCGGGAAAGGAAACTTCGCATCCGGACAGGGCAGGAGAAACCAGCCCGAGGGCTGCCGGGATCAGGCGGGCTGCGGCTCCCGCGGACATCGCGGCCGAGTGCCCGCGCAGGGCCGGCTACGCCTGCACTGCCGGCTCTCCCCGGACAACACTCCCCCGCGGGCACGGCCCTAGTACCGGTCCCCGGGCTCTTCCGTCCTACTCGGGGGCTTAATGTCATTCTGCCAGGGAATTGTTTGGAGCGAGATCCAACTGTACATGGCAAAGTCACTCTGCGAGCTATCTCTATGGATGAAAATACTTTCGAGTGGTTATTACACATGCACATTTCTCCGAAGTAACAGTTTAGGGCAGTACATATTATAAATGATACCTGGTCCCTTGTGGCTACATTTAATTTAACATGGAGTTCTAGCTCTCACGATTGCCTTGAGCAACCTTAATTACCCTTTCTTCTAATCTCTTCTCCATTCCTTACCAAGTTCTCCAAACTTTTTTTTTTTTTAATGCGATTTCTCTCCTGAGTTTGCCTGCCTTGTTCTGACTTTGCCTGAAGGTCTTGATTGACGCGTGTAATTATAATTATAAAAGATGATGGCTCGGGGAGCCTCCAGCAGCCTTGATGAGTACAAGGAGCAAGACCTGGAATACTTTACACTTCCCTATTTAAATGTATGTACATTTACATTTAAAAAAAAAGCCCGTTCTCTACTGTTAAATAATCGGAAGCTTTTCCACCCCTTTGTTTCCAAGGTAGAGGCTTCTGTGTAATGATATTTCAAGGCAAGCTCCAATTGCTTACAGCTTCCAAGAGGCCACAGAACCTGAGCAAATTTCAAAGTCTTTTTCCCTAAGCAGAGAGATTTCCAACTTGGAGTGGTCTGCTTGATGAGAGGCAAATAGCATGCTCTCTTCGAGCTTTGTGTCGGAGGTGTCCTGAAGAAGGCTTATTCTTGGCAAAGTAGAGAAAGTGAACGTTTGTGGGGTGGGGTGGGGGGCGGAAGGGTGGGTGGATGTTCAAGAAAAACTTCCCAGAAGCAAATGAGATAAATAAATAAGCGGAGGACTGAAACTCTTCCGCTGGGAAGTCTAAATCCAAAACCGATCAGAAAGACTTAAAGGGAAGTATTTAAGGAGAGAAATCCGCATCACGTCTCCCTTTCTCTCCCGCTGAACATTCCCGTTTGCTGCCAGCGCAGAGCCGCTCTGAGCCATCATTCAGTGAAAACAGTGACTTCAGGGAGGCTCGGGGAAGGAGTCAGCACCACACATCCTGTCCTCGGCACAGCGACGCAGCCTCGGGCACAGCCTGTCACTGCCACGGGCACGCAGTGGTGCTGCCCCAGGAAGTGCCCCGGAGAAGGCAGCGTGCGGCAGTGCGGCAGGCAGAGGATCCCTGTGCAGCTGGGAAAGTTCAGAACGCGATTTTGCTGCTTGACCTCACACACCTGTCACGCCCAACTTTACGGGACTGTTTACACCAGGAAAAGCATGGCCAATATAGCTCCTCTCTCCTCTCCTCTCCTCTCCTCTCCTCTCCTCTCCTCTCCTCTCCTCTCCTCTCCTCTCCTCTCCTCTCCTCTCCTCTCCTCTCCTCTCCATCCTCCCTCCTCTCCTCTCCTCTCCTCTCCTCTCCTCTCCTCTCCTCTCCTCTCCTCTCTCCTCCTCCTCTCTCTCCTCTCCTCTCCTCTCCTCTCTCCTCTCCTCTCCCTCCTCTCCCTCTCCCTCTCCTCTCCTCTCCTCTCCTCTCCTCTCCTCTCCCCCCCTCGGTCCTTGTCATGATCAGATCACCCCTACAGTACAAAGGGCAGAGTACCTCGAAACCTTCCAAAAACCCGTGGCCAGCGGTCTCCTCTCATCATTTTGTCGAGGCACTATTGCATTCAATTTCTAGGGATTCATTAGATGGAGATTGCTAATGCCTCCAACTCAGGCTTTGGGAAAGAAACTATCCCCTCTAGAAAAAAAGCAACAAACAACCCAGAACAAAAATCCCTAACTTACAAAATCAACCCACCCCAAACACAAAAATACACGTCCCCCCATTCTTTCTTCTTCTTCTTTTCTTTTTTTGTTTGTTTGTTTGGTTTGTTTTGTTTTTGATCCACTGTCAGCAAAACATAGTGGATGCCTCAGACTAAAATACTTTTGTAGTAAAACGCACACCACAGAGGATCACGTATGTGCCTGTTGCCTGTTTTTTACGCAGCTAATCATTCATTTTTGCTTTACGGAGACGTCGTTCCTCTCTGGTCCGGCATAGAAAGCCATTTCCAAACGGTCAATTATTGACCGAGAAGTTATTTTTTCAAGCTCGGCCAAGCTCCTGCTGCCCGACGGAATGCACTGCTGCCTTATGAACACCTGGCAGCAGCGTGATGCAGAATGACAGGAGATTCCGGAGAGAGGACTGTGAAGGGCCAAGTGGGTGGTAAAGCATCGCTCTGATTGCCTTTCTTTTATTGCTAAGTGAGTCATCAGTGAGGTGTCGTAACACTTCACCGCGTCCCGCCGCCGTCTGCTCCGTCCCGCCCGGGTCGGGGCGCGGGGCCCGCCGTGCCCCCGTGAGCATCGCCCGCTCGGGGCGCGCTCCCTCCCGCGGGGCCGCCCGCACGCGTGTGGGCAGGGACGGCCGGGCGCTTCTCGCTGCAAGGCAGCTTTCCGATCGACATTCTGCTGAACTAACTGCAAGGCGTAGAAGGGCTGAGGCATGCCTGGGCGCCCTTAGGACGCGGTGAGCCGTGCCCAGAGCTGGCGGCGGCAGGGCTTCCCTGGGTCGATCCCATCAGCAGCAAACCGTAGTATGTTTCACGCGACACTTAAAGATCGAGTTTTACAAGCAGGAACTCTGATAGAAATTCCATCCCCCCCCCCCCCCCCTCCGAAATTGCATGAATTTTGTAGGAAAACGCCTTCTAGTTCCGCATTGCCAGGACCTGTTGCCGCTCTTGGTGCGACGGGGAAAACGCGCTCGCTCTGATCGCTGCTGTCTGCCGCGGGGGCAGCGGCTTCCCCCGCAACCGGAGCCCGGGAGGCGGATCCATCAGCGGGGCTCCTTTCCGCGCCTGCCCGCCCGGGAGCGGAGCCGCTGCCCTGCGGCGGCCGGGGGACTCCCCGGACCATCCCGACGCTCCCCTCCGCCGCCATCCCATCGCCCCTTCCCAGCACTGATAATTACTTTTCTGATGAGGCTCTTTTGTTTCTGTCTTTGCTGCCCTTTTAGAGCCGAGTGTGGAACCTCTAGTTAGAAAGCTAGAGCTTAGTCTGGAAATAGAACTCCAAATATATTTGTATATACCGCAAGGCTCCTGTCAGGGCTGAGCGCCGGTCTCTGTATCATAAGAGATAATTGATTTCTATCCTGCACAGACAGGCTTAAAAATGAAATTTCTTTTGCTGAGGCAACTGACCTTGGTCTGCTGGTGGAAAAAAAGAGATGGTTTAGGTCTGCTTCTTTCCTCCCCTCCCCCCGTGTTTCAAAGCTTGGAAAACTTTATTTAAAAATAATTTTTATAGCTGATCTTTATAATGATAAAAGTTTAAGCTCATACATACCTATCTGTTTCAAGATTTACCCACATGTCATGTAAAATCATAAACTATGAGAAGATAAACTAGGCATAGTTTACAGTGAGAAATCTTGATAAGGATTGTGTACATATAAATGTCTGCTCATTGCACATAAGAATGTATTTATATATATAGTAGTATATAAGGTTGCTTATCTATGTGATATGTATATGTTATTTGTGAGTAAACTCTAGACATTAATAATGATCTGTCATGAGAATTTTTAATGGGTTTCCCTGCAAGACAGATGCACAGAACTCTTCCTGCAGACAATTCTTCATTTTCACCCTATATGTAAGACAAGTTTGAGAGCTGACCTTTTAAATTACCCACATGGACAAGTAGCTTGAGGCATTTTGTCAGTAGTGGAGATCTCCCTCAGAAGACCACAGACATCATTTTTACTTTGCCTTATGTATTTTGGTATTTAAAATCAGACTAACAGAAAAAATCTGATGTAAATGTAAATACTGCCCCTTTTGATGTTAGCTCATTTGCAGTATAAGCACAGGAAAAGTGGGAAGAAAATTGATAAAAGTAAAGAGTAACAGCAAAAGTTCACTGATAAAATAACCTATGGCATGTCTTGCAGTCCTCACACAGCTCAAACTGTTCACTTCTGTGAAAGCCGTACCTGTGTAATTGCTGGCAAAAATACTGATTCAAACTTAAAGATAGTATATGCTGTTGTTGTTAATCATATGAAAATGCTGCTATTCCTATTACTACTAAACATGAAAACTAACTTTGCCAAACTCACAAGCCCTAATTATAATACTGTTAATTGCCTGAGGACATACATTAAAATTAAGATGGCACTAAGTATTCTACAAGCTGAAAAATGTCACAGTTGGAAACTACAAGTAGATTATTTTTCCTCTTATATAATCATTTTTTCAGTTAATGAAACAGTTATTTCTGTTAAATAATCATAGCTAATGCTTATAAAAATTACATAGTGTCCCTGATGACACTAAGACAAAAGGCTGATTAAAGGAAAAATAAAATTAGTCAAGTATCTTTGTATTGCTTCAGAATCTGATAGAAGAAAAAAATCATGGCACTTCCATAAAAACATTTATAAGTCCATATGGTGTTTGTCTTCTGGAAGATCGATTTACTGCTAAGATTTTGTGAATTCTAGTTGTCTCTTTGATCATATGACCATAAACCTAAAAGCAGGTGTCAACAACCGGTAGTGCCCACTCACACTCAAGCTCCAGGCTGGTTGTGTTTGCTCTCCAAGGGAGAGATCCACTGCTATTTATATCAGTGGAGTCTGATTTGCATTCATGGGAGCTGGAAAGACCTTCCTTGCTGGGAGGAAGCTGTGACACGTCAGTGGTTTATAACAAAAACCAACTTATTGCCAGATGGGGGAATGCACAGGCTCCATCCTGCAAAGCAGGTGCTCCCTGACAAGGGCAGCTCAGCCTCTGTGGTGGGAAGCAGCAAGTGTCCCTGGCCTGAGGGACTGGTGGGCTGGGGGTGCAGAGCCTGTGACAGCCTCGCACAAACCCACCCACTCTGCCTTGGTTAGAAAGGAAAAAGTGAAGGAGATGGCAGGACGGACTGGACGAAAGCAAAAGTCTAGGGACAGGGTTTACTCATGAGCACATGACCCTGCTGCTGATTGTACTCATACCTTGGGAGGACAGCTTTTTCTCCTGAAAAATTACTCTCCAGTGCAAATAAGAACAGAATCTGGCTCCTTTCTATTTGGTTCCCACAGCTCCAAGGAGAGGCCCTCAGGTTGGTGCTGGTTCCATTTAACCCAAATAGGTATGTGGTGATCAGTTTACAAGGCTGAGTTAGGTGAGCTTTTCAGGAATGCTGCCATGGGTTCTGGCTGAGCAGTGTCATGCAAGGACAGAATCCCTCCCCTGACTCAGAGTACATAAGATTTTGGAAAGTTTCACAAGATTTAGGCCTGCTTATTTCTGGGCCATGCTTTGTGAATATGTCCTGGTATATTTGTGACACAGCACATGTATAAGTGGTATGATAACAAGAGTCTTTGCTACTCCTACCAATCTGTTTCTCATATCCACATGATTTTGGGAACCGAGACCTGCCAGTCTTCTGTAAACCATGA
Organism: Eopsaltria australis; assembly: GCA_034509425.1. Lineage (NCBI taxonomy): Eukaryota > Metazoa > Chordata > Aves > Passeriformes > Petroicidae > Eopsaltria > Eopsaltria australis. The sequence continues at coordinate 3,870,907 of JAVTVJ010000149.1, forward strand.
AAATGGCATTTAATTGGTCTAAATATCACAGGTGTCTTATTTTCCCTTCTCCTAGGGTTTTGTACTTTCACCTTAAGAAACCTAATCTGAGTGACCACTCTTCAGATACATGAGATATGTAATTATTTTACTATCCCTCAGGAGAGGGAATCAGAGGGTCCCTCCCTGGCAACCAGAAAGAGCAACAGTTAGAGAAAGGCCTGGAGGGGAAGCTGGACTTGCCACCTTTTCCATGTATTTCTAGGGGCAGAGGAGCACCCCACACCTGTAGGGAGGCACTGGGGCTCTGAGGGGGCAACTGGCTGAAACACAGTTGGGTCCAAGGTGGGAGCCCTTCCCTGGGAGAAGCAGCAGCTCCACCCAGAAGATAAAGATCAGCTATGTTCGAGGCTATTTCCTGCAGCTGTTGCTGCACCCTCCATCCCCACGGTCCCAAAGCTTCCCTTGATGGCAAGGTGCCCACATCACACCCAGCATCAGGGCGAACTCCTCGCCTGCCATGTGATGACGCACTTCGGGGCGAGAGGAGGAAAGCATGCCCTTATTCCGCATGTGGTCAAAGATCCCTTCTTTCATCCCAGCCAGGAACTGCTGTGCTGAGGCACAACCTTGCAGAGCCGTGGGCTGTGGAGCCTGCAGCACTGCTGGGCGGGCTTGTGAAGCACCTTCTGCTCCAAGAAGGAGAGGTTTCCCTTGGTAAGCCTTCTGCAGCCCTGCTTGGCCCCAGTCTCAGCCTGGGCACAGCCTGGTGGGACAGGGGGTGTTCACCCTGGCAAAGGAAAGACGCCTTGGACCAGCTGTGTGGTGGGAGACAGAATGGCCTGAGACAGGAAATGTGTGAAGAAGGACAGGGAGGTGGTGGGGTCATGCACCCACTGGGGCTCAGCCACAGCCTGGGACAGCCTGGGACAGCCTGGGACAGCTGGCTGTGCAATGCCCCTTGTGCCTGTAGGCCAGAGCAGCCTGTGCCTGATGGCTTTCTGACAGGGAGTGGGTGCTGTTTCCATATGCTACTGAAAGTGTTCACTTCTTTGCTGCTCTGAAGTCTTAACTGACTTATTATCCAGCCCACTCCCACTGAATGACATATCTTAATTCTTAGCCGTAAGAAAGAATCTGCAGTTGACAGAAACTACAATGTTACTGAAAAGACACAAAACCATTCCTGAGGTTTTCTTCAATACGAATTATCAGGCCAGAAGCAATTTAAATCTAATTTTTGCAAACGTTTCTACATGTGCACGCACAATTTCACAGTTATTATCAATAGTAATAGATAAAGCTACTGTTAATTATCCAATGACATATATTTGATAATTGCATTATCTCTAGGGAAAATTGTTACTCTATGGATCATCATCTGTTTTCTTATATTTTTACATGGTATTGTAAAATTCTCTCTAGCCTAAATATATCAAATTAATCATAGGCTCACCCAATTATAGTGATTTTTTTCAGTCTGGACACCCACATGTCTAATATATTTATGCAGAATCTCCAAAACAGTTAGAAAACTGCTACTTACCAACTGATGTAAGTCCATGTTTTATAGATTCCTGTATGATGGCTGTGTGGGAACCAGAAGACATTATGAGGTGTAAATATACCGTACCCTTGGGTACAAGGGGTACAGCATTGAGTACAGGAGAGGTGCAGCCTGTAAACTTTTCTGGCCTTGAGACCCAGGCTATAATAGCCTTCAGTGAAAGTCGGCGTGATGAACAACAACAAAAAAAAATTATCCAAGAATTCAGAAAGTAACAAGCATGTCTTTGAGTGGACTCTGTACTTTTTCCAGCATTAGTGACCTGCTGTAAACCATGTATCCCATTTCATGATAGTCTCTAATCAGAAGAATTGGAACTTGTGATAGGTTTGGCACCATCACGTGATTTAGTGCAGCTTGATAAGAGACCCTGTTATAAAGTGACAGCAAAAGAGATAAGAACTGTTGGCAGATAATGGCAGAGAAATGATTAACCTAGAGTGGAGAGGTGCTATGAAGCCCAGAGAGGGGAAGGTTGTAAAGTTGTGGGGTCATAAGATCATACTGAGTGGATGAAAAGCCATACCAGCATGAGCGTAATGTCTATAAACTCAGACTTGTGACCTGTCTTCTTGATGTCATCACCTCTTTGCACAGTGGACAGCAAGCATGGTTGTTTTGGCTTCTGTAAACACTCTTTGGATGGCAAAACAATCAAGCATTAATTCCTTAAGGGAGGCTTCTGAATGTGCTGGGGATTCTACACTCTGACTAACAGCACCAGCAAATCTCTGCTGATAGTTTGTCAGACAAAACCATTTTATTGCCCCAGTTCTCAGGCTGGAGAGTAGCTCCAGGTTGTAGCCATTTAGTTGAAAGCATATACTACTTTCTCACTAAAGAGCTTTACAACATGGTTAAACATTGATATCCCAGGATTATGATACATAGAGAGTATTGCACTCACCTCTCAGGCTGTGAGGCACAAAACCTACCCACAGCATGTCAAATGGCTGTCAAGTGCTTGGCTTTAAACAATTTTTACAGAAGTGGACAGCTGTACAGATGCCTGGGTGATGTTTCAGCTCAGCTGTGAGTGGGTCAGGTTCTGCTTTCACCCCGTCCAGAGGAAGGACTGGGGCACGCCATCTCCCAGCCTGAGCACAGTGTGCCTCTTTGCTCTGCAGTGCCACCGTCAGCCTCTGCAGCTCTAGCCCAATAGATTAAGTCTGCATACACTTTGTGAGATCAGACTCAAGCCTGAATAATCAAATGATATTTTGTATTTCAAGTCTCTTGAAAAATAGAGTGAAGCTATTCCACTGTGGGCTAGATCTGAAGTCTCTTGAAGTGAGTGGGGGTTTTTTTCTCTTTAAACTTGCAGAGGGCTGTAAAGCAGCACATGCCTTTTTATATACTTTGTCATGATGGTTAGATTATGGTGATACAGTGGCAAACAGATTAGTTAATGCACAAACTGAACTGCTTCTGTTGGCTAGGATGAGAGCTTGAGAGCTGGTCTGAAAATGGGGTTGGTGTGGCAAACCAAGCAGTGACTGGGCTTTACAGCCAGGAACCCTGAATTATCACTTGGTCTGTGCAGTACTACCCTCCTCTAGAGGTCCTGTGAGTAAGGAGGACAGGCTGTAGATAGAAGGACTGCTTTTCCAAAGTAAGGAGGACAGGCTGTAGAGGGAAGGTCTGATTTCCCAAATTCTTATCTTCATATTTGTCACTGGAAAAAAATTAATTTGCAAATCTGGTTAAACAGTTACTGGGAGTATTTTTTAATGGTCACTGATATTTTTTCTGTTTAGACTGAGTGAAAGCTGGAAGCCAGCTTTTACAACAGATTTCATATAAACGTAAATAATTGGACTCTGTCTCTTTTAGTTCATTTGATTATCAAATAGATCTTCAATTCTATTCATAAAAAGTGGAAAGAAACATTTATTCCATCAGAAAAGGCATGTCTTTAGGGACTGGGGATAAAATAAATGAGAAATGCTGCAAATGATACTGTGGTTAGAAACTTTCCATTGTATCATCAGAGACATTGCAGAGCACTGTTGGCCCATCTTCAAGAGCTTCTATAAAGGAATCTGCCGTATGTGGGAGAAGGAGATATTAAATCATAGGAAATATAAAGAAACTTCATGCTTTTGGCTTCAAACACTGTAATTCCTTTCCTTTTTTGCATCAGTATCAAATGTCAGGGTCACTGAAAAATGTTCTGTTTTTCCCTTTCTGATACTTTGTCTCCACGGACAGAGGAATGTATGCCAGGTGCATAACCAGACAGACTTTCTTTGCCTTTCTTTATACCTAGTCCAGTAGGGGAAAAGAAACTCCTAGGCAAACTGGAGGACAACCTATATCAGCCTGTGATCCAGCAGCTCGATATGTTTAGCAGTGATCCGTTTGAAGTCCAAGTGAAACAAATCCATAATGAGGTGTACGAGTTGTTCCTCTGAAGTACCTGAGTTCACGGCTGATTACTTTGCTTGATCAGGAATTTGGAACTGTAATTTTTCAGGTGTAAGTCCCTGGTAAGGCAGCCACTGACCTTTTCACAACAGCTTTTCCTAACTGATTGGAGCATCATAGACTCATCTTGTATTTCTCTGTTTTTCAGTGCTCAGCCCCACCTTTCTTTCCATCCCCTGTGTTCATCCTGAGAAGGTGAGAAGAGTTAATTTTGTTATTTCAAACATGCTTTTCTGTCTCAGGTCTTTCAGGAAGACAATTAATTGATAAACTTTTAGTTTCTTTTTTGTTTAGCCAATTCTTGTGTGATGAAATTGTCCCTTGTTTGTCCCTCTGACAAATGTCCCTCAAAGAAACTGTTCCTGATTTCAAAAGTTTGGCAACAATCCCTCTGACTCTTGCACATCAAATTATTTTGCAACCATTTACCACAAAAGGAGTTTCTTCTCTTGTGGACATTTCCACAGGTGGCATTTCATTTGGGCATGTAAGAATATTAAGAAATAAGTCTAGAAAATGGACAGACTGAAATTAAAAATGGCTTTTCAAAGAGTTTTAATCCCTGATTTGTATATCTTAGTGTAAATCTAGTGAGCTTAGTAATGATTTTGTAATTTTCCTGTAACATTTTGGATATTGTTTATCTGGATTCAGGATGTTCCTTGTCATTTTTCCATGCCATCTTGATATATTCTTGTTTTTACCATCCGTACAACTCAGAAAAGGTGTGTGCTCAGCACAGCACACATCAAATGAGGGACATGATCCTCATTCTATTGAAAGTTCAGGGCAAGCGTGGCATTGATCCAGGCATGGCACGCTCCAGGCATGAGCTCTCTGGTTCTGAGTACTCCAGTTGGTTTCAGCTGCAGCTTTGCTTAGGTGGAAAGAGATTTGCAAACTCTTCTTTGACCTAGAAATCACTCTTTTAATAAAAAACTTTTCTCTGTTTCAGCCAGTCCAATGTTCCTCCTGATCTGTCACAGACATTTAAAATTCTTTTGGATGCTGTAGTGTATTTTCTCCACCTTCATGAATTTTATTTCACATGTGCAAAACCAAGGCATTAAAATAGAGTTTTATGCCTTTTCTCCGTAAGTTCTGTAAAAGAAATTGGGAGAATCTGATATATCTGATGATCTTTACCTTTTGGATGTTTCAGTGATTACAGTACTGAAATTGAAGGTTTAATTTATTAAGCAATTTCTATTAGTTGATTCTTAATTCCTGTTCGGTCTTATGGTATGACTGCACTATTAAAATTTCTTGTTAGTTTTTGTTTTTTACTTGAATGTATTTTACACATTGTTTATCATCTCAGTAGAATGCAATGGCATTGAAATACATTTCAGTGTCTGCTACTCCTTTACTCAGGATTTTCAGCATATTGGAAAGGAACTCTGGAGAGCAGAAGCATGGTACCTTCTTTATGGGTGTCAAAATATGAACTATTTTCCTTGATTACATTTATCAGAATATATTAGTCTCTCGTGTTTCTGTTCTCTGTTAAGATGAATACAATTTAATATAAACCATATTTGGAGATGAATAATGAACTGAAGGAATTATAAAATTGTTTCCTGTGACTTTTCCTCAATAATTGCTTACACAAATTATTTCAGTGAATATTTCTGCTGATAAATTAATGTCTAAAGAAGGAGGTAAGTGCAGACATTTGTAAACACTTTTCCTAAAGTTAAATGAGCAATCAGGTAACCTCCAGGATTGCTTAAAAGGAAAACTCAGTTCTGTGCAGATGGAAGCATACAGTTGTAGATCCCAAAAGTTCTCTTTTAGCCTTAACTAAAGGAATAGCATGAGCTTTGGTGGGACCCAGATTTAGTGCTAGCTCTCTGCACTGAAGAGATAAAACTTTTTCATGGTGTGAGTAGTTTTTCATCTGCTGGTCTGTCTATCTGTGTGAGTAACTTCAATTTAAATTTCTTGTACACCTTTTTTTTTCCACTAATCTATCTTATTGGTGTACAAAGAAAATGTTATTAAATAGTTATGGACCTTTCCAAAGCTTATCTAGGAGATATTTACTGGTAATAGGAGCAGAGTGTTTGTGAGAAAAGAACAGATTTCAGTGGAATGGGCAGGGGGAAATAACTTGCATGTATGTAGCAGTAACAGGTGTTGGGAACTCATCCATCATCTCACACAGCACTCAGGAACAGACAACAGTTTCTTCATAGAACACTATTAATAAAATACCAGGAATTTATTACTTTGAAAGGAGGAGAAGAGAAAGAGGTGAGCAGGAGCCTCAAAGTGAATCTCAAGTGGAACTTAAAACCTTCTGAACTTGGTATCTAGACTATATATTTTTTTTTTATTTTTTAAGATACACACATAGGATGTAGGAATTACTCTGTTTCCACTCCTGTCGTCCCACCACAAAAACCTTCCAAAATCTTAGCTTGAGGCAGGATGGAAATACCGAGCCTTACCTCAGAAAACCAATTTGTGAAAGACCCTGAGTGCTCTGACGATTCATTTCTACTCCTGAAGGAAGTTGCATGGTGCTACACCACACAGACTGGCTTTGCTGGAGACCATGGAGTAAGTGCAAGCTGAATGCTAATGAAAGGTGAAAGACTGGTGGAAGGAAGCAGTTCAGAGTGGCATTTCATGTCTCAGCAGAGGGGCTCTGCTTGCTGAAACTCATTCAATGCACCAGGAATAGAAGGATGTCAGGGGGCTGCTGAACTGCAGAATCACAGGTAACACACACTTGACAGACCACATTCCAGCCAGAGGGAGGAGAAATCAAGGCTTAGTGCTCAAGTGGCTGGTCAGATCTGGTGTAGAGGAGCACTCCCACTTCTTTCTGTTCTTTCTGAGCACGTGCAGAATTTGTTCCAATTTGCAAGCTGACTTTCATCAGGAAGGACACTGGGAAGGAGAGAAAAGTGGGGTAAAGGCCATTCAGAAATAAGGATTTCTGATCATTTTATTAATAACTGTGAGAATTGTAGCACCTGGCAGGAGAGATAAGTGGATTTTCCTAAGCTCTGTTATAGGCAGGTAAATATTGTTCTGGTTTATGGCACTAATAATTAAACAGAACACTAGTCTGTCTCTTGGCAATTTAAAACTTAAGGTGGTTGGTTTCTGGAGGCATGTGCTGAAATCTGAACAAAAACTCCTTTACATATAAACTTCATAATAGAAAGCTGTATGTATTCTGCCCAGTAGATATATTTCAGGAGCATATATAGCACTGAAATAACACATTTTTTTCATTGTCTTCCAGGTCATCTAGGCACCACTCTTGGCAAATATTGCAGTTCTTAAGAAACAGACCAAGTAGACTTAAGATCTGAGAAATACTAATTCCTTCAAGAACATCGTCTCCCTAGTGCAGTTATATGAACAATAGATTGGTACAACATTAATTAATATTTTTGTATCTTTTATACAATATGCCCACAGTTTGTTAGACAGTATACTTACACTGTTTAGATCACAGTAAAAAAAATGCAGATGGGCTTGGAATTAGAGTACCTGTAATTCTGGGGAAAGCAGTAGCACTTGGGACTTCTGAGAAGTCCTGACTTTCAGAAATCAGCTTTAAATTAGACTGTTAATGCATTTGCAATGACATGCAAATCTCGTTTGTATAGTGCCTAAACTAAGTTCTGTGTCTCACATTAGGGCTTCTAGGTACTTCTGCCTCACAAGGAAATATGAGGAGATGTTCAGGTACTGTTATTAACCACAAACTCACGTTATTCTCATCCTAAAATTGTTACTCTTTCCTCTGGTCACCCCTGCCTACAATCCTATCAGACTGAAATGCTTTTCAGTGGCCCAGACAACAGTGTGTACAGCTAAAATGGAGAGCTGATCACGACCTCTGGAAGATACTGTCTTACAAAGATGTGTATGCACATCAGAGATCTTTACTAAAGTAATAGTAGGGTGATAAAAAAGGGAAGCTTTTGTCAGGGCCCCAGGTCATTAATGGGCCTTAGTGGCACTGATCACTTTCATCTGGGTCCCCTCACAGCTCCTGCCCACTGGGCCACCTGCTCATTTAAGCTCTAGCTGAGAACTCAGCCCCTTCCCTGAGCTGCACTGGTTGGGGACATATTCTCAAAATTATTCTGTGCATTTTCTGGCTTCAATTCAGACCCTGGCTGCTTTTATTGCTTCTGCACAATGACCACGGGGGCATCAATAGGACTTAGTGCTACTCTGCTTGGCTGGCTCTTCTGCTGTGGGGCTGTGCTGTTGGTGACTTCCCTACCCACTCTATATTCTTGCTGCCTTTAGCTCCCAGTCTGCCTCCTCTTAGGTTGCAACTGCCTTTTGCTTTCCCCTGAAGCTTTTTGTAGGTGCTCTCCACACCTCTTCCTATGAACTGGCAATAACTACTCCTCTAAGGAAGCACAGGGACTTGTAGGGGACTTGAAGTGCTTTTTAGTTAGAATATGAAGGCTTTTCAGAGCAGTCTGATTGTCTTAGGCTTCTTCCTATAGAAAAATATTTGTGTGGATTTGTTTCTGTTTAGTTTTTTGTTTTTCTTTTCTAAAGGGGGAAGGATTTTTCTCCTGTAGCTCACAATGAGAGGCAGTTAAGAAGACCATGCTCTTTCCCTCTGGTGAGGCTTGGACAGGACAGTTACTGACCTTCACAAGATCTTGGCTATGTCAAAAGCTTGCACTAGCTCCAAGCCAAGTGCTTGCTGTGTGGATGCATAGCCCTTCTCAGCTGCTCACTAGTGTCCCAAGAGGGGACAGTTCACTTGATAGGCAAGAAGCTTGGGCCAGGACATTTGTGTCGTGCAACTCAATCATGCTTTTGAAAAGCAACTTTTGTGCCTTGTTTTACCATTAACCCACTGCCATGTCTGACATCGGGCATCAGTTGATGGGAGATAGTGGCTGAACAATAGCTATTGATTTTTCATTTCATATTAACGGCATGGCAAGCTCTGAGTCTGATAGAGAGGGTAGGATGCGCATGTAGACATTCCTGTTTGGCTGTGAAAGAAGTCTCCTTACATTCCCTGGACCCTTACCTTGTATCTCGAGAAGCTGTATAGGATTCTCTCATTAAGGCATCAGTCTATACTATATATATTTATATGTTTCTGGTGGTTTTTTGACTTGGAGCAAGCATCTGTTAAGCTTAAAATAAAAAATGTTTATCAATTATTTAACCAAAGCACACTGAGGGAAATGGCAAACAATGAATAACAGAAGAGGGATGGAAGTGCTTTCTGATTCGAGATCAGTGTTTAGGCAAGTACAGAGAGACACTGGCTTCATTTAGTGGAGAGTTCAGTAAGCTCTGTGGTTTTCTTTATAACAAGAAATAATGACCTAGAATCCTTTTCTAACTTATCCTGGTAAGAACTGTTTTAGTAAAGTCACTGGCACTATAGTAGTATAAAGTGTTGAGAAAAGACAAGATATTGTTTTGAAATTTCAAAAGTTTGCAAAATTTTTAATTTTGCAACAGATCCTAGGATTTTGGCAGCAAGTTAAGTGGAATGCTTATATAATTTCTCCTGTAGTATCAGCAGACTTTAGAAACTAGCAGAATTCAAATGAAATAGTTTTAGCTAACAATGTTTCCACAGTGTGAATAAAAGCACAGGTTGTTACTTCAAGCACAAACATTTTAATCTTTTGGTTTTATATTCTGTTGCTGTTTGATTTCATTCCCTCTCCCTTTTGGCTGTAGATGTTACTTTTCTCTCTTTGCCTGGCCTGTCGCCATCTCTGCTTGTGGACAGCTTTGCTCTGGCTGCTGTTTCCCATATATGTCTGAAATCTTGGTACCCGCACAGAGAACCTTCTGATATACAGATGTTGAGGATGTTTCTAGGTTAGCCTTTTTTGCTGCTTGCAGTAATAGCACTGCTGCTGTTACTAGAAATGATTATATGTAAAAGGGTATAGTAAATAGTCCATATATGCAACACTACAATAGCAGGCAGTACCTGCAGTCTAAGGCTGAACTCTTACATTGTAGCCCGAAAAAGTAAGGATTGCTTTTAATATTTGAATTTATAGTATATTCCTTTACCTTCTGTGGTAATGTTTGCCTTAATTGCATTATGGCATTTGGTTCTGCAGCACTTTATTCTGCTGGAAAGTTGAAATACACAATGTTTCAGTTTCCAAGTCCCTCTGACCTTTCTGGATGCTGGGGGTATTGGGATCCCTTTCCTGGTCTGGGCTACTTGAGTAGAACAGTTTGTGAAGCTACAGCCTGATTGGTTTTGCAATGTAAAAAGGTCCTGTCCTGTTTTTAAAAAAACCTCAGCAGTAAGAACCGACAACTTTTTTGTTTGGTAAAAACCCCAAACTCTACAGCAGTGCTAGAAAGCTTTGGCTCTGGGGCTTTATAATAGATTGTTATGGGATTTGAAACTAATCCTGATCCTATTGCAAAAGGCTGTTGAGAAAGGCCTCAGCTCAGACAGCCATGCCGGTATGTCTAATGGCCTCATACGTGTTGAGAACTTAAAATTGAATACACACCATAACTGAGAATGGTGTATTGGCCTGAGGCCTTTAAAAACAACTAAGCTTGCACTTCAGTGTGTTGCAGTTTGAGCAACCTAATCTAAACATCCCATAAATACCACAGCTGTTTTTTGATTCTGCCAAATCATCTTTGAGATGAGATAATTAGAAAATACAAGTTACACATGTTAAAATGAAACCTCCAAGAAAATGGAGTCTTCCATGCAAGACCTCAGCAGACGCAGGGAAACTCTGAGACCTGGCAAAGTTTCACAGGTTGGACCTGAAAGCCTGCAGCTTTTTGCTCGTGGAAGATAAAAAGAGCCATCCTTAAAGCAGACAGACCCAGGTGACTGGCTAGTGAAGGAGGTGATCCTCGCTTTATCTTACTTGATTTCATTGCTCACAATGTTGAAAGCCGTCTGCAGTGTGTGGTACTTTGTGCTTTTCCTTAAGCCTCAGATGCTTTTATGCCATTGTTCTGAGAAGCCATTTAGAGAATTTTGAATCACTCTGATGATATGATTCAGTCCTAGAGTCACTCAGAAGCACAAAGACCCTATGGTCCTACCATGTTACTGAAATGTTGAAAAAGAGAGCTTGCTACTCATAGTTTTGGAATAGTTTCTCAGGTTTCAAACATGCCAGCCAAGAGGAGAATCCTTACTAAAGTGTGTAACTTGGAGATGAAACCTCCTTGGGACCCTCCCCACACAGTGTGCACGTGCCTTTGGGTAAGGCACCGCCAGTACACTCTGCATTTCTTCATAGCCAAGTGTCTCATTTCCAGGGCTGTCTACTTGCTCCACTAGTGGCTACATGTATTCACTAATAAGGAAGTAGGTTTTGTTAAATGGTTTAATTAGGGTTTAATAGTCTTCAGAATTTAACACCAGTTTCATGAAAGTGTGGTGCTAAATTAGGGCTGTTGTGAATGGTTGTCATCCTGGCTAACCTAATTGAAAATCTTACTGTGGCATTGTACTGATTTATCAACATTGACCAAATGCTTTAGCAACATCATTAGCTTTAGTTGTATCCATCCTAAAATTGCATTTAAACAGGACAGTTATTATAACAGAAGGGGAAATTCACTGAAATATAACACAGATCTTCATAATCAGAACAACATTTTAGAGGCTAATAGAATTGGTCTAGCTAACTTGGTTTCTGCTGGATTTATAAGTGTCTTATTTCCCCATTTAAAATGGAATAAAATGTTAGCTGAAATTCAGCAGATGTCTACTTAGGGTGAAGTTGTGGTGATGGGTGGGAGAAGATAAAGCCTTGTTCTTCTTCCCTTAGAAATCCAAACATCAGCAGGGCACAACTGCCTTGTGCTTCCTGGCTGACTGGGCAGAGATCCCTTGTGTACCTAAGGAAGCAGTCATATTCCCACCATGTCACACATGTTTTTACAGGCAATTACATCACATTCTCTGGACTCATACATTTCTTATTCTAAACTTTCTCTGGACTTTTTTTTTTTACCTAGCATTACTTTATTTCTCCTTTTTTATAATTACCAAATGATTTCAATCAAGTCTTTATTGATGTTCAGGAAAGACAATAGTGTGAGGCAATGGTGTTTTCATTAATATAAACAATTTCTATACAAAAAGGATTCAGCTCTGTTAATAGGGAGGAACTATTCTGTAGCAGGGTTTCCTGTACATCTGTGCTAAAGTGGAGCACATCTCATCCCACTGAGGGAAGTGCAACGTATGAAGCTATTAGAGAGAACCTATAATATGGAATAGAAAAGATGGCCAGATGAATGCATAAAAATCCCTTTATCATGCTGGAATTTGAGTTGAAGCAAACCATTTTACAGCCTGGGCTGCCCTACCAGTATGTACACAAGGAGAAGGCAGAGTAGTTTGTTGATCTGTCTTTATTATGTAGTGTATATATAAAATGCAATGGAGTTAATTTGAAAAGTGCCAAAAGTGTATTTTTAACTGTGTGACATGATTTGATTTAATGGAAAACACTCCAGATGAGACATACATAATACTCTATAAAATCCACAAAGTTGTTAAATACTTCTGGTGAAGTTTAAGCGGGGTTTTAAAATTGCAATTCAGCAGAATGTTTTTATCTCGTAAAATATTCGTAACCTTATGCCTGAGATCTGCTGCTTTAATGTCACGCTATTGTTACATGTCCCTTCTCTGTCTACAGGACAGCGCAACATCAGTTAATCACTCTACAGGTAGCATGATTTAAAACAGTTTTATTAAAGTCAGTATTGAGCTACAGTGATTCACACTTGCTGAAGATCTAGTCCAAGGTTCATAAAGCACATTAAAATAAGGGATAGCAGGTATCACAAAAAAGCAAAGTATTCTATCAGTGGGATAAATGGAAGAAAATTGTCTTCAAGTTTTAACAACGGAAAACACGGGAGTCTGAAAGAAAATATTATGTACATGGTCACTTCAATATGCAATGACTTGTGTTTGTCTGGTATCAGGTCTGTAATTTGTTATACACAGTAAATTATCCTGCTTAAATTTAATCTGGTTCCTCCACCCTAGAGTACAATAGACAAACTAGTCCTCTTGGAATTCCAGTTGCTAGATTTTGGTCATGAATAGAGGTTTTTAAAATCCTTTTGCCTCAGTCTAATTATTTGGAGTGTTTCAGTTGCAAAGCAAGAAACTGTTTGAAATGCTATTTGTACTTTCCAAATGCTTGGTCAGAAAAGCTGGCTTGTTCATGCTTGGTTTTTCTGGGGGAAATGAACCTCATGTTACAAATTGGATTGATCCCTCTACATGCTCTCATGACACTAATCATTGAGAAGAGGAAGGTGTCTCAATGACACATGTGGTGAGTTCTGTCAGTCTTGAAACTTGGCTATTCTATTTGCTTTTGGTCCAGCAAAGTACCTGGGAATTTAATTTGGGAACCTTGGCCAGGGGTCTCGGAATCAGGAATGATGTCTATTTAAACTGGCCAAGGGTAAGTGAGTGATGTTGAGCATATGTAATCCATGTTGAGAAACTTTAAGGTGCCATTAGTTTTGAAAAAGTACTTACTGTCAGTATTGCTGAAGTACTAACTTTTTCAGGCATAGAGGTCTGTCCTTTTGAATATTCTTGAATAAAGCATAAGGTAATCCCTCTTGCAGGCATTATGCATGTGCATCCCACAGTGAAAAATGTGTGTCCTTGGGTGTGGTAGGACAAATTCTTCCCTTGGTTACCTGAGAGAAAATGCAGAGTAAAGTCATAGCTATTGCTGATTTCTCCAGTACTTGGTGATGCAAATGAGGGCTTAATTCATTCCACTGCCTATATCTGTTATTTTGCATAGAAGTGCTCACTGTGCTGAAGCATACTCACATTTGCAAGAATGTGTCTGTGTAGTTTACATTTCCAATTTTAATTTTTGAGCCATGTGTAAGAGACTCCAGGGAACAGTGTGTACTGTCAGCAGAAGTTATCTTTTTGATGAATCAGGCACATTGTTTGTAACCCTGCATTTGATAGACATGTTGTAATAAGGTCCTGAACTGCTTACTGTGTCTTTATGTACCTTCCCCCTCAGCAGTTGTAACTATTGTGCTGCTTGACCTATATTAATGGTACTACAAACAACAAGTTTAACCATTAACTTGTGGGTCCTGTTTAAATGGATTTTGCCAAGAGATGAGAACTGAAGATTTAAGGAGGTGAAAATTAAAAAAAAAGGCTACCCAATTTGATGTTTTCTAGTGCTTACTGATCTGATGTACAGAGTGGGAGGGTGTTCAAAGGCCCAGGAATAAAAGGTGACATCATATTATTATGGTGTGAATGACTAGTGCCATTAAAGGTATGGACGAGCCTCCCTTAGATCTTTTGTTTATTAAATAACTTGTGAATTTATCTGTGTGGTTATTCCAGTGAGATTTGCTTGCTGTATTTTCTATGTCTATGCACACTGGAGCAAGAAGAGGCTGAGATGGTTACACAGAAGAGAGGTAAATATTGCCTGCTTGTGCTGCCTGGGAAAACTGTCTCTCAAGTAAAGTGTGAGGAGTCAGTGAAAGCTAGAAAGAGTCCAAGGGAAAGGAGCCAGTGTCAGAACAATGCTTTAGGTATGGAAAGAGCTGAGTGATTTTGCTTGATTTAAATGGAGTGCATCTCAGGAATTTAAATTCACAGTGCAGAACTTCAATTTTAGACCATTAAATGAAAGCCAAAACTCTGATTTCTGGTGTATATGACTCCATCACCTCAGGAGCAAGCAAACTGTAACAGATGATCTATGGTAAGTGCCTCATGTGTGCACAAAGCCAACAGCAAACGTGTGGTGGTTCAAGATCTGATGTGATTTTATCCTTCATGGAAAGTGACTCTGTGTTTCTAAGTTTATTGACATCAGTGATCTTTGACTGAGGCCCTTCAAGGGTAGACATGCAGAAGTTAAATTGGGGGAATGAGGGGGTGGGAAGCGCTGTGCTCTGGGATGTCCTGCCAAAAGCTCAGTTTTCCCTGATAAAGCTGCCTCATCATATGCAGGCAGGTATTTAAATGTGCTACTGTTTCCATTCGGTGGTTATCTCTCTGTCTGCTGGGATTTCACCATTCTGGCTCCACAGGGCATGTGCAGGTGTCTTGTGCAATCCAAGTGTGTCCTGCTGGGTCCTGGTGATTGACAGTGGCAGAAATGTGTGCTTTAGCTAAAAGTAGCAGCCAATATTCATAGGTGCAAATGTCTGTGGCTCATTGTCTGCACCTGAGCTGTTAGGCGTTGTTACAGCTGTGGAACAAGAATTAGGTAACCCTGTATGTACAGTCAGAACAGAATCCGAGTAAAAATCCCTCACAGTGATCTAAGGCTTATGCAGAAATGCAGAATTGCTTGTTTTACTTAAGGTGCACCAAAATATGTGGTTAGAAACATTTATGTATATGGTTCTTATTTCAATATAGTCCAGGCAAGGTGAGTGGAAATGTGACCCTCTTATCACTGATGTAGTTTTTTTGATTGAAACAAGCAAGCTGAGACAAATCCTTGGCAACCCTGACCATTGAGTTGTTAACTGACATCTTTGGGCCTTGATTTGAAGATTGCAAACAGCTTGGTAAACACTTAATTAAATCACTAAAAACTTCATAATAGGAAGCGAAGCAGTGAACAAGACTGTCAAACATTTCATGATGTATAAGACAAGTTAGGGAAGGAAGCCCATGATTTTAACTGCCAGACTTCTCTAACCAGGGACTTCCTTGTCTTTTTTGGATTCCTAAAGACAAAGAGGCACAAAGTCACCCTTACAAGGAAGTGATCTCAATTAGAGTCAAAGGGAAAAAAACAGAAATACTGGGGAAAACTTACTGTGAGCAAACAAAAATGCAACTGTGCCAACAGAATTTTTCTTTCCTCTTAGTTTCTGTAGTTGCACTTTTCTCTGATGCCAGTATTTCCCAAGGTTTCTGTATAAGTAAATTAAACTGGTAAAACCTGTGCATATGCGGTTTCTGAGGGTCATTTCTCCTTGCAATAGTTATTCCTAAAATTCTACTGGAATAAGTTTAGCTGAGGAAATCTGTTTTCAGGTTTGTACATATGTTTAGTGGCATTAATTTCTTCAATCTGGATTAGCAGGCGCAGTTTTTCTTCACCCAGAGCAAAGGTAAGGAGCAGGGCAGGCCCCCATGGCTACTCTTGATTTTTTTTGTCTATCTATCCCTTCAACTCAGAAAGGGCCATGTTCAGAATGAGGTCACAGCACGGTGATTTTGTTCTGAACATTAACTTTTGTTCTAGCAGCTGTGCTGGCTGGCACCCATGCAAGGAAATTTAGCATTTCCCACTGTATTGGT
Source organism: Eopsaltria australis (assembly GCA_034509425.1). Lineage (NCBI taxonomy): Eukaryota > Metazoa > Chordata > Aves > Passeriformes > Petroicidae > Eopsaltria > Eopsaltria australis. The sequence continues at coordinate 3,887,184 of JAVTVJ010000149.1, forward strand.
ACAACAGTATGATTTTTATTTTGCTCTGAGTCTAATGGGCACGTTCCGGCTCATAATCATGAGAGAGCCTGGCAGATGAGCTTTTGAGATGCTTGTGAACAACTCTGGTGAGAAGTTCCCCCCCAGTTTTGTGTGTTTAAACTAGCTTGCAAGTCTTTAGATTTTTCTCCTGATGACTCCAGGTGGGAAGGTTTGTTTGCTTACCAGTTTAAAGGACCTTGCATAGATTCACATGTTACCGTAATGGGAAGGAAGGGAAAAATCTAAAGTTTAATACACTGGTTGTTTTTTGCCAGTTCTCAGGTATGAGGGGAAAAAAGAGCAATTTAGTCACAGAACATGACCTGTGCAAATATGGGCGAGACAGGTTAAATGAAAGCAGCAGTTTTAACTTCGTGTCTTGTTACAGCTTGCAAAACAATTGTCTGCTGAGAAGAGTATTCTGTGACCCAGTGACAATAAACTGACACAACAGTGTCACACAATTCAGTTACTTCTTGCACATTTAGTCAGTCTCTCTACCTTGTATTAAGTCAGTCCCGCTATCCTTCATCAACTGTCATGGTAAGACATATCTTTTAATGTCTTGATGTTTCTGTGCTAAAAGTTTAGTGTGAGCTGCTTGAGAGAATTTTGTCTTGTATCAGAGCTATAAACCTTATCTCAGTAAATAGAATAAAGCTGGCTAATGATCACCTACTCTTTCAGGGGATAGGCTTGAAAAGGTAGTAATTTCTTTTGACAATGCAGAAAGCTTCATAGAGAAAATAGTCTTCATTACGTATCAGTAAAGATAAGCAGGCTTTTTCAGGGTATATTTTCCCATAAAGAGTACAGGTATGGTGTGTGTAGCTCACTTGATGGTTACATCTGTTCCTGAGAATCTCTGTCTCAAACCATACTCTTACACAGAACTTAGGCTGGAAGTCAGTGGAAATTTTGCATGTCTTAGGACTGTGTGATTTTATTTATTTTAGATATATATTTGGTTTTTAATTGAAGACATCTCAGAGATTAACTCATTAGAACCATTGGGGGAAATGGAAATTACTTGTTTGATTATGTGGCTCTTCTGAAATGGAGGGTTGCCAGCTGGAGGCAGCCGTATGTATGTACAAGATTGCAGCTGGGAGGGCAATCAAAATTCCTTAAAAGCAGCTAGATGGTGCTTGCATTTATCGCAAACTGTGTAAAGTAAAGCTCAGGAGCAGGGGAATACACTGTGGAATGGCAAAAAAGGATCTTGTTTGCAAACATCTTCTTTTAAAGTATGCAGTAGGACAAAGTGAGCATTATATTGGGATCTCATGAGACACCTTGGGATCCCCATGTGCATGTTAAGTATGGTTAGACAGAAAAAAGCCATACAGGACCACAATGTCTCAATTTGTACCCAGAAGACTGAGGTATAATGTTAGTTATCCAGCAAAAACTGGGGCTTTCTCTAGCTCTGTGTATTTGGACTTCTAATGATGTTTGAATTGACACACAGAAACAGGTCTTTTAGCCCAAGAAGATTTTCTTTCTTGGTCTCACTTAATTGCTTTAGCTCTGGACTTCTCAGTGCTTGCTTTCCTCCTTTTATCACTTGCCCTTATGTAAGTTTCAGCTATGCTATTAATTCCAGTGACCTTATCTGGAGTTATTCCAAAGGATGCACTGGTTTCTAGATGAAATAGTTCTGCTTCATTTCTTTCCTTGTGCTTATATCTGTTACCTTATGAACTCTACAGTACTACATACGGGTTATCAAAAGTTGTTCTATTAAATTATGCATTAACCAGCATTATATGTTTACACTGTGCATGTTTAATGGCATACTGCACATGTAAATACTGCACAATATAAGGACAGCAGCTTAGTAAGAAGTATATTGTTACGAGGTAAAAACTAGAAACTGGAAACTCTGTGTAAAATGAAAAGTTTGGATAGACCAGCTCTGGGAGTTTACAGACTATAAAATGTACCCTATGCAGAGTTCCCCTGTCTCTATGTGAGGAAACGCCTTGAGCCCAGTAGGAGCTTTACCAGTGTGAGGATTTTAGGTCTGGAGCTCAGTTGCAGCACCTCAGAATTTCAGCTGTGCCAAATTATGTATTTTGGAATGATTTGAATATTTTTATAGCTGTTGATACTCAAAGAATGCTTTAGTGCTTTTTGGAGCAAGCACCTCTACCAACATCACAATAAAGGGGTGCTGAAAGCAGATGGTGAATCTTATATGAATTAATATTACAAACCTCTGAGAAATATAATTAAATTGTTCTTGATAGCAGATTCATAAGAGGATGTTCATAAGAGAATAATGCACTTATTTGCAAGCTGCATCAGGAAATAGAGATGTATGGCTGTCTCTGGTGTCCTCTTTGTTGATTTTGGTTATACAGAACTGACATCCAGGCATCCAAGCCAATCTGTCCCTGTTCTGATAGCTATTAGTATGTAAGGTGAATGTTAGTATTTTCTCTGAGGTTTTTGTGATCCTAGGACACAAATGTAAAAGCAAGGGCTATATTGCTGTAGATTTTAGATAGGTCTAGGTACAAAGTGATTAAGTAATTTACCAAGACCATATGAGATGGGAAGCTGAAAGTTCTTTTGATTATGGTCCTATGTTTTCATCTTCATAATGAAGGGCACATTGCTTTGTAGCTGAGCTTTTTTGCCTTTTAAATAAGATTTTAGAAAGACAGCATAATTTTTGTCACAGCATTGGTTTTTGTCACAGCTGGTCTACCTGGTATGTATGATCCAAACCTCCTAGTTTTGGTCATACACTGGCTTGCTTCCTGGCCATTCCTGTATCCTAATAAAATAGGTACCCCATAATATTCACATTGCAAGACTTAATACTTTGAGAGTAAAGATAAGAAATTAAATGCTGTCAGTGTATTGGATAACTGTACACAGAGGACATTGGTGGATTCTGTATTAGGATAGTGTGGATCCTGAATGTCTCTCATATATCGGCAAATAGAAATTTGTTGATAGGCTCTGGTTGGGGTCTCTGGTGTCCAGGGCTGCTCGTGTCTCTGTTGCCAGCTGTGCTAATTCTCTTCCAGTGCAGTGCTCCTCAGCATGCAGTGTGGGAAGCAGGCACCAAATCTCATGCAGTTCAGCTTCAGTACTCTTTTCTTTCCTTATTCTAGTCAAACTGAGTTTGCCAGTCAGGTAACTGCAGCTGGGCCATGATTTTTGGGACTGAGGATTTGGGTTTTACTCATAGCCAAAGGAGGTCTTAGTTTCTTTGGCATTGCATGAAACCCTTGTGTTATCCAAACCCATTGGAAGAAAGTCTTCCTGGTGACACTAGGAGAACTAGAAAGACAAATTTGACTGGGTAATAATCCCAAGTTTCCCCTGTGGTCCAGATATTTGGGATGTGGTAGAAATGCCCTTTAAGCTCACTTGTTTTTTGGCAAATGTTGTTTCACTAGTTTAAGTCTTTAACTCACAGTGAGACCAGCTACTCTTTTATGACCCTCATTTTAAAAAAAGTGACATCTCTTATTATAAAAGACTTACTAGTGCTTTTAATAATGTTTTTAATATTTTATTCTTTGGGGAGTAGCCTGGACATGTTGCATATAGTGAAATGAGCCAAATGGCTCTTCACAACAGCTGTGGTAAATGTACAAGTGATTTTGCTGCTTTGAAAACAGGAAAAAAACCTCGTGTTGCATCATTCTGGTTGGGAAGTGCTCAAAGTTATTGTGACAGGACTGTATTTTGAGCAATTGTTGGTGATTTGTTTTTTAGCACACAAAGAAAGTAATAAATCTGTCACCCTGAAAAATCAGGTTGTGACCTAAAGGAAGGAGAAAATTGTGGCTTTAGGTAAAAAAGAGTGACCTGTCTGTGAGGGTCATTTATCATTATAACAAAATTGCTGGTGCTCTCCTAGCTGACCAGGAAGAAAGGCTGTGGTAAGCAGAATAGAGGGATGCAAGCATCCGAATATTTTTAACTGATCAATATTTTCAGGATTTACAAGCAGCCAAAAACCTGTCAGCATGCAGAGTAAGTTCACTGTGCATCTGTTCTAAGAAAGAAAACAAGGGAGAAAGGGTTTATTTTGGCCATTAAAAATTAAAACCGTGTTAGATTTGGCATCAATAGTTCAGTTCACAACTGCATCTTAGTACAGATGCCCTTAGCAGTCTTGTATGGTGATACAGAAAATATGTATGAAACTTAACTCCCAAGAAGGTTGAAAGCAGTAAATAACATAAATTCAGGGTGGGGTTAGCAGCACTGAGTGTCTCAGAACTCACTTGGGATATGTGATGTCATTGTTTGAAAGTAACAGGACCAAAGTGGTTTTGCTAAAAAAAAGAAACAATCCCCAAACTTTCATTCTTATCTCACCCTCACTTATTCTGCATTAGCCTATATGTAAATAGATTTGCATGTATCTTATTAATTAAAACAAAAGGCAAGTTGAGTGCCACAACTGAGGTTGGAAGAGATTGGATCCATTGCAAAAGAATGTTCAATGAGTTCAAGTGTGACTAGCATGGAATAGCAGCTGAACGTGTTTTGAAATACAAGACTGACAAGAAGAATTCTTTTTTATGTCATTATTCTTAGGTATCAAACCTATCTCAAAATTTAAAATACTTCTGGTTAATTCTGGAAAATATTTTCCTACTGTTCCATCAGTCCTAGTTGTGAATTTTCACTTTAATCTGTTTTTATAGAGTTCACAAAGGCATAATGAGAGTGCAGGGAGAAAAACCAAATGCAATTTCTTGTACAGTAATTTTCATGCCAATTGCTAATTTGCACTGATTGCCTTAGTGCAGAACTGTCTTATCAGACCAGAACATCCAATGCTAAAAACCAATTCTAACATGTTTAGAAAAGCATTTATGATTCAGGCTATCACCTGTCGTTTGGCATTACCAGCATTATACTGTATTAGGAATGCTTAACAAACCTATTTTAATATAATTTATGAGGGCATTTTAGTGTATCAAACCTGATAAAGTACTGTACACTTTACAGGCATTATGAAGGCATTAAGATAAAAATCATGCAGAAGATAAAATAGGAATTTAAAAGATGAACTTTTTTTAATGCACATTTATAATACTGCTTTTATTGTGGCTTTACTAAGGAAATTACTTTAGCATAATTATTTTTTAAATCTAAATTCCATTGATTGAATCACTGTTGTCTACATGGCAGTGCCGAACTCTGGGGTAATTCTGTACCAAAATGCCCTGTCAGATCTTACCACTGTGGGGGACCAGGCTGGACTAGAGGAACTTAACTGAAGTCTCACAACTTCATAACTGAAGTTTTCATGCTCTAAAAAGATTAGGCTCTTTTTTAAACAGTTCTCCCACTTTGAGGACTCAACAAAGCTACCCTGGTAAAAAGGTGTCCTAAACTTGTCACGAGATAGCAGTATTTTTATCTCACTCTTTCCTGAGAATGTTTAAAGTGATTTTTATGCTGATAGTATAATCCCCCCAACATTCTGACTTTAAAATAAAATGAAAAAGTTCTGTCACTGGTATATCTCAGATATATTTCATCCAAATTTGGCTTGAAGATTTTGTACAAAATTTTGTGAATCTGTGCTCAGACATGTATTTTATTGTTTTTATTGTTTTTATTGTTATTGACTGAGGTCAGATTTCCAGAAAAGCCTCTGCCTGTTCTTTTAATTTGCTATATTGTATATTCTGGTTTGGGGTTTTTGCTTCCATTAAGCCTATATTTACAAGGTCATGTAGTGATTGGACAAGAGTGAATGAGAGTATGCACAACTTTGATGTACAATCCAGGTTCAGAACCGTGGGGACCTTAAATAATTATCAAATGTGTGGATAATCCTTCCTTTCCAATATATAGAGGTTGATACTATTAACTATCTATGAAAATTCCAGTCAGACTTTTACTTCAGCAGATAAAATGAGGATGTGTTAAGCGTTCTGATTTCTTAATGTCCTGTTAGTACTTTAGAAACCATCTAATGATGTCTGTAACGCCCCCTATTATTGTTTTGCTCCTATTTATTAATCAAATAATTCTAAATTGCAATGCATTTTCCTTGCATCTTTTTTATTGTTCATGATGGGAGTTATAGCTGTTGCTAGTGAGTTCTTTATATCCTATTATTTTTGAAGAACTTCCTTATTCAGAGGTGAAGTGTTATTAGGACAAAGGTGGCAGGTTTTGTCTGGCCTACTTTTCTTGCTATTTCTACGAACAAATGTGCTTCTATTGGGTACCATAGATTGGCTCTTAGATGAGGCTGGGGCAAGCAGCTAATCAATCATATCTGTATAATAGACATCAGTGATATTGCTTTGCAAGGTTTACCCTTGTTGATTTATACTAGGGGATTGTTTTTTATGGGACTTTTAGAATATTTGTCACTGAATAATGTTTTCATGACCAAGCCACAAACACAAAGCCAATATTTCTTTTAAAGCTGTCGATCAAGAGTTTGATTAAATTTGTACATATTTTGAGAGCATTCAGACTGGATGCCATCAAGTGCAATGGACAGAAGATGCTTCTAAAGCAATAGTGGTGCTCGGCCTGAATTGCTATTGACCATCACCTTGTAGAGTCATTTACAACAGAAGGATGTGAAAATACAACTAAGTCAAAATGCCAGCACTTAACAGGCACTCTGTACTCTGCTTTTGTTGCTTTAAAGCAACAGAAACATAAGCACAATGGAGTCTTGAGCTGTTGTCCATTAAGCATCAAAAAATATTCAGGAAAAACACTTTGACCTATTTCATTGATTCTAAAGGGTTGAAAATCTTTCCTATAACTCAATGTAAAGAAATAGCTGCTATGACTGTGTTTATGAGCACCTCATTATTTCATCTAGTTTTGGGTCCCACCCAGTACAGGAAAGAATGGATTGAACTGAGGTGAGTTCAGTGTAGGTCATCAAAGCTTCCTGAGTGCTGGAACAGTGGCTCTGTGAAGAAAATCTGAACACCCAGGACTTGCTCAGCCTGGAGAGAAGGGAGGATGGCAGCAGGGAGAAACCCAACAGCAGAAGATGGACCGCGCTCTCACTGAAGAAAATGGCAAGAAAACAAAAGACTGGTCAGAAATTGAATCTGGAGGTTTGATGTGGGGAAAAAGAAGTCACCATGAGTGTAATGAAGCAGTGGAACAAGAGCAGTCAGTCCTGGAGGTTTTCTGGAAAACCTGCTCTAGATTCAGTGCTGACTCTGCTTTGAGTGGGAGGCTGGACAGAGATGCTCTGAGATTCCTTCCAGTAGGAATGATTTAGTGTTTTTATTTTTTCCTCCCAGGATTAGGTGTTGAGACGTGGTCCATGGTATCTGGATCCTCCAGATGACTTGTCAGATTCCTGCAGAAGGGTTTGGAGCTTAACTGGGCTGTCTTCCCAGAAGTGATTGGGTATAGAAGGCCGCACCTTTGTGAATCTGTTCTTATCTCCACCTTCATTTATCTGAAAGGTTTTAGTGATTCTCATGAACTCATTGAAATATACACAGAGCAAGTACTCTGCCATGTGATGGCAGTGTAGAACGTTAAGTCACCAGTGAGGCAATTGCAGTGAAAGCTATTAAAATCTGCTGGGTAGGTGATTAGAGAAAAATGTGTTTGGGTACCAGGGAGATCAAGTTCTCTTTAAATCACTGTCTGAGACTTGGCTATGCTGATAAAATGAAACTAAGACATTACAAGTGAAGCAGTGGAGACTTAGGCTGTAGCTTACAGTCAAAATTAAATGCTGTTTTAACTGTATCCTTGAGGGAAATTACAATGTAAAATGCTGAGAACTACATGTTCCTCAATGCTATGCAGAGGAGGCATCACAATGAACAAATCTTATCTCCCTGTTTGTAAACTAGTGTTTTGTCTCTAATCTACAAGCGGACAAAACTATTCTGATGCCCTTCTGTTGTTGGCTGTGGTCACTCTGATCCTCATGTGCTCAGCTTGATTCAGCTCCAAAGCATCCTTCCTAACCGAGACTTTCTTATTAGAAGCCAGCATATTTCTGATATTTTGTTAAGAAAGAGATAATATTCAGCAAAGCTGATTGCAGTTTTACAGTGCCTGGCTCTGGTCAAACACATTTGCAGCAGAGTATGGCTGGCCAGGGTAGCAGAAAGGAACAGCATCCTCATTCCCCAAAGATGAGTCTATCAGAAATGCCACATGCTTCCTCTTCAAAACATTTGCATTTTAACACGAGCTAGTATTTCCTTCTGCTGTCTCAGGCTGTGTGTCCCTGGGCTCAGGACTCCAAAGTACAAGAGCTATATTGGGATAGAGCTTTCCAAATAAGGTTGCCCTGTGTTGTAAAACTGCTTGTTCTAATTTTCCCTCTTCCCCTAATTTGTTTGTTACACTACATGGATGGAAGGTTAGGCAGAAAGCAACTAGAGGAGTTTTATTTTGGGACTATGTAAATAAATGCAATAATTACTCCAAAATAAAGGACAGCAAGGAGCAATGCTGGCAATACTACCTCTATTATCTGAATTTCAGCAGCCCTGCACTTGGATGTGACACAGATATAACAGTCACCAGAAGGGTGTGGAGAGATTTGCTGGGTCATGGGTATGGGTCATGGGTATGATATGCGCCTATTCAGGATGGCAGCAAAATTTTAACCAGAATAATATGGCAAACCTCAAGTATCTAGCTTAGGGATCAGTTTTTCAAGAAGAGATATGTTTCCAGTCTTACTTCCTGGCACATGGTATTCTTGCTGAAGGCTTGGCTATTTAAACTATTTAAGTCACTGTTTCATCTTGCATCTCTTCAGCTGTGAATGCTCCTAAATTTAGTTTTCTTCAATGGAAGTCTGTAGTTTATGGCTTACTTTTGCTGTCACACCTTGTAGCATCTCTAGTTTGAGAGGACACAAGCAGAAGTGGCTTGGTGATAATCGGGTGTTTTTCAGCTGCACATCGATTTTGGGCTGTGTTACAAAGCATATACAGGTGACCATGATGGGCTGGGGCAAACCAAATTAACAGAAAATGTATCACAACACATAAGTACCCACTGAGCCCAAGCAGTGCTCACTGCTTTCAAAACAGTACAAACAGGGATTTTTTGTGAGAATACACTTTTGAAAATACATTTTTTGTAGTTATCGCTGTGAACTCTGAGTCAGGTATTTTTGTGTCACCCTGCCTTTATGGCTTGTTTGAGCCATATAATGTCAAAGGACCTGGCAAATTATTAGCGAAATCCACTTTATGTGGTCCACTATGAAATTGTGAGTTTTGTATTTAAATAATCTCCCTCTTTATTGAGGTGTGTGTGCAAATAACATCCCTATAACATATTTAGGGTTTTTTTTAAACAGATAGATTTATGAGCAATCAGATATCAACTTAGCAGCAACTATTCAAAAGTTGTTGGGTGACAGGTGTGCAATATAATGTATGTTTGAATACAGCAATTGAAGCTATAATTGTGTTGGGCTTTATGAACAAAAAGAAGACAAGTTTGCACCACAGATAGTTTGCTGTACTGCTATTCTACTTCGTGGAAAACATTTTTCAGTAGATCAGAACCAACATTTTCATGGCTAACTCTTCTGAATGAGCTATTAACTGAATTACCTACCTTAAATAATTTACAGCTTAACACCATTCCATATACCAAGGAACAAGTATTCCTCAGGGGAAAGGATATTAAACCTTACTACCAAACTTCCAATGTCATTGTTGCTGGTGCAATGACACTGGAATTAATGTGATGACATTGAGTTTATCTCAAACCATTGAAGTGGGGTACAAATGCTGCTGAATGTTCTGTTATTCTTTTCTCTTGGAGGCACTTTAGTGCTAAATGTCTCATTATTGGAGTGACACGATGTTGAACATCTTTAGGAGCCATATTTCTTGCACAGGATGCTTGATTCATAGAACTGTTTAGTGGGCTTTCATGTATTGTAGAGTTACAACTAAAATAAATGCACAAAGCAGAAGCCTGGACTTGTATCAATAAAAAAATTTAAGAATGAGCCCTAAACAGGCATGCAAAAGTGAACAAGGCACTTCTTTCTGTGAGAACTCTGTCTGATTGTTGTAAAGGAAAGCAGTGATACAGACAACAGTAAACAAGTAATATGAAAGAGGTGTTAATTTAGAGCATTTACTATAATGATTTTTTTAAAAGGAAATATATTCAACTGTTCTAGCATCTGTGAAGACCTCATTATATTTGAATGCTTGCTTGCTAGTCTGGGTGTGACTATAAAAGGTAAAATAAACTTTATAAAAACCTGTCCCTCTGCAACTTGCAGCCTTAGGAAATTAAAATTTTCATGTCAAATCATATATAAGGCAAGCTTTAAGGTAGGTTTAAGACTCACTAATGAATAGCTGAAGATTGTAACTTGTAAACCTACACTGTTAGGAATTACCATTTATTCAAAATGAGGAGGAAATATTTGTTATGGCTGAATTAAGTTAGAAAAATAACTTTGCTTCATTGTTGTTTATGCTAAACCAAGTATAACAGGAACATTTATCATACAGAGTCCCCATGTTACTGTCATGTCACAAACTCCAGTGTAATAGGGTGTGAAGTGCCCCAATGACTTGTTTAAGATGGTAAAGTGACCCTATAGCCAAAAACCCCCCTAAATACTGGTTCCTGATCCTATGACCTAGTCCTGGAAACATTTCTGTTGTAGTCTCAATAAGGAAATAAAATGCCTTTATTAAACATGGAAGATGTACAGATTTTTGACAACCTCTATGAAGTCAAAAAGGTGTCATTGCCAGGCAGTGTCTCTTCTATATCTGTTTTTAGCCTCAGTTCCAAGTTCATTTTGGCACAAGTTTGTGCCAAAATAGCCTGTACTGATAGCAGTTTGCTCACTTTGGGTATTTGTGGAGAAGTTTTCAGACAGGGACAGTCTCCTGTATCCAGCGCAATTTACTGAGAGGGAATGCTGACGGACACAAAAGTGATATGATTCCCCAACACACAGCCTGTAGTGCAAACTTCTGGACCAAACTGAATGTAATAATATGGGATTAACTAAGCCTAGTGTGGTGTCTGAGCTCTGTCCCAGATCTGGAACCAGCCTTTAAGATAATGAAGATAGATCTCTAGCACTTAAGATAACAGACCATATTGAGGCAATGAAGGCTATACTGTTGGCTTACAAAGATAACTGTGGGTAACAAACTACCGAGTAAGAGGAAAAGTGTGAAATTAAATTAATCTGTGTAAATACATTTATTACTATATATTTATGTGTATTAATGCACAGAATATTTGGAACACTTTTTTGGGGGGTGGTGGGTGGTCGTTGTTTGTGGGTTGGCAATATGAGAATGAGAGAATTTTGAGAAGGGAGAGAAAAGACACTCTAGAGGAACTGCTAGGAAAAAGAATAAGTCAGAGTATCCCAGACAGTCTGCTTGTCATGGAGCACTGTCCTGTTTGGCTTTTCCAAGCATACTCCTTCCGTGTTGAATACCAACTTGAAAAAGACAGATCTGAGAGTACACACATGTGTGAGGTTAGATGCCAGCTGCATACCAGACACTTAAGACATAAAAGAAAACTCCTGACTCAGACAATGCTTTTAAAGCTGTTGAGATAAGAAACTGAAATTCCTAAAATGCAGGATGTCCTGCTGCAGGAGGGGCCATTGAGAAGGAAGTGGAAGGAAGCTGGATAATCCCAAAGAGAACCATTCACACAAACTTATTTTCAAGACCAAATCCAAAACCTAGCCATGCAAGTAAACTTATATAAGAGAATTGATTGCAGTAAATAAACTCTTTGCCACCTGTTGTCTTAAAGGGGTATGGACAGTGTTGGCAGTTTTAATGAAGGAACTGAGCTTGTTCTTAGGCATTCAATAAGTTTTAATAAAATATGATTTATCTCCCCAAACTGAAAGAAATGTAGTAGATCTCTTCCCATGTATTTTAATAAGGCTTACTATAGTGGGTAAATATGCAATAACTTTAGCTATACAAAGCAGTCTATAAAGAAGCTTAGGACCTGTTCCTAATCCTTCTACTCATTCAGTAAGTCTTTGAAATGTGCTTTAGGTCAAGTCTTAACATTCAGGAATTTGTTTTTATTATTAAGCTGTTTACTTGTTTCACTTTTCCTAATTCTCTTATAGCCATGGAACTTAGCAAAGAATTTTATGAACAAAATTTTGTGCTAAACACAGACACTAAATCCAAATGTCTAACAGTAATTGCTCTGTACATGTTTGCATAGATATGAAAATGAATTTTATATATATAAAGTTCAGTACTGAGATGTGTAAACATACATGTATTTATATGAAAATATATGTACAAAAATGTAAAAATTCTATAGCTACTTGCTCTTGGTAGTTATTTTTTGAGAGAAAAGAGGTTTGGAAACAATTAAAGGATCCATCCAATAAAATTGAATTACTTTATTTAGTTGGGTGGAGATTTTTGCAAGAAATAGGAGAACACATACCTGGCAACAGAAAACAGTATTGAAAAGCTGCAGTTTGATGTGGAACACAGAGCCAATTTGTTTTAATTCAGTAAGATACATAGAAAAATGTGATAGAATATTTTTTTGGGTTTTTTTGCATTTTGATTAATATTCATACATTTTAAGTGTTCTCTCCTGTTACATTTTTAATTATGTTGGAGAAATGTGCAATGTAGATTTTTCCTTCTCAGTTGGAGTGTAATATTATGGAAATGTATTAAACTAAAGAAAAAAATAATCCTGGAACGTTCCCACTGGCATCTACTAGTGTGGTTCTCAAATATCAAATGGATGTACATGACAATTAGCTCAGGCTTTGCCTCAGAGAAGCACAGAACAGGATGCCAAAGTTCCAATCCTATGATGCAATAAATTCTTTTTTATTAGCAGAGGTTCAGTTTTCAGTAAAAAACAACCTAAACTTTCACTGTGTACTTTATTCTCTGTGATGTGACTTGGTTCTCCTTCACAGAGCAACTGACCCAGCTCTTCACAGCAATTCCTTACAAGAGAACTGTTAGGAAAAACGGACTGGAAATTCAAATACTTTGAGTGCAGATAAGATTGATTTGTACTTGCAAGAAAATACATCAAACTATACTATTGCTGGTTACATTTTTTCCTATGTATTCTACACACACGGAAAAGTAATATAATCTGTAGAACATCAATCATTCACTAGACTGTTTCTTCTGTGAATGCTACTTCTCTTAGATTTTTCCATGCAACTGCACTTTAGGCAGATAATAGTGTTTAATGTATTTTCTCATTAAGCCAAAAGTTGCAATAACTTTGCAGCTGTATTCCCTCAACATATGGAACATTCTGCCATGTTTTGAAAAGTGTAATGCACATCTGTGGCATATAAAGGCATATTTTTCAAGAAGATAAATGTTTTGGAGGATTAGGACACTTGCCTTAATCAGATTAAATGTCAAATCATTGGTCATTAGGAGCAAAATGAACTATGGACACTCTTACAAAATTGAACTCTCTGTACCAGTCTCAGAAATTTTTAGGGTTTAACTAGACCTGACACAAGAGAGACAAGAGCTGATGGCATAATTTGAATTCTGCTAAGGCTCTGTTTTGCTGGTACTGTAAAAGAGTTTGTTAATGATCACAACATTTCCGAGTCATTCCCGTTTTGGAAACATACATATTTAGTGTGTTTATACTACAAAAGCAATTACACATGGTTTCTCTGATTTGCCTTGAGATTACTGAAGATAAGAATTCAGCCTTAAACTCTGACAGCTCTTCAAAATGTGCTTACATACTGTCTACATGAGCATGCTATGTCTCATTTTAATGCAGTTCTTGGAGAATTTTTTTCAGTTCAACCTCACTAAAACCCATAGCTTTTCATCCCTTAAACCCCATCTCTTCTATTTAGAAATGTGTCCTATTTGGACTGTCCTGGCACCAGTTTGGGGTAATACTTACCTAACAAGGAAGTCTTGTTTTAGGTCATACTTTTTCCTGTGGCTACTTCAGTTATGTGGTATGGTTTCTAATAGGAAAGGTTACCTTTATCGATGTCTCTGTAGTGACTGATACAGCAAAATAAGTTTGTGCTGAACCTTAAAAGTCACCAGAAGTCCTAAGTACAGGGAGCCCATGTTTTAAATTCAAAACAATTAAAATCAATCAGAACATCGTGCCAATGTAATGCCTTGGCACTATTGTTTTGGCATGACTTCAGCTCCAGCATGTTTTGCTTGCCCTATGATCTTTTTTTGGGTAAAAGATTAATTTTGTCTGACAGCTCATGGAGCAGGGTTTTCCAGTTCTCTGTGAAAGAGCTGAATGCCTCCACTGATGAATAAAAATACGCAGGTATTGGTAGTTTGGGGACTACCTGACAGTGATGCATGCTGAAAAAGCTTGTCTTCATATTCTGTGTATCCCATGTGAGCTCTGAAGGAGAAAAAACCATTTCCTTACCAGACAGACTAGTTATTTTTCCTGTAGGGTCAGTAAGTTGCTAAAGGACTGATGGCTTTCTTTACCTCTGTTTCAGATCAGCTACCTTACCACCTCTCATCAGGTGTCAGGGGAGGCTGCACATCACAGGCTGATGTGTGTCATTGCTTGGTCAGGTCTGTGTTCTAACTCCCACATTTTTCAAATGCCAAGCACACCAGCATGCTTTCCTTGGCTGTTGCTGGTGGGCTGTGAGTTCCCCCTCTCCATGAGCATGAGTAGCTGATATAGGAGCTGTTGGCTGTTGGGTCAGTCTTCAGTCTGGACCAGTGCCTCTCTGTCAGGCTGTGGTCAATACCTGCTGCTCCCCAAAGGTGTGCAGGGAACTCTGCCTTGGCTAGTTGCTGCTTTCTGCTGCTTAAGATAAAGATTTTACTGAGGGTCACTGGAGATCTGCATACACTGCTGGCCAAGAGGGTGACTCCTACCGTCAGTCACATTAGAATAATCTGAACTATGGTGTGCTAGAGATGAAAAATATATACTGATATTACATAATTAGTATACAGCAGGAGAAGCTAGGAATTATTTTGCTGCCCAAGGGCAGCTCAGCATTGCAGAGAGTCATTACTGAGCTGTACCAATATTTTCTCAACTGAATAAGAACCCTGGGAACATCATCAGGATTATAATGATTTTTTAAAGTTATACAGTATTTTTTGGGAGGGAGAGGAGAGGGGAAAGCGCATGGTGACACAGTGCTCAGGCTTGCTGGGTGTAGGTGTTTTCTGGTAGACCTGCCGGCTGGTTTCTGCAAGTGCTCTCGCGTAACACTGCTGGACAAAACCACTTGCACATGGACAAATCCCAGTTATTTTAAACCTCAAAGTATTGTCAGCTCTTTCCTGCATGTCTTTGGACAAGTTCATAAATTTATCTATTACTCTGGTTCATTCAGTGCAAGAATTTTGCTATAAATTTGTTCTTTGCTAGGTCAGCTTCATACCTGTGTGGCTGTACTTGACAGCCAAGTTGTGCAGTGGGCAGGCATTTTATAAATTGACCAACAATGCAAAAACAATAATAAAAATGAGTGAAAGAATGAGTTTGGGAGAGCTTTTTTCCTGGAACATGAGCTCAAATGTGAAATTAGTATAGAAACATGTCACAGCTTTTGTTCTTTTCTCTGCTGGAAGCTCCATGTTTGGGGATCTCCTTGCACACTTGCAGGCTCTGCAGCTGTGGGGAGCCTTACTGCAGCCTTGGTTGAGTTTATGTGGGAGGCATGTGGCATTTCAGAGGATGGTAGGAGATAAAAAGTTGTCCTGCCTGTGTAAGCACCATATGACTTCTGCTGTTTTATCTATATTGGTGAAGCCCTTTGTGAGGTAAAACAACTCAAGTTACAGACTTGAGGGGAATCTAATCAACTAATGAAAGCTTGTATGTCCTTCCTTTCAAGCAGCTTTAAGACACTGAGAATTTTTTTCCTGAAATAAACTAAACCCATTTTACACCATTTTGTGTTTCTGAGGCATATGTATTGGAGAGAGAATTTTAAAAGGAAAATCAGTAAGGGCTTTAGTGTTAAATTTAATGAGTACTTCCTTTCATTCCAACCTCTTATAATTGCTTTACCTGATAATTTTGTTTTATATTTATATGTGCTGATGTGTTCAAAAGTAGATGCTTATGCTGCCACCTGCATACAATAATCAGCTTGTGCAACCTCAGGGATGAACTCTGCTGGTGGCATAAGCAGCACTGCTCCAACCAGGACATGTGCTGACACATATTCTCCTGTGCCTTGATAAAAGTAGATCTGAGGCATCAGGGGCATTGAGAGACATACAAAGCATGGCCAAAACTTGATGGGCAAACACCCCTGCCTGGGAGAACTCATGAATTAGAAAGGCCAAGAGTAAGGTGGGAAATAGTCAAATGCTATGAATTTCTAGTGCAGAAGAAGAGCAGCACAGGCTGCCTGACACCAGTCTAGTGCCACTTAGGTCTTCTGCTGCCTCCTCGTGCTGGGCTGTGTGCTGGCCTAGATCCCTTGTACTTTATAGTCACCTGGCAGCAAACACGGGATTTTCCTTTAGGACAGAGAAATCTGCCTCAGCTGCAGAGTAAGAAGCTTCCAGCAGGTCAGAGAGTATTCAAGCTTCGGGGTGGTGTGCATGAGAAGCAGAATAGAACCTGTGTTTAATGAAAGACCACTGTGAGTCCTGTGTGAATGATTGCTAGATAAGGAAAAACACAGTCCAGGGAACACCATAATGTTACTAGAAGCTATTCAGTGCAGCACAGTACATGGCCATAAATTTCATATGAAGGTTATAACAGTTTTCTCCTCAACAATTACACACTGAATGACTCTGAAAATGACAGTGGGCTCATCTGACATGTCTTTATAATAAAATATTTTTAAAAAGAGGAAAATTGAAATAAGAAAAATAAGGAGAATATTTGTATTTTTCCTTCTCTTGAAGTATCAGAGAGCTATATGCAGGGGTGCTCTATAAAGGTATATAGGGGACACTGATGGGGAGAAGTGAGAATTGTATTTCATGGCCACATACACAAAGGCACAGCCTAGCACTTCTGTCTAAGGTCTGTGCCAAGAGAAGCAGAATATAGCACCAAAATCTGGAGACTAAGACATGCCATTCCCTGGGTATTCTAGAATGCCTTTTTTTCCTGTACAGTCTGTGCAGGGGCGTTTCAATAGTTGGCATGTTCCTGCTGTGGAGTTTCACTTTTCTGTTCTGCTTCTTGTCCTCTACCCTTCAGGGTCTCCTTCAG
Source organism: Eopsaltria australis (assembly GCA_034509425.1). Taxonomy (NCBI): domain Eukaryota; kingdom Metazoa; phylum Chordata; class Aves; order Passeriformes; family Petroicidae; genus Eopsaltria; species Eopsaltria australis. The sequence goes on from JAVTVJ010000149.1 coordinate 3,904,392, forward strand.
CATTCAAAGGTTCTGGCTACCAGCTGCTCCAGGATCAGAACAGTCTCTCCAAGGTATAGCCAGTAGCTTCAGCAGCATCTGGCAGGACTCCAGTTCCTGTTCTTTTCCTTGTTCTCTCCAAACCTCACTTATTACTGGAAATCTTTTCTTCAGAATGCATTTCTCTTTTTTCTTTCCTATTCTTAATAAATGGTTTTATCTGTATTTTTCATCAATTCAATGCATCAGACAAAATCCTGAATCAATTTTGACCCAGGAAACTTGTGAAATCTGTTAAGAATGTTTTAAATTTGAATATAGAAGTATTTTATTTATAGATCACATTTAGTAGCAGGAACAAAACTATATTTGTGGTGTGCCAAGAGCTGGAGTTGTCATACTGAATAATATTCCCCTGCAACCTGATGACTGGGTGGTGCTCTGGGGATAGGCAGTATACTGCAACGCTGTGGAAAATACTGATGTTAAAAGTTGGTGCAGTTTTTCTGGAAACAATCCTGAGAAAATAAAAGAAGCTGCAATCTGCCTTTGGTGGAAGTGAATTAACTGGCAGCATCTTCGCTGGCAGTTTGTCAGTTTTACACCAAAGCCTAATCTGGTTCTATAAGAACAATCTTGACACAAAGATACTGTAGTAGGAAGCTGCAAACAATGACTTCTCCTTAAGTTCTTCTGTCCCTTAAACTTTTACCAGGGGTAATTTGGCCAGGTTTCATGTAGTGTAGTTAAACTTCCTTCTTTGGTATTGCACTTTTTTTCCCCCTTTTCCCTTTTAAACACGTGTTTTTTTCTCTCCCTCTCATACTAGCAGATGGTCTCCAGTTATATGCAGGAGCTTCTATTCCCTGGGTTGCTATGCAACAAAATGCATCCTATCTGCATCCTTTCTGCACTGTATCCCGTTTCCGTTCAACAACTCAAAATAACCAGCTTAGTGCTTCAACATGCTGCTTCCTCTTTTCTACAGAGTTGAATATCTATCAAGTATCTTCCTGGGCTTCCTATCTCTTCCTGTTGCAGCCTTGAAAAAAATGTGTTTGCCCTGAATTGATTTTCCTCATCACTTCCTATTTACATCAGTCCACTTAGTGCTAAGGCAGGCAAAACATACATAAATGAGTCACGCAGCTGCTAGCCCATAAAAAAAATAGTGTCAGCCAATTGTGTGATGTTTGAAAGCAAGATTCTTCATTGTTGTCAGGTGTGGGGTTCCTGTTTGTCCTTTTTATCGTGGCTTTGTTTCCCTACTGATACCAGAAAGTTGAAAACAAAGTTTTTCTTTTTCTTTCTTTTTTTTCTCTTTTTTTCTGCTGGACTGGTGAAAAGGAAAATATTAATCTCCAGCCCAGCAAGGGAGAAGATGTGTCAGAAACAGTAGTATGGTTTTCCCTGGCTGATAATGAGGCAAACTTCTTGATGGCGTTCATTTTGTGTTACTGGATATTGACCACTGTGGTTGCAATTGCAAGTGTTAAGAAGTACTTGTTTAGTATTCACTGCTGCTAATGCTAAGTTTTGCATGTTCTAAAGCATCTACACTTCTTTTTAATGCTCATCAGGTGAAGTGGAATTACTTTGCACTTCTAATTCTTGATAGATGAACTTAATTCCCATTTTGATCATACGTTGGCTTTCTCCATAGCAGGGAATGTAAGCTCTGTAGAACCTTTTGTTGCTTGCTCTATAGATAATTTAGTAGGTTAAAGGACACAGAGACTTCTTTTGTGTAACCTGAGCAGTCCAAAGTCAGGCATGTGGTCTGTCCTCAGGAGCTACACTCCCTCTCTAGTCAATGGAGAAAGAGGTACCTTCAGTAAATGAATTACAGTAATTCAGTCATTCACTAAGATAGGTGGGATGAATCATTGAGACACAGGATTTCTGTCTCTTTAGCAACAGTCGAAAGAATTTGGCTGATAGCTTGGGTGAAATGTCTGATTCTCAAATTGCTTTAGTGAATCTGGATGTTAGCAGTCTGTTTTCATATCATTACAAAATATTTTTCTGTTTCTCAAAGATAATTTCCATTTGTTGGTATCCCATGCTATCATTTCCTGGTACAAATAATTCGATCCATGTTTTGGAGAGAGAATGAAAAATGAGTAATAAAACTACAAATATGAGTGACCACTCAGCCAGCTTGGCTTTTTATAATTGTTCTTCAGAGGTACTGCATATAAAGAAATATCTGGGGGTTTTTGTAGCCTGATCTCAGCCTATGTAACATAAAATCCAGTCGTACGTTTCTGGAGCAGAAGTGTGCCTAAAACCCTAAAAGCCAATAGCAGCGCCCATGCTCAGATAAGGACTCGGTTAAGACCAGCCGAGTTACAGTGCCTGAATCTTTCCAGGTTGCAGTTGAAATAAAGCTTTTGATGTGAAATTATTCAAGGCAGAGTTAGATGATGCTTATCCAGACCACTGTTTTAAACTATGTAGAACAATTTTCTACATTGCCTGAAAGCAGGATTTCAACCACCATTACCTTTCTGAAGGAATCTGACAAGTTCTTTTATTAGATACCATTAGTTTTCTACAGATCAGGTGGACTTTGGAAGTCTATGCTTCCTGCATGGTTATTGAATTTTTATTTTATTTGTTTTATCTAGAGCCATCCATCAGTCATTCTAGTTTTGACTCCCTGGCATTACCCTCCTCCAGGAGTTGGAGGTGCAGGGCAAGGCTTGTGCTTCTGGGCCTGCTGGGTTCCTGCTGTCCCCGCTGCCAGTGCCTCTCCAAGCCCTCTGGCCATGGTTCTTGGCTTTAACCTTCCCTCCCACAGCCCAGGGTGGGCTTTGGCAGGGTCAGGCAGATTTCTCTGCAGCTTGTGAGGCCTGTCTCTGCGCTGCCTCTCTTGACACCTTCTGGCCTGGCACCAGGAGCATGGAGCACATCAACTGAATTCAAAGCATTTCAGGTGGAGATCCAGCACTTGGCACTACATAATTTACTGGGGCTGGGGGTCATCTGCTCACTCTCTCTCTTGACCTGCAGAGTGCAATAAAACTTGGGCACTGCCAGAGGATGTCTTGGGAGCAGCTTTTCCTTCAGGAAGCTCAAACCGCCATTGCCACTTCCTTACTCTGTGTGGTGGCAGCCTGTGCACGAGTTTATCCCTGTCAGAACCCAGTCTTGGGGCTTCTCCTTTTCCTCCACCTCCCCAGTGTGCTGTAACATTGAGAATTCCCACTTTTGCTGCTCCCCTTCTACTCTGCACCAAGGTCTTGGTTTAGAGGCTGCTGCTCTGCCTTCAGGAGCAACACAACTGATTCTGGCCACCAGGTTATAGTTCGCTTCATTCTGAGACAAACTAGATGGATTTCAACTTGCTACAGAATAGCAGTAGATAATAAATATTTAGTTATAAAGTGCCAATTTTAAACTGACATTAATAATACAATAAAATTAATGCACAGAGTAATTTTTTCCCCCGTTGAACTTACAGAAAACCTTTACATTTACACAGGAAGAGAATGAGTGCTGTAGTTCAGCACGGTGTGGGAGTTGTTGGCTGTTATCTGAAGGGCTCTGTGTGTGGAAAGGCAGCCTTGGGTGTTCATGCTTTGCTCTAGCTTTAATATCTTGAAAGGTGCACATTTGAAGGATAAGCAATGAAGGATGGTTATAGAGAGGCTGTCAGGGATCATCCTTTTAAGTAATGGGTGCCATTTTCTAATATGAGAAAGAAGAGGAGTTAAATTCTGGAGGGGTGAGGGAGTTCTACCCAGTAGGAACTTTCACAGCAAAGGGTGAGATGGGTTGTGCACTGAGAGATGATGGAAGGATCCCTCTAGACAGACGGTGTCTCTTAATGAGACAGGATGCGAACTGGAATTTGGATTATAGCCAAAAAATTTAAGACCAAAAAAAAGGGCAATGCTAACCTATACTTTATTCCTTCATTCTGATCAGTATCTCCCCAGACAAATGTCTCTGATGTCCCAGGATCCATGCACATGGGGACATTTGAAAGCTTAGGCCCCATATTCAGTATATGTCAAACACGGAACAGTGGCAGATATGCTGCGTTTGGTGTTGCTTATTTTATCCATGTGCATTGAAATGTGTACCACTGTTTGAAGTCCATATTAAGATTTCTGGACTCAAGGCTTACTTTTGCTAGCATGGGGTATGTATAAATTACGGCACAATTGGTTCTTTTTGTAGATCTTGCTGTGTTGCTGGTGGATTTCCTTTTAATAAAGCAAATGTCACCATAACCACAGAATGATAGGAAATGCTAGCTGTGGCCAAGTTATTTCACAATCAAGTTTTTATTGTGAAAATGATACTTCCTCTTAAATGAGCTCAATGCTTATTGCTTCCCAATATAGAATTTAGAGTAACATGTAAGAAAAATACATTTGCAAAACATTATTGCTAATTAGGAGATACAGAGAATACATTGATTGGATTATGACTTGGTAAACTTATCTTTAAAGGAAACTCTGTGCCTATTGATGTCTGTCTTAGAAACATGCAATCTAGACAGACACAGAAAAACCAACACAGACTAACACATCTTCAGTTCTTTTAAAGCAATAGAAGTCCAGGTTTCATGGAGTTTAAAAGTTTGCTTGCAATCTTCCCTACGAATCTGATGCAATTTTTTCCTCTTTGAACTTGAAATTTAGCAGGCACTTTTCCTGAGTGTTGGCATGTGTTTTTTAAATTGTAGTGAGAGATACATTTAATCCCTTTTAAAATTAATTCTGTCACTCTTGGGATAGGTAAGGTCTTTTCTAGCTCTGCCTAATGGCAGTATAATGATGGAGTCAGAGGAACAGATGAATTCATATTTTGTAGGACAAAAAGCTAAAGAAAAATGTTAGGAAAAATCACCACTGGGCCAAATCTTTGTACTGTCTTTGTTTCATCATCCAAGAAAGAACAGGTTCTCCTGGAAGAAATTGTCTTCACTATGATTTTTGTTTGTTTGTTTTAAAAAGTCAACAAGGCTAATCCCTGGGAATTAGAGGCCAGTCAGTGGGAGGTCAGAGTGGAAAGCAGAAGTGCAAAGCTGCAACTCATCTAACAAGAGATGAAATTATGTCCATGTGTTTCTCTAATAAGCAATTTGCATTAATCACTTTCTGATAGCCTCTCTAGTGTGTGTCCATGGAGGGATGTTCTTTCCCAAGCATTGATTGCCATTGTACATGTGAGTTACTTCCAACATATTCAGTATATACATTAAAAGGTTTGCAAGAGGAATATTGTAAACCAGATTTTAATAAAAATGACAATTACAGCAAAATGTTTCAACACCAGCTCTATCTTTGTTATTGACACAGTAATAGAAGACAGGCAAGCACAGTAATTAACAAAGCAAAGAATTCTAGTGTTATACAGATTTTCTGCAAAGAAAAAGAGACTGTTCTGTTCATACACTATGGATTCTTTGCTTGAAAAATAAGGTTTTTGCTATCTTATTCCCTCATGTAGCCTGGTCATTAGGACCTACTTAAGAGAGTCTGGGAATTCATACTGAGTTTAAAATATGACTATACAAAATCAATAATATATCAATAAACAGCATTTGTTATATGTAAGCAAGCTATGACCAATATATTGATGGGGATAGGCCAAGTTCTAGCTTTCTCTGCTGGAATCCATAGCTGAAATTCACAATGCAAATGAGCCCCATTTAAAAAAAAATTAAGAAATTGTATTCTCATGCCTACCCAGAGAGAGGGGAGCATTGTGATTCTGGTTTAGGTTTCATATGCAAGTGCCTTTACAGGCTACAGCTCCTAACCTGCTCCTGCCAGAAGTGGAGCTGCATCCTCCATCTCATGCAGATTACTGACACTTCAGGACTGGGAATTCAGCTGGCAGTAGCTGTGTGGGCAGGTGGAGTCAAGGTAGTCGGCACAGTGTCAGGGTCCAGGAAAGGCCACTGTGGCCTCTGAAAGCTGTGAGGGAGCTTCAGACTCTGGGTGGGGATAATGTACACAGCATATCCCACGGTATGATACCTTTACAGCATCATCTATGTCCTTGAATATAATTGTTTTAATTAAATATAATCGTTTTGATTGTCTAGCTTTGATTAAAAAGGATTTGTCCCATTGCTGGTGTTATTCCTTTTTAAAGCAGACTATGTAACTAAACTGAATAAATGGAGAAACAGTTTGGTTATATAAGTATATTACCTCTGAGCCCAAAGTGGTCCTTCTCAGTATGTTAAGTTTAAAAATATTTCTAATCCTAACTCTGTAGAAGGTGCTCACAAGGGAAAAATAGCTTAATATTGACATAGCCTTAAATATATTGAAAATACATAAATCAGAATAATGAGATTCATAAATATGTTAATATTAATGGAGAAACCTTTTGGGAAATGTAGTGTAAAATCAAAGAAAAATATGAACTTGAGATGTAAGCAATGATTCTAGCTAAATGAATAAAAAATTGGATATTTTGTTTCTCAAGTCAGAAAAAGACGTTACATCCTTTTGAAATTGTGCTTATGTCTTTAATACTGTCATAAACAGACCACAAAAAAACATTAGGGGAAAAAACCTAAAGGTATCTGTAAAAGCCTGATAATGAATTAAAACACTGGAATGATTTGTTTTTCGCATCATAGAAGGAGGAAAGAACCATGAAGCCTTTCTTTCAAAAATTCTCTCTAGAATCGATCGACTAATTCTACACTGAATTTCAAGGCTATAAAACTTTATTAGCAAGAAGAATATGTATATTGTTATTCATTTGTTCACACTGCAATGGTTAAGGTCCTGTCAGCATTTCCATTAAAAACCTCTGTAATTTAACAGGAAACTCCAACACACATAAAAATACATTCAGGCTGCATTTGACCAAAGGGCTGCTCTAGCCAGATTCTCAAAATTAATTCTATTTAGATATTTTATATCTTGAAAAGGAGTGAGTCATGTTCTAGAGGTACATACTATCTCATACCTACTGCAAAGCGTCACCGATGCCAGCAGCTGCCAAACCACTGCTCTTTATCTCCCTCTTTCCTGGCTGACCCCCACTGTCAATCCACTGCTGCACAAGGAAGTCCATCCCTTCTTTCCTTCCAGTCACTCTGCCATCTTTGACTTCTCTGCATTATTTGCCTTTGTTGGGCTACGTGATTTTTGTCTTGAAAATTCTTCAATGGAGCTTTGGCACTGTCCAGGGCATGGGACAGATCCTATATGCAAAGATCGTGTGTTTTCTGGACTGAGCTTCTGGTGAAGGCTTCCAGGGCAGCTGCACTGTCTATGGATGAGGACCTAGTTCTGCCCCCAGTCATGGAGCTGAGGGTGATGCACAGATCACCCTGCTTAAAGCCCAAAGGGGTGCTGTGATGGCCCAGCCTGGTGTCCCCATTGCAGAGGTCCTGGGGCTGAACCTCGTCTTAAACCCTACACTAAACTCAGCAACTGCACTGATGTGGAGGGGCGTCTTCACAGTCCCTTCCTCAAGCACTTTGAATACGAATAATCTCATCCTCTGCAAAAAGCTGAATTTCATGTCTTAAGACCAATACATTTTGATATGACAAGAAATGTTTTACTGCTAATGATTTAAACAGGTTTGTTGTACGTGTGTCTAAGGCAGAATATAACTCAGGCGTGTTCAGATGGAGTTTGTTAGCAAAGTAAACTTTGGCTGTTGAAACTACCACACCTTCATGCTTTAAGCCCAGTCAGTGTTAGGGGCATCACACCTCCTGAATATCAGACAAACCCAGGTTCTGCACTGATCACTGGGAAACTGGGCTTGTCAGGGTGGGAAACAAGGTAGTTCAGATGCTTTTATGTTTTCTAGCTAGATCATAAAATCTTCAGGGAATGTCTCAAAAATCTGGTTGATTAAGATTGCAGAAAATCATGGGGCTTTCTGAGAAGTAACGAAGTTGTTTGTAAAATTTTTCAGGTTCTCTACTGCTTAGCTGAGCTGTCTGCTGTGTAACCGTGGAAGCCAGACTGTAAAACACTGTTTGCTCTATTTCTTTAAAGTTCCATCAAAGATCGCTCTCATTCATGTGTAGCTGACTACTGTACATCAGCAGTGTTTTCAAATCTCAAATCAATATCCTGGATGTTTCCAGAGAAATTAATTAGTCTCACTGAGGAGTTACTTTCCTAGTTTGGAAAAAGCCCCCTTTGCTCCTGTTGGTATTGACCATACAGTCAACTGGATAGACACAATGTTTACCCTCCTAAGAGGTCAATTTAACTGCTCCAGGCACTACAGTAAATGTAAGAACCCACTTTGCTTCTGTTTGGTTTATAAGCATTGACCACACACAGACTCTTGGTTGAATAAAATTGTTTCAGGCTATTGTTTCACTACCCATTTTTATGAATACCTAGCTTTGATTCTAATGTGATTCTTAAGTTAGTGATTTTCTGTTTAGGGATTGTCACTTCCCTAACAGCAGTATATATATAAAAAATATTTATTTCAAGGGAAACAGACCAATTTTATCAACAGGAAGCTTTATGATTATATGAGATATTTAAATAGTGAAATTATGAAATCCTACAATGTGCATTAGAAAATAATTTTTTACTACAAAACAAAAGCTTATTAATATAATTTACATATGTTTCCTCAACAGTACTTACATATTTGTAGTATTTCACAGTGCAGGAGTAATGCAATATTTGTCACAGAGTCAGAGCTGTCCTTCACATTTTTACACAAGGTATTTCTGCAGGAATGTGCTGCCTTCACCATGTAACTTAGAGATGTTAAATTTTAAAACTACATAAAAACTATATTTAAGCTGTTTATATGGTGGAGATTTTTATGAGAAATTGATGATGTCATTTAGACTTTGGGTGCGTGTTGCAGTGCTTCCAGAGCTGCTGACCTCCCACCCCTTGTCCTCAAGTAAAGTTTGGAAACTGGCAAATTACATTTTGGTATTTCCTTATGAAATTGTTTTATTTTATTTATTTCGCTTTCCATCAGTGAAAATTTTCCTAAAAAATACCCAGCAAACCCCACAAATAAAAATCCCAGCAAGCTTAAGTGGCCTGAAAATGAAAGGATGTTTGTTGGGCTGCTTTGCACTGACTTTTAACCATTGGTCTTAAGGTCTCCAGTTTATAATGCTAACATGTCATCAGGAAATTAAACCAGTAGTGAAATTCTCCCCTTATCTAAAACATCCTAGCTCAGTTGGAGTTTACTTCCCAAGAGATAATGTGAACTATAGGACCACTGAACCTTTTGTTTCAGCAAATAGTTCAATGTTTTGTGTGTCTCAGGAGCCAGTGAGACTGTCCCTTAGCTTACTGTTTTGGGCACATTCTGAGCAGATAGGAGACATGGATCAAGGGCCCCTTGAGCAGAAGAGGAATTCAAACACTGTTTTCTCTGGGGAAGTGCTCGCACCTCTGGGGTCCTGCTGGCCAGAGAGGGACTGCTTTCTTTTTTTTTTTTTTTTAAATTTTAATCCTTGGTTATTTTGAGGTGAAACTGTAACTTTGGCAATAATTGAATAGGTTTTTGCCGAAAACCACATTTGATGAATGCTTTATTTGCTGAAAAATCCCTCACCTCTGGGAGAATAATCATGGATTTAAAGTAAATTCCCTCTAGAGAGTAAATCAGATCATTTTAGAGTGCATAGAGTAAAGTTAGAAACCCAGAAAGTGTTCTGCAGTCAGCTTCCTGCACGTCTATTAAAAGTGGGAAGCCCTGTTGGGTTTTCCTTCCTACGACAGCTTGCCCGTAACTCTTTAATCAGTTTTCCATAGCTGAAAAGTGTTGTTGGCTTTGTTTATTACGGAGAACTCTGAGTCTGTGTTTTCTTCTTGGTATACCCAACATGAATCATGGTTTATAAACATCCTGTTGGTATTGATGGAATAACTGGGGACTTAATAAGACTTTGATCTTTTCAAGTAACTCACATATAAGGCACAATGTCAGTACTCTTCAAAGTGTTAACATAAAAAAAACAACCAAAAATCCTCATACAGGAAAAAAACCCTCCATGAGTGTAGGATGTACACTGAAATGTTATTTCATGTGCAGTGTTTCTAAGAATATATCTTAAACCCCCTAATATATTTTGATCCAAGTAATATAAAAACTGATCTGATTTCTTTCTGCTGTTTTATAAGAATATATTCAGGAATTTGTTGCAAGAGCTATGAGAAGAGTGGGCTATTCTGAAATCCAGACTTTTTAAATGATTTTTCTTTGTTTTCTTCTGCTTTTAAAAAAAATTTCCTATATGCACAATGGCTGACATCAGTTATAGAGATGGTTATATATATATGGTTATATACATGGTAATATAATTATCCTTTAGCAAAGCCTGATTTCTTCTTTGTGTCTAAGACTGGCAAACAGTGCTTCATGTAAAAACAGAGTTTTAAAATGACATAATTGATGATGCAAGTATTCTGAAAATAAAGCATCCGTGAACCAGTCAACAGTTATGAAACAATTTTTAGAAACATCATTTACAAGGTGGGGTTTTTTTGTTGTGGTTTTTTTTTCCCAAACTTGACAGTGCTTTAAAGATGACCCTGTGGAGTACAATAGATGGGACAAACAGTGAGAGACAAGTTTCACATTGCTTTTGAATAACATCTAAAGCTTCGTGGTGGCCCCTTTGATGTGAGCCCAAGGGGACTGACCACCTGTGTTGCTCTGTGTGGTGATGATTTGTTAATCAGGAAAACAAGAAATACAATATGCCCCCAAGTAGACCTTTTAGGAATCAGAGATTAAATTTAGGGTTTTTTTCATGATCTTTTTCAATCTTTATACAAAAAAAATAATTTCATCAACACTTTTAACTGCTTATTTCAGTGGTTTTGCATCTAGACTTCCAAGATCATAGATTTTTCATTTCAAAAATTATTTTCCATTAATCTCCTAGAATAAACTGAATAATAGGTTAGGTTTTTTAAAAGGACAATCAATGTGTTTGACCAGTTCCTTTTTGCAGCTTTGCAGATGTGAAATTTATGCAGGGTTTTTTTACTTCACAAGTTATTATTGAATATATTTCTGAAGCAGGCACTACTATAGCAAAATCTCCTGTGACCTGATTTGTTCCTTAAGAATAAACAAAAGAACTAACCATTATTGTTTTACAGACATTTGGAAAGATGAAGTAACCTGGTATTATACAATAATAAATGCTGATGTTCAGACTCTTTCTTGTTTCCATGGATTTCAATACTTATCAATGAGGCAATGACAGAGATTTTTCAATTTTTGTACTGGCTGTGAATCAACCATTCTGCAGTCATCAGAACTGGTAGTAAATACCACCTCTTTATAATTTCCTGAACATAAAAATTATATCTATTTCTTCAACTAGGAAGTTAATGTCAAAAGGATATATTGATGTTTGAATTTCAGTAATAAAGTGCTGGACTGGTGAGCATCCTAGTATTTAAGATACTTGCCAGTCATTTTTTCCTTTTCAGAAAGAATTGCAAAGAGAAAGGAGAGGGCTTGTTATAGATAAGCCTACAGAATACTGTCTTGTAGAACATGTACTGTTCTTTCTCTACAGAGAGTTACAAACAATCACTAATATAGAGTTTTCTACAACAACGACATTTAGTTTGTCATATTTCTTTCTAGAACATATATCTGAAAGAAAACTCATCATATATGTTTAGGTGTATTTATAATGAGAGAGAAAGTTGCTAGGGAGTACTTAAACTACAGATATTTTTGGGTGAAAGGCTGAATGATTGAGAAATGCCTGTTTAGCTCAGGCAAGGACACAGAGTTTGGTTCATGTCTGTAACACTGGTATAAAGGAGGTTTAAGTCCACAAAGTTACACTGATTTGAGTGTTAGGGGGAAAGCATTATTGTCCTCCAGACTTGTTTTACAGATTGCTAAGCCTCCCTGGTGAATTTAAGTTTCAAATGGCTCACAGGCTTTCCTCCTTATGCAGGACCTGAACTCAAACCTATCTTTTAGGACGTAAGCTATTAATGGATAACCAAGAGGTTCTGTTCTGTGGTATGCTGAATGTCTGCTGAAAGAGAATGTCCTAAAAATTCCTCCAACTTTTGAGTCCTCACCACAGGGGCTGGGAGAAGCTGAGAAGCTTGGGGCTGTAGCTGTCCTAGGCTGGCTCTAGGCCCCCCAGCTCTCAGTTCATGTCCAGAGAACTTTTAGCCCTCACCTGGGAGTGCACATCGTGACTGTTTTCAATCCAGACTCTGGAGCGTGCAGAAACACAGGCATGGGCAAAGATGGGGGCCCATGCCAATCAAACCTGTGTGTTTGGGTAAAGGAGTTGGCTCATTACAGAGTGGCAACCTGCTTAAGAGGTGGGGTAGAATAAAATGACATAAGCACAAAAGGAAAATGATAATAAAATTGCAGGGGCAAAGTTCTCTACTACTTTGTGCTGTAGGTTTTATTTGTAGGGTTCATTCTTTTCTCAAAGCGTGCCTTTGTGATTCAATTCCATGTTAAGGATCTTGTACTGTCATCCAGATAAACATGTTTCTACCTAAATGCTACCACAAGCTCACAAATTCCACTTAGGATTTGTTTAGCTCTGTTTAGTAAATCTTTTCAAGTGAAGTGTTGCTGTTTTTGCCTTGCTTACTTTAAATCCACCGTTGGGATTAGTTTGGTTATTTACTCTTAATAATGGAAATAAGTCAAAGGGGAAATGCTTTTCACACTGAGCAGGCACCATGTTCTTCTGGAGTGAACATTCTTTTCCTTTGTTTTTGAAACAATCTTTTGATTTCTTTGGTTTTCCTTTCATGGCGTGTAGGAGAAAAGGAAACTGCTGTTGAATACGGGATGCCTGGGATTTCTGTTTTACATTAGACTTTTTTAAATATTTGAACTCTGTTTTGTGACGGAACAAATTAGAGCTGAAACTGCAGGGTGGGTAAGGCGTTTCAAGGTTTCCTTATTTGATTTTCAGGGGTCTATATTTACCCTACTCCATTTTATACTGTGAAGTACCCTTTCTGCTCATTCTAAACAGTCTTTTTATTGGTAGCAGGCTTCTAAAGTCATAGTTACCTGCACAGCAGCTGCCAATCTTCTCTATTACTATGTTTAAAAAAAACCAACCAAACAACAAAACCCCAACAAAAATAGCAGATTTCTTCTGCTATGTGCTTTGACAGACAGATGAAAACTTCCCTTATGCGCTGTTTCATTTTTGCTTATTCTTTCTGCCTATCTGAAAGCACAATTTTTTTTAGCTTGATTTCAGCTTTAAAACAATGTGTTTTCCCTTCCTCAGTAAGCAGCAGGTGAATCAGACAGCTGCATTTTGCAGTTTTGTTCAGTGGGACACATGCAGTGCCTTCCCAGAGTCCCAGCAAGGCTCCATCTAGAAACCAGTACTCAGTTCAGATGCTTGTGATGAGGGGATGTGTGATCTCCTTGCTTCTGTGTTCTGGGTATATTTGCTGTGTGATAGAAACTTGAGCAAGATTCACTTGTTCAATAAAAAGGCAAGTGAGATGAAACTCATTTCCTAACATATTTTATCTATGCCAGCACTTTGGTAGTTCTTCTATACAGTAAGCAATAAAACTAGTTAAAAGATCATTAAATAACTCCCATGAAGTTATAACAATGCAATAAAAAATCTAACCAACACAGAGCACCTTGCATCATGGAGCCCTTTAATCAGTCTTTTCCTGGGCTGTGTTCAGACCAGTGACCATAAATCTATCAGCTATCCAATCTCCAGCACTGCATTTCCTCTTTTGCTCTGAGATCCTGGGCCACCATGGAAGGAGAGCTGAAATCTTGCTGTAGTCACTATGGTGTGCCAAGCAGCTGTTCAAAGCTAGAGAAATTGCTTTGAACAAGGCAGAAAGAAGTTCTGATTTTAAACTTCTATATTAAAGTGGTAATGAAATGTATTTTTGTACATAGCTTTGAAAATTCCCACTGTGGAATCATGCACTATCAAGGGTCATTTTAATAACATTGATTGTTAAAAGACACAGCTCCCAGTGTAAAACCAGAACTCATTAGAATTCAGGATAGAGCTGATTACAGAGGAATGCGTAAAACTGAATATTAAGAAGATTAAGAGGAGCTGGGTATCAGTACTATATTCCAAAGGGAAATCCACCATGTAGTTACTGTCCCAATCAGTGGTACCCAAAGGCAATGTGTACCTCTGTGAGTGTACCCTACTGGAGAGGGAACTCTTAGAGTTTGGCCAAGGGTAACTATAAATATTAAAACCTTTATTATCAATGTTTGATAGAAACATAAAAAATTTATAGTTGTATACAAATTCTTTCTTTAGCAGTGGAGACACATGAGATTTTATACTGCCACTGTTAAGTCACTTTTTTCTTTCAAACAAAATCTAATTATTTCTGCCCAAATTTCTTTCTTTCTTTAACAGAGGTGGCATCAACTAAAAGAAGTAAAATAGAATGAATAGCTGAAGCCCTGTATATAGTTAAATAGCAGATTCTGTATCAAGGTCATTCAGACAGGCTGTTCTGCTATGTTTTGTTTCTTTTCCTTTTTTTTCCTTTTTTAATTTCCAGTCCCCTAGCCTCTCTGCCTCCTTTTGCTATTCAGTATGTGTTTGTCACAGACTCTCTCTTGTTCAGAAACAAATGCATTCAGACATCTTTGGTACTTAGAAAAGCGGTTTCAAATTATAGCAATCATTAACATAACAGGAACACATAGGAGTTTTCCAGCATATGGAAAAAACCTGTGAAGACTTCAGTGCACTCTAACTGTATGAGATGGAAATTGGAGGTATCTACCCAAATGTGAATTTCCATGCCCCAATAACATGCAAATGGAATTACTTTCCACATTGTTGAGAAAATTCATTACATAGATGTAGAATCTGAAGAGAGAACCTGCTTGTCTTGTAGTGGGAAGCTGTATGAAATGTAGCAACACCTATGTATTTAAAATATGATTATCAGAATTGAAATGCAGAATTAACCAATCTTACTCTATGATAATGGAACAATAAATGTAAGCTTCCTGAAAAATACAATGTGCAAAGAAACTAATTTAGAAACTAATAGTCAATAGTGGCACTAATATCATTCTAGAAATATATTTCATAGTTCTGTTGTGAAGTATACAAAAAAATCAGGACATGCTGGGTTTCTACATTTTGCTGCTGTTTTCTGCCTTCTTAGCTGGTGTCTTCTAAGTGGCCAGACAGTACTCACTGGGACCCCTTCCCCTCCCAGCATCACCTCCAGGAAGGCCCCAGCTCGGCTGTGTCTCTGTGTGATGCTCTGCAACAAATAGCCAATAATCATCTCTTTAGTTCATCTTGAGCTCTCTGCAAGTCCAGTAACTATTGCTGCAGAAGCACTTGAGAAATACATAGAGGGCATTAAAAATCCAAAACCAACAGTAACCAGCCATTTAAAATATTCTCCTGGGCTACCTATCCTCCTGTGTAACGTTACTACCATGCTGCCATGGCCCTACTGCAGTTATTTTCCCTGTGGAAAATTGCATGAATCCTTTTGGCTTTCATGCAAACTACACTGTGTGGCCAACAGAGTGTGAATTTTCATATATTTTAAGCAAAAATGCACATTTCAATGTGGCAATATGTTTGTGGTGATACTGCTATTGCACTACTAAGTTGCAAGTTTCATTTCACTTACATTGCTGTAAGTTTATTTAGATTAACAAAAGCTATCATAGTATTAGGGTAATCAAAACTGTATAAATAACTGAAGCTTCTTTGGAATAAATCAATTTTTGAATAGACAAATAGTAGAATACACTTTCCTGCAATCTAGGACAAAATGCTGCGTATAAGAGTTTCAGTAACTGTCCATGGACAGCCTTTGCTGTAAATGAATGTTTTTGAATAACACCAGTAATCTGAAGGTAATGAAAGCAGTTTATGCAAGGTGCAATAAACAGCCATTGTTGTGTCTACAGAACATTACTTTATGCTACTGTGAAGATGATGTCTTTTTAGTCTTCCATCTGTTTTGAAAAAAAATAAAATTCAGAGGCCACTAGTCTGAAAGAAACAAGGACAAGATAATAACTGGAGACGCAATTAATCCCTGTGCTTTGGAATAGGACAAATTGTTACAACAATCACAGAGAAAGCTGTACAGAGGTTACAGGAAGGCAAGTTAATGCAATGCTTAAAGAAAAGGAACAAAGAGTGTTAGAAAGAGCTAAATTACAAAAGCCAAGAAATGAAAATACAGCTTAACAAGAAACAAATGTTGTATGCTGTGTATTAACAGTGGAATGCTTGCAGAAAATATGGAAAAGTCTTTGTTTACTCAACCCTGACTCATGGGCAAAGGTTTACATAAACTGGGCTTCTCTCCTGATCACAAGTATGTGGGAAGTCCTGTGGGGATGGGTAGTCAATAGGGCTTCTCACTCACTTGAAATCAGACAAATGTTTGGATTCAGTCACTCAGGGTACAAACTTGGTTGCATAATTGTCAGCAAAAAGCTCCTGTTTTTTCACTGAGGCCAAAATCCCACTGATGCAGGCGGCTCCAGCTCTGTTGCCAGCACTGTGTCTAAAGGAGCAGCCGAGTGCCGGCAGCCGGGATCCATGGCTGGATCTCAGCCCTGCTCCCGTACGGCAGCACACGGTGCTGCGTGACTTCCCAAGCCTTCTGGGGCTCTCTCACTCACTGACAGGAATGGGCTTCAGTCTTCTGTGCAAAGGAGGAAATGTTAGCAATAAAACTCCTCATTAATGAATATACAGAGCAGATCCTGCTTTCAGTCATGCCCTTTCAACCTCACTGAAGTCAAGACTGCTTTGACTCTTGTCAAGACTCTTTCAAACCTGCATCACCTCCAGAAATCCAGAGAGCCTTTGGGATGCTCAGGGCCAGGACCTAGAAAGCAGAGGTTTGTATAGTGGGACATCAGAATGGGGAAGAGAAAATGCACCTTGAAAGGACCACAGGGGGTGATGTAAACCCTTATTACAGTCTATAGCAATTTAATGAAAGTAAGTCAGAATAAATAAATACCTGAGGTGGAAGCAAGAGGCAGCTGACCCAGACTGAATGAGAACTAAATTGCAGTTGACCTATTGCATCACTAAATTACCTGCCTCAAGGGGAAGGAATAAAAGTTCCATGTTTGTTTGACTTTTTTTCTGCTTTTAAAAAAGTTTTAATAATTCAAAGAAATGTCTAATGTTGGTAAATGTGCATGGTTAGTATTTGATGGATTGAATTAATTCCCCTCTTTGTGTGCTGACATCCTTCTTGCTGCATTGGGAGTTTCTACAGATGTACAGAAATGCTGCACAGGATGGGATGTTTCTTTATGGCATTTCCGTGTGCTTTAAATCTCTGAAGAGTTTTCTGTGTGTGTGCTTTATATTGAGTCATTAAGTACAAAAACAAACTTATTCACAAACCAGCTTTGATCTAGGCTTCCTGTGATTTATCTCGGCTGCCTATAGCATGCACTGAAATCCTACCTGATTGTTATTAGCTCCCCAAATATTTATATCATTCCCGATAATCAATGCTTATCACAGCCAATACAGACGTTACAAGTTCCTCAAAGAAAGGCACTGTCAGCATAATACCATTTTAATTATTGCAGCATGTGTTCTCAAGTAAGTCTTTTCTTTCCAGTATCAATTAAACAGAGTAACTGTACACATCTTATTAATAGATGATGTTAAAAATATTGTACATGTAAATTACAGCTTTTCCCACTAAGTGTTAGAAGCAATAATGCAATGTCTTGGAGGTATTAATGTTCACTTAATTTAAATCATGTTGCTAGTTCTGTTTTCTCTTCTCATTCCCTTGCGTTCACACTCTCTACAGGATGTTTTTCATTCAACTGCTGTGTAAAACAAATTTGCTTGTGGGGGTTTGGTGATATAAAGTATCTGACTGGCACCAGTGTATTAGTTATTCTACATGTAACTGAAAACATAAATTCAATATTTGGAGAAGTACAGATAGCAGCATGTACTGGTTTAGAAGACACAGATGATGTGTTTTTGGTTATCTAGTGTGCTGCAAGTTCATGGGGAAGTTCAATGGAGAACATGCTGAGCCCTTCTGTCCCTCAGCTTCCCAACTTTATGTAGCCTCTTATTCCCTGCACCATTTTTAAGTTCTCCAAAAAGAAGTGCAATGGTGCTTTATTTTTTTAAAGATATTTCAGAGAAAATGGTAATATTTACTTTGTAAGGAAGACTAAATAGTCATCTAACAGAATCTAGCCTAGGAACCCCACAAAAATACTTCTGTAGGCAGCACAGTCATGCTTTGAAAAGGGGAATTACTCTTTATCTCTTTTTAAAAGTACTTGCTGCTCATGCAAGATATGGGGGACTCAGTTCTGAATGAGAATTCTGATTCTCTGTTCTGAATAGATACAAATCACCAGATAGATATACAAATTGGTGTGAGGATCTTTCATGCCTTAACTACCTAAAACTTTGACTCTCTCCTAAAAACAATAAAACAATAAATTAAAGTTAAAAATATTTTGGAAGTGGTTGAATATATTGCTTTTATTATTGTTCTCATGCCATGAATCTATAATTTTTTGTCTCAGATGTATACAAAATATACACACATGTACATATATGCACCCACATGCAGACACATATCCTGTATTTCTAGTCATGCTGTCTTTGAAAGGCATGTTTCTTCTGCTGGAAAATATCTTATGTAATCTTTATTGTTACTTATTATAATATCTTAGAATTTTTTAGGTTATAAAAGACCTTTTAGATCATTGAGTTCAACCATAAATGGAGAATTTGGATTAATGTGGTGGGTTTTTTTAAAGGAACACTTTTCTGATTTTTTTTTTTTACTTTCCAGATTCAAAGTGATGGCTTGAGCTCACTTATATGGTGTAAGATCACTGATCACCATCACAAGACTGCAAACTAGAAAGCAGGCTAAAGGTAAGTTGATTTAACTCAGAACTAAATGTAAACTCTTGTTCCTAAAAAACAATTGCACATATGTGGGTAATTTTAAATGCAGTGGATAAACTTTATATCCTTTCATAATTCATTTGATTGTTTCTGTACAACATCTCTGCTGGAGGACTCTGACAAATGTGATACTCATGCTGTGTGAACGTCTCATTCATGTGCAAACTGTACCAATTCAGGGTAGCAACCAGTGGGAATAAAGCACTACCTGCTGACCTGTAAACATAAGGGGAAAAGAGAATTGGAAAGAAAAGGACCATGTTGATAATGCACATTCCATTTTAGGATTAAGGTCAGTGGAAATAGTTGTTGTTGAGCAGACTCCTCTGTTGATTTCTGTTACAAGTGTATGAACTGTTTCCTTCACACCATTGAAGTATAGAGAAAGGGTTTTAATGCAGACAGTTAAATTCATGGTAACAGCCCTTATGGAAAGGTGCAGAGGTGCACTTGGGAGCTGTATCCTCTGTTGCATTGATCTCTGAGGACAGAAATATCAGGAGATTCAGTGCCATTGAACTTGCATGCACTAGAAGGGCAGTGGATTAAAAGTTGATCCACTGTTTTCCTTCACTACAGATTTTGTCTCTTCAAGTAAGGTTTCAGGTCACTTCTGGGGCATCATTGCAGGTAAATGAGCACTGTGTTATTAGTCTCTCTGGTAGATTAGAAGGTTTCAGTTTTAATGATTGCAAGATCAAATATTTGACAAAAAGTGAAAAGCAAAGACCGGAGGTATATATTCTAAAGTGAAAAAGGGAGGAGAATAATGAATTTGAAAAGAATAAAACACAGGCTGGTTAGTGGAAAAGAATGCTACAAAGGTCTCTGTGTGGATCTTCAGTTCCTGGAGTTTCTGCCAATTCCTTTTATTACTATTTCAAGTAACCAGGTACATATGGCATGTTTGTAAGTAAAGCAGTCAATGAAGTTAGTTACACCTCTGCATTTATTACCCTACCCCTGAGTATTATTAACTTTTACATTCCCCATAAAATATAATTTATCACTTAAATAATTTGCTTTGTGTCAGGGTTCAGTGTGCTCCAGTGCTTTCCTGCTCATTAAATGAGATATTTTTACTTAATGAGCCCAGAATGTCCTTTGCATTTAACATTAGAATTGATTTCAAACACTCAATTTTTCTAACATATTTGTATGTAATTTCAGAATGTGGACTTCATTCCACAGTCTTACTCTGAAGAAAAAAGAGCTACAAAGAATAATGACCCATGAATTCTAGAAAGGAACACAGTAAGTATAAGTGAATATTTAAAAAAACCCCTATTACCTGCCTGCACTTTGCATTCTTTCATCTAGTTTGAAAGTCTGAGTTACTGTTTGAGCCTGATGCTGCAGTGATTATATACATAATACTCTATTAGGAAAGTGTTTTTAGAAGGGACTGCAGGATATGGATTTCCATGAAATTAACAGCATTTAAAAATAACCCCACCCTTAGATGTATGTGTGTGATACCCTGATTCATATAGCAGACAGCTAGTCTTTCAAATGCACACAGTTCACATATAAAATATGTATCTATAGGATAAATAAACATCATAGAACTCTAGCAATGTGCACCTAATGGGGATCTTGCTCATCTCTTTGCAATTGCAAATAATCATTTTGCAATTATTTAATAAAATCTGAATAGAGAAACCCTCTGTTGTGCAGTAAATCATTTGCTCATAATTATCACTGGAACCAAAAACCAACCCAAACCTCTGAGCTATCTCAGCAATCCCAGGATAAACACTGTGCCGCTACACTTTAAATGGAATTTCGCCCCAGCTAGATCTCAAGGAGTCAGTGAGTAGTGTATGATGGATTCACAAGTGGGTGTTCATTTGAGTCCATTATAACAAATGTGACCATCTGTGCATCAGCTGTACACCACTGACATGCAGAGTACAAGCCTGATCAGTCAGGTGCTCAGGATCCATGGCAATGTGCATGGCATGAAACACTCAATAAAGGATAATAAAGCTGATATTTAATCCCATAAAATGCTAATATTGTAATATAGGGGTTTTTTTCTGAATTAAAAAATATTAACTCGTGAATAAGCAAAAATATATTTAAATCTAACTGAACATACAACTTTTTTTCAGAGTATATTTGGCCATCATTAAATGTCATATGCACATTTTCCCATGGTTGCCTTGTCTCACCTGGTTAAGAGCTTGGGCCTCTCTTTCTATTTTCCCCTCTGGACCGGGTTCCTTGGCTGATCTCCTTTTCCTCCGGGGCATGTGCAGCTGTGTAACTGTGGGGCAGCTGGGTGTGGTGCCAGGGTTTATGGTGGGATGTGCCATGGCTGCCATGGCACATGGTGGGCAAAGGAGCACGAGCAGGAGGTAGCAGTGGGTAGGCAGTCTGGCCTTGCTGTAGCAGCCTTCCTCAACACCCTGTCATGTTTGCCAGGGGAAATCTCAAAATCCTCATCAGACTGACAGGACCAGCTTATTTGAAAAGAAAGTTTTTAAAATAGTGCAATAATATTTCACGAGACTGGGTCATGCCTTGTAGGTCAAGGAGAAAAAGAAAATTGCCCTGCTTGTGGCAATGGGAGTTAACAGTAGTGTGATTATCCATACAGGTATATGAAATGTGAGATATTAATCTTTGCCATTCAGGGAGAGAAAAACAAATGAAAAATTGGAATCAAGTGTTGATTATAATTTAGTGAGGGGTGAACACACCCAGGTTATTTATTAACACCTCTCATCATTGAAAAGGCTACTAAGTAACATAATAGCTCTGACACAGACTGGGGAAACAATGTAATCAAATATGCAAAGTATGAGGGAATCAGTGCTCTTCTCTTGCAGTTACCCATCAGAGAGTGCATCACATACCCCTAGAAAATCAGTTTATTTTGCTTTTCCTTATAGTCCTTCATGATTTTGTCCATTTGAGCTGTGGACAGTTAAGGCTGGTACACTCAAGCTGATTGTGCTTTTTTCCCCATATTTTTCACTGTAAAATGAAAAGGAAGAGTGTAGGGGTTTTGTTTTGTTATGTGCTTTATTTTGGTTGTGTTCCGTCTCTTTCCTCCTCTCTCCCCAATAAAAAATAATGCTATTGTTTGTTCCGGGAAAATACTGAAATATCACTTTAGATACTGAAGTCTGTAATGTTATAGTATATTTATATGGTCTGATGAGTTCTCAGATGATAAAGAAACTTTTTTCCCCTTCTGATTCTATAATAGCAACAGACCTTAATTTAATTTTTAAGGATAGATGTGAGAAATTTAAAATTTCATTTGTATTACTTTTCTAGATGATAATTATCATTGACTGTTATGTTTCAAATTCTAATGTCAAAGAATTTGTTTTTGAAATGAAAAATAAGTGATTTCAGTAAAATTTCAGTAAAATATCTAGCCAAAAGAATTAATTTGTAAAATAAGATTTTATCTTCTGCGCTGTGAATGTGTAGTTACTCTGGATGAATAATAGTTTGGTTGTTATATTATATAAATGCTGGGGTTGTCTCAATGTATGCAGAAAGGAAAATGTGATGCACCTACTTGAGAAATTTCTATGATAGATCGACAAATCTTTTTGGAGAAGACATTGCTGTGTTTTTGAGTTAGAGTCAAGACTGGACCTATTGGAGCTGCAAAACAGGAGCTTTCTCCCCTTCAGCCTGTACCACTCCTAGAAACACATTACGTTTTAAGAAAATTCAGGTAGATTATAGAGGAGTCACGCCTATAACATTTCCTTTATTCCTGTAATGGGCAGTTTGCATTTTATTCGTATGTGTACAGCTGATCTTGGCATAGATATTAGGAAATAATTATTTTCATCAGGGAACTGCCAAGGCTGTTTTTTGGTTGCTGTTGTTTTAGTTGATGGTGTGATCCTAAGCCTGAGGAAGAACACAGTTTGTTGTGGAAAGTCTGACCAGCACAAACACGTGAGGAATTGCAGAGCTGGTCACTGGCACCAATGAAAAGGCACTCACAGGTGCCTGCAGCCCAGCTGGAGGGTGTTCATATGGGGCACCTCAACAAAGTGAGGAGCACAGCAACCTAAGGTCATACCCTGAATTTTCTCTGACATTTGAGACCCTTATCTGGGACTAGAAATTGTTGAAGAAGGAATAAATGTCAGATTGATACAAGTGTCATTTAAGAGACAGTACATTGCTCCACTTGGCTTGTATCAAAGAATCCAGGATATGCATCTGCAGGCAACAAATTTTACTTAGATTTTTTATATGTTTATTTTTTTAAAAAATCAACTATTTGTAATTGAGAAATATCTATGCAGTTTCAAGAGAGGGTGAGATAATGGTGCTTATAAGATTCCTTTTGGGAATGGCAGTAAATATTTTATAGCTAGTTTCAGTTAACAAAAGCTTTCCATAAATCAGATACATAACTTTTTACACATGTAGACTAAGGCCAAAGGTTCTCTTCACTCTTTGAGAGAACTGACATTAAATTTTTTATTAGTACCCGTGATGAACAATGCACTTGACTTCAGTTTTGACAGTACTATTGAGAGAAACTACTACATGTTTCTTACAGAAGTACCTAAGTAGTCAACTTTAATGCTGAAGAAAAGTTTATCTTTCTTTTAAATTAATTATTTCTTTGCTCAGTTTGTTACTCCCTGATGGCTGCAGCCTTTCTTACATCAGTGGTCTCTGTGTTGCTGCCATCTAATAGTCTGTGAGTTCATGGCTGGCTTTCAAGCTATCATTTCTTTATGTCTTGAGACTGTGTAGTTTGGTTTTACAAAGGGGTCCTGGGTCAAATATTGCCACTGCTATCCACGTTGCCAAAACTGTGTATACTTGCAGGTGTTCAGAAATTCTTGCAGAAAAATGTAAATTGCTGTTCTTAAACCTAAACACACAGATTTTCAGAGGTTTTTTTTTCCATACTATTGGCCCAAGTTCATCTGGAGTTATTTGGGCACTCTCCTGCTTTTATAGCTCAGATTCTTCACACTTTTCTATTTGAGTCTTATAATGCTTTGACTTCTCTGCTATGTTTGGGATGCTCCCATATTGTTTTCAATTTGGCTGGAGTAGCTTTGCTTGCTTGCAAAATCCCAGGCTTTATTTTAGATCTTTGATACGCTCTTTCCAAGTGTTTTGATACACTCTCTATGTGTTTTATACCAAATCCAAAGCACCATCCAGCTTTCTACCAGGAAGCTAACCCTTCCCTCCATATTGTGAGGTTTATTGTAGTTCAGATAAGTTAAAGGATTCTCTGTGTTTTCTCTCTCTTTTTCTATTGCTTGCTTGAAATTGAGTTTCCTGGGGTTTTTCTTTGCATGGGAGTATTTTACATGTAGCCTGATTCATATCTCCTTCTAACCACTGGAAGTCTCAAATGAACTTTAAATAGTTGGCTGAAAGTTGTGAGTGACACAGGGTAGATTTTCTTAGCACCCTGTGTTCCTGGGAAGTCAAACTGCAGTAAGAAATGCTAAGCAGTACAGAGCTTCCACCAGAACTTCTGAATTTTCTAAACTGTCATCTGAAAATTGTAACTTAAAGAAAATAAAACCCCTGTAAATGAAACTGGTTCTGATGTTCATGAATCTAACTTTGCTAGTCCGCAAGAGTCTCCTTTTTTTATGTGTAAAATGCACAATGATTCTGTGAGGCAAATGAGCTTGAATCTCATTAGACACCATCCTGTATTAATGGAACTGGTTCACTCATATTTTATTCATTAAATAATATTTGTCAATGTGTTTTTCTATTTTAAACTCTTACTGTAAAAGAGAGCATTATCACCTCAAAGTATTTGTTTCCTAGAGTGAATGCCAATACTATCCAGTCACGCCATATTCTCCCAATTATGCTGAGGGTTTCTTTCCTAACAGCATTTATTTTCGGGTGTCAACCATACTTCAGTTAAATGTAGTGTAAAGTGCACTTATTTAGCAAACTCGTCCTTCAGAAAAGGGTTTTTTTGTCTTTAAAACACCACTAGATTGTTTCTTTCTGTCAGTGCATGATACAATAGAAATCTTAAATCAATAGCACTTCTTATTCCTATGCAATTGATGCATAACATCCTTCTTCACACAGAGGTTTAATGTGTTGTAAATTAATTATCTGGAATGCGTAGAGGGTCAATGGACCTTGGTATGACCGGGATGTAATGTTAAAGTGTTCCATTTCCTTCCAGCCCTGCTCAGCTCTCTTGCCAACTCCTTCTCTGTGTCAGCTATGCCATCTTCTGCACTTTGGTCCCTTAAGTGTTGTTAATGCCCCTCGAGGGCTTGATCGATAGGAAAAATTTGCTTTACCATAAATTTGTCCAACAATTTTCTTTCTTGTAAAGGTGGAGTATCTTTCTTAACTGTACTTCTATAATGCTTCTCAGTAAACTATTCTTACTTTCAGAGAAATTTAAAATAATAGCCTTATTTTAAATCATAATGAAATTGCAGAGATTCTGCATAAAAAAAAGGAGATGTAATTTTTGGCTTTTAGGTGCTTAAGAATGAATCAACTATGCTTCAAGTGTCTGTCAGGAGGAGTTTTGCTTTACTGTATCTACACATCAAACCACATAGATGAGTAAAACTGTTATTAACTGTGAAGAAATGCTGAGGGAGAGATTCTCAACCATGAAGAGCGCAATTAAAACATGCATTCACTGGGTTTAAAGTAGCCAATTTCCTTTAAAAATCAGAGAGGCCACCTCTATTATGTTTTTTGAAGCCAGCTTGGCTATTAGTTGCTAGGGTAACAAGATCCAAGATAGTGAATAAGTCCTGTCCAGGCAGCACAGCGTTGTGGGTGTCTAAGATGAATGTGAAGAAAAGCTGGTAGAAACATTCAGTTATGGATTAGCTTAATTTTTCCTTTTATTTATCAGTCTTTTTATTACAAGGATGGTCAAAATATGTATATGTTTGTAATTAAAAAGATGCTGGTGTATTTTAATTGGCTCAGTAATACATGACACTAAACTATTAAAGCAGAAAATAATTCAAATCTGAATAAAAAAAAGAAAGAGGTGCTACTTAAGACTCTTGGCATGTTGGTGGGATCAATTTAATGTCCTGTGCTGTGTCAATGTCACTTTCATAAACTTTTGCTGAAGTGCTTTTCCTACTGTATGTTGAATGATGTTGTCAGGACTGTGAGTCGGGGGTACGGTGGATTTGAGTCTACTTTACTTCCCTTGATGAAAAGGTCACTGCCACTTGTAAATCTGCTTTGCTCCCTGCACGGTTGTTAGTGTCAAAGTCTGTCAGCTCTGTGAGATGTTAAAATTATACAACTGTGGTAGGAACAAGGATCACAAATTCCCAAGTGGTACATCCCAAGGAAAAGTCTCTGATCTTTGTGTAAAAGTTCTCTGGAAAGTTTTTCATTCAGGATTTTCAGCTCACTTTGGCTTGATTGCAGAAATAAACAAAATTTCTGTTCCATTCCTCCCATCTGGTGGGCCTTCCCCAGTGATAGCTCATCACAGGGCCACTTATGTCTGTAGCTCATGGTTGCATGTGAAAAAAATCTCTGCTTTATTTTTTTAAGGCTGCAAGAGCTCCAGTTAAAGCATAAGTAAAACCTGGCCTGTGTTGTGTTATGTGATTATGTTTTGACAAATCATCACTCTAGATCAGCTTCACAATTATTCATAAGTTATTTGGAAAATACAAGGAATAAACGCAAAGTAAAACAACTGGCGAATTTAGGAGAGGACACCTGACCTCCAAACCAAACTTCCAACCAATGCAAGAAATGCAAATGAAAAATCCTCCAAAAACCTAAACTCTCTTTTCCTTACTCATACCATCACCTGAAGTATTCTGTACATATGCAAGACAGTCTTTTACTCAGCACTTTTCCCATGTGAGTTGTCATACTTTGCTAGTGAGCTGCAGCAAATGCAGTGGGAGCACAACCAGCTGGAGTGCCAAGAGCAGCCGTGTCCTCTGAGCTTGATTGATTACAACGTGGAGTTTTCGAAGTTTTATGCTCTGGCTGTGCAGGAGATGGACACAAAGTTCTTTGCATGTGAAGGATGGCCAAAGCTTTTAGGTGGTCAATTGCCTGCTTAATCCAAAGGCCTCTACTAAGACAGAGTCAAGTTTTTCATACTGTGAACTATTTCCATATGACCTTGCAACTAAATTGATTTTTGAACGGCGTGGAGTAGTTTGCTGCTGAGGAGACAGAAAGGGACCCGAAAGGGGCAAACACTGAATCTTTTTGGCTTGACTTTCAGTCAAGGTAACTCACTGGGGTCCTGAAGGTGATGCAAGTAAACATCTGCCAAGTGAATCTTCGTGTCAAGGCAGCCATTGTGGGCAAACTGGGGTAGGCAGCCATGGGTAAACATATATCAGTGTGCCAAGTAATCATCAGCATGACAGGGAAGAGGACACGCTATGATCTTGTTTTTCTTTTGCCTTAATTTGGACTGGAAAATTCTGTTTATGTGCTGCTGAATCTGATCTAGAAGCCGTCTTGGGCACTCCTTTCAGTGGTATGAAAGCAGAATCTTTCATGTGAAGTTTTTCTTACTGTCTGTTAAAGATTTGAATGGTAGGTAAGCAAATGAGGAAACAAAAGAAAAAAGCCTGAAGCTTTAATTATTCTGAGGAAAAATTCACTGCCATCTCTATCAATCACTACCTTGGTTTTATAGATATCTTTCAAAATGTCATCCAATTTGCCTTTAAGATCACAAACACTTCTGCTTAATTCTCCTTCCCTGCCTCCTGAGAGAATAGCAGCATAAAAATTCACCTTTTCACTTTTTTATCAGATTCATTTCTACTGTTTGAAATTGCCAAAATCCAAATGGCAGATATTTGTACTTACATAATTAGAAAGCTGAATAGATGCCTGGCGTATCAGTGCTCGTGTTTGCTGAAGACTCACAATGTTAGACAGAGGGCATGTCTGAGGAATGTAAACAAACATCTGCCTTATCGGGACTTTTACCACTGAGAAATAGAAAATTAACATTTTTTCTCCTACCCTCTGCCCTCTGTTATCCTCCCAATTCTCTAGACTTTGCTCAATCTTTTTGCGGTTTTTAATTTTCAGCTTCTCTAGGCACAGGCAAATGAAGTACAATTAAAAGCCCTTGGAATGATTCTTTTAAGCAGGAAGAGTGGTTCCACACTCTCAGGTCTGTACATGCTCATATCATAGGTATCTGGTATATAGCTACTTTTTCACTCTGAAGTAAAATAAAGGAATGTTCATATGCTAATGTATCTGCATACTTCTTGGGGATATTTTTATTTATAAAAACAGATTTTCAAAAACTGATTATTTCTATTTCAAGATAAAAATCAGATCTATATTTATGATATAAATAATTACATATTAATAAATAAATATTTATTTATTTATTTATAAATAATAAAGATTAATAAATATTTATTTATTTAATTATTTTATTATTGGCCAGTCTTCTACATATATTTGTAGGCAAAAGGAAATACAGCTTAGAGCAAAGACTCTGCCAGGATTTTGAGAGCTTTGGAAAAGTTACTTAGAGATCAAGCCTACTGACTGAATAGCTGAGATGATTTACAGACAAAAAATATTTAAGGCCTTGTGGGACTTTCAGCCTTTCTAGGGAAAAGCGTTGCCTAGTTGTACAAATATTCAGTATAAATGTTTTAACCTTTCTCTTAGTAAATTAATTTGAAATATTGAATTTTGAAGTGCTTCTAAAGCATTGTGGTCCTTGTGATAAAAGAGACAATACTTAGGTGCTCCTTATTCTTTGAGTCTCATTTAACCATTGTGAGCTTCATACAGATGATCTAAAATGGGCATGTCAGACACCTGCACACGAGTATCCCCAGGTATTACTGGGCTTTTTGCTTCCAATTAACCCTTGCCTTTCTTATTCTTACTGCTTCCTTTCATGGTAGACAAAATTACACCCCTTTGGACTTCCCAAATATGTGTCTTATACATGTCAGCCTGCAGAGGTTTGCTATTTTCTCAATCTGACATTATCATTATGTGTCCCCTCTCTTTTATTGTATTTTTAATAAAGAGTTCAATTTTATTTTTTTTAATGCACTGAAACACCTTTTCACTTTCACCACAGTTTCCCAGATCTCCCATCTGCTTGCACAGTTTGTGCTGTCCTAGTCACAGCTTCTTCCCTTGGTATTCCAAGGTGGCACTTTCTCCTTGAAGTTTGTGTTCTTAAATCTTGCCTGGAAACTATCCTTTCCCTCTGGGCTCTCCAGGCAATATTTTGGGACATTCTGTCAGATGGACCACCAAACACCACTGCTTTATTTTGTAGTTCCAGTGACATGCTGGCAGATCCCAGAGCAGTGCTACAAGGTCGTTCTGTAGGTCCCAGCTTTGTGAGGATGAAGGATGTCTCTTGTTTCAGACTCTTTTCTGATCCTGGGTAAAAGACTTCACTTTTTGCTTGTTTACTTTGGTCTAGTCTCCAGACTGAATGTTGCCTTAGTAGAGTTGAACCATTCTCAACTTCTCTTCAGCTAATTGTTATTTTTATTCCGAGAATGAAGTTGTTTGATATATGTGAGGGTAACCAGGCCAGGTATGAAGTGCTTTGCCCCAGCATGAGTTCATGTGAAGATTCCTTGTGTGAATGCTTGCAGCAGCAGCCCAAAGAACACCTTATTTGTATGTCCAAGACTAAAGGACTAGATGGGGACGTGTATTTGCAGTATGTTTTGCAATATCTGATATGAAGCATCAATATGTTGGTGTTAGGCTAATGGACTGCAGTTTTTTTGAGAGAAACAAATGCATGAGATGTGCATCATGTTACCAGTGGTAACATGGACAGCATTCTTTTAAAAAACTTCAGCTCAAAAATGTGGCTCAAGCAGAGGTTGAAACTGAAGCCTCTGCTCAGCTGAGATGGGAAATTGTATTTGGGAAGAAGTGAATAAATACCCATGACAAATTTTCAGCTTCTCTAATTCATAATGAAAGTTCATTTCCATAATGGAAGATCATTCAAAAATGATCATTGCCTCAAACAGAGGCTCTCAGTGGCAATAGTAATTTAGGCTGGGAGCAAGAACAACTATGTTGATCAAACTATACTGAAGGAGGAAATTTATAAAGATTATCAATTTGTGACAAACTTTCTGCTCTGAAAAAAAAAATTTATTGGATATTTAAATTTGCAGAAGCATAAAGTCTTTTAAAAACCCTAAAGAATCAGTAAAACCTGTAACTTTAACCAGCCTCATTGAATTGCTCTTCTGCAGAAATTCTGAAGGAAAAACAATTAAGAAGAGCTGGTGTATGCATAAGTGCTAAATATGTGAAACATCCCCAGCCACTGCCACATGACAGCAATCCTGTCCCTGGGGTCAGGGTGTTCACTGGTAATTTCAGTGTGAGGAATCTCTGGGACAGTGAACCTGCTGGGGGAAAACTGGTGACCCACCACTCCTAAACCAGGATATACTGTGCTCCTATACTTGTTCATTCCAAAATCTGTGCAACAAATCCAGCTAAACTGTCCTGACTGCTAAGTTAAAGAGCAGAATAATTTTCTAAACTACTTGTTTTGATACCACCTTTCTAATTGCTTCAACATTTTCATTGTTTCAACTGGAAGCATTGTAGGTCCCCCACAGGTGCAGTGGCATTCTGCATTATTTATACCTAATATTTGATGTGTCATTTTTAATGCAAAAAATTAATGCCACATAAGTCCCTTTATATAGACCAAAAAAAGAAGAAAAAACAGCTCCATTATTTGCATACACTCACCCTCCATGTACAGTTATGATCTGGGTTGCCCCTGTTGTTGGGTAATGCATGAGTAACAGCCTGCATTTCCCACCTGCGATCAGGTTTTACTGCAGGAATAAAGCAAGGTCAAAATAATATCTAATGTTTAGACAGCATGCTGGTAGTGTCCCCGTCAGCAGACTATTCTTAAATAATAGTAACAAATTAGCATTAAAAGCTCTCCAAAACAAGATGTGCTAAAATCATACTGGATGCTCAGTGACCTGTGCAAAGAAAATGTAATATGCTGCTTTCTAGTGCTCTCAGCCTCGGCTGCTGAAGTGTCAATTATGTCACTGCAGCTTTTCAGAGGTGGAACCAACACGACTCAAGAAAATAACAAAACAAGAAAAAGAAAAAAAAAAACAAACCAAAAATAAACTCTGGATGCAAGAAGAGAGAGTGTTGCAAGCAGAGAATGTTTTGCTTTAGTGCTGAGTTTGAAGGGGCTGCCCTCTTTAACACAATGGGAGCCAGCTTCCCTGCTGTGTTCTCTGAAGTGGCTCATTGCAGAGCAGTAATATTATATCTTAATAAGCATAACACTGTGAACTGAGGCATATTTTTAAGTCAGACACATGGGAGGGAAACATATCAGAGCAGAGCTGTGTTATTTTTAATGGAGCATGTGTTTGTCTTGTAAGTGTGTCAGAAGAAAAGGAACAGGTCTCAGGTTTCTTCTCACCATGTGTAATGTAGGATGGGCACTCCAACTGCCTCTCTAAGTGACATCAGTGGTCTTTGATATTGCAAATGGCCCTGGATAGTCTGGACTATGCTTGTACCTCACATTCAGTGACATTGAATACATATTGTGTGTATCAGTGTTCATTGAAGCTCTCTTTCAGATGAAGCTCTTTGAAAACCACGAAGAACAAGGTAGCTTTCATTCAATACACAAGATTGTCAGAAGAGACTGTCCTTTTCCCAGCTTTGCATGAGTGTGTGGTACAGGTGATGGGGCACATGCTCTGCAGGAAAACATTTCCGTTTACATTGAACTGGAAAATTGATCTTGCAGCGTGGAATTGATAGCTGCCATGTGTACCATACTGCAGCCCATGGCACTCACCTCTCATTCTTAACATCAAAACCAATATTAGAGTAAAAATGTTTGCAATGAAATTTCTAAGGAAATTTAAAATTTCAATTAATATTGATAATGGTTTTCTTAATAAGTCTTGGGTCAAGATGTATCATAAATCTATTTTCCATAGAGCACAGAAAATATATACTTATTCTGTCTTTGTGGTATGACCGGATCTAGTCTTACATCCAGCAGCCAGCTGAGGCTGCTTGTCTATTATAGTCTCTTCCACCATTCCTGACAAATGAACAAATAACAAGATGCCCTGTGAAACATTTTAAATAGAACTGTCTCCTGAAAAAGCTGTTACTGACAGAGACAGGTTCGATCCAGATCAAGGGAACCTGCTGTGGAGTAGAGAAGATCAATACTGGTCACTGCCTTTTTTATTTCTGATTTTTTTCTTAACTAAGCATAGGTAAAGATTATGATGAATAAAGTAAAGCAGAAAACAAGCAATCTATGAACTGAAGTGCATCCTTCTTATTAAACCTTATTGTGCTCTTAAAGCAGTAGCAGAAGCTGTTGCTATGAACTCTATCATGTAAGAGGCTTTCAAAACAGCATTTAAAACTATGTATTAGCTAGAAACCACTTTGCCCACAAATTCTGAAAGAGCTGAAAGTAGCTTTTGAAAAGGAACCAATGTATTTCATTGCAGACTAAATTAGCTGCTATTTTTTACTTTTGAAGTATTTGATCAAAATCCAGTACTGAACATAGTGTCTTGAATTAATTCTATTTAGAGGGCTTCTCTGCTGGTTACAACCTGGATCCTATAGCATTAACTGCCCGCTTTCCTGTTGTGTTCTTTGGCATATGCACGAGGATTCTGTGTTTCCAATGGCAGCTGGAGGCGCTACGGTCACGTTCTTATCTTTGGAAATAAGGCATGGGTTTGTGGACAGATCAAAAACATGATTGTTTTTATTTATTCTATTAAAATAGCATCATCCACTCTGACTTTGCTTAGCAATGAAAATAGCAATTAAGAGAAAAGTTACCAAGATCAAATCAGCCCAGCAATGGAACACTATAAAACAGAATTTGACAGGTTTTAGGAAGCAAGGCTGGCATTATAGCCACAATATTCTAGATTGCCTTAAGTCCAGGAATTCAGTTTGCAATATAATCAATCCTCTACAATCCACAAGTATTAAATTCATCATTAGAATGTTGTTTTCTTCTTCCCACACCTTCTATGTAACAAGCAGCTCAGTAAAATGAACGGCATTTGTTACTGAGAACGGCCTTAAGGAAAGCAAAAAGAGCAAATCTGGAAAACAGATTCATATTTTTCTGGAAATGGGTAGTATTCATAAAACATTTAGCAAGTTCAAGGTCAACTTGTTCTCCTTCTGTATACTATTCATAACAGGCATTTGACAACTCAGTGACAGTCAATCTAGCAGCTGAACTGAATATATTGGGCCATTCAGTTTAAATAAAAACTAAATCTTCGTTGTGAAATGAGTACAACAAACCCAAGAAGAGCAAAAGGGATTCCTGTTTCTGAAATTTCAAATAAAATCAACAAACACAATTACAAATGAGAGGAAATAGATCTAATTCTGATAAATAAGCAGATGTATGCTTACATGGCAAGAGATTATGGTCCTTCACATCACAGTGGTGTTGTCTTCTCACTGAAGTGAAACTTAATAATCCTGAGCATTCCACAGATTTTTTTCAGTATACCATGTCTGCATGGTATCACATCAGTAAAATATTCATGTTTTGCAGTTAAAATTACTCTGAACTTGTTTTTTCAGTCCCTATATGAGACCACCCTGGAGTTTATTGCGAATATTGGCTGTTTCTCGATATGCTCTGGGATACACTAAAAGGTATCCTCTAGTGGCTGTCGTCCTACTGGAAAGTGAGGAGATTACACTCATTGGATTGGAATAATGAGATTTTTGTCTGACTTCAAAACCTGGTGAAAATAGCAACTCAAGAAGCCACGGAACCACGCATACGTTTTGGAAATCCTGGGGATATTGAGTTTTGTATCTATGCAAATTCTGAGGTTGAGTCCATTTTTAATTTTAATATTTTTCTTTTTAGTCACTGCCATCATGGATCTTAGAGAACTTACTCTCTGTCATGTGCATTCCAAACAAAATGGATGAATACAATATACCCCTATCTTTTATAACAAATTCCTCTAACTAAAATTTAATCTTATATCGTGTATGTTGAAGACAGATGGTCCTAAACAACCAGCTCATACCTTCCCTCCACCACTTCCAAATGGCACTGCTATTTCTAACAGTGAAAGTGCATCATATCAGCAATTGCCTTTTCTCTTTCAGCAAGACATACAATGAAACTCAACTAACAATTGTTTTGTGGGTGGGTTCACAGATTAAAGATCAACTATAAATTGAGAGGAGTATCAAGTTCACAATATACTTTGTTCCTTTTTGGAAACCACTACCTGCTTTTGTTTTTAAAGCTGCCACGGGTTTTCAACAGGATTCTTACTCTAAGCACTCAGCATCTTTCATCAGCCAGCACCCACTGAATGACTACCAGGGATGGCAGTGTCAAATTCCTCTGCAGACGTCCAGCTGGACTCTACAGGGATCTAGCTGAAAGGGCTTGCTGCAGGAATGGTGTTACTAACAGATCCACCTTCCCCACTCTGCATCTTTCAAGTATCAGCTATAAATATTTTGAATATGCTCATTTTTTAAAATTTTAGGCTTCCTCCTCAGTTTTGTCAGGTATTTTAGAATGCTTTCTGCCTACAATTATAATGCATGTGTGCAGTCCAGGAAGACAGCTGAAAGCACAATGACTCTGGCTCTATATTTGGAAACATCTGCTGTTTCATTTCCATGATGCACAGTGATGTGCAGTTCTGAGAGGAAGAACAAGTCTAGCACAGGAGACATTAGTTTATGGTTAAATATTTCGATACTGAAATTGGGATTCCCTCTTATCTAACCCTCTGGTGGTGCTCCTCCTTTGAGTAAAGGATGCTGAAATAGTTGCCTGATGGTCATCTGACTGTTAGAAATAAATCCCACCCCTAGTGAGGCAGGCCTTTCAGGTGTCAGCAACTGGCTTCCTCCACATCATTCTGTCATTCTTCAGAGAAGCATAGAGGCAATAAGGTTTTGTACAGAGTGAAAACAACTGAATTGACTTGGGAGGGGCTTTGGTTTGAGGAGTCTCTATATTCAAGGTGAGGTGCTGAGGATCTGGGAGATTTGCTTTACTGTAAGTTCTGTGAAGCAATTGTGCCAAAAGCTCCATCATGTAAAAGCCTAGTTGCATGTTCAGGAGAGGTTCCCTTTGATGACTTGAGAAAATCTGGCAAAATTCTCTTCATTATAGTGGTTTATTGTTTTTTAATAGTCTGTCAATTTGAGAAGAACATAGTTGTATGAATAATCTTAGCAATGCTTTATGGGGGGGCTAAGGCAAATTGCAACACTTGGTGCTAGGGATAGTTTTGGCTCTTATCCTCAGCTGACCTAAAAAAGGGCCCTTCCATAGGTATTTCCATGGTGATCAACAATTAATCACTCTTGGGTCCAGAACATGGCTCTGTGATCTGACCAGGACCATTACACCTATGGATGTTTGTTCCAGATAAAAGGCTGCGGTTAAACTTTGTGAAGTTTCAGAATCAGGACATGGGTTTTGTTCTTCTCAATAATGATTATCAATGGAAAATTTAAATTAGAGCCAGGAGAGAGCATGGGGGCTTAGGACACCTGAGATAACATGTCTGGGAAATGCTGTTTGGTATTCTTTGAGGCTGAGGATCTTCTGAGTGTGTCTGTCTGCAATAAGGCTGTTAAGTGTACTGACAGAAATTTTGGAGAATGTTGAAAAATTTTATTTTTGAGAAGCCTTCATACAAATTGTATTTAAAATTCCCTTGTGCATTCATTATGTAGGAACTTTATCTGCTTTCTTTTAGAGCAATTTAATTCTATTGGCCAGGAATTCTCAGCTTTAAAAGACTGGGGCATGAAGAGTTGCCTTATTTCTACAGAGAGAACAGACTCTTTTTTTCCCCTCTTAAATTTAGAAGTTGGTGGAGTCTTTCTTCAGCAAAACTAAGAAGGTGCACATTTTGATCTGACAGATTCAATTTGATTTGTCGAATTTTCTGAATCTCTGTGATCAAAGCTGCAAAGATCAAACTATTCCATCACTTGACCTGAAAGTAATACAATACAGTGTAATATAGCAACAATATTTTGCCCTAAATGTTATGTTAAGGCTGTCTATCAATAATTCAGCTCTTATATAAAATATTCTTGCAAATAAGACATTGTCCCTCAAGAACAAATGATCTGTGCAGATATATTTTCAAAGAATATCAGTCCCTCTGTTTATGCCAGTGAAGAGTGAAAGAAACCTGAGGGTGAGAAATAGAACAAGGCAATGTTTAGTGAAAGATGCGGGCTTGGAAGGAAAAATTATGAACATTTGGAGCAGTTGAACCTATAGCATGGAATGTGTCTTAATAATTCTATTGCTTTTTTTCCTAATGTTTTAAACCAAGTTTCAATAAAAAGTGACAAAATAAACTTTCATGGCAATATATCCTTAAGAAAGCAGGAAATGTAAAATAAGTGCAGCATGTAATGATAAAATGGGCTGTTCTAAAGCAAAGCTTCCAACCTGCTAAAAGAACTAAAAGTGAAAAAAGTAAAAAGAATTATTGCTTAAATCTCATTTAGAATATACAAAAGAATCAATACCTTGAAAAAAAAAATCTATGAATTTGCCCTGAGGTGAAATGCTAAGGTGATGGGAAAAGGTTCTATTGTAAGATGATGATATTATACCCCTGCATTTCATAAAAGAATATTCCGTGATATTTTCTTTTTACAGGTTGTTCCATGTTTGCGTACATTATTCTGAACCATTTTGCATCTTCATCTTCTAAATTGGCTGAAAAGGCATTGTCCAGCCATCTGTAAAGGCAGGAGTGACTGCTTATAGCACTGATTTGTAAGAGATATGTTTGGTTTTGGAGTGGTAAAAGTTATGTCCCAACACTCGCAGCATTGCCATCCCACACTTCAATAGAATATGTTTTAAGTATCTAGAAATCATGAGATTGACTTCAAAGCCGTGATTTTGCAGTTCAGTGAGTACATTTGCTATGTCTGGCTTTCCTGGCTTTGTCAGTTTAGAAGTCATTTCCTAAATCTGTCCCACAGTCATGAATAGAGTATTTTTAAAAAATAAGCACTGGATGATTTTACAGCCATGTGACTCTAGGAATTGATGTTTAAGTATGCCACAAGAAATTCAGATGCTACAGTAACTAGTGTTAAGTGTACTATTTGCTCACATGATTTTAAATGCCACCCTGAAGGAGAAGGTTAAAAACACCTAAATTTTGCCTGACAAGGCTGTTTTTGTTTGTTAGAGAGATCAGCTGTGTCAGAATGAAATCTTCCCTCAGGCCATTTTTTTTTTTTTACAGCCAACTCTGTTCAGCCACCAACACTTTACCCACCAACTGTGGCAGTAAAATTATTCATATCTGTGTAAGAAGCAGTGAAGTTAAAGCCTTCTGGAGAAGAAGCTACCATAATGGTGCTCTTGTCCTGCAGGGTTGTTTTAGTGGGGTTCTGCCACAGGTGTTTCTTCAGGTGGGGAAATGGAAATTCATC
The DNA here is from genome assembly GCA_034509425.1 of Eopsaltria australis. Classification (NCBI taxonomy): domain Eukaryota; kingdom Metazoa; phylum Chordata; class Aves; order Passeriformes; family Petroicidae; genus Eopsaltria; species Eopsaltria australis. The sequence continues at coordinate 3,941,797 of JAVTVJ010000149.1, forward strand.
CTGGTTCCTGAAAGCCACTACTGATAATACGTCTTCTTATCCAAACTCACTTGTCTCTCTAGAGATCCCCAGCACTATTACTGATAACACAACTTTATATTGCTCTAGGCAGCTTGTCAGCTTTACTGATCCTAACAATTATGAATGAAGATTTTCATGTGTGCAGGAGACAAAAGGGAATATCACCTGAAAGTTTCCGGAAAGGGAGAATTACAGGAGTGCCCCATAAGTGGGAGATAATATGTGGTCTCCAAAAGCCCCATCAAACTTTTCTGAGGAACAGCCACAGAGCAAATAATCCCAGCACTGGATTGTTTCTCCAAAGGGAAATAATCAGTTTGTCAATGAAAATGTGCAGGCCAAATGTACCATTGAGTACAGATGAGCCCCCTTCTTATTCTAAATAATAATGGTATGTTTTCAGATTTATGGTGTTGCTCCTTTCCTCTCCTGCTCCATCACTTCACTCTTCCCCTCTCCTATCCTGATGGCAGATAATATATAACCCATAAGATGTATTGGTGTGGGTATGATGCTGAGATGGGATTTTTGTTTCTTCATTCTTTTAGCAAGGGAAGCTGAACAGACACATGTAGATGGATGGGTGAAGTGAAGTAGAATATTACTGAATAATCTTCAACCTTGAATGAGGAAAATGAGATACAGGATGCCTAATGTTTCATTGACATCCATGAAAAGAGACACGAAAACATCCAAACCTCTCTCAGTGGAAGGAAGTTAAGGGGATCACGTGCCAAACCACAGGTCCAGCCAGAATGGTGACCCTGGGAGGACAACAGGGTGCATCCATGCACCTCTCCTTGTGTGGCCACAGGGTGAGGCTGTGCCTAGTGCATCAAGAAGAAAATCATGTTTGGTGAGCAGTGCTTTCCTCTTATTTCTGTGCAGGAGGTAATATAGAACTCCATGTTTCTTAATTTCTGTAGTAATTTCATGATTATGTTTCCAAAAGAAAGGACGCCTTCTTATTTTCATAATTAACAGGAAATACATGTTATACATTAAATGTGACACTAGAGAGATGAATTATGCAGTAAATTTTGCGTGTGCTGATCAGCACAAAGCCCAAGGCACATTCAGCAGAGTTGCTCTGAAGATCTGTAATGAGTTTCAAGTACATCATTTCCTGATGGAGGGTAAGAAAACATCCATCAATGCTAATTTTCCCACAGTTTTTAGTTTTTTATGAATACTTTACAGCTTACAAAAAAGATGAATTTCTAAAGTGCAACTTGAGGAAACTCTCTCAGTAATTACAGAGTATTCTTAGCCAAAACTAATGAGGTCTGAACCTTAAACATGGGGATGATTCAAAGTTGACAGCCCCAGCCTCTCATTTCTTCAAAAAGGTTAAATTAATTCCTCAAATCTGAACATGGATATTTTGTTTTCTAGTTGAACGCCAAACCAGGTTTATCATTGTGCCTTCAAAAGTGCAGAATTTGGGTGTCATTCCTGATTCCATAGTAGTGTTGTACAGGATTAAGTGGTCTGAAAAAGCAAACTCCAATGAGATTGGGGCATCTTTATACCAAGCTCAAGGACTCTGTGAGTGATGCTGACTTTGTAGTGGAGCACATAACCATACACACAGCTCTTCAACTTCTGTCAAGATGTTGCAACAAAGATGTCCTGACATTTTAGGAGTGAGAAAATGGATTTTAGATACTGGCAAGGAGGGAGGGGCAACTTTTCTGATTAGGCAGTTTTTCATTTTATATTGAGAACTGTCTACTTGGTTGCAGGCTTCAAAGAACCCAAATATAATATCTGGGAATACTTTTCCAGCTGGTGTATGTTTTTTATTTAGTGAGACAACATTAAATATATTCCATGGTTAATTAATAATAAGTATTTATATATAGCATAAATACAAACATAAATATATTAAATATAAAAAATTTTACCTGCTATACCAAGGTACTTAACACCTTCAAACTCTGGTGATTTTAGAGAATTTAGAGGTTATCAGGTCAAGAGTTGTGAAGAGCTTTGATATGTAAGGAAGGTAAAACTTTTTATTAAAACTCACCCTCAGTGAGAGCATCAGGCTGTTATTTTACTGCATGTGTCTCCTGCTTATGTCCTTCAGTTATGTTAAGTGAAAACTCTCTCAGAGGAGATCACTACTCTTATTCAATCAGAAGTTAAGGGTTCTTTCTGAGATAGAATTTAAAATCAGTGTTCAGGTTTCTCAACAGAGACCACTTTCCAGCACCTGTCACTTGAATGAGAAGGCTTTTCTATATCCAGAGTAGATTTTATTTGATGGATCCCAGAATCACAAGCCATAACCTACTGAACAGCCTGAGGGCTGGAGTCTGAACAGCAACAAACAAAATAACTTCAGATATGTGTGAATAAATTGAAGCTGCGCTTACAGAATTTAGAGCCACTTGAATTCTGCAAGACAATTCTCTTCAGTTTTACGTCAGTTCCAAAGCAGAGCTTGTTTGTCATGGTTTCGTTTGCATTTACACTCTTGGGAACAGGTTTTTGTTCACAAATGTGTTTCAAGGAAGAACTGTACCTTTCATGAGGAGCAGCTTTTCATGGCCAACAATATTGCAGAGACACATACATTCTCTCTGAAACATTTCAGCTATTCAGACAAGACAGAAACAATTCCATAGGACTGCATGACTAAGTTATGAAAAGTGAACAATCACTCTGCATTAATCTGGTTTCTCCAAAGAAATTAAGTAATGAATTTTTTTCACCCTGATTAAGCAGTGATCACTGTGAATATTCAAAGCAGGATAGGTTCTTTCATGTGTTGTTATTAACAAGAAAGGCTAATTTATTCTTGCTTAAGGTGGGCAAAAATAAGTTGTTGAGCTCTGGTACTACTACAAAACTATTCTGTGATCCAATAAGGGACTGGAATATAACACTGAATATTATTCACTTATCTTTGAAGCAAACAAAACTTTTGTAGTCTAATACTACACTCATTTCCCTGCTCAGTTGTTAGCATGTCAAGTGTTCACACTGGACTTTAAAATGAATTAGAAAGCTCAAGAGTATATCAACATTTGCAGCATAAAACTGTGTTCTCTTTGATCATTCAAGCTTTCCATCACTCTAGGTGGTCCTAACTAATAAGGAACTGTGATCCTCTTCGCTACTTGATTCCAGTAGCCACACAACAGGCCACATGCAGTTAGTGCTTGCCATTAGTGTTTCAGTCAAATTCCAACACTTACCTACAGATTTATGATCCTTTTAATTACATATTTATAAATCATGTCACTATATGTATGGGAAAAAAGAGGTCTCTTCTAAGGATTTGAAAATTCTGCATCTTTTTCTTTGGGATATTTTTCCCCTCAAGACAAAAACCTGTGCAAGTTTTTTATTGTATCTGTGTTATTGAGCAGGGGGACTGCTCTAAGTTCCACACAAATATGAACTACGAAAAATAGAACTCTTTGATTTTCTCCAGATATCATATGAAGTTCTTTGTATAAGAATCTGGTTTACAAATCTGACATGCCTGTGCAATGCCCAAATTGTCAGCATTCAATCCTATATCTGTGCTTCAGCAGCCCTTGTCTGCCTAACACTAACAGCTGACTGCTGAGCACTTGTCTGCTGAGCACTAACAGCTCTACTCACTTGTGCTGAGAACTCTGAGAAACACCTGCAGAGAAGGAAGGGCCAGCTCAGAATTAAATACACGCTTCTGATGGCACTCTTTTCCCATGCAGCTATTCCATAATGAGTTTAATATGATTCTGAATCTTTGAACAATGATGATTGCACACAGAACACCAGTTAATGTGTCCTGTCCCAGTAAAGGAGAGGCTGTGGCCATAGCATAACAGTCCCATGGAGCAGACACCCAGGTGTGGAGCTGTATGGAGATGTATGTATGTCTTGTTGAGGTATTAAGGTTTAATGACAAATTAGAAGGGCTGATAATGAAATTGTTGTGACAAACATTCCTTCTGGAAGGAGTTTAAAGCAACTTTAACCAGGCAAATCCTCCTTAAATGTCTATCCTGTACATATATAGAAAAAAATCTGGTAAATTTGAGATTATTGAGAAGGAAGAAGTTGCCAAAGGGAAACTTTGTTTTATAACTGATCTCTATGAAACCTTAGTATCTGTCTTGCTTTGATTATATGTTGTTTGGCTGACCTCATAATCTTAGAAAACACCTGTTTGTGATTGGGTCATGGACAGGTATGTGAGTTACAGCAAGCCCTTTTGATGCATAAATAATTGCTGTTTTAGAGGTTTATGCTAGTTACCCCCTCTCCCCAAACCTTGTGCAGGCAGGAATTTATGTCACCATCTCCCCTGGATAGAAATGATTTGCAGCTTACAGATAAAGGGTGGTCAACAGTTCCTGCTGTAGTATCTACAGCACCTAAGGTTGAGCCTTACTCCCAGCTCAGGTATTCCTTTGGGATACCTGGTTAGGCTGGATTATCTGATTCTGGGTTTTTGTGGTGCTCTGAATGACTCATGCAGAGTGCCAGCAATCTGGAGCACTGACCACTAATTTTAAGCACCAGTTAGCTGAAAAAAAAAATTTAAAATTTGACTTTTTTAGTTTCATTGCCATACACAGTCCCATAATTCCACACACTCCTCAGAGTTTGGGTTAAACCCCCCTGGCTATTCATATGATAGTGAAACACAGATTTGAGACCATCATTTTCTACCATTTTAATGTGGAAGTGCAAATTTTAAATAATTGTGAAAGATATGAACTTAAAAGAGGGAAGATGTCTGCTTTAAGAGAGGAATGACAGTGGATTTGCTCTGAGCTGCCTGGGATCATTTAAAACCAATGAATTAAAAATCTGATAGTTGGTGAGAGCCATAATTTACACTACAGAGGTGATAAAGCCTTTTGTGTTCCTATTTGCAAAGAAAGCATTAAACTGCAGTGATTTTTGATTTTTTTTCTTCCCACCAGGGAGAAATGTGAAACTCAATTTTACCCCCGATTGGTAAGGTGCTAATTTGTCTGACAAGTTGTTGGAATCTCAGCATGTTTGAGGTATCCTTGATGTATCAACACCTTCATGCTGAATGAAGGATGCCTTTAATGTGTAAATGTTTAGTACATATCCTATATCTCATTAGCCAAGAACAATACAAACCACACACAGGCAAGAAGGGTCAGAAGCAAGCTCCAGTCAAAGAGAAAAATCTTTTATGTTCTAATTAAATGAGCAAACATTTGGAATACATCTCTTTTGCAAACAGTTTATCAAAAAATGCACTTGAAATTCACAGCCTCACTCGAATTCCAAAGCCCTGATGAGTCTAATATCAAATGATATTGGATTTGAATCCAAGTACCATGTAACACTGATGTCTTCAAGTTCTTCTTACTGCATGCAATATCACAAATCATTAAGATGAGTAGAAGAAAAGCAGTTGTTAATAAACCCACCAAGATATACTTCTCCAAACTGTGTCTGTTAGTCTAACCCTTCATAAGTTATATGTAACTTTAGAAATTTAGCTTCATGGACTATTTTGTGGAAATGGAAAGTTTTCTAGGGAGAGCTGAGGGATGCTGGTGAGGTGGAGTGAGTTCTTTGCTGGATGCCTTCTAACAGGACTTACCTGATTGTGAGGTGAGCAAGGGGATGGCTCTGGCTGAGGGCATGGGGGATGTGTTCACACACTCTCACATGGATATCCACCCTGGCTCTGCTTCAGGGGGTACCTCTTGCTCCTTCTGCACCAAAGCATAAGGTGGACATGGGCCCACAGGGAGAAACATAGAGCTTCTGCTCCGTTTGGAGCCCTTGCAGGTGGATACCTGTTCTACCCAGCCTTTGCTGTGGTCCTTGCCAGCAGTCCCCTCCCTGCAGGCCACATGGGCACACTGGTGTGCTGCAAACTTCTGGCTGCACACGAGAGATTAGAGATGCTCTTTTCACTACTATTTATCCACATTGCATTACATCAGTCTCATATTTGTCAGTTCAGTTGCAATTGAGCCCTGGTCCTGTATATGGGTTCATTTCTTCTTTCTGCTTTTCTTTTCCAGAGGTTGATCCCTTTGAACTGCTGAAACCTGATGAATTGCAATCAATAGTCTGTGAAACAATAAGGTCAGCAGTGCGAAGATTCAGATTTTCTGCCTTTAAATGCAGACTGCTGTGCTGGGCCACTGAGGTGAGTCTGACCTGAGCTAACTGCCTGATAGAAGAATGGAGTGGGAGGAAAGGGATTTAAAGTACCTGGAGACATGTAGAGCTGTTAGCACAGTGTCTGTCCTCTTCACAGAGATAGCTCGGAGAATATGCTGTGTAAACTTACAAAAGATGTGACTGACAAACGTCAGTTTCTTGTTAAATGCAAGACTTGCATGAATGACAGAAGTGTTATAGGGTGAAATGCTTTGATATGAAATGCAAGTTTGGATTCAGTTCCTAATAGGCAATAAATCAAGGCTTCTCAGCTGGATCTCAAAATATAGCTGGCACAGCAGCTCTAAACACTTTGGGTGACTTCTGTGCAGATAGACATGTTATATGGGCTGTACAGAAACTGGCATCCCTGCAGTCTAACCTGTCCCAAGTGGATCAATGCTGACTGATAGATCCATTTAATTTGATTTCCATGAGTAAAGTAGGACCTCACAGAGGCTCCATTGCACCCAAGTTTATGTTGCACTCCCAAAAGAAAACAATTGCAAGGATGAGGCATTTAATTGATGAAATGATGCAAAGGGAGAGATTTCCCCCAGATTTTGACCAACTGGCCTAAGTGTGATCCCAAAGAGCACTGAGGTATTCAGATATAGCACAGGCAGTTACATTCACATTAACATGTGTCTGCTGTTGTTTGACTAAATAATAGAGAATATAGCTGTGAATATATTCACATACACACAAAAATAAGAGGAATTTGTCCAATATGTGAGTAGGGCCAGGCTAACAGTACCCCACTGAGAGTAGCAGTGAGTGCCTGGGTCAGTGGGTGAGTGGCAGAGCTGGGTGGGGACAGCTTTATGGGCCTGGGTTAGAAGGGAGAGTGAGCCTTCATAGTCAAGAACTTGCACAGAGCACTTAGCCCTTAGAGAGAAGAAAGAAAATGCTTTTTGGCTAAAGGATTGAAGCTTCTCTTGTGCTTTGAGGCTATCATCTCATTAGCAGTTTGTCTGAAATTACTGGTAGAGTGATTACAGGAGTGTTGTGGCAAGGATTCCAAGTTCACAAGACAAACCCCATGCGAACCAGCCACAGCAGCTGGGTGTTGCGTTTGGTTGGTGAAAGCTCTCTGGATTAGTTAGCTTGTGTAAATACTTCTGATCATGAAGTTGCTGTAGGCTTTACATGACTTCACTGTGCTGGTCTCAAATTCATGTATCTACTACTAAAACAATTTTCTAAGTACTGTTAAATATTTTCCTTGTATTAGTGCCTGGGGCTAAAATCAGACAAGCTGCAAAAATTAGCCAGTCCTGACAAGGTTCAATTTCTGCCTGAAATTAAATTAGTTGGCATCAAATTGAAAAAAAACCTACTGTAATAAGTTTTCTAGTTGAGAGTGACCAAAACAGGTCACATGAAGAAACATGACAAATAAATAAAGATAGAAAGAAAAGGCTAGGAAGATAGAGCAGGTATGTCAACATATTTTGCATGGACAGTTTGACTTTCTCACTATATTCATTTACTTTATGACACACAGTTTCATGTCACAGTAGAAGTAATCTTAACAAGCTCAAAATTCTGTTGCTGACATAAAACAACAGGGATGAGATTTACGAATTTAACTTTAAATTAGGTGCCTGTACTGAAAACAGTGGGAGCTGGGGGAACCTGAATATACTTGCAGATCTTGTGATTGTTCTGTTAAAACACAATTTTTCAACTTTACAGATAAAGCTCTGGCTTTGTTAGGGTAATGATCACAGAGCACTTGTCTACTCCTAATTGATACAAGTAAATATTAATTTCAGATCTGAATCCAACCCTCAGATACCTACATATTTCTTAGTGCAGATATTGAAAAAATTAGCAAGAATGCACGTGCAGAATTGGGAAATCAGACCTGGGTGCTTGGAATTGCTCCTGGGCCATAAGAATATGCAAAGCAGAGCACTGCTGGTTTCCTCTGGCTCATTTCTAGTTTTGGGATTCCAGTAGTCAATGCTAAACGCAAACCCCTCAGCGCCGACCCCTCCTACATTTCCAATTGCAGCTGCACATTCTGAGTGCTGTGAAAGCAGATCTCAGAACACAGTGTGATCTGCAAACATATAAACAATACATGAGCCACAGTAACTGTTCAGGTTTGGAATGGGTATCACAGCTCACAAAAAAGCCATACTTTGAAATGAAAATGTGAATATGTATGAAAAGATAAACTAGTGCCTTGGCTTCTGTGAAGCATTTTGCCCCCAATACCAAAATGTCACTGCCTTATATAGAGCTACAGAATTTATTCTCTCTATCTCTCATTAAGGGTGTTTGCCTGCATAATGTTGGGATCAGCTGTAGCTGAAACAAAAATCACACTTATCCCAAACCCATATTTAACCCCATTGCTGCTGGGAAGGTCTGGCAAAGTCTCTCCTTTTTTCTGGGCATTTTCCATTGGAGCATCAATGGTGTAAGTTCAGGTAACAATTGTTTGCAATGCGGAAAATGCTGCCAAGGAGAGCTGGATGGGCTTTCTAGCTGCTCCAGCTGTTTTCCCTGTCAGGTTTCTGGAAGCCTCATGGGGTGCACTGGGATATGCATGTGGCACTGGGTGCGCATGGTAGTGCTGGGACTCTGAGCAACACTGCAGAAGCCATGGCTTTGCTCCTGGATATATCTCCTCAGCTCCTTGTTTTGCCAGATAGCAGACACTGCATTACCAATCTCTTCTTCCATCTCTAGACTCCTTTTCCTTTCCTAGCATACAGGCACATGCATATTATCAACATAAACTTTCACAAACTATAAGACTTAATACTATTATATTTTCCTACTTTAAGGAAACTTATTCATGGTTAACTAAATCTTCAGCTGACTTAGAGCACTGCAATTCATTGACTCAGCAACATAGTCAAGACTATACCCCCTGGGTGGTTTTTTTTCCCCACAAAACTTCCCAGGGTGCAGGGGGTCCTTTTCAAGGCTTGTATCTATCTAAGGCATTTGAAGGTCAAGCCCAAGTGGTCTGTGGAACTGCTTTGAACGCTGAAATCAAATTCTTCCCAAACTGGTATTGCCTGGTAAGGAAACAATCTGCTGGATGTGGATATAACAGATATCTGAATAAGTGGCCTGTTTCTCTGGGTTTGTCCTTGGGAGCAAGCAGGGTGACTTTTGTACTCCTGGAGAGTGGGTCTAGGACACAGCCTTTTTACTGGAGAAACCAATGAAAGATACCCAAAATTTCCCCTTGACATAAAATAAGGCTTCCTGGAAACTGAGGCAGAGCCTAACCAGTGTTGAACAGATCCACTGGTGATTTTAATTCACTTCAAACAGAAACTTCATGTGTATGAACAGTACTCAAAGAATTTTGTTTCAGTTTTTCTAAGGGGAAACCTGGACAGAACTTAGGACATAAACCTCTTGGCCACTTGGCACTGATGCCAGATTTATACAAGGTGACAGATTTTCCTTAGGCATGTAAATGAAATAAGAGACAACTGAAAGCTCTCACCATGCAGAGCTCCTAATGACACTTGTGGACAAGCTTCTTTCAAATCTCTAAAATTTCAGAACATTTTAAAATTTTGCCAATGGCCTATAAAGACCAAAAGGGAGCTCGGCAAGAGCTGAGCTTGTGAGCAGCATACAGACCCTCCCTTCTCACTCCCCTCATTCTCTTCTGGTTCCCCCTGGCACAGAGGAACTGCTCTGGTTTCTCAGGGACAGCATTTGGTTGTTAAATTCATTTCTCACTGGGGCCTTTCCCTGTTTTCCAGGCTACTTCAAAATGACAGGCAGAACCAAAATCCCATTCAATTAAAAGCAAGTAAAAAAGGAAGATGAACTCCTAGCAAACAAACAAAAACAGTTTGAAATTTTGACTTAAAAAGCACGGCAGTATTTTACCAGCAAGGACTGAATTCGTTAATGCTGCCTTATTTGTGCTACCATTAAGAGTTTTTCACTGTTACTGTTCAAAAGCATTTTTAGAACCTGCTGTTTTACTGCTCTGAAATAGCTCTACCCAGGAGTGAATCTTTGCATTTATTTTCAAAACAATCAATTCTTCCACATGTAGGACTTCATGCAACTTCAGTCTTCAAAGACAAAAAATACCAGGCTTCCTTATTCTAATCACTTTTCTATTCATCATCTCCTCCCACATTTCCTTTTCTTATTTGTTGTCCAGCAGCAGTTCCTATGGTTGTGTGCTGGGGTAACATGCACATACATGCCCTTGTGCACACACATGAATAGGTTCAAAGAATACAGACCAGTACCTTTTAATTCCCTTATAAATTCTCAACTAGTTTTGTTTCTCCGTATCTTCTCCTTTTCTTTTTTCTATTTCCTTTCCTTTTTATCTGCCCACCTTCTCTGCTAGTATTTTACAATGCTGTTCAGTGCCTTGATACTCTGAATCCAGGGTTCACTGCAGTCCTGAGTTGCTCTCATTGCCAGTGCATCTTGACATGGAGCACTGTCATTGCAGAAGCCTGTGACTTCCATGATGTTATCCTTAAACCATTTTGACCCAAACAGGCCCAAATTTAGGCTGTTACTGTAGTATGGCAACTCAGACCTGATCTAAAAGACCATTAAGAACATGCTGGATATTGGAGCTGGAGTAAAAAGCATGCTTTTGTTCTGAAAAGTGGGAGTCCTACCAGAGCAGGCTCCTGTGATGCAAATTCAGATGGACTCAACCACCTCAGCACCTCTGACTGGCATTCAAGCCAATTTTGTGACTTTGGCACACAGGTATTACACAGCTACGTGGGTTAATAATGTGAACAGACAGGAAGCAAGAAACATTAATGCTGTACTAACAGCATAATTCCCATACATCCTTGGCAAAGCTTGTGCACACTGACAGTCTAACAAACACATCCTGCTCAGGAGAACGTTCCTGTCCTAAGTGCTTCCGTACCTTTCCAATATGCTGGTCTGCAGTTGCAGTCTCTATGCTGAAGCAAGCTGCAAAAGCATTGAAGAAATAGTTTAGAGGGATTAAAATAAAGAACAGAGGTAAAATAAATGTGGAAAACCTAAATGAGGCTCGGGATGTCATCACAGCCCGAGGCAGATGGTGTCACAGCCTTCCCCATCTGAGTAGAGCGTATGAGAGACTTCGGTAAACGGCCGCACACGTGGGTGGCAAAGGTTCGAGTCAAATGGTTTGGGGATTTCTCAGGGTGATTGTGCGGTAACAGGTAATGTTTTCAGGATAAGATAAAGAACTCATGGTAGATTCTGGGGGAATGTTTTTCCTTTGCGTGTAGAGCAGCGGATGCGGGGAGCGGCAGGAGTGCTGGTGGCTGCGGCAGCCGCGCAGGCACTGAGCGCTGTGGCCGAGGCGCTCCCGGCGGCCGCGAACCGCGGGGCCAGCGGGCAGCGCCATGGCACCGCCTCGGCCGCCACCTCGCGGCCAGCGCCGGAACTGCGGCCGGCAGCGGCAATGATCCACCGTGGTTACAGAGCACGGCCGGGCCCGAAGCCAGGGAAAACTCCCCAAACTGTGGCTCATCTTCATTTCAACTGGGAGTCAAATCTCATTTTAACTTCATGCAGCATGAGTAGTGTGCAGGCACACTACTCATGCTGTTAATTGGTCAGGATACTTTGACACCATGTAGCAAGGCAAAGTTATAGAATTATTTATTAATCTCTTTTCTCACTCGTTTCTTTTGTACCAACCTGAGAAAGGTACTAAAAGTGGGAGGCAGGAACCCTGTGTGCATTTCTGAGGACAAGCTTTATTACTTCAAAATATTAATAGGAAAAACAAGTAAAATAACAAACCACATCTGCTGCATCTCAGTTGTTAAACTGCTGCTGTCAGTCAGTGTAATTCCCACCAGCTAACAATAAAAATGTTTTGACATCCAATCTCATACACACTTCAATAATAGTTACCTAACAGGAATTTTCTACTATGGAAATATTTCTTTCTCTACTCTCTTAGAATCATGAAAAAGTTGACATGCTACGAGTCCCGTTATAAAGGGCACCCTGTCAGGGACAGCAGTCACCAGAGCAGCTCTGTAAATTGCGATGTACAGAGCAGTCATGTACAATACCACTGTTATATTTCATAATAAAAACCAGCTTATCACCAGGGACAGGCGGCTTTAGTTTCTTACAAAAAATACCACCAGACCAGACAGTGCTTGTAATTGGAAATTTAATGTCTCCTAGTTCTTTGGCTAGTTAAGCTTCGTTCAGGCTGTACCCTGAGCAAACAAGGAGAAGGTTTTCTTTAGGCAATTGCAGAGCTAATGGCTGCCCAGCTTATGCTTAGCTCTACAGTCATTAACAGCATCCAGCACAAACAGAGTCTGACAACTCCTCCATTCCCAGCTCCAGAAGGCAACTGAAACCACAGCAGCCTTGAGTCACTTGAGCTGCATTTGCAAAGAAGCTGGACTGTGCGGAGGAGCTCTGCTGATCCAGGCTCTCCACCATACTTCTGCTTGCAAAAGTCAAGCAGGGATGTGGTTTTGCCTCTGCATGGAAGGGATCTGTAAATGATTTGAAGGTTCAGAGTTCAGGGGTGGTTTGGAAAAACACCCGCCGGACTGCAATGCCTGCAGGAGAGCCGTCTGGTTTGGTAGGGTGTCTCTGGGTATTTCTGGCATTTCACCTCCTGACTGAAGTCAGAAAAACTCAAAGAAAGAAAGAATATGAAAAAATACATCCAGACACTTCTGAACATGGAAACCAGTTTCCTAATGTTTGGTCAAAGGCAGAAGTCAGTTCTTGTTTCTTTGAATTAGAAAACATTCAGAGCAGTTTCCTTTCAAATATTAGATAAGCTGCACAAATAGCTGCCCAAAAATCAGAGCCATCATTCTTGTTCATTAGATGTGTGCAACACACATCACTCCTGATTAATTACAGTGAGATGTCTCCAGCTCTGTCATATGCGTCCAGATCTGCTTCCATGCTGCCTCCTTGGAGTAAGTCCGTGTCATCATTCTGCAGACTTGTGCCACTGAGAGGAAATGGGAAAGGCTGAGTGCCATGGGCATCCCCCTCTGCCTCTGCAGCTCTGGCTCCTGGGGATTTAAGAATAGAAGGTGAGCTCCAGGGGGTGAGATACAGCCACTAGTTTTGTTACTGGCATAATATCCCCTGTTAGAGATACAATTCCCACATGCCTTTCCTAGGCCATCACATTGCAAATAGTTCTGGGGAGTTCTGTAATTCGCCTCAGCAGTATACACAAACATTCCTTAATGCATGACTTTCATGCTGTCTGCCTGCTTCCAGGATTTTCACTGGGTCACTGCACTGGTGCTGATGCATTCCCTGGGGCTGCACACACGTTGCCATGCGGCCAAGGGCAGGGGAAACCTTGCTATTTCAGTTTGAGTTGATTACAGGTTTTTTACTGAAACACGCTTTTTCTTTTTTTTAAAGAAAACACTGAGTCACAAAAACTTAAACTTACCTTTTAAATAGATTGATTTTGAGGGGAAAGTTTCCCAGATGGAGTGATCTTTCTGTATAAAGAAAAAAAGGAATTCTTCCATGACTGGGGCATTTGCATGTGGGTGCCCTGTAGCCAGCAAAGTGCAGTGAGTTGTGAAATAACAGTCACTGAGCCTAAGAGGGAATCAAGCAGGGCAAGGGTTTGCACGTACTTTGCAGACTAGTTTCTAAGACTTTGGATTGTGGTCTCAGCATACTCTGCAAATCCATTTTGTAGAGCTAATTAGAAGTTCTGTGGGTCAGAGAGGGAACCTCCTAGGCCAGCATTTAGAGCAACTGGGTGAGATAGGACCAGTCACACTCCCAAGCCAGTCACAGGAATGACCTGTGCACAGGTATCTCCCATGCAACATGCCAAGGGGTGATGCTACTCTCTGTTCAGCATGACATGGAGGCAGAATCAAATGCCTCAACTCTTTTTTGTGATGCAGCCTTCCTTGTTTCTTTCTACCCCAATGTAACACAGATGAATAGACTTAAAAATGGGGTATCTATTTATAATCTCATTTTCCTCACCTTCATCTTGCCCGCTTTTAAATGCTCCTGTGTGTTGCACAATTGCCTTGAAAGGACTAATTTTGTTTCATTTCAAAACTGAAGCTGGTGGGAACCAAGGATGCCCTGAAAGTAATTGTATTAACAGAAAGTAGTGCTGTGAGGTCAGGGGAAAGTGCAGGACCTGAGTGGTCAAAATACCATCAGCCGCGTCATGAAAACAGATGTGCTCTGTAGCTCCTTACTGTGTATGGGGAATAGGCTCAAGATCAGGGTGTACCCTGAACAGCTTAACATAGGTTTTTGTCCTGTTCTTTCACTTTCTACCTTTCCTTTCAGAAGGGAACCTAGTTGTTTGCTTTTTTTTTTTTCCTCTCCCCACTTGGTTTTCTGGTCACTGTGGAAAACTCTCTGAAGTTAGTGTACAGAAATTCTGACTGATTTAAAAAACCCCAAACACCAAAAAGCCCAAACTGTCCTCATTTTCTCTATTTAAACCATATGTTGAATGATAACCATTTAAGTAGGAGGAAAACAAAACCATATTTCACTGGGTTCTAGGAAAGCTCTGAATGGATGACTTTTCTATCAAGGTTTTATGTGCCCTATCCAAACGCCCAAAAACTTGTGCTGTACATCAGATTTAAAGTGAGCTGTTGTATTACATGTCCAGAGGTGACTGCATCAATGACAGTGTGCACAGCTTGTAGCCCCTGCATCAGGATTCAAGGCTCATGCTCTGAATGAATTTCTGGGTGGTAGAGAACAGTTGGTTCAAGATCCAGAAGTATTATGGGTTATTTCCAGTGTGTTTTAAATCTGCACAGGATGAGCTCTTGAGATTCAGGTAACAGCAATACAAAGTGCTCCTATGTTTTCTCATACACTCAAAATTAATGTGAATTTTGCACCCCAGTCTTCCTCTTGGGTTAGGGGCTGTCATTGTCCTCAAAAGGACTATTTGCAGTTATACTTGTCTTTTCTTAATTAGGTCAGGTTCAAGTTTGTACTTGAATTTGATTTCAATTCAAATCTAGCCCCACATACTGCAATTTTTACTTATCCTAATAAAAAAATTACAGATAATGTAACACAGAACCAGGAAGAAAAGGTCTTGTTTGTAGAAAAAAAGTTCCCTGATGCCAGAGAAGTGAGGGAGTCTGACAGGCTAACTTGTAGTGTTCATTCTTGCTTAGCTACAGTGAAGATAGATTAAGGATAAATTACTCAGTGAACAAATGTCTTGTTTTCTCTGTGACTCCACCTCTTTTGGGCATCCTGCCCTGTCCCCACCCCTTACACTTGTCTGCATGTCTTAATGGCAGTATTCATGCAGCTGGTAATTTATGTGTCTGAAAGAGAAGATTTACACAGAGCCTTCCCTTCAGTTATTCAGAAAATCTGAGATTCAAGAATGTATGTGATTTGTCAAGTCCCAAACTTCAACTTAAAAATCATAAACATCTTAAGGGCTGGGCTTGAATGAAATTTTAAAAGGAGTAATTTCAGCTAGAAGTTAGTTCTTAGGTCCTCACTTTACACCTAGTTACAAAAGTTTGTCTTCAAAATACAATGCCTATTGTAACATAAGCACAGAGTCATTTGGCTATGACTTGGGCAGTTTGGTGTTCTGTTCTGGAAGACAGACGGAGCCGATCCTGTTACTGAAATCTCCTTGATTCTCTTGGTGTCTGGTGTCATAAACATGAATTGTTAATTTCATATTACTCATAACAGGCACACTGTGAATGTTTGCAGAGTTTATAGGGGATCAGTTACAAATGTGATTATACCAGCCATTCCTCAGGACTGACACCAGTTTCAAATTAGAAGCTGACAGGCCTCACCTGCTCCTGAGTTCACTGACAGGTCACCTTCTTGTCATTTTCGCTGTCCCCCCTCAAAACGACATCTGCGTTCATAAAGGGACAGGGAGGGACTCGAAGTTGTTAGAATTGTTGCAGAATAAGAATAAAGTGTCATCTACTCCAATAATGTAGTGCTCAACTTTGGCCTTTCAGACAGCTTGATGCTTGCAGCCCCTGACAATGTTTCCAGCTACAAGAATAGCTGGATCCAAGGGTCAGCAGTTGTTCCCTCTTCTCCCTGTGGATGTGAGGCATTCGGCTCAGCCTGAGCCACAGGACATAGACAACCTCAGAGAAAAGGAAAGAGCTTGTACAGTGCTTTTTCTTTCCTTCATTTAGCATAATACCTGTAGATAAACAAACATTCCTTACAGAGGCTGGTGTTACACATCCATATTTTTAAACAAACAATGTGTGAAAAACAGAAGGTAAATATTGCTCAACAAACAACTGGATAAAAGAAAATGAAACTTTTTCAATTTTTTGAAACCTATTCCTTCATAATAGAATATTTATCACATTCACTCAATTTAATGGAATGAAGCTAGCTAAGTCAGTCCAATTCTTGTACCCTTGAATTTCTCAAAACCAGGAAAATAGACTGCATTTTAAAGTACAGACTTTGGGATTACTTCTTATTTCTGTCATTAAAAAATGGAAATAACAGATCCCAACAGTGTCAGACTTTAAGTAGTTATTTAATGTATGTTTGCCAGCTATGGAACAGTTGTACAGATGTCTTCTTAAGGCCTGGATTTTCCAGGAAGTAAAGGAAATGTAGATGTATATAATCCCAGTGAAGTTGCCTGGCACATTGTGCGCAGAGAGGAAGGTCTCTGAGTTGTGGGATGTTGCAAGCTCATGTAAGTGAGGCTGCTGGGAAAAGAGCACAAACATATTTGTGAGAGAGAGGGTAGGCAGGGATAAACAAGATGCTGAATTACACTTTGCCAAATGAAGGGCACAGGGCAGCCAAGGCAAATAATTTTTTTTTCCCCTCCCTAAATCAGACCTTTATTTTTGGCCTTTTATTTGTGGCTAGCGGAGCTGTAAGGACATTCAGTTATCATAGTTGCCATCATTCTCTGAAATCTGTCCTTGACTTTATTTGCTGGTCCAAGAAATATACTAGTATTGGCATTTTATCTATATTAACTAAACATAAGACCAGATTCCTCATGGTGTAAACAAGCATGACTTCAGGAAAGCAATGCTGATTCAGGCCACCCGAGTGTCTGATTCTTCATGTAACAGGAACCATGCTAGAAGAAAGTGAACAGAAGCAAATATTTGTTATAGAAACTCATGTCACCAACATAGACTCTCCTCCCAGCATTCAGCAGGGAAAAAAATATAGCTAAGGTAGATTTACAGAAGCCACCACTTTTCTTTTAATGATTTGGATATTGATCATTTTTAATCTTCTTCTCAGAACAACCAGGAGATCTATTACAGCTTGAGCCAGCCATGAAAAGTGGGTCCGTTCTTTAACCTGCCCCAATTCACTTGGACATATTTTATATCTCCAGGGATTCAGCCACGAAGTCCATTAGAGCATCAGATGCAGTGAGGTCAAATCAATTGTCCATACTGCAGACAAGGTAACCATCATTTACTGTAATTCTCCCCCGTCATGGTAGAGGAGAGGAAAGGTTAAAAGCTGTATTACCATGAGGCTGTCTCATCTATCTTTCAGTATATTGGTAATACCTAAACATTGCTTAAAGAACTGAATGTACAATCTTAAATCTGGGCTAAACTGGATTTAATGGTTAGATTGCCAAATCAACAAATTTGCTAATGATTTTTTTCAGGTAGGAGCAGAAAAAAAGAGCACTTTTAAAACAAAATGCAAAAGCCTTTAAATATACTGTCACATCTGACACAACACATCCAACGCTATATGGAGTGTTCATCTCGGGATGCCCTGAATGACTGATATTTATCCTTCCCCATATGTAGATATATTTACCTATGAAGTAATTTGCTGTCATGCCTTTAAGCTGGAGATGCTACGGCAGACCAAAAACAAAAGAGGAAGTAAATTCAGGATATATATTTTGCACTGTAAATCAAGTCCTTATGTGTTTGCACTCCAGGATGGGCAATAATAATTGACTGAAGCAATCACTGCTGTGGGAAAACAAACGTGCTGGCCGTGTCGCAGCTGAAGGTCAGGCCTGATGACACAGTAAGCACCTGAACTCTCACTGACTCCTGGGAGCGGCGGGTGCCGAGCGCCTCCCGGAGCTCTCCTGACGGGGACAGATTTACGCGGCCGCTGGGGCTGGGATGAGGATGCTCCCCGCTCCCGCCCCCCGCTGCTGCCTCTGCGGAGTCGTTTGTTTCCATTACGGTGCCGCGGCATCTCTGACTCCTGCGCTCCGTGCGGTAACTGCAGGAAAGCGGAGAGAAAAATGCGGTTCTGTGCCAGACTGAGTGCCCCTCCTCCTTGGAACCATTGCACCGGGGCCCTGACTAATGTCACAGGGGCTGCTGGACACATTGGGGACCCATGCCTACCCCTGTCCTACCTGTGAGGGCTCGAGCACCGTGGCCAGGCCCTTGTAGGAATCCTCTGCTGTAGACTGAAGTGGCAATGAAGCTCAGATTTATTCACTTGCCTGTTTGCCTTTTCTAGATTAATTTTTTCTCTTTCCCTGGATTTCTTTAATCTTGAGATTTCTTTTTAAAGTAAGTGCTTGAATGAAGGAGCTATTGACATTTTCCGTATTTCAGAAATCTTTTCACAGCTGTAGATATGAGTAAATTTATTTTTGTGTTTCAGAAGCTGAGTTGCTGAGCAAACATACCCATGTATATGAAATAGAGCTGAAGTAGTAAGAAGGTAATTAAGCAGTTATTCTGGTATAAGTTTATCAAATGTATTTCTGTGGCTGACATACATATTCTTCGCAGGAAAAAATGTGATGAATGTAGGAGGAGTGTAAGAGTTGGTGTAGGTTGCAAATTATTAAATATTTTTTATTATAAAGCATATTTTTAAGATTTTAGTAAGGTTTTAAAGCCCCACACAGTAAATTCTAACTTCAGATAATATGGGTATTCAGTAACTGTAAAAAGAAATGAGCAAACGTTTTGTGTGTGCTGAAGGAAAGATAAATGTGCTTTAGATTAGGTGTTGCATACCATTCTTAACTGCTTTTCCTCTTTTGCTCCTTCTTTCTATGGTTTACCTTACCACAGAGTCTGTGAGGGTCCTTTTCCTCAGTTTATGTTACACTATCACCTCTGAATTCATCCCTCTGAATGTCTCTTCCCAGATCCTCTGCTAATGCTCATAACAGTGCAGATTGGAGATGTTCAATAGAAGTAATGCCACTCTTTAAAGAATTAAGCACTAAATCAGATAATGTTTTGTTCATTTTAATATAGAAACTCAGAAATAAATAATGGGAATGTAAATCTAAGAAGAAATTAATTGATCCAAGTCTGGAAAGAAATGAAAGATTGGAGAGTTGCTTTACTTTGTAATAGCTCAAAATCAGGGCTGCATGCAGCTTGCATGGTCTGTTGGGTTCCTTGTTCTGGAGCACTCTGAGATAACTCTCAGCTGAGCAGTCCCCTCTCTGCTGGCACATGTTCTGCAATGCTAATTCGGAGAAGGGTCCACTGGGTTTTTTAACTGAAACCAGAGTCTCAAAAAGATCAGACAAGCTTTGCTGTTCTTTGGCTTCAATGGATATCACAGTCCTGACTGAAAAAGCACTGAACTTAATAGAAAGGCTTTGGATCTGGAAAAATGCTTACTGAAATCAATGAGAGAAAGAGCTTTTATTCCAGCAGTTAACACTTCATCCTGGCCCTTTCCTCAGTAGATACAAACATTGGCCCTGCAATGCCCAGTCATGTTTCTCAGATCAATATGACAAACTAAGGGATGTGTATTTACTATCTGTTCTGTTATCATCACACGTCAGATCAGACTTTTGAAAAATAACTGTTTGATTTTACAATAATTCTGCCCTATGCAGCAAACAAGTGTATTTTAAAGGAAATCTGTTTAACCAGGAAAATCACTAAGGAATTTCTCAAGAGTTATATATAGCTCATAGCTGACAGACTTCCTTAAAGAACTCCTTTTTCTATGTCTACAGTAATTAAATTAAAACTTGTCTTTTTAGTATTTGATGTTGGCATGTTGCATTTAGTTTAATTTTCTCCAAATGCTAAAGAGATTGTGACGGTTATGGGGAAGTAGTTAGGTCTTGTGAACATGAGAGAGGGTCAGAGTCTCTGAATTTGTCATAAGGTAACACAGTCAGGAGACCTTTGTCTCCAGATCGCTCTGTGGGAGTGCAGGAATTGCCTGCTTGTTGCATGAGTAGTCGGTGCCCTGAAGTGGAGCTGGTGGCATGACAACTGTGGAGGTACAGAGACCATCAATGTGGGGCTTTGGGGATGAAATTCTGTAAGTAACCATAAAAGGTGGCTCTGATTACAAAAAAAATGGTGCCATTAGGCAGAGCTGCTCTGGAAGCAAGCAGGAAATGAGCAGAAGAGGAGTTTGTTTGTGAGCCAGTGTCACCCCGGGTGCAGCCTGGCTCTGGCACAGCACAACTCCTCGTGTCCAAGATGAAACAGAAAAGCTCTAGCAGGAGGTTACCAATACAATATTTTCTTTTGGGAAGTAATTCCCTCTGTTAAAATTTAAATAGTCATTAATGAATAGCATCTTACATCTGTATAAAAATATTTCCTACAGTGCTATAGGCCACCAGAGGAAACTGTATGGCCCTTTTTTTCTTTCCTTCTCTTTTTTTAATGGGGTGGTAAGTGTAGATTGCCCAGCTTTTCTTGGCATTTCCAGATAAAGCAAAACTAATTTGAAAAGCTTTGGAGTTTCTCTTCACATTAGCATGCATTTTTATTGATTCAGTTTTGCCATGTGCTGAATCCCCTCCTACTTTTTCCAGTTTACAATATATTCTCCAGTATGTCACTGTGAAGTCTCACTTGTAACAGCTTATTCAGTAGTATTTTTTATCTGGATCTCTTGACTTAGGTGCTCTCTGATGTTCAAACTGGATGAATCACAGAAGAAAGCTGGGCCCTCATGCTTTCATGAGGCCATTTAAACCTTCTGGGCCTGAAATATGAATGAAAAATATGAAAAATCCAAATTGGATATACAGTTTTAATTTCTGCAGATTTTCTGATGTTCAGAATTTGGAAAAGGCCCTGGTGTTTGTGACCAGATGAAAACCAACCAGCATAAAACACAACACACATACAAAGCAAAGCAACGTGATAAATTAAGCCTTTTGGTATTTGCTTTGGAATTGGATTTTGGGCTGAAATTTGTTGTAAAAGTTTTTCAAAGGCTGAGGGAAAGGTACAGCAACCAGTGAGGAAAGTTCTTGCTTTACACAGATCCATCTGCCTTGCCTACAGATCTGTTATTAACTGACTTAAATGATGATTATTTGTCTAAACCAGCAAAACGATGTGAAAATATATTGAACTGAAACATTACCCTGAAAGAGCTCCTATTTTTCTACAAGTTCATTTTGAAGCAATTTGCCAGTTCAAGGACAAAATTTACCAAGATTTTGAAAAACAAAAAAAAGCTGTAGAAATATTTCCATGAACTGGAAGAAAAAAACCTATATGATATTGTCCTCAATGTCCTAATTTCCAGCCCTGAGTTTAGTGTTACTATAACCTGCTAGCTGAGTGGAAATCTGAATGAGAAGTTGGCTTTTAGAAAAGAGAATTTAACTAATTTATTTTCATTACTGACGCTGAGGAAAGTGCAAGCTATGTGACAGGAAAAAAGTTGTATTATTGGAACAGGAAACATTTATGTAAAAGGAGAAAAGGTAAAACATAGGAAAACCCAAGGAAATTAGATGGCTTTTAAATATATTTTTTAACCATGCAAGATATCCCTTTCAGCACAGCATGGGATACAGCATTAATCTTATTTGTCTGTGATCTAAAAAACTATTTCCTCATAGTCAGGACTTTGCTACATTACCTCATTTTTACCCACAGAAGCCAAACTGCTGATTTTTTGGAGACTGTAAGCAATAAATTCTTTTCCATGACAATTAGTTCATTACTAATCTTGACCATGTCTCCAATGAACTAATGAAGAACTTTAATATTGAAAAGCACCTCATAAATCATTTACAATAAGCCAGGAGAAATATTGAGCATTTGTAAATACGACTTCTCTTTGCAGGACTTTTTTCCCGAACCTTTGCTACAATTATCTTTAAATCTCCATGAATGAAACTAAAGAAATGGGAAATCAGGTTTGTAGTAATATTAGTCATCTTACTAATGGATATTCTATAGCTTGTCCTTTTTCCTTTTTTCCACTTCCTCTTACCTGGTCCTTTCATAATTCAGTCAGACAGACTCTTAAATATCCTTTGATTGGAGCCAGTGGGTCTTACAAATGTAATTTATGCAGGAGTTGATGATTTAAATGGAAAAACCCCAAAGTCTTGTGCTTTTAAAAAATGTGAATCTGTCTGGATCTCATTAAGAAAGGTTCTTGATGACAAGAGAAACTCTCCTCTTTTTTGTCCAGCCAAAACCTTGCCAGTGGTGACAGGCAGGATGCTGTCAGCAGGGAGATGCCATGATGACCTCTATGTCAAGACAGAGCACCAGTGCAAACAGTGCATAACACAGGAATTCCAGGCACCAGTGCATTTATCTTAACCCTGACTCTGAGAAACTTCTACAAATCTTAAAAAAAATCCCAAGCACCAATGGTTAAAAAGGGGAGCTGCATATAAATCCTTGTTACTTTTCTGGTACTGTATGGAAATCGAAACGTGACAACTTTGCCTCAGCCTTAATATCTAAGAAATCCTAGGAGAATGAAGGGTGAAAGCAGCCTGCCTCCATTTGTGAACAGCTGAGGCTGGCTGATGGCAAACAGCTTCTGTGTTAATTCGTGGGTAAAGCCCTCCTGGTGCAGGTTGACAAGTTGTTTATTAGCGGGGTTGTAACTTGAGAAGAGATAAGGTTTCTCTGATCTACTCCCTGCATAAATTTCTGCAGTTATTCTATGGAGTTTCATTTTTCCAAAAGGGAGTGCCAGTGTCTCTATGGAAGATTCTATACAAGGGACAGGCTTATTTTATTTTTTATAATTTTTGTGAAATCCACCAGTGTCATCTCCTTTTCTTTCAAATGTGGGATAAGGATATCAGATAATCTGGTTTTCTTTTTGCCTTATCCTGCTCTGTCTTGCAAAGATTATGCTGGTGTGCTTGAGGTGCTCCTATTGATATTTCAGATCTCTCAAGACATCACTCACTGCACCAGATAGTGGTGAACATACCCGACACCTCCTCTGGAAGGAGACAGATTTTCTTTTAAAGAATTTTACTGTTCTAATGGAGAGAAGTACTGGGAAACTTCTTTAACCTGAGGGTTCTAAAAAGATTCAAGCCAGATTCTACTTTCTTCCCCTGCTTGCTGTGTTCAATGTATTGTAACTGCATGAGAAGTGTTCAAAAAGAAGGCCTAGTTCACTATTATAACTGAAAACTTAGCTCACCAGTTCTGATTCTCGTACCTGCTCGCTTGGAAATAAAAAATGAGCAGTGTCTTATTTTTAAGAAAGTATGGAAATTAGATATCGTTTCTGCCTTGTTTCTGCTTCTAGTCTTTTTGAGTGTGTGTGGGAGAGGATGAGAACAAGATAAAGACATCTACAAAGAGAAGTGGAATATTTCCTTGAGACCAAAACAGAAATCATTTACTCCTAGTGTGTATTTTTGGGTGGCTTAGTTGATGCCATATTTACTGCACACAAATCTGAAGGCACCCCAGTGGTTGACTGTGATCAGATGTTTTATGAACAAAGCAGGACTTTATTTTCCTCCCAGAGGTTCCCTGCTGATACCCCTGCTGTGCCCAGCACTTGACCTTGCAGCACTGTGCTTGTATCCTGCTGGAATCCTTCTCCGGGGGTCACTGGGAGATGATGAGAGAGCTCAGGGAACTTGGATGGGCCTTGAAATTAAGCTGTGCTTCCTCTCTTTTCTGTTTTCACTAACTAGATCACATCAGCTTCTGGTTTTAAAATGATGACACAGTTTATGGCAGTATTTAAAAATCCTGAAGTAAAATTTCTATATATTTCTATTAGTTCTGTGTTTAAAGAGATACAAAATCATGAACATTGTACTGACAGAAGACTTACTCTATCTCCATCTCTTATTTGCTCTTATTTTCATCTTAAGCACCTAAATTATTGGAGGACAATACATTAATCAGAGCTCTCACAAGCCAGAATTCTATGTAGCTTGATCACTTTTGGGGTAAAATTTAGCTAGACTGCCTAAAAATGCTTATTGGTCTCTATGGATTTGTGCTGAATTTATTTAATAGAAAGTGTAATATAAAAAGCCCTCTCTGCAGTTAATTAGCCTCCAGGTTATTGCAGGCCCCAAGGCATTGTGTTTGAGTTGTCATTGCTACTTGCAAAGATCAGCAGTATTTAATTCTTGTGTTACACAAAGTAGCTTCCCTATGCTTATCTGGCTAGTGTTAATTCATTGTTTCCAGACTCTATTTTCATTTGCTTCTTGGCTATTAAAGATAGTGCTAGAGCTGAGGAACTTTGCTGAAACCAGGTGTTTTATACTGAGACAGTAGCAGTTTAAATTACGGCAGAACTAAACTTGAAGGTTCCTCCAGAATTATGCTGTTGTAACTGGGGGCAAGATTTGTTCCTGTTACATGATAAAATAAAACAAATAAGGTTCATTCAGACTCCTTTGGGATATGGTAGATCTAATCTTACCAATTATTCCTTTTTTTCTAAGGAGAAAACATCAGGTTTCCTCCATTTGATAATTCTGTTTTCTCAGAAAACATTTACACATGTTCCAATACCCAGCTAGCCCTGGCAGGAACTCTTTAGTGGTTAGAGAAGTGGTAGAAGGTTAAATCATCTGACTTTGATGTGATGTTGATTGTTTACCCTCAGTGTACAGTAATATCTTAAAAAAACAAAGCAAAGTGGGTGTATTCATTACTGGCCAAACACGGCTGACAAGTTAAGGAATACGTGACTCCCTTCAGCTGAGACCAAAGTGCTTCATTTATAATGGAGATTACGGTAAGAACCAAATGAAGTTGTCTGAGGGAAAATGATGTCTCCTGAGCCTTTCTTCTGGTTTGGCCACAAGTTAATAACACGACCAGCACTTAACAACAAAATGCAGGACTGTGTATTATCTTTTAGCAAATGCCAGTCATGGGCAATCCAAACAGGTCAATTACTAGCAAATCTCCAAAGATCTCCTGAAACCTCAGAAGAGTTAGAGATGCCAAGAAAATGTCTAGATGCACAGAGACACAGGAACAGAAATAGGGCACAAACCAATTTGCAGAAATGGAACTTAACCCTTAGAGGGAAGAACCCAGCCTGCTACATATTCATTTCCACTTCATTAAATATTTATGGCGAGACATGCATGTAATGTGATTCTACATTATGGAAAAAGCACAAACGGAATCTGCTCTGTTTCAGTCGTTTAACCTATTTTTTTCAGTCTTTCTGTATCTTGCTGGTATAATGAGTAAATGTGGGGTTTTCTGCCACTGACATGTTAGACATTTGGAAACGAATGTGTCCTCTTGAATAATCCTAAATCAGCACACACAAAACAGCGTGTAGAGGCCAGTGACAGCCTATTCTTCAGCTCAATAGCATGTCTACGGCTTATTAATATTAATGAAACTTGCACACAAGCATGTGGGGATAATTGACCCCATTAAATTCCATTTACTCATGAGCTACTTTGTAAGGTTTGCCCCTTAGTTATAGTTTTTATCAAGGATAAAAGTTGGAACAGCGTGTACGCCAACAAAAGACTATTTCAAAAGTAGCTTTGTGAAAAAAAACAAAACAGAAAAAAAAGGAAAGGGAAAAAAACCCAAGAAAAATGAAGTACCACAATGTTTTCATCCAAACTTTCAGCAGCTAATGAAAACAACCTTATCTTAGCTTTAAACCTTTATTGGGACAGGACAACAAAATCCTTTAGGAGATGAAGGCACCAGCCTGTGTCTATTTTTTTGGGATCTCTATTTATTTTTTTCATTTACAAGACTTTGCATTGAGCTGGGCAGACGTGGGAACGGTGAGCAGTATTTCAAACACATACCTGGAGATCTGGATTCATTCAAGGCCAGGCTGGACAGAGCTCTGAGCAGCCTGATATAACTGAAGATGTCCCTTTAGGGTACCTTCCAACCCAAACCATTCTGTGATTTTATGGTTTAATTTTTTTCTCATAAATTCTGGGAATTTATTTAACTGAGTTTTCTTTCATGCTTTTTCCATTATTTTTCTGAGAAAGGGATAAAACAAGATACTCAATGTAGCCAAGAGTTGCTGATACCTTTCAGCTGGTCTTTTCTTTAAAAGAATTAGCCCATGATATGCAATTGGTTTTGAAAAGTTATGTACGACCATAATCTAACACCCCCAAACACACAAAGGAAAAATACTCGTGTTAAAAGTTTCATTAGTTTTGCTGTAGCTACTGTTTTGTAGTAGATGTTATTCAAAATAATTTCCTTGACTGTAATTTTATAGTTTCTTGGTAATGATCTCAAACAAACTTCTTGGAACAAATCTCATCACGAGATCAAATCTTGCACCACAGGAGCACTCAGGCAATGTGAGTTGTTGTAAACCTTGTACTTTGTATACAGAAATCAGCATTTTTACAGTCTTAGCACACCTTCAAAGTCCCCTTTTTCAGGGCTACAGGGCACTTGAAAAAAGGGCCAGAATCACATCTGGTGTCCCCAGACCTTAACTGGGTGTACACAAGACCCAGTGTCTCCACCAGCTCCAGGCTGACACGCTGCTTATTGCACCAGAGCAGAATGAATATTCTCCAGACATGAGTTACTGGCACAATTAAGGCAAGAGCACAGCTGACTGACATAGTGAACAAAAGACCTTTGGCAAAGCTTCCAGTGCAAAAGCATAGAGAGGAAATTCACTCTTGGCGCTGAGCGCTCGCGAGTACAAGCAGGACGAACTGCTGATTAACAAGCTCAGACTCTCAGACAGAATTCCAAAGGATGAACAATGGCAATAACATTCTGTTATGTCTCTCTACAGCATGCAAGCATTTTGTCATTAAGTTATAATCCATAGGCAACTCCAGCAGTACATTTTCACAGTCTAATTGATACATAAGAGGTTTGGCTTGAGCTTTCAAAAGAAGTCAGAAGTACAGAGAATTCTGTTCCATCAAATAAGAAAAGCAAAGCTCTGTAATATTAGTTATAGGTGCATTAGATTTTGATGACTCTAACACAGCTGGGTCACCCAATAAGGTAGGCAGGCCACAGTTGTGCCTTGGAGGGTGCACACTGAACTGGGCTGCTGGAGTTTCCTCATAAAAACGAACATGCTGATCCCTCCATGGGGCTCCAGCAGGTTTGGTGCATGATTTCTTCTAAAGGTCAGGTCAACCCCTCTCTGAGGGACATATTTTCCCCACATTAATTTGATTCTTTTTATAACTTCCACCAGGTTGTTTGCTGCAGCACTTCAGGTTTACTGGTCCCTAGGTCGCAGGGTCACCTCTGAGCCTTTCTCACATATTTTCAACTTCTTTTTCCTTGCCTGTGGTACTGAGATCATTGCAAATAATTGATTACACTGAGCCATTACTGGGCATTTCATATTTGAGGGAATCCCCTCTGTTCCAAGTGTAATATTTTCTTGACATTTTGATCTGATGCAGTCTTGGAGATACTTTTGGTCTCAATAGGAACCTCATTGTCCTCCCTTACTGATTATTGATGCAAATAACATATTCAGGTTTTCTGCAATGGCTTTCTCTTCCACAACTGCTCCTTTTGCACCTCTGTTGTATGTTGGCATCATCAGTTCACCAATTACCTTCCAGGCCAAGGTAAGTGAATGCAGTTATTAGGTTTGTATGTTTAGCAAGTCACTCTTCAAAATGTTGTGGGCCTATTTACAGTGGTTTCAGTCAACTTCTCCAAGACAACTCTCTTATCTACTTTTCTCCATAGAACAGGACTTCTGAAGGACGGCTATTTTCTCCTGATAACTGTGTTCTCTGCCCTTAAACATGGTGACAGCTTTTGATATTTGAAGAGATTATTTAATGGTGCACATTGAAACAGGACTTTTATTGTGCCTTTAAGTGGAGTCCACATGGATTGCGCAAGGTGTGCTTTTTTTTTTACTTAACTTTGCCATTTTAAGGTAAATTACTGCAAAGCCTGATATTTTTTACTTTATTCAGCTGTGAGGAGTTGAATTTGAGAATGACAATGTCAGGCCATAATTCTTTTCCTTATAGTTAGAAAGTTGGCAGCTTAGCTGTGCTGACTGTATGTGACCAGTAAGTGGTACTGGCATTCAGGTATGTCAGTCAGTGTCTTACCTCAGCTCTCACTCCTTGGGTGAGCTCTTAGAGCATCTCTGCACAGCTAAGTGGTGGGTAAACAGCACACAATGCTATCCTATCCTCTGGCAGCTGTGAGAGAACCCTCTGAGGGACAGCCCATGGCCAGGTAAGTGCTGTGCACATGTGCCCAGTCTCCAGCTGAAGAAGCTGCAGACAAAAATATTACCTTGAGTTCCCAACTTTTCAAGTCCTGGGGGAAAGAGTCCTTGGTGAAACACCCCGTACCAGGAGAAGGTTTCTGAACTCCATATCACACTTGAACTGCTAGTTGAGTTACACAGTATGGCATTATCTGATTTCTCCAGTGCTTACAGCAAAATGACTTCATAATAAAAGCATTCACATTCTCCTATACAACTTCAGATTTTGCTAGACTGTTATGTTTCTAATCATGAAAAACATGGCTTATTTCAGATGATAAAGTAGCCATAAATAAAAAGCTCACAGGAGCAGCCTGACAAATAAACTTTTTATATGTTGGGTATGTATGGGGATGTAGTTTGTGGTGACAGCACATTGCTCAGAAGAGCAGGTCATATGCTGCTTCCTATTATACCAGTGTCAAACAAGAGAATTTCCATTGTCTATATTTCAACCAGTTCAACTAAGATAAAGATCTCTGCACAGGATTTCATAGCCTTTTTGCTACTGGATAGTATTATTAAAAAAAGAAAGTACTGTAGGGGTCAAATTACTTTCAATATTGTTTGTGATAATAAATGCACTACAAATGGTTGCATTTCATCCATTAATCATAATAAAAGCATAAAACCGGCTGAAATAGATTTCAGTACAGTATCAAGCCCTTCTCTTGCAATGTTTTGAAATGTAGGCATGTGGTACAAGGCAATGCCTGTCACTGTGACTGTCACTGGAAACCAGACACTTCAGGGTAGAAATTGCCATTTTCAGTTGCATTATGATAAGATTTCATTAGGATCAAGTCCTCTGTCCTTAGACTACTTGTAGTAAACAGAAACAAAGATGAAATAATTGAAAGGACAATAGAGGGGATGGTTCAGAGGGACAAGCAAAGAGGCATTCAAAAAGCATTGTGCCCTGTGCATGTATTCAAAAACAACAGGAATGAAATGGGAAGCTGTATGAAGGGCTGGGCTGGCAGAATGCACACAGACAGGTCTGAGCCCTGACTGGTTCCCAGCCTCTTCCTCTGCTAATTTCTGGACCCGCGAAACAAGGGCAGATGTGGTGGGAGCACTCCCAGTGCCGGCAATGGGGTGCTGCTGGTCTGGACAGGCTGCACTCAGCAGTCCTTGCCAGGGCTGTGATCCTGGCAGCTGTCCTCACCTGGAGGGGAAAAGGAAGTGCTAAATGTGCCACAGGTTGGAGAAGCACAGCAGGTGCTGCTTTAGCCTGGGAGTGATGCTCCAGCCAGCCAGAGCCCTGTGAGGTTCACCTAACTGGCAGTCCAGAGCAGGGGAACTGAACTGAAGCCTCAAAGAGAGTGACAAAAGTAGGGCAGCATCCATGGACAAAGCCTGAGCAGCTTAACTCACACTAATGAAAAAAGGATTTGGGTTGCAAAAATCTGCTACATTGAACTGAGATGAAAATATAACTCTAAGTATTTATTTCTGGACTGTAAGAGTGCTGGGAGAGAGCAGAAATAATGCCTACCATACTCCTGTTCTGGAGGATTTTTTTTTTACCCTCCTGTTTCTTAATAACACAGAGAGATGTTATTTCAGTCTAAATACTTACACTTTTTGTATTTAAACTCAAGAAAAAATTGAAATCTGGTTGCAGATTCAAACACTTTTCGCACACACATCCACATACTAAGCCTCTGCTCCCATATTGCTCCAAGTATCTGTTCCATTATGTGCCCTCACAGAAAACAACAGCAAAAAACGACACAGAAAAAGCCTTTTTTGTTCTTTTCAAAAAAATTAAACATAATATAGGTTATTTCTAAGAGATCAATATAAAACAAATATTACATAACTCATAATTAATCAAATGCTTTATGTGAAAGGGCAAAAGGTAGATTCTATTCAAATTTGTAACAATGTCATATTATCCTTGGAGAAAATCAAGGATCTCCTGGGAAATGCAGAATTTTACTATTCTAGTCTACCTTTCTCAAGCCCTGCTTAAAGAAAGATTAAAAAAATAAAAGTAGTGGTTTATTTTGGGTTTTTTAATACATTGACTAGAAAGTTGTGCTGAAATGCAGATAAGCCTTTTCTCTGAGCAGTCAGCGACCCCGAGCTACACGCAGTCTGTGGCAAAGAGGAACCGAAGAACACGTTCCATTCTCTCTCCCTTCTCATTGTGGCTCAGCATGGAATTCAATGATACAAATGCTGAAGCCAAACTGCAGTGGTTGTGACAGCTGTGGGGGAAGGGTGGTCAGCACTGTGGCTGAACTCCTCACCCGTTCCCACGGGGAGAGGGTACTTGGCAAGCACACAGATGGCTCCTGCAGAAGGTCACCAGAAGTGTTCATCCATACCCCTTGTTTCTGCATAGTATTCATTGATTCAAGCTGCTTCTGAGCCTCCCTCTTCCCTTCTTAATAGAATTTTTATCATGTTTTTAAGTCGTTGCCAATTTCAATATGGCTGATTTAATTTCACACAAAAAAGTGTGGGAGCAGCAGTCTTGGTTCCCCTGGATAAACACTGGACTACGTGCTACTTGTGTTTGACTATGTCAGCTGTGAGCCCTCGAAGTATCAAGTCCTGCCAGGCAAGACATAAATCTTTTGTCAATGAAAGGGGCACATTATCTGCTTCTCAGCTGTTTCTTTTCCAAAAAGCTACCTGATGCATAAGATAAATATTCAAGATGGTTATTTAAAAGAAAAAAAATTAAAGCCAGAACACTTCTTCTTATGTATTGAACATTTATGAGAAATCATAGAGACTAGAGATCTGTCCTCATGTCATGTTTCATGTCAGTCTAGAAAAGCAGCAGTGCAGGGAAAGGATTTTTAAAGGGGTAAAGAATTTAATAATAATTTGGCTGTAAAATAATTTGTACCTTCTGAAACAACCCTGAAACAACCCCAGCACAGAGCCCCACCTTTCTCTGAAATTCAGCTGTTTCTCACATAACTCCTCGTCAGCAACCTGTAAGATCCTCACAACACCATTTATCAGCTTTGTACCCTGTGATCTGCCACCTCCAGCATATTTAGGAATTTCTCAGGCCATGTTCTGTGAGGTGTGTCCCATCCTCTGACAGCAGCCCTGGCACTCAGCAGCACAGCCACAGCCTGGCAGAGAAACTTGTGCATTCTGCTAGGACTAA
This sequence comes from Eopsaltria australis, assembly GCA_034509425.1. Taxonomy (NCBI): domain Eukaryota; kingdom Metazoa; phylum Chordata; class Aves; order Passeriformes; family Petroicidae; genus Eopsaltria; species Eopsaltria australis. Next base: position 3,973,541 of record JAVTVJ010000149.1, read on the forward strand.
ACCAAAGTCACCATGGTATGCAAAAGATGAAAATAACAATGTTTCTGGATTGATGTGACACCCCCTTTCCATGCTGCTTAGTTCCTGACTCCTTATGGACTTACTGAAAGAAGAGGATGCACCATCTGGTCCCACACAAAGGCAGTGCCTTAAGTTAAATAAGAGCTGGAAAGGGACATAAAGATGTTTGTGACAGCCTAAGGAACTGGAGGCCACTGCAGGAACCTGCTCCAGTGCATGATGGGTTCAGAGCTGACAAAACAAAACTTTGAGTTGAGAAATGCATAATTTAGGAGAAATGCCTTTAAATGAGGAGGAATGGAAAACTAAATAAAACCATGATGATCATCAAAACTCTACATAAGATTACTTATATTAGATTTGGATAGGTTCTCAGAGGAAAATAAAAACATCTTGGTGTAAAAAAGATCAGCCACAATAGCAAAGTGGATAGTCCTGGAAGTGCATGGGATTTTTTATGTGCAATTTTGGAAAACCAAGCTATGCATATATAATTTGCTGCATTTTTGTTACAGAAGGTTTTATCCTATTTTTATGATTTTAGGATTAATAGACATTATCGAAGTCAAGCATAAAATGAGTAGCACCTCCTTCAGCATATTCACTGGAATTTCAAGTGTATTTATCATTTTCTTCTGGGAGCATGGATATAGCAATGATTAGAAAACAATATGGCAGGAAACTCTTGATGTTAAACATTCGAGTTATGTATTACAGATTGTCTCAAATTCTCAGACTTTTCAGATTTAAATCTTTTCAAAGTTTTTCTGAAGCTTTTGGCACATTTTCTCCTAAATATGTACAAGAAAGACAGAAGATTCATGGAGGACTCTGGCCTTCTGTTATTGTTTAAACACTGATGCTTAAGGTTTAAATTTACAGGGAACAAATCATTCTACATCAAAACTAAGGTGTTGCATGTTTATTTACAGACCAAGCTCCAGTAGTAATGTGTATTTGTCATGGAAACTGATTTGCGTTTAATTCTAGTCTCTCTTTTGCACCAGGAAAATGTGAGTTTCATTTTACTTGCCTCTGTTTTCAATTATAATTTGACAAAAGAAATAACCGCATTACCTATTTGATTTGCCAGAACTTTATCCCAGCACCACCTGTTGAGCCCTCGGCACTTGAATTCTGACATATAGCAGAGAACAAAATTATGCAGTTGGCATTCTAACCAGCAAGGATGCCAACAAAAGCATAATATAGCCTTTGTACTCAAAGCACAACAAAATACATATTAAGCTACCAACTGCAAAGGTTTAAGCAAGCCACATTTAATTATACATGAGCATACCTTTTCAACAAATAGCTCAGTAGAAAAATGCTATGGAAGTTAGAAAGAACCCTTTTGGGTTTGCTTTGGTAAATATTGCAAGCTTAAAATAAATAAAGTTTCACAATACTGTATAGATTTACATCAGAGATGGCAAGAGGACTGCCAGCTGGTTTATTCAAATAGATGGGTTCAACACTATCAGCTTCCCAGCTTAAACAAAACGCCCCATGTTCATTGCTGGCAGGGGATCTGACCTGGTGCAGCCCTGGTCTCCCAGGAGGGTGGAAGAAGAGGCCTCCCAGCCCTTGTCTGGATCCAGACCTCTCTTCTGCAAGCAACTGGGACCAAAATAGAAGGGATCAACTGTGTCTTTGATGCATGTTTCTGAAAGCAGCACTCTGCCACAAAAATACTCACAAGTGCTTTCTTGGCTGTCCTGGCCTGAGCTCTGCACAGAAGAGGGATGGAAGCTGAAGGAGGTAGTACAGGTCAGGAGGAATGAGGCAAAAGCTCTGCTCCCCAGGTCTGCAGAGGTCTGTAAAGGGGCTGTCAACTCACAGGGGATTTGCACACTGAGAAGGGCTGCCAGTGGTTCTAAGAATGATGTTAGATTCCAGAATTTGTTAAAAGATATGAGTCAAATCACTGCTCACTCTGTAAGGGACTATTTTAAAATACTGGTGATTGTGACAGTTCTCAGATTTTTATCACCTCCTCAATAAGGTTAAGAGAGATTTAATTGGTCAAAAAAACGACTAATTCTGTAAACAAGGGAACAAACCAGTTGTAAATCACAGAGTAACTGAAAGATTTTACTTACTGTGCTGACTTTTGAATCCTGAGCTACTAAAGTAATCCCTTCCACAGTGGGCTCACGCACGCCTAAATGGAGGAGGCACCTCTTGGCACCCGTTAGATCCCGCCAGCTACAAAGTTCTGTTACCTGATTCCTGAAAGCTATTATATGCAACCCAGAAAGTTCAGTGAGAATGTCCTCTGACAGAAAGTTTCCAACATTTCCTGTTGTGTTCAGAAAAGTGGAGAAATTTTTGCATGTGGATTGCTTTCTTACCAATGCATTGGAGCAATCAGCACTCAGCAGAACTTGCAGAATGTCCATCTTTGGAGGGTTCAACCGGACTGGACACAATACAAGCAGCCTGAAGTCATGAGAGCTACGTTGAGAAGGGGATTGGATGATCTACAGAAGTTTCTTACAGCCTAAATTATCTATGATTTGAAAACTGACCTAAAGCAATCAGGAGTTTCCCTTACTGTTACTAAATTTTAAAGAAATGCAATTTTTGTCTTATTTTTTTAAAGATTGGAATTAAGCATTTACTATTTATAATAGCTTCTAAAACATATTTTTGTAATTTGGTACGTAAATGTCCTTTGATTTTATTTAATTTTTACATTGGGGATTGATTAAATAGAAGCACATCCGTAAATGGCCCTGGAAGTATACTGGGTGCCTGTGGTGTAATGCCATTCAGTTGATGAGACTGCTTGCCTAAAATTCTAAAATGGTGGCTTGAAACTTACCCCAATATCCTTAAATTTTCTGTGCTGAAAATGTAACTTGACAATTGTTAATGAGAAAACCTTTCCTTCAAATTTGTAATAGAAACTGTAAAACACTTGCTAAGAGACAGGCCACATTTAGAAAAGCCAAATCTAGTTGATCTCTCCTTCTCAATTGCAAATATCCTTTGTGGTAACCACATTTCATTCAGGAGAGTAAGGCTAGAGGAAGTACACATATGACAGATAGTTTGGCATCATCCACTTTTGGATTTCTCAGATGTCTAACAGCCAAGAAAATGTTCCATCCTCTTAATTTCTTTCAGATAGCTGATCCCTTGTAGCATTTACTCTAAATGAAAGCTTCAGATGGAGTATCTGGATAGTGTTTGAAAAGGGCATCAAAGAACTCTCCTGTAATAGAATCCAGCATCTCCTAATTTCTCTCTTGTTCAGAATAGCTTCAAATGCTTAAATTGCAATGTGGATGGAGCTTTGAGTTTTAAAATCATAAACTACGTAGAGAACTCACTCCAGAAATGCACCGAGTGATTTACTGCCTTCCACAATCTCTCTAACATTCCTGGCACTTTGCTGCCTTGCAAGAGCCTTGCAAAGCCAGTGGAAACACTGGAACACCTCCTTGCCCAGCAGACACACAGGAGATCTGCAGGTGGATCTATGAGCAGGCTGAGGTTCACAAGTGGCTTTTTCACCTTTGACTGCTGTTGGGGAGTTTAATGAACTCACCCAGAATATTTGAGGAAAGCATTTCAGCTTCACATGGAAGTTCTTGCATGTAAAACAGATACGAAAACTATTAAACTCTACAGGTAGATTATAATGAGCTGTACAGAAGGCAGCACCTTTTCAGGCAATTTTTAAAGTCTGCTATGAGTGACCCAAAAGGTTCAAATACTGCTTAGCTCCTTTTTCACTCGACAGGTAATTTCTATTAGTGCCTTGTATCATCATATAAAGTGGGATTCACTATTGAATTTAAGTCCACTTAATTCTGGACCATTTGGGAAGCATTAACAGCTGTGGAATGAAATGTCAATGGTTCTTCCATTAGTTTAGTGTTCTGTGTCTGCAGCACTGCTGCAAGGGAATGCCCTCACTTTGCATCTTGTTTTTCTTATTTGAGTATTCTGATAGTACACACACACACACACACACACACACACACACGCACACACATACATACATCCTTCAGCAGAAACCACTGACCCTAGGGATCCTTTCACTTTGAGTTTACCTGTCACTGGAGGTGACTGAGGTCAGCTGGCTTAAAATGACTGATCTATAACCCACACTTCCTGAAGAGATAATTTAAATCCAAAAAGAGTCTCATGAATTCCCAGGGAGATCTCAGTATCATAAAAATAGACTTGACACCACTCCAAAGTTTAGCCTCTGCCTTGACAAAGAGGAATCTAAGTCAGCTCTGGTGCAGATCCTTCAGGGGAGATACTTCTCAAAGTGCTCCGCAGTCTGTGCCTTCCTTATCTTTTGGCAACTTGTCACTGATCCCTCTGCCAGCTTTCACTGATAGTGAGATACTGCAGCTGATGAAAGTGGGAGAGAAAAAGAACTTCTGCTTCTCTGTATCTCTTCCTTGACATCATTATTTGTGCAGATACTTCTGTAGAACTGTGCTCAGAGTGACTGATGCAGGGCACAGACAAGGAAAACCCTACCACGTTGAATAGAATTCTATAGAAACAGCTCTAGGAGCTTATTGTATTTGTAGAATGAATCTTGGTATATTTTTTTGAATGACCTATTAAACATCTACACCAAGAGCAACATTTGCTATTACATTCTGTGGAGTTTTTGCTGGAACTTCTCCTGTTCTGCTTCCTGCCTGTCATAATCACATCATTCCTGCTGCAACCTGAGCCCTTCACTGCTCTGGAAACTGGTTGGGATTTACCCAGTACTGCTTCCCAACACAAAGTGATTTCCTGTCTCAAATGACTAAACTATTGCATTGAGCAGAGAAGGACTCTAATTTCACTGTCACCCTCTGAGCTGGCAAGATGATTCATCCGTTGTTTATGTGCCGAAGGCTGCTTGTGAGGAGCAGCCTTTGGGAAGGGGCACGAAAACAGGTGATGATTTCATTTGGCAGCACCTAATACTGCCTGCTTTCATTGGCACCTTCCCATGTAGGCAGCTATGCAGACCAGGCAGCTTAACAAACACTCATGAAATTATTACCATAAATTGTCTTCAAAGAATTTTCTTGATTCCTGATTGTCTTAAGACATATAAACACATTTTACCACAGTGATACTGCCTGTCACACAGGGATAGCCAATGCACAAGGGACTTCTTCCATTATATGTCAGTAAAAACAAAACCACCATGGCTCTTGCCAAACTTGTTCAAAGTTTACATGGATTTGGTTCGATTAATGTGGTGGAAAATTATATCCAATATTTTGGGTACTGGCCCATACACCTCCTTACATCTCAGCAGTGCTTCTCTCAGCTTTTAAAACAGATTTCTAAATTCAGTTTTGTTTTATTTGGATTATAATGTTTAAAAAATAGACCACATGAAATAGAACATCATTTCAGCTTTGTAAAATATGGTTCTTCCTGATGCTTTTTTTTCTAATTGGAAACAATAGTTAGTGATTTGTGCTCTGCTTTCCTTGGATGCTGCTGTTCTAGAGTTATCTGTTTCGTCTAAGGGCAATTGCTCCTCACATGCTATTGAAATAAATCATCTTGTGATGGAGCTGGAGATGACACGATGCTATCCTGAAGGCAACTGGCAAAAACCATGGGGCTTGTCCTGTCTCACTACCAACTTCATTACATTTCTGTGGGCTGGAGAGTTGAGTGAAATCAATAGGGCATTCCGATGGACTTTTTAATGGACTATGAATGTTATTGACAAAAAACTATTTAGTAATGGAGAGGCTCCCCCTTCCCCTCAAGTTTCAGCATTATGCAGGAGGGGAAGGTAACTTAACTTGTTTAACAGCCCTAAATCATTATCCTGGAATATTTTATTATTTTGGATAGTTGTAAACGAATAAAACTTCAGCTTTCTTACATGTCATTGGAAACAATTGAACCAGAAATATTTTGTCAGAAGAAAAGTTTGCAGACAGCAAGCTAAAATACTTGCTTGGTTGTCTTTGGCACTCGTAGTATTTAAATGTGGGATGTTCCAGGACTGTCGATATGTACAGGACTCTTAACAGGAGTTATAAGCAGAGATCAATAGCTCTTCCTACAGTAGGTCATCGGGCACATAACTTACTGAAATGGAAGGCTCAGTGCTTTTGACCTCCCTGCTACCTCAACAAATAAATCTGGGACTAGGGCAAGCATATCACTGGTCTTGAGCTTGGGGTCTTCTGGAAATCATTCCATTAAGCAGAGCCCCTTGAGTAAAGAATTAATTTGTTTAACCGAGTTGGGCACTGTGTTTGCATACGAAGCACCAGGATGCCTGCGTTAATAGATTGGTTGCATTCGCAGAGGATTTGGGCTCTGCTTCCTGAGGTAGACGTTTGCTACCCTTGTGGGCAAAATCTGACTGGGAAAGCCATGGTCTAAAATCCAAGAGCATTAACCTCCGATGGGGAAATTTTCCCTCCTGAGGCGCCCCTTCCTTCTGTGATCTTTTGCAGGGCCAGGAGACCCCTGCTCAGCAGCACAATGGCAAAGCAGCCAGAGGTGCTGCAGCTTCAGACCGGGAATTCAGCCCTCTCCCGCCTCCGCTGTGACGCCGCGGCTCCGGCTTCCTCGGGTCTGCGCAGGTACGGGGCAGCGCACGGCCACCCGCCCCGCCCGGACGGCACCTTCCTTCTGCTGCACTTCGGACTCAAACCTACCCCACCAGCTGGTCCCGCCCATCCCGTCCCGTCCCTTCCCGACGTGTCCATCCCATCCCGTCCCGTCCCGTCCCGTCCCGTCCCGTCCCGTCCCGTCCCGTCCCGTCCCGTCCCGTCCCGTCCCGTCCCGTCCCGTTCCTTCCCGCGGCGGGAGCGCAGCCAGGAGCGGGAGCGGAGCCGGCAGGGGGCGCTGCCGGCCCGCGGGCCCGGGCTCGCCCCCTCAGGAAGCGGCCGCTTCCCGCGCCCGGGAACAGCCGGGAATGGGGGATGGCTGCATCCGCCTCTCTCACCCAGCACGGACGTGAGCAGAGACACGAGCACCTGGACGTTAATTCCCGATGAAGAAAAAGAAAAAGCAATACAGTTCAGAAGTATCCTGAGCTACAACTTCTATAAGGTATTAAAAAATACCTGTCCTGGGAAGATTTTAATTCTTGGTTTCTGTGCAAAATGAACTGCCATTCTTGGATTTTCTATAGTTCGTGATTGGCCATGGATTGTCCAAAAAAGGGCACTAATTCCGCTAATTCCGACCCCCCCCCCCCCGATTTTTTTTTTCTCCACCTAGAACTTTTATTTTTGTGCACCTTAGGACATGCTGAACTTCCCATTCTCCCCTTTTCTATTTCCCCAAATCACTTATTTCTTTGTTTCCTACTGTGCTTTTGTCGGTTTTTGGGGAAAAGGGGAGTTGAAGAAGGAGGGACCTTTTCTTCGGAGCTGGACACACAGAGCTTTTTTGCTAGTTCGGTTATTAAGAGTTGTGAGCAATCCCTTCAGCCCACAGCATCTCCCAGTCTCCCGATTCAGCAGCCCCCGGGCGTCCTGGGTGCTGTCACCTCCCGGGCCGGCACTGCCCTGTGCCCTGCAGGGAGGATGGCCCCCAAGCCCGGCCCGGCCCTGCCCAGCCGAGCCCAGCCCAGCCCAGCATCCCCGCTCGAGTCTCACTGATCTCCTTGGGACAGGGACACCCTTCATCCGTGTGTCAGCAGAGGCCTGGGATACGAGTGGCACAGGATACACATCTCCTTTCCACTTTGTGGATTGTGTACAAAGCTTGAAACCTGGCACAGGTATTTCCGAAACCTCTTCCTTAAATATCTCGAAGAGAGGAAAATAAATTTGGCTCTGATGTGGTGCTTTTTCATCTATGGATGTGTTTTTCACTGTGCTTTCCCAGTGTTGCTCTGAACTTTGTTTCAGAAATACCTACATCAAAAAACCCCACAGATACCTCTGGGTACATTTGTAATATTTCTCTATTCTTTGATTCCTTAATATGAAGCAAACTGAATCAACCATTTAGGTTCACCTTTCTATGCTTAAAAAATAATGAAATATGACAGCTTATGGCTTTTCTCCTCTGGATGGCAGTAATTCCTGCTTAAACATTTGTGACCCGTGACTGCAATATCCTGCAGCAAGGGATTTCCTTTTCTTTGTCAGTGTGCTATCCAAAAGAAACATTTAATTTCATTCCTTCTATGTTTTTTCAAATCTAAATTTGAAAGCTATGTAAGCTTTCAAAGAAGGAATCTGTTTAATGTAAAAATCTAATTGCATAGGTCCTATGTATAAAACCAGAACAGGAATCAGAAGAAAGGAATGGGTGCTGTGCATTAGTATTTACTTGTATCCAACTACCTGTTTCATAAAAATTACCCAATGATGTTGAGAAAATCAAGTTCTTTGACATTAAACAATGAAGCAATACCAAAGAGACAGAAATGTCCTGACCTGAGAGCATACCAGAACATCTGCCCCTTTAAAATCTCTCATTGTAACAGCACATCTGGATTTCTTGACTGTTCAGTACAACATGAAATTTTAAGACAGAAAATACTTCTAGTTAAGGTGATTTCCAAAGATCCACTGTGCATTTATGTAAGTTAAACAAGAGTGGGAATTAAGCCCTCCTTCCTTCACATCTGAGCAAGTAACACCTTTTTAGTAACAGGGCTGGACTTACATGTAGGACTCTTGTCTCCTCACTAGGCAGGACTAACTCTCGTGCCTTATTTTACTGCTGGTGCAAATGAGGCAGTTCAGAGCAGCAGTTTTCAAAGAGCAGTGCCTGTATTTATGCAAGTGAATCTGCACTTCCTGCTGATTCTGGCCAGCTGAGGTCTGTCCCTCAGAGCCAGAGCAACCAGCCCGGTTCCTGGGGTGCTGTGAGGGCAGTGCTCCCCTGCTCCTGGCTCAGCAGCAGCATATGGAACTTCTGTTTCCATATATATATATATAAATATATATATATATATATATATATATATATAATTCTGTCAGCCAGAACATTACTGGTTTTAGTTGTGCATTCAGTTCCTGGTCTGTGGACTGCGATGGCCAACGGGCCTGTGGCTTTTAGTAAGGGGGTGTTTTCCTACCAAGAGATTAGTGCTACCAATTCCTTTGAAAACCTTATCTGTTTTCATATGGAGAAAAACCCCTTTGCTCCTAGAATTAAGAAAAACATTTCCACCCAAATATTTTTCAGTGGAAAAAACCCGAATTTGGCAAGTTTACGTTAATTTCTCCAGAATCAAGGCATTGTTTATGTTTTCTCTCCAACTTGCCAATGCTCAGGAAAACTACTCACTGAGACAGCCCTATTTCTACAACTGTTGTCCTGATCTTCAGCAGCACAGTCAGGTGCTGTCCATTTGCTTGTCCTGCCTACATCTGAATGAGGGAAGTGAAACAGTCCTGTGCTACACAAGCCAATCCCATAGAAGCTCCTACCCAGGCATTGAAAGCCCTCTGTGGTGCCAGAAACACCTGTCCAGCACTGGAAACTAAATGCTTCAGGAAGACTTCATGTCTCCTGAGTTTCTTCAACAGGGTAGAAAACTTTGTTACTGCCCTTCTGGACAAAGAGTGGCACCTCCCTGGTGCCATGAATCCAGCCCCACGGTGCAGAGGGAAATGGAATCACAGACATACCATGTTTGGACAGCTTTGTTCAGGTAATTTTCTTGAGGGGTGTAGAAGAGATGCTCAGGAAGCTTTCAAGCCTGAAGGTATCAGTGGGAGATAAACTTCAAATTACTCCAAGCTACTGTCCTGGCCTCTTTTTCTGTAATGTAAGGAAACCTGAAAAATAATAAAGTGGGTGTAGTTAGAAAGGTGATTTTAGAGTTTGCCGCAAAGCTGAACTTTCAGCCTTTCAAAAGACAAGTAAAAGTAGATAAATCATGTTACACTGGTTTTACTGCAAGTCCACACCTTTGAGGTCCCCAGATTCGCTGAAAAATTTTGTCTGAAGCCTTCATAAAGTTCTGGCCCTGACACCAATTTGTCAGTAAAAGATAAAGCATGTTGAGAAGCCGACCCAAGAGGTTCCTCCTTAGCACATTTGTGAAGGCCTGTTGCTGCTCATACTGACTTCTGAGCTCAGGGGTAAAATAAATAGAAAAAAGAGGGACACCCCCACCCACCCCACAAGCAGAGGGAAAATACGTGACTGGTGGCAAGTAGTTCTTTTCTGTCCTATTAAACGCTGCTCTCTCCCACTGCAGTGCCTGAGTTTGCCTCTGTTCACCACACTAGCAGGAAGGAAGGACAGGCTTTGTAAAAAAAATTAAAATTGATTAAACGGTCAGCTGCAGATTCATTTTCACTGCATAATTTTCTAGGTATAAGCTTTGTCCAAGATGTGGGAGGAATGCTTCTGCATGCAACAGTGGCCTATCAAATACCTCTCTCAGCCCAGTGAGCAATTTGAGCAGCATTCTGCATGGTCTCTTCTTGAAAAAGATGTAATTCATGAACCTCACCCTTTCCCTTAGCTCCAAAAAATGTCTGTACTAGTTTCCTAGATGGTGATGTGTACACATGGCATAGCAGAAATACAGACAAAACACAAACAGCACTGCATATGTTTCAAAAACTGTATTCTTCATCTCCCCGATACATCAAAATGGAGTCTGATGGAAAACCAAGATGCTTTCCTGTGTGATGTTGGGGGCCACTGTGACAACTGAGGTCAGGAGAGGAGAAGGCACGCAAGAACATTTCTGGCTGAGTTCCAAAATACAGAGATTTCAAGTTTCTTGTGAGGACAGAAGAGCACTGTGCACTTGTATTTCTAGCTGTTGGCACTCCAACTATACCCAGCTAGTCAGAAGCTAGAGCTCTGACTCTAGCTTGAAAGGAGATTGTGAACAGATTAAAAATTCCTATTCATTACAAGCTTCTAAATTAAGTGAAACTCGCTGAAAGATTGGTTTATTTCTGAATCCTGAATAATTCTTTACATTGTGATCAGGGAATAAGGTTATTTTGGACTGTTAATTTAAAAACATGTATGGGATTTATGCTAGCACTCCTAATGTCCAAAATTACAGAACAGTTTGTCAAGAAAAACGCTCACTCTGGACATTTTAAAAAGAAAAACAATTTAAAAATCTGTTTGGGACAGCATCCCTGTTGCTCAGACCTGAGACATCTTGCAGCCGTAGGAGCAAGATGAACTGCACCGTGTGCAAGGAATGTGAAGTTTTCCTGAAATGCCGCCTCCTATTTCCCCAAACCAATTAGCACGTGCAGCCTTTTAACAAGGCTTTCATGCTTTCTCATGCAAATGCAGCAGCAGGCGTGGACCTTACAGCACAGCCCTGGAAAAGAGGGCAGGGTTGCCCTTTCAGGTCCCTTCTAGAACTTGATTTCTGTATGTGCTGCGTAACACAGCTCCTGCAGTGTTACAGGATGGGCAACACAAATAAACTCAACATTGCTACCACTACTTTCGGGTTTGGTTTACCTGAGCAAGGTCTCCTTGGCTTGTCTTTCCATGTAGCATCAACTGCTGCTTTGACCTGCAGGAAGCCAAAGGGAGAAAGTTTTCTGCGTGGGATATACACTTGTTTTCAAAAGAACTGTTGGATAAAACCCCCTATGCTTTCTGTGTTGCTGGAGTTGCCTGAGGCAGCTCTGTCATTGTTGATAATACATTAAGCACAGTACATCAGCATGCCAGAGAAAAAGATTTCCCAGGATCAGCTATGCCCTTTGTAGAGCAGTAAGCAAGAATGACTAAGGTATAAAAGGGCATACTGTGGTGAAGCTTTTATGTGAGTGGGGACTGCAAAGGCAGAGAAGGCATAAAACTAATGCCTTCTGCAAGCCATGAAGAAATTAGCAAGAAGTAAAAATGGGAAATCAAAGACAAGTAGAACAGTCACACATCTAAAAAATCACCTGGACAACAGAGCTGTCAGAGTGATCTAGAAGCAAGAATCCTGTTTTCATGTGATGGCCCAACTGGCTGCAGAGATGGGCTTAGTTTGGCATCCATGGGTCCTGTCCTGCTGACACTGCTATATCAGAAGAGTTTATTGCAGAACAATCTGAGCAATATCTTGAGTCTTGAACCCCAGGTTTGCACAATTAAATCATAGTGGTTCAATGCTCAGCACTGTAAGTGAAAAGAAAGGACAGAGTCAATTTGCAGGAAACAGATGTCCTGTGACAGATGACCAAGTTATCTTTAAGCTGATATATAAACTGGTTTCTTTGCAAATCAGCAGAATGCAATGCCCAGCTGCTATAGCCTCCCTGAGTGTACTGTGTGCATCTGCACTTTCTACTTGATTTCCTCTGCCCTGTCCCCTGCTGTCCTCTGTGAACCTTCCTAAGGTTACAAAGGATCTTCCAAGTTACAAAATTGTCCCTCATAAAATCGATACTATAGTGGTACTTTTTGATGAATCTATTAGTAAGCCCAAATATTCCACAGTTCTTGCTTGTTCCAGCCAGCTTTTCACGACTGAGACAAATGTATTTGATAAAACAAAAAACCAAACAACCCTCCTCTCCCTTCCCCCCTCCAAAAAAAAAAAAAAAAAAAAAAAATCAGGCCTATATTTATCCTATTAGCAGCAGACTGGTGGTTCAGTAAACCAAAGACATGAGGATACAAATCTTTACATGGGCAAACATGCCTGGAGTCTTTGAATTTATAAACTTTGCACTGGCAGCTGTTAAAATCTATTTAAGAGTCGATTTTGGAAGGCTGACCAGAATGCCTTAGTAGAACTGCTTGCATACAGGAAAGTGTCACTTATTTGAGGGTAATCAGCACAGCACCTTCTCCTTTTCACAGCATTTACATCCTTACAAAATGACTTATCCGAGTACCATTCCAGTCAAATTTTAAAAGCGTGTAGTTGCTCATATCTCCCGTACAGCAATATCCCCTCAATGGTTCCTCCACCTCAGAGGGGTGCACGTAACAGGGTGTTATGAATTGCACCTCAGTGGCCAAGGCTTTGAAAAATCATTCAAAAGGCCAAAAAGTGCCGAGGGTATAGTGTGCCAAGGTGTTGGCTAAGGGAAGTGCCACCCCTTTGCCTCAGTAATCACTCAATTTAAGGGTATAGGAGCTGCTAGGGCCACCCAGGGCCATCCATCAGATCCTTCCTGAAAGGTATCTGAGAGCTCATCTGCATTTTACACACCAGCTGCAAAAAGGAGCAGTGATGCTAAATCACAGATCAGCAACCCACTAATGTATTTAGCAAACACTTTTCTTAGATTTTTCTCCAAGATGAAAGGCTTTCCTTTGGTCATCTTTCTTGGCAATACAGAGAAAAGAATGTAATTTTTGTTAAAGAATGTAATTTTTGTTAAAGAATATATTTTGTTAAAGCAATATTCCCTTTGGACTGATGGAAGCTGTTTGCTGCATAAGGAATTGAAGGAAATGATGTGATTTGCTTAATAATAATTAACATGGGAATTTTTATAAAAAATAAGGGAATGCATTTGATTTCATATTCTTAAATAGCATTCATCAGAACTATCTGATGGCTAAATAAAATATTTCTTCTCCTCCCTGAATGAGGTCCCCTACCTAAAGCTTGGGTAGAGAAAATTGCGGTTGAACGTGATGCCAGAGACTTGTCCCCAGTTCAATTCTGATGGCCTTTATTCCTCTCTTTCTGCCTGAGTGAGAAGGTTCACTGCAGGGAGCACCTGAGAGGCCTTCAGAGGAGTGCAGGGCTGGAGAACAGCAGCTCAGAGTACCCTGCCCTGCTCACATCACCAGAACAGCTACAGAGGGAAAACACTCCTGACACGGCATTTCCTTTGCTGCATCCCCGGCCACTGTGTGATGGGCAGGAATAGCAGGAGGTGACACTGATGATTTCAGGCTTTAAAACCCAGCTCTGTGGGGCCTGCTTCCAACAGGTAAGTGAAATGAAGAAAGAATGGGGCTTTTTTCATATTGATAAATCCAGCTGAATCGTGAGCATTCCTGAAAGTGTGCAAGGCTCTGATAAGAGCTTTATCAAGCGTGTATTACATCAACTGGCTGCCATGCTGGCCCCCAGTCGGGTGCTTTTCCTAGCGACAGTACCCAGACAATAAGCTCACATCTACTGAGGGAGCACTTCAGTCTCAGGGAAGGTGCTGTTATAGTAATTCATGCTTGAGACCAGGTGTAAAGGAGGACAACCAGGCCCCACGTTTATATACACGAAGATGCTGGGAGAACTGAGGATCTTTTAAAGATCCTCTTCAGCTCAAACTTCAGTTCTGCCCAACTGAGGGTCCCTCCATCTTCATAAGCAGCTCATTGGGGAGTCAACAGAAATAATTGTTACTAATTAAACACCAACTCGTGAGAAATGTAATTTCCAGATATGTTTTTAATACAACATGTAATAAAGTTTTAACAAGGTTTATTCAGCTCTATAAGAACTTTGCAGAAAAGCTTTAGTGGGAATGTAGAGGACAGAACTCTTGATCTAGAAAAGAAAAAAGGGCCCATGAATATAATTTCTTTTGTTACAATGAGACTGAGTTTGCAATTTCTTGGATTAAACTGGAACAGACTTTGAGAGTCTGTCTGTCAAAGATCTAAGAATTCTGAGAGACTTCAAGCATTCAGATTTTCATCACTGGCAATATTAAAATCCTGGCTAAGAATATTCTTTGTCTTGTACTCATATGAATAAGGACTAATTCCACTTAGGAAATGCAATATCTTGATTTAAAGGGAATTAATTTTGACCGTCAAAAGTGGTAGGAGGATATGTTCCACATTGAAAATAAAAAAGCCAGTCTGCCCATGGAACAGTAACATGTACTACTATCCATATCTGTGCACCTCCTCTGTAAGAGGTATGATGGTGTTTCCTGAAGCTATTCTGGGATAATCGTATCTTTGTCCTATATAAAGTCACATATATTTTTATAAGCAAAGCAAGGATCCCAATGGTGCCATTAGAAATAATCCTTTAAGAGATTTCCAAAGATATGTCTTGTTTAACTTCAACAGAGAGTTAACTAAACACTCTACAGAATTTTATTTTTCCTCATAAACAACAATAGATCCCTGTAAGTGCAAAGTCAGTCATACACAATCTAATATGCTGGCATAAAAGTAGTCATGCTCTCACTCCTATAAAAAGTAAATAAATGGTGCCAATAAAGACATGCCAACGTGTGAGAATAACCCTTTTGTTTTAAAGCACATGTAACCAAAGAACCTTTTATAAGCTTTTAAATTCATTAAGACTCAGGTCTTGGCTGTTTGGGAGTCTTTCTCAGTGACTGGATAACCAGAAGACTGTTTGGGGTGAATTCTGTATTTTCCTGCACAGATGCCACAAAATGTTGAAAAAGCTTAGTTTACTTGAATGTGCATTCTTATTGAGTAGTCACAGAAAGAGAACAGAAGTAAATTTGCCCTAGTCTGTCATTTCCTTGCAAGACTACCCACTGCAGCAAGCACTAGGGAAGGTTTGTTTTTCCAAGTCCAAATGCATAGGATTGGGATCTAACTGAATTATGCTTGCCAGGAATGGACTTACACTTCCCACATAATAAAAAGTATTTGTATCAAAGTATCAGAAAAAGTTTGTACCATGTAATACCTGGATGGATTTGCCAAGTCATCTGAAGGAGGATTATTAATAGAAATAAGGTGAATGTATTGCTTTTGTAGAGACTTCATTACCCCACAAACTAAGCAACAGTTGTTTCAGAAAATCAAACAAACCCCATGGTTGATTCCTCCAGTTTTTTGCCATCTGCATCACTTTAAAATAGTCACATAAAATGACATATTTGAAAAGCTGTGTTTTTTTTTAACAGAAAAATTTAATTCTCTTTCACAATGTTCTGTGAACAAAAACTTCAACACTTCTAAGAAATTAAAAAAGAAAGTGGTGAGCACATAAGGTTCTTGCTTCATCTGTTGGGAAGCACAAAAAAATCACAGAACCCCAGAAATGTGGGGAGTGGAACAAGAAAATTGGATGAAAGGGCTGTATCCTGAGGACAGGTATATGATGACTATGAGTATCAAGAACTTACTCCCAAAAAACCTCTGAGTGCCTTATAATGACATAATAAGTAAAGGATGGGGCTGTACCTTTCTAGTAAAGTATTTTAGAAAGCTCCACTGAACTTCTTCCTTCTGAAGTACTTTTTTTTCAGGTTCCTGAGGCAAAGAGAATGATCTAAGCTAATACATTTCACTGCCACTAAGACAGAGTATAACATGTTGCTCAGCCTGCAGTGCATTAAGAGTATCTGGTATCCAACTGATATAAAGCAACTCTTATTTCTCAGAGGACAGAACCCCATGGCTCAATTGTGAGAGTCCAGATTAAAAGATTTACAGTACATGACATCATTATAATACTGTCTTACCTGGAGTCTGTGTACTCCTCCATGGCTTCAGTGATAGGATTTCTGTTTCTGGTATTAATTTCTACTGGTTGGAGCTGTGAATATTTCCTGTTGTGCTGTTTGGGAAAGACAGATCTTAGATATTTTAGAAAACAGTAATATATAGTTGCTTCATAAGGGATATGCTGATTTATCTAAGTTTTGAAGAATGTCTGTGTCTAATAGTCTCTTATTTTAACATGTGGAGCTATAAAAAGATTTACTGGGACTCTGGAGCCTTTATTTTTTACCTGGGTATTCTTTGCAGTGCTCAGATCTGATAATGTATTTTTATATGTTTATATGTAACTTCTCCAAAATAATCTAAGCCAATTGGTTTTGACCTTTTCAATTTGCAAACCTCTAAATGTTTTCTAGTAAGTTTATGAACCTTCTGTGCATGCTGAATTTGAGATAATGGGTATTAGTATTGCTTTCTTTTGTTACTTTGGAGGGATTGACTGGAAATGGTCCCTTTGCAGTTGTTACAGACCAGAGGTTCAAAACTATATGTAATTTTATGGCCAAAGTCACAACTAGAGTAACTTGGCATAATTCTGCTATTTCAAAGGAAAAATCCTTTGATAGCAGCAGTTAGAAAAATGGCTAGTTTATTGTACATTAGTAGAGGAACTTCCCTTGGCTTTAGTCCTCCGCTTAGATTTCATTGTGAATAGTGTTGAGCTCCACTTCAATGTAATTGTATCTCCTTTGGGCAATGCTCCTTACTTACTACTCAGACTAGAACACACCAAAGAGCCCAAGAGGAATCTTAAAAAAAATTTACATGGGAAATCTCGTCAGAAAATTGCTAAAATTTTATTTTATGCTTAGTCTCAGATGAATCCGAGATATCTAGCTTTTAAGATGGCTCCCCAGTCCGATATTACCTTTCATCTCAGTGGCACAGTCTAACACATGCACAACTCTGATATAAATTATACAGTTAATAACAAATTTATCCTGGCTTCTCTGATCAAGTAGTTCTACTGTTAAAGTCTTGAGTGAGGTATTTTTGAATAGAGTTATGCTGATTTACACCACTTGATCATATGCCCAATTTTCTCAAAATGCTTGAGGCTCTACAGGAGCGAGCGCAAAGGAAGTAATATTCCTGTTTCTTATGAAAAAGAAAAGCACAAATAGTTAGGTAGACAATAAGAAAAGTAACAATTAGGTCTTAAATGTTAATAACTAGATATCTTTTCTGAAGATAGAAGTATTTACATTTAAAAGACAAGAAAATCTGTGAAAAATTAGAGAAAAATGGAAAAACTGTCTTTTATGCTGTTGCTGTGTAGCTCACTTTGCAGCTCCATCACATGACAACGAGTAAGTAAAGAAAACTATTATTATGCAAACTGCTCCAGGACAAAAGGGTATTACATATCTCATACAAAAGGGGATTTCTTTAAAAAGCACAGCACATTCAGTGTTTAGGGTTTGCAGTTGAAATTCATGGCCTCGCTTGCCAATATTATCATGCAGCTGGGTATTATGCTATTGCTTTACTCTGAGGGGAGAAAAAAAATCACAATAAACATATTCAAATGGGTTCCTGTTAAACAGTTGTATTCTCTAATGTGGCAATATCAGTTCTAATGATTGTTAGCATCTCTTCTCTAGTGCAAAGGTCACTATAAAGACTACCACAGAGAGTTTGATTGCAAACAGAAAATGCCAAAAAGGTGCTTCTTTTGATTTAAAAAAAAACCTGTCACTGGAAAAGAGTATTAGGCATTACTTTTGTGTTGAGAACTGATGGGATTAATAATAATTTTTCTCTTATTTAACAGCTATGAGACAGAAGTCCATCTTTCTGTAGGGAAGGCTTCTGACAGAATCTCTTGTATTTGTTCTGTAAAACAAGAATTTATTTTAAAAATTTTAATCCAAATTCATTTATTATCCTTCCAGAAAGTCTCTCCTATTTAAGTAAAAACAAATTAGCTGACTAGTTTGTTCGTGCTTCCATTCAAGTAGGATTTGGTTTTTTCCACATAGAAACATTTTGTATTTTTTTTTAATTTTTAGTTTTTCTGGAATAATCAGAACAACAATACAAGATTAAGAAAATGCATTAAATGAGACATACTAATTGCTGGCTGTGATTAATTAGTAACTGTAAGCCCACCCACACACATAGCTTCAATTGCTAGGAATTTACTTGCATGAATTCAGTAGAAGCAGACAAATTTCAAAATACCTCAATCACTATTATTTTAATTGACAGATGAATTTGTCTGTTGTAACTGCTCCAAAAAACTGAACATTTCTTAAATTGATGCAAGACAAAGTAGGATCCTGTTACCTAGATTGATAAGGAACCTGAAGCCGACCCAAAAACCTTTAATCAACACACAAAATAGTCTTCCTTCCCTACATTTTGCTTTCAGCCTCCCAAGAGTTTCTCTCATTTACTTGTCTGTAGTGAAGGAAAGGATTTATTGCTTTGTTTTCAAGCATTCTTCAGTTCCAATGACAGGAAGCCATTCAAGCCCTATGTCAGAGTCTTGACCATTTGGGGAACTATAAAGTGATGACTTCCGAGGGAATTAAGTCACGTGGGCTTAATGACATTAGGGGTTCTGGTTATCCCTGGTAGTAACTCAGGAGTGAGCTTCTCATGCTACACTGGAAGGCTCCTGCCAAATGCAGCCTCATGCTCTTGCTGCTCCCCTCAAAATAGATCTGCCAGACATATTTTTGCTTCAAAATACAATTCAAAAAAATTCTCCAAATATTCTAGGCCATGTTAGTAAAAATTCTTGTGTATTGTCTGTTAATTGTCCTAGTTCTGCTGAAAGGTGAGGGTCAGTTCTTACAAAATAGTGTTTGCAATTACAGTATCACAACTTAACATTGATCACAAGCGTTAAACCAGGGCACACGAGTGAACGTAGTTTATCCTTTGCTCAAACCATCAGCATGGCTTTTGAACAGGGTTTTAAAACAGCATTATGTAAAAAAGCCCCAGTGTTATTAATCACTTCTTACAAGGCTTTTAGATGTTCTCCCTCTTCCTGTTCATAAATCCTTAATCTTTGCATTAAATTTTTTTTCTCAGACAGGAAACAGCAACAATTGATTTACATGGACAAAATCAGCTTTTCTCAGTTTTCAGTCCAACTTCCTCTGAGGTCTCATTGACCTCCAAAGTTCAACTTCTTCCAAGAAAGTTTTCTTTGGGATTAATAGCCTTCAGCATCAAATCATCAACTTGCCATAGACATTAGCAGTGCTATAAGTATAGCTTCAGCCTTTCCACATAAACTCTTATTTTCAGAGGTTTATAGTTCGGCTACAAAAATACAGTTTTATGCTGAAACTTAGTTTGAAAAGCTCAGTCTGGAAGTGATTTCAGTTTCTGAGAAATCTGCACAACTCTGTGGGTGTTTTCAGACTGGAATTCTGATCAAGACTATGACTTGCTATCTACATCCCATTGGTGTCTGACTTTCTAAAAGTGCAGATCCACTCCTGATAAATTATGGAAAGGCAATCTAAAAGGGTGTTTTAAAAATGGTTATCCCATATGTTAAAGATTTTCAAATTGGATCTAGTCCCTGCTTCTCTGGAAGACAGTCTAATCACTTGAACACCACAGTATTTTTCAGAGGATTTTAGCCAGGGTGAGATGTGAGCCCAACTGCGCTGCAGTGATGGAGGGCTCTCAAGGCTTCTCTGAATGTCTGCATGCAGAGTAATGGAGGTGCCTGCTGGTGCTGCATCAGATGGAAATGCTGATGGACTGGGGGATGAAAACCTTGTAGAAAGGAGGCTCAAGAAAACCTGAATTGGGGAGTTTGGGGAAACTGTCGCCTCCTGCCTTTTTTAGGAGCCATGGGAGTGCTCCGGTGGCTGGTGCTGAGTGCCAGGAGGGACAGGTGAGGGAGAGGAGGAGGTAGGCACCTTTCCAGCATCCTGGAACAAAATCTTCACCAGAATTAGAGATGCTTAGATCAAAACCAACAGAACTTACTTACATGCTGGTTTGCGCAATCGCCTTCAGAAGGGATTTGGAGGTACCATCTGGAGGGAAGGATAACAGAGATGCCATGGAGCTTCCAGTTTTCTTTGTAGGTAATTCCTATAAAGGGATGACTTGTCCTGAATCACTACTTCTGGAGATGGGAACACACCATGCAAATGTGTTCAAGGCCACAGGCTGCAAATGTAATTGCTTCCAAGCAAAATCTTCTCATCTGAGGTGATGACCCAGTGCAATAAACTGCTTCCCATGACCACTCATTCTTTCCACAACAGAAATTTGAAGAAGCCAGAGTCAATATCCTGCCCCCAACTTCCCCCAAACTGGTCACTGAAACTAAAAATGGCCCATCATAAGTACAGCATAATTTCCTATGCCTGTGTCCAGCAGCAGGAAGACTATTTCATTTAATCAATATAAACAGTATCTTATCAAACACTTGCCATGTGAAGGAAAAGGCCAAGACACCCTCTAGATTATCCCCTTGTTTCAGACATGTCACTCCTACAATCTAGACAGATCACCCTTACATTCATCCTGTGTTTTCAAATGGAAATATGTTGCTTCCCAATAACAGCAAGGCAACATCCTCTGAAAAATGAGGCACTGGTAACCATGCAGAATTGACAGTGCAGCATCTGAGTAGGAAATACCAAGCTTCAGATCTTTGGGAGTGCTCCATTTGAACCTGATCCAGAAATCTTTTTTTGGCAACAGCTCATTATAACTAAGCAAATTCAATCCAAACTCTGAAACTTCTTTTGAAGGCATAATGGCAGGGGAACCTCACAGACAGGATTAGAATGAAGATAAGGAGGTAGCTTTACAAATGTCTGAAGAAGCACTTTCCAAATGTAAGGAAAGGTATGGGATAGAGCTTCAAACTGAGTGACTGAAAATCTGAGAAGTCAATGAAGGAAGCTGGCATCATGGGCTAATCAGTGAAAGAAGTGATTTCTTGATCCTGCATCAGAGATGATAGGTAGGATGAGGTGCAGCTTTGAAGGTGAAGACAAGCTGCTTATATCTGATAGAAAAAGTGTTACATTTGACAGCCAAATTGATGGGCTAGGCAAATGATCTCTGCAGTGCTATGATGTATAGAATCATGCTGCAAAATTGCATTTTTCAAAAGCAGAGGAACGACTATTGAAATCATCAAGAGAGCTTGGTGATTACATGAATTTATATTAATTCTTGCATAGTAATAATCACTAAGTTCTATAACTCATTTCCACAGTAAGTTCTCTAACTCACTTCCTCAAGACAATTATTTTTACTGATTTTTTTAAACTTACACTAAGCATGTTGCATGCGAAGGTGGGAATTTTGTTGTATCTTTCTAATAACATTGTTTTGTGTCAGCATTTTCATTGTAGCATTTCTTTAACATTTTTAGTTTTATAAGAGAAAAAATTACATGCTAGCAAATCCTTTTTACATGCAACTCTTTTTGGTTTTGACTAAATCTTTTCATATAAACACAGCACCTGAGGTCATTCAGTGCTCATATCCATGGCAATTACATAATGTCTTAGCTGGTGGTCTCAGTTTATTCCTCTCTGGGCTCTGGTAGCTGAAGAGAGGTTGTCCATTACAACTTGGAGATTACTCTGGAAAGTCAGTATGCTGGATAACACGGACATCAAGTTGCTAAATGTACCACACCTCTGAGACAAGGATTTAACAGCACTTCTCCACTTTGTTTGGCAGTATTACGTTAGATTAGTTCTTTCCGTAATACATAATAAATCAATTTTATTCCCTATTGTAGCATTTCCTTCATTTCCCCCATGCAGCGACTGGTGCATACACATTTTTCCAGGGCAAGGCTTTTCCTATTAATAGACAACTTGGCTCCACACACTGAGATGAACGAACAAGGTTTGGAGTGCCTAATTTAAGAGACCATATGTCATAAGCTATAGTATCCTGTTGGATGGGAATAAAACAAAGAAAGATTGAGAGGAAAAATAGCTTCCTACTATTAGCTGACCTCTCAGACTGAAATTTTCAAAGATGTTTATGTAAGTGGGCTCAGAACTATTTACTTATTCTGTGCATTGTGAAGTTATGCATATTTCTAATGTATTCTTGATGGGGGTGCTGCCTCAGAAAAAAAACTTCTGAGTGTTACCACAAGACAAAAATAACATAGTGATCCTGATTTTTTTTTTCCTGGAACTGCCTTCAAAGTGTGGCCAACTTCACATTTTTCTGCTTTGACTTTGCAGCTTGTAAAAACTGGAATACAGTTGTTTACTGTTTATTTAGTGTCCTGTGATTGTAGGACATTGCAAATTTTCCTTTGCTAATGTAAAATACACTAATGGATGAACATCCTATTTTTTTAGCAAATTATATTAATTACTATTATTGTTTAACCAGCCCATCTCAGCTGCACAGTTCAAAGAAATGTGCTCTTTCAGACTCTTAGGGTGGTTATATAATCAGCATTCCTCACAAATATTTGAATGATTAGAGCTAGCAATCATATTTTCCTGGCAAGTTGTCCACTTTTGGGTGCAAACAGAGTCAGAGAACTAGAAAATGTAAAAATCAGCATTTCCATTTACTTCCTCCTGCTCATCCCATACATTTTTACTGTGTTTTTTCCTTCTCTGCTTTGCCTTTCTCTAAATATCTCTTGAAAAGTAACAGTGCCAGATCATTTCATTCAGGGAAGGGAATGGGTAAGACCATGACCAGCTGACAGGCCTACCTGTTGCACTTCTATTTTTAGGACGTGACATTCCATACTTCCAGTAGTGTCCCAGCTTTCATTCCCTCTATGATCCAAACTGACAGTCACAGCTTTGTGTTGGTATGAAAAACAGAAAAGGAAGACATTTCTTAGCTAACATAACTCACAATTTGTTTTCTTCTTACACTACTTACGATCAAAAGCAGCAGAATAAAAGATTTGCTCTGTCAAATGAAAGGGAAAACTGTTTGGAGAAAAAAAAATTATTTGGACTAAGGAGGAATTTAGTAAAAATATTTTAAACACTGATTATGTCGCTACCTTATGAATTGGTAATACTGAATATTGCCTGCATTCAGATACTCAGAAAGCAGAAGTAATAAAATGTAACAAATAAAAGCCACATGCAGAGAGAAAAATACTGTTCCAATCACTTATTCACATTTGCAAATACTACAGACACTCCTCACCTTTCATTTCTTCTTAATTTAGTTGGCAACTTAGAGTCATAGGTGATGTCCAGAGTTAAGAGGCCAACAGCTCTGGGAATAGGGAATAAGGCTGATTTTAATCACCAGGAAAAGTCATGCAATACAAAGGGCTATGATGTGGCACATTGCCCCAGAGAAAACATTCCACTGCCCCAGTCCTAAAAACCCTTTGGTGCTTTGTGCCTGTGGGAGGTGGCCATGAGGACCAAACCCATGTCTGTGGGAATCCAACTCTGAGGGGAAGAAGAAAATTTGAAACATGACCTTTGATTGCAATTTAGACAGACATCTCAGTCCTGCTGTATTTCAGTGGAATACATCACCCTGTTACCAGGGAATTTCTGGTCATTTGACCGTTTGGCCCCCCACCAAAAGGTGGATCCACTCTGTATTCCAAAGCAGAGCTCAAGGGCCAGAAGTCTGACACTTCCCAGGCATGTAGGTTCACCTGCATGTGTGCCATGATTTCTGTACATTCTGGCCACACTGGCCTTCGGTTTTGCAAAAGGGAAGGCAAATATTTTGGTATTTGTGTTTTAAAATGTCAGGAAAAAGACCTTTGTTTAATATTTTCTCTTTTACTTAGACTAGTGGAGATGCAATTTAAGGAACCATACTGGCATGTGTCAGTGGAGTCTAGCAAACAAGGCTCTGGAGTTGCACTGCTGAATATGCTCAATGCAAAAGAAAAACTGAAAAGTCAGGCTTTGGCTAACTGTATGTTCCCTTTGAAGAAGGAATTGTGATTGTTGGCAGAGGAAGGAAGGAACCAGAACAAAACAAGGAAGGGAAGAAGTTGTTTTTTTTTTCTTTCCATCAGTCAGCTCCTTAATTTTTGCTGCCAATATTATAGGTCTAATTTACAAGATAAACATAAATTTATTTATATGTGATTTAAAATTAAATTACAGAAAATGATTGTGTGTTGAAATCTTTGAGTATTGAGAGAAGGGAAAATGAGGCAAATAAACATATGAAGCAAAGGTCGTTTTGCTGTCAACAGAAAATAGCCCCAGCTGGAAGGGGAAAAGTCTCCACATTTAATAGATTTTTAACTCAGTACATATTTCATTCCTTTGTAATGTCACTTCTTATTACAGAGGTATAGTCAGAAATCTAAAATACTTAGGTCTACAACTTAGGTGTTTCAATCTCTAAATAATTAAACGTACCAAAAAAATGTATCCTTGAAAATGAAGAGGGAAGGAGATCTTCCTGTAGTCCTTCTTCAACAATTTATTTTGGATATAACTTGGACCATGAGATGTCAAAATAAAAATATTATCCTGAGAAATTTGTTAATTGCCCAATTATTTAATGTAACATCTCTGAAGACTCTTCATGACAGTAAAAGAATTGATGTTATGAGCCAAGTAGTTCAGGATCTTTTCTGTAGCAACTCTTACTGTCCCAATAATTATGAGCAAATTTTGAATATATCAAAATAATTTTCTAATGGCCAGCTGAAAGATATGCATACTTGTTTAATTAATAAAAGAAAAATTAGACAGGGATACCCATTACAAAATGTAACCAACAAATTATAACTTGTTTCAAAAATGACTTGGGCAAGTTTCTCATAGGAAATAAGGGGAAAAAATGTTTGCAAACATTAAAAAAAATTGCATTACTTTTATGCTGTCACATTATAGGTACAGTTCTCGCCTTAAAGAAAAGCAAGAATTCAGACTTCCGTATAAACAGTTGTTAAAGCAATGGAGGCCTCTATGAGATTTCCAAGAATCACTTTTAAACTGAAAATGGAAAGAATCCACTTCTGCAAAATCTGGCCTTCCTGCAGTAAAACTGCTAAAACCAGAACCTTTACAAAAGGGACACAGTGCAGGAACTCAGCTTAAGAAACCTGTTGCAGATTAGGTAGAGGTAGAAGATAACAATAAGGATTCTATTTGACCCCATTTCCACTGATGTAATGTCTTTCATTTATTGGAAGAATAATACCTTCCATGCATTATGTAAAAATTCAACCTTCCTTCTTTTTACTACATACTTCTGGTACTGATACTAAAACAAATCTTTACCACTGAGGAGCACAGGTGGAGTAGTGGGCCCATGCCTAGAAATATAATAGGAAAAATCTGTGAAAATAAAGAGAGTGAACCTCAGAAAATTAAGTAACATTTCAAAGGAAATAAAAATTAAGCAGCCAGACTTTGTCTTTAAAATTTTGGAGTTTTGTGAGATTATATGCCAACAAAAATCACACAATCAACCAGATTTTGGAGCAAGCTGTAGTTTTAACATTTAGGCTAAGAAGTATATGTGACTATAAATGTTGTTCAAAACCTCACTTAAAATAGTGCCACCGTAAATACTAAGGTAGCCCATTCTCATAACCAAAGTGCAAGTAGGAAAGAAATCATGTCAGTCACTGAAGTCTTCATTTCAGTTGCAAAATACCCTCAGCTACTTCTTTGAAAGGGCACTGAGGGTACTGAGCCCTGCACAGAAATTGGCCCTTAACCAGGACTAAAGAAACTGCTGCAAAGATCCAAACAAGCTTTTCTTCAGTTTGACCCAGTTTCCTACTGACAGTCAGCTTTACTCTAAAACTGTGGAATTGACTGTGATCATCAACAAACAAGACACTGAAATTTTACTTGGTTTGAGTTCCTACAGGGTGAAAAACCTTGCAGGATTTTCCAATGGAAGATTAAAGTCAGTGGATATTTAGCGCAATGTTTTTCTTTTCTCTCAATATCATAACTGCCCTTACTTGGTTGGAGAAGCTGCCATGCTGCTTTGGTGAGTGATGCTAAGCATGATCCTGAAAGCAAGAACAAGCACTTACACTTCCAGGATCCAAACAGAGGACAGTAATCTCACAAAGCAGAATGGGAGTAAGTCAGTATTTGATTTATGGTCTCTCTGGAAAAAGGTCATCTTAGTGTGGAATCTGAGATTTAACCACAGAGTATTTAACTTTTGGTGGGAAAGAAACAGCCTTCCATTTCCCCAATACATAAAGAATGTAGCTGAACAATCCCATTCCTTGAAATATTCAAGGGTGTCAAATCAGTAATGAAAATATTAAATGTTTTCTCTGATCTTTTTTGGGCAAGTATCTCCTGTGAATAGAGTGTCTGGCGTGCCTTAAAAACTGTACAGCTCAAGAACCAAAGAAAATAGCAAAGGCAGCAATATCTGAGAAACTTCCTACTCCTTTTTACATGGTGGGACTTAGAATCCCACAGGATCAGGTAGTCTCTGAGGAAAGCACTGTGTGGTGGAGAAAACAGCCTTGTTTTTGACATTTTCTTAGAAAAAAAGTTACAATTTTTTATTATTACGTAGGGCCCATTACATTTTAAATAATTCATTTTTAGACAATAGTGTTTCCCAGTTGGTGGGTATCCATCAGGAAAATGTCCTACCTTGTATGTTTTCCTCGGTTGGTGCTGTCAAATGGAAAACTTTTGCCCCAGTGCAGTCTGAGGACCGAGTATCTGATAGGGAAAGATTTTGGAGCCAACATCCAAATCTTAATGGCTCTACCAGAGTAGATATTTGAATAAATATGTAAAATATAAGCCCCTACTTCGAAGAAAAAGCCTTTATCAAGAATCAGAACTTTTAACGCGAGTTGTATGTCTTTTTCTTTCCATCCCAAACCCAGGTTTCCATTTTACCCTAAATCTGACCAGTGTCTGGAAGTGTGTGAATGCTCTCCTTTCTTGCTCCTGGAAACATATTTGTTGAAGGGTGATTTTAACCCTTCCTTTTTAGTTACATGAAGTTTCACGAGAAACCTTCTGTTGCCATACACAAACGCATCAGGGACAGTGAAAATAGAGCAAATGCTCATGATGTGTAAGTCATTGACAGCACATTTCTTTTTTTAACCTTTTAATATGAGGAAAACCTAAGATATGAGTCACAGGACACTATGTTTTAGTTTATCAAAGTATTTGTCATTTAATGAATGTGTATTTCGGTCCAGTCAGGGACAGAGTCCTGGTGAAGTTTCAGTGGAAGTCTCTTGATAGCAGCTGAGAGCAAAGCCCTGGGTGGGCTGGTAAATCCCTGTCTGGGGCACTGACCGTGACCAAGAAGAAGGGAATTACAAGGAGCATGTGGAATCACAGCAGTGTATCTAGCAGGGCCTGTGCTTCCACACACTGTTCTTACTCTAGAAGCAGTACAGTAGCAGCATGCTAGGGACATTTCCTGAAATTAATATCCATCTAGACAGAGTTAACCACCTCCATCAACAGGATCTTGAAATACTTTGAAAAACAACTGTAAGTCTATCTTTGCTTTATTTGTGTAAGCTATGGATGAGCTCACTGTTGTGATGTTGCCTCTGGATTCTCTTATCGCTGCCAATAACCGAGGCATTAAACCCCACTGCTGTGTGTTCTGCAGGGGGCAGTCTGAGCAAAGCTTTTATTTTGTTTTCTAGTATGAAAAGCTGGGAAAAACTGTTTTGCCAAACCAACATGTAGAACATTAATGATCAATGTCCAAAATGTTTTCAGTGCTGGTTAGCTAGAATTATTTTAAAATTTGTCTAGCAGAGTATTCAGAATGAGTCATGTAGAAATGAGTATTTATGTTCCCTCTGACCTCAAACATTTGTGGCCTTGTGCAAGGTCACATAAGGAGACTGTGGAAAGCTTCCACATTACTTACTTTCAGATAATTTCTCTCCTTAGTTCAGCAAGCTGTGCATGTGATATACACCAATGGTTTTTGGTGCATTCAGAAGCACTTTAAGTTCTCATAAAATTCAGTTTATAGCTATTTAATTGTGAATGATGATAATTGAAAATATAGAAGGAATGTTGGTGCAGGGAGACAAATTGCAAGGGACAGCATTTTGCTGTTGCTGCTGGGGTTATTTTTAAATCTGGCAAGGATTCTGTCACCATTACACACACTGTTTTACCCGAAAAGATATTCTGAAAACAGCATAAAATTCCCAATCCGAAGACTAAGAATTTCAGAAAAATAAAATGCAAAGGCAGCTGTCTAGGTTCTTGAAAATTTTCTTGGATCTCCTAAAATTATTTTTCCAGAGCTACTGTCTTCTGCGTTTTCCAGACATATTTAGAGTTGTAAAAATATTTCTGAGTGTGGTGGTTTAACCCCAGACGGCAGCTAAGCACCACACAGCCGCTCATCCCAGCTCTGGGAGGAAAATTAACTCTATCCCAGCCAAACCCAGCACACAGATACAAAAGCACATATTAAAAAGCATGATTCAGATCAGAAGGACTGATGAGTCAACCACATATGCAGCAACATAATGAAGCAAATGGCAAGAAAAACTGAAATGGCTGTATAAGGATTTCCTTAAAGCCTGATTAGGAGAAACTCAGATTGCACTGAATATTGTGTTTCATACAGGGAGTTATTTTGCCACTTGAAAATGCAGACTAGCAGACAGAACCTAGAATGATGAAATTCCAGTACCTAAGAACCACAGACATCTCTGGAATTGTATGCTGTTCTTAGCAGCAAAATGCAAAAGTTCAGAACTCACAGCTTCCTAGCACTACATTTTCAAATGTCAGACTGAAAAAACCCATCTTGCTACAGAACAAATCTTCAAATACATGACTGTCTAGAGTGAGAATAATACAAATACCACTGGAAAGAACAATCTTAGATAAATGAAACATTATGAAAAATATAATAAAAATTATATTGGTTGGAAAAAATTAGAGGGGGGGTTGAAAAGGATGGAAAGCATTAATTCACCTATGTTAGCTTGGAGGACAAACATGACGTTCTTTGTTTATTAGGTTCCATTATGAATTTTTGGTTGCTCTGTTAACCTGAGGCCAAGGCAATAAACAAGTTTTTCCCTTTTAACTTTTGAATCAATTTTTAAAGGCCAGTAGGACTGAGTTAAGTAGGAGCTATTGCTAACAGGGCTGCACCCATTTATACTGGCACAGAATTTGGCCGACTGCTGGAATAAACTATTAGGTGATGACTTTATTAGCCAGAAAAAAAGATGAAAATGCTGTTGAAACAACCTCAGGACACATCTTTTATTTACTTAGGGGTAGGAGTTTTTGTTTGGGGGTTTCTGTTTTGTTTGGTTGGTTTTTTTGTTTGGGTTTGTTTTTTTTTAATTATTTTTATTGTTGTTTGATTTAAAAGATTAAAAAATAGGGATTTGATTGGGACACTCAAGGGCAGTGAGTTTGGGTGGTCTTCACTCAGCAGCCACAAGTGAGAACTCCACTCAGGAGCCAGCTGGGACTGAGGGCAATTTTCTGACTGTTCTCCTGGGACTGACAGCCACAGATCTGGTGTAATTGTGTCACTGTTCATGTCTTCCCCTCCCTACTGTTGCAGACACAACATCAGCAGCAGCTCAGGGTTCTGCAGGGCCATGGATGGGCATGAAGCCTTCCCTCCTCCTTCCTAAGACACAGCCTGGGATTTTTTACTGCCTAAACAAGTGCTCCTTCCTTCCTCCAAGAATAAATGCAGAGTCAGTGGAAGCACCTTACATGCTGGATTCAAGATTTGGGCCACCAGCTAGCCCTGCCAAAGTTTGTCATATTAAATAGGAACCTGATTTATTGACAAGAGTCCCATTACAAATGTGGAAAAGATCCCAGAGTGGGAGGGGAGGGATGAAGGAGGAACAGAATCCTTTTGGTACACAAGACTGAAACTGAGCTTCCACTTGCTTAGCTAAAAATGAGGGAATTCCAAACTACTTGTTTCAGGCAAAGCATTTAAAACTATGTAAGATACCTCATAGCTATTAAAAATACTTCTGTTTTCTTCCACATTCATAAGGCCTATGGCTATCCACTGTTCAGTTGTGACTCTCATTTATATTCTTGTTATAACCTGCATCCTTGTTATACCTACCTATTAATCTCTATCAGCATAAGAATTGCAAAGTGTTGTGTAATTAATTTGTTCAAGTGAGATAGTTCTCCCAGCTCATAATAACTATTACTTATAATGGCCACATTAATTACTTACAAGAGTAAGACCAACTTGAGGCTTTGTTAGGCATTCAGTTTTCTAAGAAGAATGTTAAGTGCTGAACTCCCAGGATCCTTGTTTTTCACTGTGATTTCCTACTGCCTTCAGCATCAGCTAATCTTACATGCCTTCACAGAGGCAGAAGATAAAATGACAGTGCTCCTATAGGATGCCCCTCTGTACCGCAGTTCCCTGAGACTGCCAGGTAGGTATTACAGTTTCCCTTTTTGGAATTCCTTTCAGAGAACTCCTACAGATTTGTAGACGTGAGATTTTTATAAAAGATTACGGAATTTAGGAAAATATACTAATCTTCTAAAATTGGGTCATTTCACTGAAATGTGCTTGTTATAGAGTTATCAGATCCATCTTCCAGGAAAATTGTCAGATCTCAATAACAGCACTTAGTCAGTCTTTCACAGCATGACTCCCACCCTTAATCATCATCAGTAAGGCTGGGGCTTGCCTGTTTGATCCTGCTAGAGAAGTTATTGAACCATGGTACTTCAGCTGAGGAATATCTTAATGGGGAAATACCACAAAATGGAAAACTAAACGAAATGTTTTCCAAACTAAAGGTTTTAATGTACTGAAAGAAAGCTTCTAAATCAAAGAGTGGCCCAAAGTTCAAATGAGAAAGTACAATCATTCTTATTTATTCCTGTGTATCATCAACATGGAAGGAATAATAAATGGCATAAAAGACTGAAGACCTGAAAACAGAAAGGGTAAACATCAATATTGTCAGAGGCTAAGGAATGCGACTTCGTCAGTTAATGCTCTTATCATCCATAGCCTAATTGGGAGCTTGCATGAATTGTTAATGGCTGAGAATGGATAGCAGGGAAAGGCAAGTGAAGATGTGTCACCCTGGATCTCTCGCTGTGAGGCTGTGCTGGGCCAGGCGGCGGCGGCGGCTCGGCAACGCGCTCCCCACACAAAGCCGGCTGCATCTGCAGGGACACGAGAGCGGGCTGGCGCCCCGGGCGAGATTCTGCCCAGCTGATGAAAACATGGATGGGTGGCTCAAGCTTTCTGTAAGACATTTTCATAGGGTTAGTTTTAATGAGGCAGCACCCCCTGCATGACTTCACACAGCCCTGCCCTTTCTGCCTCCTTGGAGCACAGTATTTCAGGCTCTTGACCCTTCAACATTCTAATGTTTCCTCTACCTATCCCTCATCCTGAGCAGATCCAGGATTCCAGCACGGTTCTCACAGAAGCAGTAGGCCTACCAAAGTACTGGTGTGAAATGCTAATGGTCTTGTTTCTGGGCAAACAGGAAAGAAAGGAAGAAAAAAAAAAAAAAAAAAAAGGCCGACCCCAAAGACAAATGACTCTGGCTGAACACAAACATTGAACAGAAGCAGCACTTGCTCCAAGTATATCTTGAGTAGGAGAGAAAGGTAAAACTGGCTGAAGCATGTGCAAAGCAGTTTGTAAACGCACTGTAAAACAACTAAATAGTTTGCAATCTGAATATTGTCACATGAATGTCATTGTGATGCAGCAAACAATGAAATAAACCCACTGCATCAAAACAAAATAAGAACCAAATAATCATACTATGTAATTAACCCCTAGTTTTAATCTAGTGGTATTTGTAGTGGAAGGCATAGATATTCTCTGAAAGACAGACCAGCAGTATACATTTTTCTCCTCTCTTTCCTCTGTGTAGGTGAGTGCTGTGAACAGTAAACCCTAGAGTCATGTTCCTTCTTGCTTGCCCCCATCTGTCTTAGTTTCCTTTTGGCAAACCCTATTCAGTACTTAGAGAAATAAAAAAAGTCATAAGCACTGACACTGAGGACAGGACTTCACAGCTTGAAAAGATGAAAAGTCCTTTCTTACAGCTTTAACTGAAACCATAATTGTAAATTTATCTTTCAAAATGTTAAAGGGAAAATGTTCTTGTCTTGCACAGGTTTTCCTAAGTCTGAAGACATTTTTTCCTCTCACCACATGTTCAAAAGCAGAAAGACAAGGAAAAAAAAGCCCAACTACTAATTTTTTACTAGCATTTGCATTCCATTGACAATATTTGCATTGGGCATGTTTAGACATGTCCTTTTTTTTAGTTTCCCCAGTTTTCAGAGCAACCACATTCAGATGTTGCATCAGTTCAAGACTAGGTGAAAAAGATAACTAAAATCTGAGAAGACCTTTTTTCCTCACTTGATTAGATACTTCTAATTGGGATAGCTGATCTAATTGATACAAAAGTATTTAACTTTTTCACCTAGTTTCCTACATGCTGCTAAAGAAACTTGTAGGGGCAGTAGGTAAAAATGATTCAGTTTTGAATGCATGAGTGTAACTTTAATAATACAGTAACATAAATTTTTAAGAACAGCTGTTGTAAATTTAAGGCTTAATACTTTATAGTTTTAATATGTTTAATAAAAATAGTTCAAATAATTACAAAGAATCTAATGGATTAATATTTGCTTCCATATATGCTTCTGGACTTGAATATTACAACAGAATTAAATTGAATTTTATATATTATTCAAGCCAAGTCTGTCTCTATGGCTTATGACTAGATAGCAAGAAAGCTGTGGCTGGATGCTGTTTCCTTTTACGGGGTTACAACGTAAACAGGGATCTGGTCACGGTGATTAAAGGGATTGTAAAAGTTACAGGAAACATTGCAATCAGGCATGAAATTAATTGGTAGATCAGCTACACACTGACTCCATAGGAGAGCAGAAGTCAACCTCCAGCAGCAAAACAAAAATCCACTGCCTCTGAGAGCTAAATCCTGGTGATTCCAATACCAGTTGTTTCTGGAGCAAAAGCAATTGCTGCTGAGAGGGGCCAAAGAAGACCGGGACTTACGAGCTTCAGCTCCTGTTTGTATCAACATGCTGAGATGGGATGTCATGCACTGAGCAGGGTTGGGGAAAGAATCATTATTCCTCTTGTTCACAGACAGAGCCAGTGGGAAATACTGTCCACTTCTGCTCCTAGTGAGTGCAGCAGAAGCAGCTGCTTTTAGTAGCCAAACTAAATGCAGATTGGCACTGTGCCACAGACATCTCCTAAATACTTGCTTAGGCAGGGACAGAAAAGAAATCCAGTCAGATGGTCTCCAAAGCCACTGCCTTAACCACAGCTCCCTTTCCATTGCCCAACTCTGCCCCCTCCTACTGCCTCTCTCCCTCCATGGCCGTGCTGTCAGAGGCGATTCACACAATAGCAAGGGAAAATGTACTTTGTTAAAAGATCATGCTGTGAAGCTCCCTGTTTTCCTTACTTTTGGATCACTGGAGTGTTCAGAATTCTGCTTTTATCAGATTCAATCATCCTCCGTTAAACTCAGCAGAATTCCTCTAAACTAGAGAATGACACTTGCTATCAGTTTCTTTATGTTTCTCTAAAATACTGTAGATACTGTATGCAACCTGCAATTGGAGATTATTGAGGAACATCCCCAGAAGCCAATTAGAAGAAATATTACACTTGGCAATTTCTTTTGGAAATAAAGTGGGAGTGGTTCTGCCATCTTGCTTTAGTGGGGTTAAATATACATCAGTATACATATAGGAGATGCTCATGGCTTTAACAATAACAGATCTGAGTGATAAGCCCTACAATTCAACAATATAGCACCACTGTCATTTTTTGAACTATGGATGAAAAATATCAAAGAGCATATTTGCACTCTATTATGAAGTAATGAACACATAGAATTCATTTCACATCTCACAGCTAGAATAGTGCCTGTCAGAAGATGCACTTTGTTTTTTAAGTGCAAAATCCACATTTTTCCTTGCGTGCCTCTTAGGCATACCAAGCCACAGCACAGAATCCACTGGGAGCTATGTTGTTCTAAGAGAATCATGCAAATAGAAAATATTTGTGTCTTGGAGGGTGCAGAGGTAGGAATGGGGTTTGGATTTCCTTCTCATCATTCCAGGTCTGATCATTTCAAGTGAAATAGACCAGAGCTATATCCTTGTCTTTTCCTTGCCCTCTCTTGGTAGGGTGTATTTTCTTGAAACAGGGATGGAAATGCAAATGTTTCTAATTTTTCTGTGGCTTACGTAGACCCTGAAGTGGCTAACAGCTGGAATTTGAGGTTCTTTTTTATCTGACCAAATGACAGTAAAGAGAAATCAATAGCTGTGGGGCCAGAATAGGCACTTGCTCTGACTCTTTGCTCTGTTCAGAAAATCCCTGTAAGGTGACCAGGTCCACGGTCACTGCAGTGCAAAGGGTACCAGCCCATTTCATAAGCCTTAACTCCTCTTGGCACCACTGCTTCAGCATCTTCTTGGAGACTTTTGGTAACCAGAGAATGTGAGTAGCTGATCTGGACAGGGGTATGAAACAGCTTTCCTTGCACCTTTTCCCTCCTTCTCCTCACTACTTGAAGCACAGAAAGTCCCTTGTATTCAGACTAAGTTTTATGTTAATTAAAATTTAAACAACTAGACAAATGCAATATTTCAATTCCACATTTAAAAAGAAAAATGTGATTGCCATGAACTGACAATCAGCAACTAAATACTTCAGTTCCTAGGGGAAAATTAACCTGAATACATTGTACTCAATCTGCATTTCTGTTTCTCTGCACTTTAATGTGTTGGTCATAAAACCTCTACGAGAGAGGATACAGGTGCTATAGATGATTGCCTGTATAGACAGGAATAGGCAGGAGCCTGCACATTACATTTATTGGCTTGGCCGTTTATCCTTTAGGCTAACGTCGTATGCATTAACCAAGCCACTTCCTAGGTTTATTTTAAAAGGAAAAATAAAACACACGCCTAGAAATGCTAAGATTTAAATGATTCCAGGTGTGGTGTTCAGTGGTCAGTTAGGCCCTTGATAAATATTTTGTAAGAGATGTAATTTACGCTGTTTCTGTGAGGTGCCTGAGCTATCTGCAGGAGGAGTTCAACTCTGAAATGGATGAGACTGGCACAACTGGCAGCTGAGAAAGTGACTTCACGTGGCACTGGTACAACACATGTTCAGCCTGTTGCATCTCTTGACACTCTGTTATCAGGAGCAACTCTGGCTCTGCAAGGGAGGGTGAACCAGGGGAGTTGGAGCAGGGACTGGAGTCAACAAAGGCACCAGCAAGGGACACAGGCCCAGGTCCTGTTGAGGGGAGAGCACTGCAAAGCCTAGGAGGACAGGGGCATGCTCATGAAGAGAGCAAAAAAGGATATGTTAGAGAAGAGCTATAAGGAACATTAAGCAAATCTTTCCTTTCCCTGAGCCTCGTTGGTAGTGCTCTGCTGCATGACAACGATGGCTCGGCAACAGCGACCACTTGGTAGAAGGCTGGAGTATAAAAGTGTAATGAGAAACTAGAGGAGTCTGTTCTTACTAGGGGAGTGGAATTGGTAGAAACCTGGTCTTGGTTTGGGCCCTTGAGTTATTTGCAGTAGAAAGGTAGGTGCTTTCCAGATGAACAGATGGAAAGAAAACATAGGAATTAAGGGCAAAAACTGGGCATATTTGAAATTGCAGTACATATTGATAGATCTTTTAAGGGATATTTCATTAATTTGTTTTATGCAGGATTGGAGTAGACATTTAGAGGTTATTTAACACCACTAAATTATACTGTATACCACTAACTTCATACTGGGTATGTGGGGAGAAGGTTGGCAAATGGTCATAGTTCCAATCTTCTGCCTGTGTTGTTTGCTCATAGACAGCTTCTAATTGGTTGTGTTAAGCATCAATTGTATACCCATCATCACATAAGGAAAACTGCACCTGAATGTTGGAGAAAGAGAGAGTGAGGCATGGAAAAGATCACAGGGAAAAAGATCACAGGAAAGAGCAAGTATTTTAGGGAAGGCAAAATCACAGGGTCCACAAAAGCATGAATGATAGTGACATTTTGTTTTCTTTGTATAAAAGACTTTCAGACTAAGGCACTTGTATCAGATTCCCCAGAGCTGTATTCATTTTCCAGTTCTGCCACCAGCTTCCAATGTACTTTTGCAAACCATTTACTCTTCAATAATATATAAAATATATGTTACTGGTTTCTAGAAATAAAAATGTGATCAGCAGAGTCCTCTCCTCCCAAATCCAAACTCCATGACCTTCCTGGAAGTAAAGCTCTTTTTGAGATTTCAATATTCTGAAGATTGCTAAGCACAGCCTAAAATCCACCTCATCTTCTCCTCTGGTGCCTGGAGCCATCTCTTTCCACACAACTCATGGCAACACGAGGACAGTGCTTTCCACTGGTTTACTACTTTCAATGTGGTGGGCAGAGCCTCCTGACAGATATCCTCTAAAACAAAAAGGTTGAGAACAAGTTGCATTTCCTTAGGTGTGGCTAAGCCATGTAGCATAAACAGACCTTGTTTTTGTCTGCTTTTCATTTATCCCTAAGAAAAATACTGCCAGGTTATATTTAGCATTCTGATCCAGTCATGAGAATAGGCACTGGGCAAAGCTTGTTGTTTCTTCAAGCAATCTGCTGATCACACCATCTTGGATAATTCATTAATTCTCTGTATAGTGAATTCTTTGGGTTTGCTTCTCTTTTAGAGATCAGTAGAACTCCTTTTCTCTGTTCCCCAAGAGAAAAAACCTTACCTAGCATGACACCAAGACTCAGCCAGGACAAAGTGTGCCTGGCAGATCTTTTGTTCCCACCTCCCAGGCCAGAGCTCCTGCACAGCCAGTTCTTCAGATCAAAAAAGATCAGAAGTTTGGCACAAGCTCTTTCCCTTTTTAACTTCTCTCCAGCACACCCAGACAACCATACAGGAAACAGATATGTGGTCTGTCCCCAGCCAGTGCATCAAGACTGTTGCCCACGGGCAAGGGAGCTGCAGGAGAAGCACAGTGACACCAGGTGACCCTTCCAGGGTGAGGTGGCTGAAAGGGCACCCACAGCAGCACTTAAAAGCCAAATTTATTCAGCAACCCTTAATGCCATTATTTAAATGTAGAGCTAATGTAAAAAAAAGGCCTGGGGTTACATCCCATACATTGAGGTTCCTCAGGCTCTCAGCTCTCTAACACGAGATTCCTCACTGTTTATATCAGCATATTTCTCTCAGCAGATGGGCCATCATTGTTATAGTTTAAGGGATTCACCTGTAAAACCAAAACAAAGCCTGTTAAGGGATTATTGAACTTCAAGAACAGAGAAAAGAGCAGCTGTTTCCCTTTGTAGGTCAAGATGAGAAACATATTTTTACTTTCAGGAAATTAGTTTAATTTGTAAATACCAAGGAACAGTATGAATCTTTTTCTGACCAAAAAGCAGGCTAAATATCTTTCTGATGTGGTAGACATGCCAAATGCTACAGGTAGTCTCAGTAATCAGTAGAGGGCCATCTTAATTTTCTTTCCTGGAGCAAAAAGAACTTAATTAGCTGTAGTAAAGATGGAATTTCTTGAAATGCTATAATCAATAACTACTAAACAAACAGGCCAAAAAAGAATGAATCTAGGGGACTGGGTTGAAATAGTGAGATATATCAGAAATGTGATTAATGACACCAAGGGAAATATAAAATAACATGTTACCCTGGAAATGGGCTGTAAGTGCACAATGTCTGCACAATATTGTGCATCTGCAGTTCTCTGTCCTGCCACCTAATATCCAAATTGTCTGCCAGTATAAACACAGCTGCTAAATGTCTTCTACAACTGCAAAAATAATGAATCTCCACTTTCTTTCCCAGCTATTGAAGTATATTTTTACAGAGACAAATGCAGTGTTTACCCTTGTTCAAAAGAAGAAAATGCCAATGCCCAACATATATGTCATATTAACACATGTTGAGAGTCAAATATCATAGATCAAAGAAATGGGATGGCTCATTCTAGTATCCTTAGATGAGCTGAGATTTAATGTTTTTGGCTTGAACATTTTCTCATCTGGTTTCCGCATAGGCATTTGCCTACCCATCAGTATAAAATCACCATTTTAGTTGGTTTTGACCATCACTACAACTTTACAGAGTCTGGAAGGATTGCAAAGGAAGGATGAGAAATCTTTTTGTAAACTCTGCTTTCCACATTGTGGACTAGCTGCAGACTCTGCTGGGGAAGAACTGTGCTCAGCTTCTCCCCAGCCTGGAGACATAGGTCTGCAGCAGCCGAGGGCGTGGGAGACTCCAAGTAACAATTTTCATGTTATAATACTAGCCTGGACTGTAAGAAGTAATTTAAGATAATTTACTAGGTTGCATTTACTGAAACAACTTCTTTTCAGAAAATATAACTAAGGAAAGCCCAAGAAAAATGGAAAATGATAGTCAGGATTTTCAAACACTGTACTCTGCTAGACTTTGCATAGATGAAGAGAGCATAAATGGGGAAAAAAAGGAGAGTAAAAAGAGAGAAATAAGGCTCAATAAACCTAGGAAGAGTACCAATCCATTTATATGCTTCCTGGAATGCTTAGAACATTTAGTCTTACTGGCCACAAGAAACCACTTTTGTCGTGCAAAAGGTTTCACACATGAACTGAAGCCAAAAGTTTTTTTCATGGCACTGTGGGAAGAAAAAAACAGCACTGTACAGTGTGGTGAACTACAGATAGAAATCGGTCTAAAGGCCTATCTGGTAAAAGTTTTCTGAATTTATGAAAACACTGTCACTCCCCCCAGCCTCCTTCAAATAATAGGTTTGAAATTCACCTCTTCTGTTACAAGAACAGAAAACTGGCACCTAATCATGATTAGGCAAGTAAGCAAAGTATTACTGCTATCCTTAATTAGCTAAAAACTATGAACACACTTGTTTTGGGCAGTTTGTCTCTCCCAGCCTACACTCTACTTTTATCTTATTCATTGATTACAACCATCAGGTGGCATTCTGTGGGGCAAGGAATATGCTTTTCTCTAGGCATGTACATGAACTAGCTTCATTCCACTTTTCCCCTGGCTGCAACAGAAATGCCAAGGATATTAACCAAAACATAAACATGAGGGTTATATTTTTTATCCTACAAGAAAGCAAGATAGATAATAAATTTTAATAAAAGTATAGAAAAAATTACATAAGCAATCATTAAAGACAAATTAGGAAGATTCAGTTGGTCAAACCATCATGATAAGGAGTAGGATACAACTTTAGTCCTTTGTTGAAAGTTCCACTTGTCTTTCTCCATTTAAATGATTTCTTCCGGATATTTAATTGCAGATGTTCCCAGTCTATTACTCTACCAGGCAGAACACAGCTTTTGGATATCACTTTGCCAACAATCACCCGTGATCTGGAGTTGTGCTTGACAGAGTTCAAAGCTGTGATGTGGATCAGACTGTTATGTTGGGGAGAGGGGAGATCTGAAACCCTCTACAAATAATCTTTACAGCAGGTATTTCTGCACCCTTGCATCTGGATCTTGGAGTACTCTCTCTGACCATTAGAAGAAAACAAACTGAAGTAGAAACCCAGACTTTCTTGCTGTCAGACTGCAACGCAGAGCTGGATCTACAAACCCAGCTCTCCAAGCTGGTTAGATATGAGATTGAACTCCAAGCCTTTGTATTTCTGTTTAATAGCTTCACATTTTAAGTAAAGGCTAGAGCTGAAACAAACAGTTGCTCCAGCTGGGAGGCTGTGCTTGCATGCTGTTCCCATCCTCTGGGCTGGCCCTGAGGAGCAGAGTTCAGCAAGCACACACAGCACTGCTTCCCAAGCAGCATGGCTTTGGATGCTGCCTCACGGGGGTGGGATAAGGTCGCAGTGCTAGGTACAGCTGTCAGTTGTGTGCTGCAGTAAAAGCATGCTAATGCCTTTAAAGTCTGTGGATTTATTCTATCCCACAGTTATTCTGGCATAAATCACAACAGGAATTTGACTACAGCAGCAATATGGGAAGAGGTGGGCACAAAATACAATGAGAACAGACATGCTGAACACACTGTCTGATATTGTGCCCCAAAAGGAGGCAGGAGAGTGCAGTGGATAAATGATACGGAGCTGAGAGATCTCCTTGGACATTGTGCCTGGAAAAGCAACAATTGACAAATGGTCAAGTACCAATAAAGAAATATAATTGCATTCTCATGGTTTTTACGTGATAGGCATCCATATCATGTCATGAAAGAAGTGGGGAAGATTGTCAGCCTTATTTATGATATATTTCCCTTATTCACTCTGCTTTTAAAAAACCCACAAGTTTCCCACGTTTATGAATCTGCTAAAACACATGGCATTTCACAGAAATAGACAAATATGACTTCAAACTCTCAAGGTAACAAAGAATGTTTGGATAAGGACTCCGGTCACTGGCAAGGCACCACTTACTATGAAAAGCCCTTGGATGATGCAGAGGAAAAGGTTGCCAAATGCACTGGAAACAATTAAGTGGCCTAATCATTACAAGAGATCAGTGTGTGCAACTCCCAGCCACTTCAATGTGAGTTGCTTATGGATACTGTCCTCTGATGGTTGGATCTGAGGGATCCTAAAGAACTGTGAACAGAAAGCCAAACCCTAGATCTAACTCTATATCCTCTGTAAGGCTACAGGAGAAAAACAAAATAAAATAGGAGAAGCAATTTTCAACAAAACTGTCCTCTTGCTGCCTTAACAACACCATTCATGTTGCCAACAAAACAAATCCAAGTGATCACCACAAACACACCTCTCAGGAAGTCTGCCCTCACTGCTGGCTTCAAGCATTTACTGGGTTTTTACAGTGCTGAAATTATTCCTGCATCAAATCCTGGAATTACAGTGAGGCACCACCCTGTCTGTGGTTAAAGGCTGCACAGGCAAAGCCTTGGAGAGAATGCTGGGTGCTTCCTCTGATGAAGCAAGGGTGGAAGGGGGCTCCAGCTGTCCTGTGCCTCTCCACTCTTGCCAGGGATTTGTCCTCCTGCCTGGGACTGCCCTCCAAACCTCAGGGCTGCCAGCCTGGGCAGCTAGTACGTGCCAGGGATGTGCCTGCAGCTCCTTCCTGTCCAGTCATCCTCACTGCAACCTGTCATCTTTTCCATGTAGCCACACAACATCTGAAAGAACAAAACTGCGGGTAGGATACCTTTCATAATAATAAATAGGAATAGCAGTGCTTTTGTGAATTTAGGTCAATGCATCACCCTTAGAGCGCATTATAAATTCATCTGAATCACAGCCTGAAGAAAATTTTATTCCATGGCACCAGCTGCTTTTAGCCATGCCACAGATCTTTAGCAGAATTTAAACTCCAGATTAAGTATTGATTGAGTTTAAATAAATTATAATATGTTATAACGAGAAAGCTGGACTCTGACTGGTATAGATAGTTTCCTTTTTTACCTCCTTTCTCACCTCAAATATTAACAGGTTTATTCACTGCATTTTAACTGCACTGAACAACCAATTCAGAAATGTATAATACTGAAGTACGAATTTAAGCAGCAACTTCACGTACTTGACACAGGAATGAATAGAAATTGTAAACTAGGTACAGAATAAACATACCAACTTAAAGGATTATGTGAATAGGAATGAATTCCTAAAGAATTAGCTACAGGGGAAAGTAAATGCAAAATTGCAGCTTAAATTAACATTTGATTATGTTTCAGATGATTTGTTCCTTTTCTATGGTTTGAAAGTATCTCTGCAGTGATGGCTACCAACAAGCTGCAACACAGTGATACGCTCCTGTGTCGCGTTCAGTAGCATCAGCTGCTTGTATACCCAGCACGTTATTTCTGGACGACTAACAGATGAGCATATCATTTTAAACTATATTTAATAGGGAATGAAAACTTGCATGAGCAGGTATTCAAAATGTAACTGTGATACAGTTACCATAGCCAACTGAGAAACACAACAAGCCCAAATTTTACAGAAAAGAAAACAACTATCTTCTGTACTGCTAAAAGAGGACAAGAGGACACATAAGGA
Organism: Eopsaltria australis; assembly: GCA_034509425.1. Classification (NCBI taxonomy): domain Eukaryota; kingdom Metazoa; phylum Chordata; class Aves; order Passeriformes; family Petroicidae; genus Eopsaltria; species Eopsaltria australis. The sequence goes on from JAVTVJ010000149.1 coordinate 4,015,904, forward strand.
CATATAGTTTTGTGTTTGACCTATTTTGGTTGATTTAATTTTCAGATTTTGTAAGCCAAGCTCCAGTGAGTTCCTGAGGAAAAAATTCTAACTGGCATTTTACTGTGAGTCAAACCTCACACAAAAAGTGCTTTGTGAATCAAGATAACATTAGAAGCTGTCTAGCTGCACGTACCAAAGTACCAGTTTGGACAAAAAAACAGAGCTGTAATGGACTTCTAATAGCAATAATACTTTGCACTTCTGAACTACATTTCAGTTTGAGATCTCTAAGTGTTTTGCAGTGCATGACAATTAAGTCTATCACTTGTAAACTTTAGTAGAAAACAATTGTCATAATTTCACTGATGAAGAAACTGAGGTACAGAGAGGTTGAATGACATTGACAAGTTCTTACAGCAAACAGGATGTCAGTGCATCACCAAAAATGCCAGGCAGCATTTTGGAACTCCAGCAAGAGCACTAACTCCCATTTCCAAACAGCCTATCTGCTGTATGTTTGACTAACATTTCACCAGCTTTGTGAGCAATTGAATTCCTCTCTTCATTTAGAGGTAGTTTATTTCCTGGTGCTGTTCTTACCAAGCTGATGACAGGAACAGTAATTCTTGTAACAAAAGCGCAGACAGTTTGGGGTACGACAGCAGTCCAGATAAAGTCCACTTTGAGATGGAAGGAGTGACTGAAATTGCATATAGCACCACACTGCATATAGACATACAGTGATAAAACTGAGTCTAGTTAACATGGTTAGCAATCATCCATTTTAAGAGACAACACTAGAATTTTGCCAGCAATACGGTCCTCAGAATATGCACATAGCAGGATTGTGATAATCTTTTCTCTCCTAAGTCCTTCACTGTGAATAGACATAGCAAGCTTTGAGTCTGACTGTTCTTTTCTAGTCACCACTGAACAGCTGTTATGTATTGCTTTCTCTCCATTCTCTGCTAAGAATGATGTAATAGCTTTTATTTATTCTGAAAAATATAAGTAATGGAGGAGTTCTCCAAAAGTCTCTCTTTTTAGTTAGACCTTACACTGCAGTTAGAATAACCCAGCCCTTCTTTGAGGCACTAATAAAAGCAAGAGGCAGTGGAATTAGATTTTGCAGTGCTGTACATTTTCACCTGCCCACACCTAGTTAGCTACCACTGAAATCTTCTTGGTATTTAACCCTGGACAAGCTTCTGTGTGGCCAAGCAGGGTTAGCAGTGGCACTAGTCTGTGTGAGTGCATCGCTGCCAGGGTATATCCAAAGGCCTTCAGGGATTAGCACAGAAATGCCATGAGGCTGAGCATGCTGCCTAAGCCCCATCTGTGAGCAGGGCTGTGTATCCACTGGCCGGATGTGACAGCCCTGTGTGAAATTGAGGAGTGCTGACAGAGAGGTGAGAGATGGAGCTCAAGGATCAGGCAGTAACAGCATAGAATGACACAGTTACACCTGTTACACGCTAAAGATGAGGGAGAGTGTTGCCGTATCAGCAGGCTTTCTTTAACATTAATCCAGAATTACTGCTGTAGCATGGTTAGCTGGGATATATGTGAGGGACTTTCTCATGGCCTGGATGTAACCAGTTGTTTTGGGGGAATGAAAGAGGCTCAAATTTGATAATCCCCACTAGAAAACCCCCTATGCATCTTATACTAAAGTATGGTAGATACATTCTCTGCAGTCAGAGAACAAGGTTCAGGGATGTATGCATTTCCCATACATCCATCAGTTTGTACATGGAAACACACAGGAAGAAACAACAAAAGGTGTGGCTAAAAGCAGCTGCAGTGCTAACCCACTTGGGTCGTGGTTGGGTAGGGTAAAGATGGCTAAGACTATCACAGCTGTAGAATATAAATGTATTTTCATGATTTCTAAAATTGGTATCTTGATACTTAAGAAAACTCTAGTTTTTGAAAGAAAATTCAAAGTGTAACATCTCACTTTCTTTCTCTTCCTATTCTGTGGAGGTACAACTCCTTTCCAAATCTTTGGACAGGCAATTGATATAATGCATGAAGCCAGTCCATGCAGTGGTCACTGTATCATACAGATCTGATATATTACAAGTTATTTTTTTCCATGCAGTTATGATTCTGATCTGATCGCTTTCTATTTGCGAGCTGTTGTTTTGTCTTTGCTTGAAAAATAATTGAATTTTAGATTCATAAAATAACAGAGACTATGAAAAGACCTATGTGATGATGGCTAGCTACATCTGAAAATCCTTTAGCCTGAAAGCCTGGCAAGAATCTGAAGGGAAGTGTTAAAGCAACCTGACAGAAATCCCCTGCAGTGCTTAAGAAAAATCCCAGCTCTCCCTCCTCCCAGCTAAACCCTGAAACAAGGTCAATGCACTAAAAGGCTCTGGAAGTAATTTTTTTTATAAATAAATATCCTGGGGAATTAGTGCAGCAAGTGCCACAGTCATGTCTCTAAAATAAAGGTAGCTATGAGTATGTAAGCATTTCCTTTATGGGCTTAGGGATGGCACACATCAGTCAAGGTGAGATTAAATGCATCTCTGACTACATGCTACAGAAGAAGCAGTATTTTTTTATCTGGAAGAAAACTTTGATCATAACCTTGAATCAGCAAGTTGTTTAAGTCCATGCCTAACGTTACATCTGTGAACAATCCCATGTCTTTGATATACTGGAGTCACAGACCCCTGAAAGGACACTTGTGGCCCTAACAAGTAAAATCCAGGAGTAAATGGAGAAGTCTCCCAAATATGAACTAGTGTCAAGATAGCAAAGCTTTGGTGGCTACTCTGCTGACCAAATTCAGACACCCTGATAGTCACCTCTGACTGAGTCCTGCCCATTATGGCAAGTGCCTTTTTTACCCATCTGATCTGTTCAGATACATGCTTTATGGCACAGCAGTAATTAGCTTTTCTTTAAAAGGGATCAAAAGTTCCAATCTCCTATGACTACAATCAATGGCAACCATTTCCCTCATCAACATGGCATGAATTATACAAATATTCACTGTACATCTAAGTAAAGTTACTGAAGAAGGTGAAAAAAATACATTCTTTTGGCAAGGACATAATAATTCGGGAATTTACAAATTATTTGGTGACATGGATGGGATGCTTTGCCCTAGCTTGGATCAGTTTTTTGAAAACTATTTCAAGCTCTTCCTCCTTCTGCTTTAATTTTATCCAGAAAGCTTCTCTTTCATTTGCTGAAAGGAGAAGAATATGGAAGAAAGGGGATCATTAAGTCACAGATCCACTTATCTTCACTGCATCTGTGATGTTGTTCCCTAAGCAGTAGTAATCTACATTCAGGAAACCTGCGCAGGTTTCTCACAGGAAAAGCACAACATCTGAGCCAGTGTGAACTCAGCAGTCAAGAACTGGAAGAAATAAAAAGAAATTAAAACTCAAGCTAAACAAAAGTCCAAACCAAAATCTTTTAATTTCTTCTTCATCAGGATATCAAGTAGCAGCCATTTAAATGAAGAAGATATTTACGCCTTCCTCTTTTGGAGGAAATTTCCTAAGGTTTAAAATGCAGATGAAAGGCTTACAATTTTATATTAGCACAGCCTGATTCTCAGTTTTGCTTATCACTGCCTGCCATGCAGCTGGCTTGCTTTCTTTCTTTGAAAGTTTGAGGTTCTTTACACAGAAATTATGTTTTCAAAATACAGTTGAGAATCCTGATGTTATAATAGTTTTTCAGAGCCACTATGTACATTACTAATTGTGTACATGAGTCCCTTGACTGACTCCACATGCTGAGATTACCAGCTACCAAAACATCATTATAAATTATAAGGTAAGGAGAATGAGGCCAGCTTTATATTTCTGACTTGGTGAAGGTGTTGATAGCTTGTAGTGAGTGGAAATTCTTGTAAAAAATGAGGTTGGAAAATGTTCTTTTTCCTGAACTGTTAAAATGATAAATACTAAATAAACAGCTGCAAGTGAAATGATTCCCTGCTGTCCAACAACTACTTTTCTAAACACCTAAGAAAGTAGTCATAAATACAGCCAAGTTCAGGTCTGATATCCAAAGTAAATAAGGTACACACAAAGTACCGGTCACTTCACAGTTTTTTTTCAATGTATTCTTTTAAACTGCAAGCAGGAATACCTCTAATAGTCCAGAACTCCCAATACAGAAAAGGTTTGCCTGGATATTTTAACTGGACTTTACTGAAACCCTGAAAACTACTATAAACAGGACAAAATCAGCAAAATAATTATCCAAGAAGGAAATGTATGTGGACAAGGAGATACACTCCATTTTTATATCTCACAGAGAGAAGACTAAATCCCCATCTTATGTTGTCTTTCCATAGTAGCCCAAACATGTTGGGAGCTGAGTTATGAACTAATACAGATTACAAATACTGTGAAGAGTGGCTGAGGAAAAATGAAACGTAGATGCATTTGGCCAATTTAAAATGTACAAGCTAGAACTGCAAGTCATTTAAATATATACAACCCCTCTCTTATCTTGAATGTGATCACAGCTGTCGCCAGTGAGTAGACAAGAAACTGCTTGGCACCCTGCTTGTGTTAACTCCTTCAAAGAGCAAACACAGTTCACATTACAAAACTTGTGGGATTCTTTCCTTTATAGAATAATGTAAACAAACATTTTCTTATTTAATCTGTTTAATTGTTATTTACTACCAGTTTCTGAAGCACTTCAGATAATAAAAACTAAATTCTTGATCCTAGTGGGAATTTAAAGTGTAAGTTTTTTTAAAAAAATACTGTTACCCATGAAATGTTTTAACTATGGCTTTAGGAATTTTAAGCGAGTCTCATAATTTTTAATGTCTTGATCTCTATGTCTTAAAAGGTAAGTAATTTTTTGACCTACATTAACCGTTTCAGTCTCTTTTAATGGAATATGCAATCAATACATTAATAACATCCCATGCATTAGCACTGAATATGCTGGAAGGTTAAAAGGGGCACAGGTTTTCCATGAAGGCTTTTTAATTTTTCCTTTTCAGGGTTTTCCTGAATCTGGGAGTGGGGAGATCCAGTTCTAGATCTACTACTCCAGTCTGGAGAATGATACCACTGAAGCATTTTTAACCCCTTAAATATCACATGGTATGTGTTTTTCCAATTCCTGTACATTGCCCTCAATCCCACATCAGAAATCCACACCATGTATGACAAGGGTCTCAGTCTGCAGGAGAGAGGCTGCAGATGGGGCATAAGAGTCTGGCAAGGCATCAGGAACATTTTGAAGAACTGGAAAGGGACTAAATTCTGTTTTAGGCCATTTTTGAAATTTTTTCTAATAACATACAGATTTCCATAAATGTGACCTCATCCTTCTCTGAGCAGGTTTGTTTTTAAGTTTTTGTTTGTTTGTTTGTTTTTTGGTGAAATAGCTTTACAAATTTTAAATTCAGATGGAATAGGAAGAAAAAAAAAAGCTGTATTTCTTGCTCCTACTAAGATTATTTTATCAATTTCTAATATTAGTTCCTTTCACGTTTTGTTTGTTAGGCATAACTGGGTCAACACTTTCATTCTTTCAGGTTGAAAATCCTGTCTGAAGAAAAGAAGTTACTTGTCATGAAGCAAAGCAAATGACTGTGAATAATTTATAAGAAAGTATAAATATTCTGCTTTTGAGATTTTAACAGGAGAACAACCCCAAGTTATAAATTATTATAATCACACTGGAATATGCTCTCCATCCTCTTATTCCTTTGCTCTACTCACTGCCATAATACTTCTTGCTCGAATGGGTAACAGTCTCTTGAGCAGCCCAGACATGGTACCCCCAGGTTTGGGGGCAGTGCCCTTTGGACTATGAATTCATCAGTGCCCACAACCCAACTCCACACTTCTCAAGGTATTTATTAGAACTCTTGCAGGTTTCTCTCCTTATAGAGGATAAAATGCAAGTGTACATCAAAGTCCAGTGGGATGTGAGGTGAGGACTGTCACACAGCTGGGGGCTCCAGAGGCAAAACTGGGGCTCACAGGAGATTCTGGAAGCATTATTAAGACATCAGAGATCCACACCTCTACTACTCAGGTGCAAAGCAACACTGATAGGTAGGTAGGTAGTTGAATTCTTGGGGTTTGTTTAGTTCTAGCTCCTAAAGTCATAGTGTGCAGAGATATTTGTTGTCATAATTGTTATATTACAATGTATTTCTCTGTATAAAGATGGTAAAGTGAAGAAATACAGTATATTTAGTGAAAAAGTAGAGTACAGCAACTTGGTTTGCTGAGAAACCAGTTTCACTAATGCTCTTATTCAAATGTCTGAAATGAACATGTCAATTCTCTGTGGCTCCAAGGGAAGAAGATGAATTACTTAATATCAAAGTCTGTCACTTCTTTAAATGTTTTTATACACTTTCTGCAATACAACATGTCTAGTGTACTAATAATGGCATAAACTACCACAATTTCCAGCATCTTGTTCTCAATAATACAGTTCTTATTTTTAAGACTAACGTTTAGAAGCACAATCAGAAGAACTAAAATGTAGGAATAGATACGTACATAACAGCTTCCATAAAGAAGTTCGTATAACTGAGTTCATTTGCCACTGGGCTCAATAAGCTCCTATGCCCTCTTGTGACGAGCAATCTTTAGCGACCCTCACCCACTTCTTACTGGCAGGAGAGGGAAAGGACAGCCAGGCTACAGGTTCTTACACATGTGCAAGATTTCAGCCATGCATTCCATAATTTCACATACGGCGGGGTCATGCACACTAACACTGTTGCTACCAATGTGTTCCATAGGAGAGACTCTGTTACCAAGTCCTGCAGGAGGGGTTTGAAGTGTGTAATTCCTACTGCTCATCTTGCTTGCCATGTTGTGGGTCAGCGACTGTTGGTGACAGTCTGAGTCTTGGGGGAAACTGAACATGCCTTTTCGTCAACCTTAGCCTTGGCTTAGGACAGGTCTTAATGTGAAACCTCTGCCCAAGATCCCACTAAACCTCTCCATAAAAAACTAAATTCCTGATTGACATAAGTTTGCCCCCTCATTTATCACTCAGGGAGGATGTCAAATTTTTTTGATTAAAAGTTGGTGGGGAAGTTGACATTCATTTTAAAGTGGAAGACCTATGTAAGGAATAGTGTAAGGGGGGCCAGGCTTACTGGAAACAGCTCTGCTTTCGATTTGCATTCCTGGGACACTTGTAATTTTAAATTTAAGTCCACAAATTTTAGACTTCAGAAAAATCAAAATATCTGTGAACAGATTCTGAGCATCCCAACTGATTGGTCCCAGACACACTGAGTTCCAAGTGTGAATTATATCTTTTATTTTTTTTAAACATTATTTATATTTGACCTTATCTGACCTTCTATTCCAGGACACCAATTAGATTTCTCTCAGCTTTGCAATCATTAACAACCTCAGTGGAATAGCACCTCTCCATGTCAGGATTATGCTTCCCACTTTACTCATTCTCTTCGCTACCTACAAGCTTGAAACAAAATATCCACTCTTATGGTATTTCATTCTTATCCGACCACTTGCTATACATTCATGAAAAAACATTAGTGATATGAGTAACTCAAATCTGTACGTTCTGGCTGTGTATAAAAGAAGATGTGCTTTGATTCTTCCCCTCAGAATAATGTACTTAGCACTAGAAATGAAAGTTTATTAGTGACAGTTGTACTAAGAATTAAAAATAAACTGTCCCAAGCAGGCCACTGCTGAACAGTATCCAATATATGACTGGTCTGCAGGATTTTCAAGAGACGAATTTGCTGACTATCCTCTAAGAAACTCTTCCCTAAGTTAAAAGCAGCCTTGGGTAAGTGCTGATCACCCTTCTTGTGATTTTCAAACTCCCTCTGTGATTTTAATACCCAATTCCATTAACTTCAGCACTAGGCCTGCTAATCCTGTAGGTAGGCTAGAAAATCTTTAGCTGTATGCAGGTGCTTCAGAGATTATAATGTTAATCACTCACATTTAGCTGCTACTATCAATATGAGAAGGAAAACAAAGCAGAAGAGACAGACAAGCTTGAATTAATAGACATATCTATCCCATATGCTTTTTGCCCTTTCCCGAGCAAGAATAACTCAGCCTTCTCTCTGCCATTCTTATCCTAAAGTTTGCGAGCCCAAAGCACCATACAGCTTTGAGCAAAGAGCAGTTTGGAGAAAAAAAACATTTTTGGGAAAGGGGGTTCTTTTGTTCTCTTCAGTGGAACATTTTCTTATTATAATATCAAAAAAATTCCTAGTTTTATTCTGGAGATTGTCCTACAACCAGAATGTACTTCTGCAGAAAACGTGTAGGAATTAATGTCACATCATCTCTGGATGTGACTTTAGTGGTCTTTCACTAGACGAACATTCACCTGAACGCTGAGAGCTGTTGAACTCTCCTCACTCACAGTGCAATGGCCTTTAGAAAACAGATAAATGAGCACTGCTCCTGGGTACCCACTGCCCACCAGGCACTGAGCAGCTCTGATGGCCCCACGGACAGATCTGCGGGCAGCAGTAGCAGTGATTTGGCAGGGTGCAGAGTCAGGTTGGTGACCTCCTTATCTGAAATCTGGTGTTGCTTGGGACTACTGTGATACAGATAATCCTTTGACTCAATTTAGAGCTGCTCAACAGGCAAGAGTCTGTTTCAGCTCCATGAAAGAGAGAGTTCCTTCATAAAGATGGTACAACAGTAAGAAGTGTGATATTTTTTGACTGCTATTCCAGTTATGCTCACATGCTTGTCCAGCGTGCCCACGGGTCAAATAGCTCATGACTAAGTTCCTTTTCTTTCCTACATGATGAATCTGTAACCAGTGAATCTACATGCAGGCAATCCTACATGAGGCAGAGCCAGCAGGAGACAAAATGAGGCAAAGAGGATTGCATCTGACAGAGCTGTTTAAATAAATTGTTAATTTTCTTAGAATACCGGGGGACCTGTCTCCAGCACCAAATCTCCACAGCTTGTAATCTTATGAGCCATCTGTCTCCACATGTACTGGAGAAGACTCTGGACTTGCGAGGATGATGAAATATTGGGATGTAAATACTGAGGGGGTGGGAGATAATTCCAATATCTAATCTTGCATCTCACAAGATGATGGGTTCCCCAGCCTCCTACTGTGGTAAGGGAATACAGGGAACTCAAAATTTTCAGGGTCTGAGCACTGCAATGCACATGCATTTAGCAAATTTGGTCAATTTTACTGTTAATTGAGTGAATATACCCGAGTTTTATTTTTCTTTTAAAAAGATATTCTGTCCACTAAAAAGAAAAATGTTATATTAGCTCTATATGTTGCAAATAATAATCCAAAACATAGAAAAAACAGTCCATTCAATTCATATACCTTTAAGACCTACTAAAACCCCATGTTTTCACTCAGCTTTGCAGAGGATAAGGACTAGGTTAAAACTAACTAGTACTTGTTCATCATTTTATAGGAGAGATGTGTGTTGGAGGAAGAGAGCTCGTAAGTTCTTAATGGTTAAGGGCATATATTACATTTACTTTCTAAAATTAATAAACTCAGTATGTAATGGGAAGTCTTCTTTTTACTCGAAATTAAATATTCAAAATGAGGTCAGGTCTGTGGCCATGAAATGAATTTATTTATATATCCCTCTCCAGAATAATGATGTGACTTCTTTGAAAGACTAATAAATATCAACTCAGAAACCCTTCAGTGTAATAATTCATATCCTCTGTGGCTTTATATCTCAAGGGAGACAATATATTCTTGAGGTAGAAGATAAGAGCTTTAGGAGACCTGTGTTTAATTTCTAGTTTAAGAACAGGGGGGTTTGAAAGAGTAGGAACCAAACTGTATCTTCAGAACTGTTCTTCAGTCACCTTTCTTTGAATTTCTCCACTGTAGCAGTATTTATATGCCTATGTGAAGCAATTTAAAAATGTGTGCCTGAACTGTATGCATATTTTTAATTGGAATCTATTATGTATTAATTATAATTTACAAAGAAATTATCACACACTTCAAGTTCTTACAGTTATTTTTAGATTCGTTCTGTGAAATGCAACTCCTGCATTTTAATAAATATTAAACTGAGTGCCTTCTTTCTAACTCTGAAGATTATGGACTGTAAAATTCAACAAACTGAGCAAAATCGTTCAGTTTATTCTCCTTTAGCCACCCAATTTAACAAAGCACCAAGTCTTCTCATAGAAGGTGACAATAAGAAAGCACACCTTTTACCTTGGTCCAAATCACCACCCACAAGCCCTATTTTGCTTTGTTTGCACTTAACTGCCAATCATTTTTTATATATACAGGAGATTAATACAATTTTTATAAACAAATTATCAACAAGTCTCTCGGTGAAAGAAATGCCATACAGCAACTTCACTGAATAACATACAAAGTCTTATAAACCAGATGAGAAATATCAATTTTGCCCTTCTGATTATCCGCAGTGAAAGCACATTGCACAGATGGACTGCCATCATGATAATCTTCATATAAATATACACATATATATACTGGCACATACAGCATTTTCCAAACTTTTCAAGAGTTCTGTCTCCTGTCTGGAAGCTTTTTCTTTCTGGAATTTCTAATCATACCTTAAAAAAAACATTCCACTGAAAGAAGATGCCAGAACAGTAGGTTTCTCAGCTGAACAGAACTAATGAATATTGACAAAGATGGGTGTTTTGGTGTGATCCAAGAATATGTATAAACAAGTTTAACCAAAAATCAGAGGTAGCACAATCTTTATAAAGGCACAATGGAGTAATGAAGAAATTTGCAATGTAATAAATGGGCCAATAGCTAAAATAGTTTTGCAGTTTTGATAATTTAGGAATAAGTTCTCCAAGGGACATTAACAATGAATTTCAGACATTTGTTAGAGAATAAATCATGCTCTAATTGCTGAAATGGTTCCAATGAACTAAAAAGCACATGGCAGCACAGAGCAAATGATGTTACCAACCTTGTCAGACTCCAAAACTGAAGTATCTGCATGGCAAATAACAGCACTCTCATTTAACCCTTCATTTGTAGACTTCTTTTGAAAATAAAAAGAACTTGCCTTTATCTGAGATGTATCCATTTTTAGAGCCATTAGACTATCTTTTTAAAAACAATGAATGTGCAACTGAGAGTACAGATTCCTTTTTTTTTACAAGTGCTGGAACATTGTATAATCTCTTTTTTCTAAATGAAACCAACAACAAATTCAGTCCAAATACTCAGTACACAAAATAGATGTCCAATTTAAAAAAATCTAAATCTGAAAATTATATATTGAGAAGAGGCTTTAAAACCATCAACACTTCAATCTTTCTACTTGAGAGCTATAGACACCTCTTGGACACAAATCTTAACTTCATCCTTGCTATTCTACTGCAGAGAGAAAATTGCTCTTTAAAAGAACCTCAGGGTACAGACAAAAGAAGAGGTGGGAGGAACATATTTATATTCACCTCACCAGGAGGTATTCAGGCTAAATACAAAATAGTGCATCCATTATCTTGTTTCTTTGGTTTGTTTTTGGCATTTTCAGTAGGAGGTTGGTGGGACTTGAGACTGGAACTTTGGCATATAACCCTAAAAAATTCCTCCTAGAATTAGGTCAACTCATGAGACAGAGATGCAAATCTCTTTTAATGACTTTGGGTCTCTTCTAATGGGAAAACATAAAATACATAATGCATTATGAGTTGATATATAAATATATTGGAAGCATTTTTCTTAACAAGGCATAAAATCATAGATAGGCATTATACCGTATAGAAGATGATGCCATTTTTACATTGGGATTTTTATGCAGAATAATCCAAATAGCAGAAGATTTAATTGGCTTAATTTTCTCTTTACAGTCCTTTGTTTAAGGCAGTTCACTTACTCAAATTATTGACCTTATTTTTATACTGTGGCTGACACAATTGTGGCTTTTTAATTCTGTTTATTTTTTTTTCTTGCCTTGCATTTCAGAGTGGACATGCTGTAACAGCTACACATTAGCAAATGCTTCCAGTTCAAGCTTTCAGTAAATTAACCTTTTGAGAGCTGAAGACAAATGTACTCAGCCTGGGATTGTTACTCACCAAGGCCCTGCACAGAACTCCCGGCCAAGGCGCGCTCAGCTGCAGTGGCACTTGGGGTCAGGCTAGGGCACCCCACACTCAGCTGCCTAAATTGCCTTTCTTGTGTTCTTAGGAACAACTTGCATAAAAGCTTCTGGACCAAGACATCAGTGATTTAAATGGTGGCATAAGAGGGCAAGCAGAATAATTGACATTTGTCTGCCAAGTTCCAAGTGCAGAATTCTGTTGGGATAAGAGTGGAGTGAGTGAAAAAAGATATGATGCCTTACCCTTATGTTTGTCCTTTGGTCATGAAATAAATGCAGAACAATTTATTTTGCAAGTGATGAACCTGTTTCATAGAACCAAGCAATGATGAGGAAAACTGTTTGGGGATTTTTTTTTTCCCATCAAATATGAATATTTTAGAACACAACATGCTTGAGATAGGATTTCAGTCAGGACATTGGCACTGATGCTCTGCATTTTCTTATGCAGAGGATTTGAGTACAGATATCTTACCTCCAACCTATGGCAAGGCTTTGGCTGTTCTCTGAACCAACCTTGTGTCTTTTCCCTCAGAAACACTGTCCAGAAAATCTTTGCAAATTTATGTTTCTTGGAGAATGAGCAAGCACTTTGCCGTGTGGATTCCAATGTGTTTATTTCTAAATTCCACTGAAGCCTCCTGGTTCAGCATTTGCTCAACTCAGAAAGAACCTATGTTATCCACACTCATGACTTTGCACTCATTAGCTAGAGCTGATTGCTGCATATCAGTGCACCCTCCCAATGAAGGGGGGCGGTCACCTAGGACCTGTATGAACAAGAGCCTGCTCAGAAGGGGAAGGAAAGTGATTATTCCCCTCTCCCTGGCACTTGGGAAACAATATCAGATGAATGGCATCCAGAGGTGGTTTGCCCAGTAAAGGAGAGATTCACATGCCAGTGAGAGTCCAGTGGAGAGACACCAAGATGGTGAGGGGCTGGAAAATGTGATGAAGCAGGAGAGGCTGAAAACTGGGTTTGTTCAGCTTAAAGAGAAGACTTTGGGAGGACATTGACTGCAGCTCACCAGGGAAGGGTGCAGAAAAGATGAAACCAGACTCTCCTCACAGGTGCTTGATGATAGAACAAGCAGCAATGGACACAACTGACAGCAGATGAATCCTCATTAGGTACTAAGAAAATAAAATCTTTACCAAGACAGACGCCAAATGGTGGAAGGGACTGCCTGAAGAATCTCCATTCTTAGAGACAGGCAGAACTGGCAGGCACAGAGCAACAGAGCCCTGAGTAATCTGGCCTGGGAAGGGTCTGCTCTGAGCTATAGGGACTGGCACAGAAACTCAAAAAAATACATGTAACCATATTCTGAAGGGAGCAGTAAGACAGGTTCTTCTTATTATCTTATTATCTCAATGAGGCAAAGTCATGTGAAAACAGAGGATTAGGTGCTGGATGGAAAAAAAAATCCCTAAGAATCCCTCAAATTCATCTTATTCAGAAGTTTTCTTGTACTTTGCTGTCTTTTATTAGCTTAAACTGGTTCATTTGAGAATATTTAAGATTATTTTGTGCTCATAAATGACAGCAGCATGTAGAGTAAAACGTACCATATATATCAAGGACTTTCTACAAAATGTGAGCACCACAGCATAGAATTCAGCACATGAAGAATAAAATGGTGAGCCTACAAATCCTGGCTTTAAGTCTAAGCTCTGTGGATCCATCCAACAATGCAAAAGCAATAAATTGCACACATAGGTCTTGCAACTGTCATAGGGAGTGACAATTCTGAGAGCTGCAGGCATCCCGCACTTCAGGATTAATACCTATGTCTATTTTAAGGTTTGTAGATACTTTGACTTGCAGCGGGGAAAACACACTGAGAGTGTCTCAAAAAATTGTTATGACAGACAAGATGCTCTCGTAATCATCAACCAAATGATAAAAGGAACAGACTCCCAATCTCTCTTACTATAGAAAGTACTATAAAAATCTTGATTTTTTTTGTTTATAAAAGACTGAAATCTATGCAAGAAATGACACTTTCTTATGCAACCTCCTGTCTGATTTTTTTAAAAAATAAATTATCTCTGCATTGCTCCAAGCTGCCATGTCTGTACCTCTGTCAGGAGACAGTCCATCTCAAACCACAGATTGTCAATATCTTGACAGTGATATTGGTCCCACTAGAAAACCCAGCACGTGTGGCTGTAATATTTTCATAACATCACTGAAAAGTGCTGGTTTACAGCAGTTAAAAGAATTTGTCTCTTGGCCTTTTGGTACAAAGAGGTTGTCTCTGAGTTGTATTTCTTATTTTTTGGTGAAGACTTATGTAAAAGGCAGAAAAGAGAACTGAAACCTCCCAAGCTGCCCCTTGTTACAGCCCTTGCCACCACAACAAACAGCCTGTTTTCTTTGTAGCTCCTCTTCAAGCAGGGTTTGGCTGCTCTGAGCTTGGCCTGAGCATTTTCTTCAGCTGAGTACGCTGGCCTTTCCTAGCACAGACCCAAATGCAGGTCCCAGTGCAGGGTAACACTTTTATTTAACATTTAATAGCTGAATCATCCTTTTTGGTTTTCTTTTAATTTATTGTCCTGAACAACAATCGATGTAACCTCTGCCCAGAGCCTACTTGTAACAGTAGTCTTGCAAATGGGTGATTTTAAACATAATGTTCCTGTTTGTAGTACAGAGCACAAGAATCTCAGTTTAACTTACTATGCTGTCAATACCTAACAGAGCTCCTTGCCATAGGCAGTAAATGCTGCTCTGTTGTAATTCTATCCATAAAAATGCTACATCTCTGAAATACCATCATCAGTAGTTGACAATCTGCCATCTTTCTCTTGGAAGCATTATTTCTCTGACATGTTAGAGGATAACATGATAGAAAATGCATGGTTCTAAGAATCCTTGAGTCCATTAAAATAAATCTTACCTTACATCAATGTGAATACAAAGCTCTTTTAGTGTGTCTTGCCATGTTTTCTGTGCTGGTTTTGGATATTGCAAACTAAACTGGATCAGGCTGGATTAGTACTTTCAGAGATTACCAGCAACTACATTCTTCATGCACTGGTACAAAAGATAATAAGCTATTTGAGCACTTATTCCTATATGAATATCCCAAAATCAAGCCAAGAGAGGGTGTGATACAACATGCTGCTAGAAAAAACTGCCATCTTTAGAAAGAACATAAAACAAATGTCCAGCTAAAATCTGATTGCAAGTACCATGACATTGGTTGCTTTCCAACTGGGAGATTGCTATTTTTAACACAAAAAGTAAACAAAATAAATTGTGAAGGTACAGTCTTGCTCTGTTCTGAAACAAAGTTTCTCACAGCTTTTGTTCTCAGGGTGCAGCACTGCAGGAGTTAATAACAAGATGCTTTCCTGTCTGGTGATGCCTGCTGTACTTGCTATGGAAGGGCAGAGGCTTTTCTACAAGGCAAGACCCCCTGCAAAAAGGGCCATCCATTTTTGTGTCGTTTTTTACTTTCACACTTTTTCTATCCCATCTGAATTCTAAGAGAATCTGTGCAGGTAGAAAAAAAAATCTGAGGCACTG
Source organism: Eopsaltria australis (assembly GCA_034509425.1). Taxonomy (NCBI): domain Eukaryota; kingdom Metazoa; phylum Chordata; class Aves; order Passeriformes; family Petroicidae; genus Eopsaltria; species Eopsaltria australis. The sequence continues at coordinate 4,031,503 of JAVTVJ010000149.1, forward strand.
TTATAGATATTGAAACCAAGTGAATTTTACAAACTGCTTAAAAACATCATCTACGTTTAAATGACAGGCTTATTTTAATAGAGAAACCTTCCAAACTGTGCCCGTATGTCCACAAGGGCTTCAGGACAGGCCTGAGTAACTGAGGGTAATTACAAGTGTTCTATAACAGCAGCTGCCTTAAGATCCCGTCCTGCTTGGCTTTCAGGAGAGAGAGGCTTTCAGGTCAGAGCAGGCAGAAGGACACAGAACCCTTGTTCAGCAGGGCTGGGCAGGGCAGGAGGACTGGCTCCCTCCCTGTACAGGTGGTGGGGCAGGCCAGGGCAGGGTGGCTGTCACAGGGTGCTCCCCCCTGCAGTCACCTCCTCACCACCAGGCTGTCACTGCAAAGGCTCTGCCTTGTTCCTGTGAGCAAGGACAGAATTCAAAAAGCAAAGAGAGCCATCAGCCTGTACAATGCCAAAGCACTGCTTTTTATTTATGTAACAAAATCAATCACAGTGAAAAAGTTTGAGAAACTTTTATATGCAATGTTCAATAAACCCAAAAATTTTGGCAGGCCCTTGGCAAATAAAAATGTTAATGCTATGCAGTCACTCTAATGATGTAACAGATGGATTTTTCTGTTTCGTTTTCATCACTTTACAGACATATTGTTTGTATATTGCTTCTTTGGCATATCTTTACAAGAGAAAGAAGGTTCTGCCTTTACAGGGAAGGCATCTTTTTATGACTTTGTCTGTGGCCATGGGCAATCACTGCTCACCCTGTGTCATCTTTGCTCATGATCTTTTATGACAGTCATAGGATTTCTTTCTAAAAAAGAAGCTGTAAAAATCAGAAAAATTTAATAATCTCTCAAATTCAAAAGCAGCTGACTGAAACCCCACAGAAGAAAACAGATGCAAGGGACAAGCCAGATCAGAGCATGGTGGCAAGTACTGTAAAATGTTTTCTTTGTAAATCGGACAAAACACATGTTTATTGAAAAAAAAAAAAAAGGAGAGCCTCCGTAATATTAATTTACTGTACTAATTCAAACTGAGCAGTGATTTGTTTGCTCTGCTGCCTCACTGAGAATTATTCTAGTCCCCAATCCAATAGTTGGTCTTTAGTGTGTCTTTGGGATTGAAATATACTACAGCAAAATATATTTTCCATAGTCTTTGCTTCAAGTTGTTTCCTCCTTGATGTGATAACTCTTTATTCATCCTTTTGCTTCATTTGAAGGGTTTTTTGACTTTCAGTACTAATTTATTTCTAAGTTTCAAAATTCATGTTAGTAGAGTTTTAAAGTAATCACTGTGGCAATTCAAATATCATCTATGTTAATCCTAACAAACTGCATTCAGATAATATTAATGGGCTGATTTACAAGTAATAAAGCAAGGATGGGACTATTCTTAATTTATCCTGCTGTGTTCAGATATTACCACACATATGGCAGAGAAGATTACTAGCAGTTCTGAGACCCCTGCGATTCTTCAGGCATAACAAAGCAGATTAATGACAGAGTAATAAGGTCAGTTCAGGTATAACACAACCTTTTCTCCTTAGTTAGTTCAAAGCTAAATTTGGCCCAACTTAACATAAAGTTTCCTGTTACTTGTTGGTTTGGTTAAATATTTGAGAGCAGACCAGTAGCAAATTCTGTGTCTGAAAGAGATGAAGGATTCACAACCCAGGGGATTAAATCTCTCACTTAGTCTCGTGCTAGTTAAAGTTCTAGATAACAAAAACTAGTACTTGGCTTCACACAACTGGTGAGAAGAAGAGGGTTTGCTCTCCAGATTTAAAAGCAGCACTTCTGAAGCATAATGAAACAAACAGGAGAGAGAGCACAGACCGTATTTCTGGTGAATTTTGGGCCATTTGGGAAGAATTAAACCAATCACATGTACAGCTGAAAATAATTAGTCTAGCTGCTTAAACAGATAAACTGCTTATTGTCATTGTGAGAAAGAAACAAAGACAGTAAACAGTAGGTGAAAAGAAGTTAATAGTGTATCTGATAACACAACTCTGTCCCAAATGAATTCACTGTTAAAGAAGATAGTTATTACCTATAAAATAAAAGGCTATAAATAAAATGTAAATAGTCCTTGAGAAAAGCTAATATATCGCCAAGATTTCATAAACAATTTCAGGTTGTTTTCTGACAGATTAAGTACCCATAATAAAACCATAAAAACATTTAATTAAATATAAAGTGAAAAGTCGTGTACTCCCATGTAATGGAAACATCAGCAGTGATAAATGCTGTGCAGCTGTAGTGAATATTTTGTTATACCTGTGTTTATTGGAAGGCAAAGAGAAACAGGTGTGGTCCATGGGGTAAACAAGGGATTTAAGGTGAGGGATCAAGTTTCTAGATCAGGGATAATTCCTAACATTTAATTTCTTTATTGTTGGACTGATTTATAAGCCTACATAACAAAAAATGAGCTCTGAAGTTAAAGGGCACATCCGTCATTTTCCTGTTTGCACCCATGTCAGCTGCCAGCCCTTACTCTCTCTTTTCTCTTGAGACAGACACACACACAGTTTTCTGACCATAGGAATGAGACAGCTGGCTTGGGGCAGGGCACTTGCCTTTCCATGGAGTGATCCATGTGAAAACCCAGACGAGGATGCCCTGATACCACATGGCCTCTAGTGCTTATTAATCACAGGTGAAGTGCTGCTGCCTTCTGCATGCTCTGGCCAGGCCCTGTGTGATCAGGCATGACAGCAAACAGAGGCTGGGACAGGGTGTGCACAGTTGTTCCCATTAGTGCTCACTCTCGCTAGGAAAGCAACTGCCCATTATCAGTGCAGGAACTGGGGCACCCTAATGCTAAAGCAAAGCACAGTTGGGATGGATAATGGGATAGGGATTGGAAAGCCACAGTAAAGCATCAGGGAGCTCATGTGGGCATTATCTGGGGAATGTTGACTGCCTCACTCTATTGCCTTTGGGTAGGAAACCTGCAAGAGCACAGTGTCTTCCTGCAGGACTCTGAATGAAGGAGAGGTCCTTGTCATAAACAGAAACTTCTTAAACCAGCTGATGAACACTAATGCAGAAATCAAAATAAATCATAACAGCCACAGATATTGGAGATTTTTTACCACTGTGTTGTCACACACATATGAAGGAGTCAGAAGGCTGCCTAGAGATTTTAAAAGGGCAGCATAATGGAGTGACTACTGCTCCTGCTACTCCAGCTGGAACATCTAAGAATACCTTTCTGTCACCATAACTTCTGCAGCCTCAAGAAACCATTCAAGAAGCATTAATGTCTCTAATCAAAGCCTTGAAAATAAGTCATAATATTTTTAACACAAGAACCTCTTAGGAAAAATTGTTGCTTAGGTTATTTAGCACATTATTAGTAATGTTCACCACAATTTCATCTTTTACAGTTCATTCAGACTTGAACAAAATTGTTAGATACATGAATTATTGATTTTAAAAAGCAGAAGATTTAAACATTGCAATGCAAACAACACAGCATCTGCAGATTTCTTAGACCAATTTCCTGTACTTTCTGTCTTAAATCTCCCAGTTCACTTGAACTTTTACCACAATTGACTCCTTAGCCAAAGATGGTCCCTTTGGAGGGAGGGACCTTTCCTACTGAGAGAGGACAGAGAGTGAATGCCTTTATTGCAAGAGAGGTGTCAGGACTTCCTGAAGCAGTGTCTGTGGAGTGAGCCTAAATGCTCACAGCACATGAAAACACCTGTGTGGAATGGTTCCTGATGGGCTTGGCTTTGCTGAAGGCAGACAGGAGGACGGGAGATGCTTGGAGTTCTGGGCACCATTCAGTTAAACAAACAGACATCTCAACTCAATAACCAAACTTAAACTTTTATGGATCATATTTTGTTTAAACCCAAGACAATGACATTTCTGAGATCTTAAAGGATTGATAACCACTAGCTCAGTGCATACTTATGATCCTAATGTGCCATTATATTTCTGCTTCTTTGGCATAACAGAATAAATAGCATTAATTTCAAATAGGGTGGGGGAGGAGTGAAAGGGGGAAAAGAAAGATGCATATAGAGGACAGAGTTCACTATGTCATCTGCAGAAAATTTTGGCTTAGAATTTAAAATTATTACAAATATTAATCTTAATACAAAGTAGAATAAAATTGAAAGATGGTTTGTCTAAAAATTCAGCAGAGGCTCCACCAGTTGATATTTCTCAGTCTGTTTGATGAATCCTTCCTTCCTTGACTCTTTTCATCCCCATGCTGCAAACATACCAGTTCCTAAAGCCAACAGACACAAAGCACTACTGCTCTTTGCCAGAGCTGATTCCTAATGCAGAAAAAGGATGATACATATCTACAGTTTTCTGAGGGATGCAACACAGGGCTAACTTGAATTAGCACCATATTACAGTGTTTAGCAATCTGTCCCAATTCTGCACTGAATCCCTTCACCAGCATTAAGAAATGTCTTACTGCTAAGGTTATTTCTGTGGCCATGGAGGAGTGTAGCGCATTTTATTATTTCTCTTATTGGATTAAAGATTTTGCAATGTACTCAAAAGTACTGGAGGGCTTTCTTATGAAAGAAAGCTATAAAAGTGTATTTGAAGTTTCTTCTCTATGACAAACTGTTGTATTAAAATGGAAAAGCTACAGGGTATGAGCTAGAATTTATTAAGCTTTATTATGTTGAATAATGTTTAGATTAATAACAATTAGGTAGAATAAAAGTATGATGTGAATGTGACTAAAAAGAAATACTTAAGCCATGTGTTAGTTATTAATAAGTCAACATAATTTTTGACAGCTATCCAAATATCCTTAAGAACCCTTTCAAAGTCATGGTCCATCTAGATGCATAATCTGTATTTATTTAAATATTGCATATCAAAAGGAAGATAAATATGCAAAATCTAAGCACCAAAGTATGTGTATATTCTAATGGAAACAAGTTACCCAATGTGAAAGTCAGTGGAAAGTTTTTTACAGTACTTTGGTGGGATTTTTAAAGATTCTTGGGTGCCTAAAGATACAGATGGGTTTGTCCAGGAATTTTTAAAATGTTTTGAAAGACCTACAGGATTTGTGTACGTAAAAAAAGTAATTTCTGAGAGAAGCCCTTGTCCATGATCTATTATGCAATTACTTGTTATATACTTTCTAGTATAATTGAAGTCTTAAGCCCCAGTCCAGCACTCCATTGATTTAGGCAGGGCCCAATATTGCCTCATGAGCTGTTCACAGAGCCAGGGCCACGGCACTAACAGACAAACTGAATAATAAAACTCACCTGTCTACATTACACATGGATACTCTAAAACAAGACAACCCAAATGCCACTGGTATTGATGAGAAGGTTTGATGAGAGGCAGCAGAGCCCTCAATGTGGACACGAGCTACCTCATGAGAGGCCTTGACAGAGGAGGGTGTTTTTAAGGGAACGAATTTAGCTACTAATTTAAAATAAATAACCCAAATGTTAAGCATGGCGCCTGTCCTTTTACAAAATGTTAAATATTACTTTTTCATTTGTTATATATCTCAGCATGACCAATTGAAATGTTACTGGTTTTTTCTGTGTCAAAAGTCTGTTTATTTATTACAGAACAGAAACTTGCGCTTGTGCTATCCCACCTTAGTGACAAAATCTACTTTTGAGTCACATAGGAGAAAAATAAGCCATAGAAAAAACAAGAAAGAAATCAGTCTTTGGAGGTATCAGTTTCAAATGCAGAGTAAAACTAATTTCTGCCTCTACCTTTCTACTGATTTTGTGGAACCTGTATTTCTTAAATGAATTTACAAAACTCCTCTTTGAAACAAATTGCAAGAAAGTTCAGTTTAAGGATAAATGTAAACACACACTTTAAGCATAAGTTTAAATTCCATGAAGTTCCAAGTATTCATATATACACACATAGCAATGGGAATTCTCTCAATGCCTTTTCTGAAGGAGTATATTTGTTTCATTTTTCTGCACACACTGAGTCCCTTTTTCTCCCAAGGCTACTGATCTTACTGACAATTGCTGCAAACCATGAACATTTCATGCTGCTACTATTATTTTAATGATTCAGTATCTGAAGTACTGGTGGCTGCTATCATTGCCCCCCAAAACAGTGCAGTAAAAGGCTACTTCACTCAGGAAAAGAATGGAGCATTGACATGAGAAAGCAATTATGTGGGAAACATTGAATCAAGCATTCCCAGGTGGTATATTTATATTGAGAATAAACTGTAAGGGAGCCAAGTTGGAAGTCTGTGAAACTTCCACCATTGTTAAAGGGCCACTGTCCCTTAGACTGGGGCCCCCAAACTGCAAGGGGATTTTATGAAACTTAAGACAAAATCCAAAATATAAATAAAAACTCAAATCAGTAATTTTATTTCTTTTTAATATAAACTTCCATCTAAAGTACTAAGATGACTAACAGTACTGTTATGCAGGGGTACATAAAATAAAAGAAAATAAAAGTGGAAGTGGGAAAAGTCAGGCTGAGTGTTTTCCAGTGTCACAGTCTGGGCTTTGTGAAATCCAGAAAACAAACAGGAGAGGGCTAGATGCAAAAAGAAGTATTTTTAATCTGTTTCCATTGTAGTAATCTTCACAGACATGTCAGCATTTTCTATTTTTTCATAAAAAGTATCAGCTTGATTGACAGCCAGCCCTTAAAGAAAACAGCTTGTTACATTAAATGTCAATGGAAAGGAAGGAGTAACTGCTCAGATATAGCAACCCCAGCAGCAAGAGCAACCAAAGCAGAAAACAGCTTGGGTAAGAGCTGCAGACACTCACAGGACTATTTATAGCACAAGACTTCAGTTTTATATAAATAAAAGCCCCATTTTAATAGGAACAGAGTTTCTACCTTCCTCTATTTAGCTTTTGGTACAATGAGATGTAAAAATGAAAACTAGTAAGTGTAGAAATTTGGTACCCACCATCAGCAGTCATGCTGCATATGCTTTTTCTTTCAGCAAAATTTGTGAAGGCCAGAAATGGATTACATTTGTGACATTTTGGTTTTTATTTCAGTTATCCAAACTTCTAAGTGTTTCTCTCAGGTCTTTGGTCCACTTTCACTCCTCACGGAAACGTGAAGTCTCCAAATTTTTATTTGAATAACTTTGCATATTTATATATGCATGATAATTTTAAAATTTAAGCTAAATGTGCATATTTTCTTAGAGCATGTTGATACAAATTTGAGCAAGAATTGGAGAGGAGAAACACTGTGAACATGAAAACTGGAGAGAAAAAAGCTTCTCTAGACACCTTTAAACCTCCCAAATATCTGGGTGAAGCTTCAAGTCAGTTAATTCAGTTGAACTCACTCCTACTGCAAACCTGAATGGAATGAGTCAGAAATCAAGAATAATTGTGATGAACACAAACTGGAACAATGTCAATAGGGAGCCATGGGGGATGTGTAAATACTGTAAATAGTGTTTTCATCCTTAAAACAGAAGCTGGTTAACAATAGAGAGTGAAATTTGAAAAAAAGCAAAATCCGAGTGACACTGTGATAATCTTGGGACTTTGTATATTCTTTTCGAAAGTCCCACTGAGTTATAGCACACATGCAAAATTATCTGTTTCTTAGCAAAAAGCACGGCTGGGCACGATTGACACTGCACTTGCAAGAGCTCTGTAGGCACTGCAGTCACTTCACAGCCATGGCAGCAAAGCCTACCTGCTGCCTGACATGATCTGCCTTCTTCACACACCCCGTGGCCAAAGGAAATGCAGCAGAAAGCCAGGCACCTATTCCACCTGACAAAAAAGTGTGTGAGTCACAAGATGTGAAATGGTCATTAGGAAAGGAAGATGATTCTGGTGAATAGCCAGAGCCTGGGACAAGTTGAGTTTTAGACACCAAGGACATTACTCATGTAAAAGCCTGGGCTTGGCTTCCCTCAGGAATGGGCAAAGTTCCCAGTTCCTTCAAACATCTGTTTGATATTATCAGACTCACTGGGGAAGGATTCAAGGAGTGCAGAGCTGGCTCAGAATGTCTTGGCCATGGAGGTTCAGTCCAATTTTCTGGCAAAGGGGGTTTAGAAGTTTAGGGGGCCAGAGGGGAAGAGGACTTGAAGGGGTCATCTGGATTGAAGAAGAAATGAGGAACAGCAGTTCTAGGGCAGGAAGGATCTCCAAGGTTAGGCAAACAGCAGGATGGAGAGAGGAGAGTGAAGTCTCAGGAGGATCTAGAGGCAAGCAGGAAGACATCAGGCTGATCTGGGTGGAAATGGTCTGAAAGAGAACCATGGAGCACAGTGGAGGCAGCCACTGCTCCCTCTCTCCTTCCTTACCTGTACTTCTCAGTCTCTGCTTCCACCTTATATGTGAGCAGGGGTGGTCCCTCCCTGCCATGTGCCTGCTGCTCACTCTTAATCCTTCCCAAACTCCTGAAGAAGGGAGAGGGGATGGGTGTGGGGGTCAGTCTGGACTCAGAGCCTGTGGTGGGGCAGGAATATGGATGGGCTGAGGAGGCAAGGGCAGGTGTTACAACACCTCTGCAGCCACGTGCAGGGAATGGGAGTCCCCGGGGGGAACCCTAGCCCTTCCCTGTGGGGCAGGTGGTGGGGACTGCTCAGGGTGAACAGGCCAGTGCTCACTGTCTCAGCTGCAGAGGGTGTGAGCAGACCCAGCTCCTTCAGAGGCTGTCTAGCAGCTGGTGGGGACTGGAGGAATCGCAGTGTTGGGCCAGAAGGAAACCTGATAAAGAAAATGATCCTAGTAAAAAAAATAAATTATAGGGAATTGTGACAACTAAGGGAGAAAATGCATCAAGATGATGATACAAACTCCTGGAATAGATTGAGGAAATGGACTAAAAAATTGTGACTATGTCCATGAATAGGAGGATGCTTTCTGAGCTGTACAGTGTGAATAAATAATTTCAGGATCCAAAAGATAATATTATAAGCTTATATAATATCCTGAGTCAGAAGGGACCTACAAGGAACACTGAAGTCCAGCTCCAGGCCTTTCACAGAACCACCTTGAGGTGAGGCTGCCACAGCCCAGAGCAGAGCGGGACAATGCCCTCCCTTGCCCAGCTGGCGATGCTGTGCGTGATGCCCCCAGGACAGGGATGTGCCTCCTGGCTGCCAGGGCACTGCTGACCCACGTTCAACTTGCCATCAAGCTGGACCCCCAGGGCCCTTTCCACGGTGCTGCTCTCCAGTGTGTCATTGCTCAGTCTGTACCTCCATCCAGGGTCCCTTGGTCCCACATGCAGAGTGATTACATGAACAGCCATTTCTTCAGGGGTTCCAAACCTTAGGTGATGTCCAGACAAAGCACTGTACTAGGGAATACCCAGTCAACTGAACTGCAGGGGCATGGCAGTGTACCTGGAATTGCTTTAATTTATAGAAATAGTTGTTTTGGAGAAGCTTCCTAGATATTTTTCAGTTCAGCATCCCAGCTTTCGAGACACAAATATTGCAGTAGTTAGCTGATTTGGACACCCATGCAGATCACAGTACATCAGAATTAATAACTGGCTGATTTGTCTAAGCTGGCAACAACAACAAAACTTGTGGTCCAGGGATAGCATCCAAAACATTAACACAAATTGATTGCCCACAGCCAGGTCTGTTTGGGTTTCATCAGTATTCAGATTCACTGCCACAGCCTAAAAAGACAAATAAACCACTAACACCTGAATGAGGGAAGAGCCGAAATAAGCTCAACACTGCTTGCTTTCTCTTCCTGCAGGGTAAGCTCACAAGTAACCTTAAATCACACAGCCAGCATGTGGTGTGTCTGGCACCCAGAGGCTGCCCAGCCCTGGCCCTTTGGTGCCTCAATTGGTGTGTGCTGGGCAGACAGGCACTACCCACAGCCCTGCAGAGCTGCTCAGGCACCAGCACGGGCAGCAGGGCACGCTGCTCACAGCAGCTGGCACCAGGCAGGGTGGCAACAGCACAGCCATTCCCACAGCCCGCCAGGGCTCCATCCATTCAATGCCAGCTTGTATGGGCAAAGGCTGGGTGGCCTTGGAGATGCCACCTAATAATGATATTGCAGGGTCTGAAGAGGAGGAGAATTGTGGTAGCACACAGCAAATAAAATATGCAAAATATCTGCATCTGGTTGAAAGAAAATGCAGCAGCAGAGTCTGTTATCTGTATAATTTTCCCAAGCAAGCAATAGAACTGTGCTCAGATTTCTGACCTGAGATCTGGGTCTTCTCTAACTGAAACAAATGGGTGTTTGCCAACTACTTCAAAGGAATTGTTTAAAAATGAGACTGTTAAACAGCTAAGGGAGCTGATGTAATCATATTTTAACCCAATTATCCTTTCCAATATGTATTTGTCAGCATTTAATCCCATCTGCCATTGTGCTGCCCAAGTGCCTAAATTGTATTGGTCCCTCAAGAGTTCTCTAGTCTTGGCTAACCCAACAATTTCTGTGCCATATGCAAATTCCAATTTGCAAATGTTCTCCCTCATTTCCAGACACTATTAAACAACTGGTCTTACTATGGGTGCTCCTCAGTTAATTCTTTGCCATTTTGGAAGTTTATCAATTTTTCTGGTTTATTTTCTACCACTTTACCAATCTCTAATCTATGCCAATGATTTACCTCTAAACCCTTGAATTCATACTTTACTACCCCTTCTGAGAGACTTTGAAAACAACACTAAAAAAGTAAAAATTACCTAAACCAAACAGTTCCTTTAGTCACTTTTCTGTTGACAATACAAACGGATGCTAGTAAATTTAAAAGTGCTTTTTCTTTTCAGTTCAGTAAAATATTCCTTTTTAATTGTTTTTACATATTGTTTTTATTTCTGCAGATAATTCATTATTGTCTCTAGTTGCTATTTTAATCCATTTACCTGGAACTTCAATGAAGTCCCCCAATTCCAAATTCTAAAGATATTTTTATTCTTTTTCAATAAATAGGTCAAATATCTGCTATCCAAGCTAATAAAAATTCAGGAATGGCATATCTTCTGATAGGAAATAATCTGTGCCTGAACCAAAGTGATTTAATTCAAATGTAAATAAAACCATAGTAGGGCAAAAAGTCAGCTAAAGTACTTATGACAGTGTAAAAACTTATGAAGTTTAATACTAAATGATATTTCTGTTTTTATGATTTAAGATTAAAGGTCCATGATCTATTTCTTTCTATAACTCAGATTCAGCAAGACATTTTAAAGTGAAAGATTCTAATTTTCATTACTGAATCTTTAATAACACTTGCAGAAGAAAATAATCTTTATGTACATGAAAATAGTTCCAATTGGATTGCACATATGCTTGAGTCCTAGGTTAAGTTGAAGCTTGAGAGGAAAAATTGTATGAATTTCACTTGCACGAAAAGTCTACTGATATAATTCAAAGTAGAAAAAAGTCTTCATTTGCACCAAGCAAGTTTCTTGCAGAACAGTAACTGAAATGGTTATTTCAGTTGATGGATATAGGTAGCCAAATTTGAACATTTAGACCTGTGATTCAGAGACAGACCCATGCTCAGAGCAGAATTTAACATTTGGAGCCACAGGAATGGCTCATTACTATAAATGTCTGCAATGCTAATCAAGAGAGATAATGTTCTAGTCAGGATAATAATTAACATTTAACTGACTTGCAAATGTAAAAACCAGGACTCTCAAAATCCAGACATCAACGAATTGAAAGAAACAGGCACCTACTTTTTTAACTACTTGAATTCCTCCCCCTAGAGGACTACTGCAATGCTCAAGGGGGGTGACTGCACACTGCAGAGCACTCAACACCAGGACATCTACTGAATGGACACTGTGCCTTCTGCTGGGCCTGCTACAGCTTTCCTACCGAGAGCCAGCCAAGTTTACTGTATCCACACAAGAAAAAAAACAACTTGAAGATTCCATCAAGAAGCTCAAATGTGAGTTAAAAGCAACAAAGTGACTGTGGTGTAATCTTTACTGCTTATATATGCCAGAATAATATCAACAATCTTTTTCCAGTACAACCGCCAGCAAGCAAGGAATAGTACTAGACTAAACACAGAATGTAAAAGAGCGTAGAGAATTGGGGTCTGTGCTAAAAGAAATGTGAAACCCCAATGAATGGAGCAGAATGAATTGCAGACCATTCAGAGCAGCATTATAGGTTTCCCACGTGGGCACTAACAGCAGAGTTCCACGAGGTTTTGGCAACAGTACAATTTGCAACAACAACAAAAAGAGTTCGCTGAATTATTTAAGCATGAAATCAACATACCTCAGACAAAAATAGCCAATGTATGAGAAATGAAATAACTTAAAAATAAAGCACTGAATCTGGGATGGAATGCAGTGACTTTTTAATTCACCCCACTTGGTACACCCTACTTTCTCTGGAAATGCAAGCTGACTGTAAGGCAGGCTATCCAAGGCAGAGTACTGCTGAAGAGGTTTCCATGCAGTGCTCACTGGGGTGGGCTGAGAGAGGGAGGAGTTTATGGGGATGTACACCTCCTTCTCCTCCCTTCCTTTTGCTCTGTTTAGCTTTCATAAATTCATAGTGATGTGACCCCTGCCATCCCTGGTCTTATTTGCTTGTTTCATGTTTTTGTTCACAGAACATAGGTGCCTGTAGTTTTTTAGGGATCACAAGATAGCTTTGTGAGAATCACATCTTTTCCCTTTCTCCCCTTCACTAATTTTCTTCAAAGGTGGATAATCATCTTTTGCTGGGAACTTTTGTTTTAGGTTCCCCCCACATTTCCTGCCCAGTACTCTCATGGCAGAATGTATACATACTTTTAGAACCTCGGTTTCATATGGCATGGCCCTGCATACAGCTCACACAGGGAAGTTCCGGGAGAATCTGGGGGTGAGAGCAGAGGCTGTGATGTATCCATCGGCCTTTCAGGATGCTTGCATTGCAAGCTCTACACACTTTCAACGATGCAGAAGTGCTGCCCAGACCTTCAAACAACAGAGAGGCAGAATAACATGATTAAACATGCACAGCCATAGTGGGGGAAAAGGTGCAGCAGGTTTGGATCTTTTTTAAAAGTAAAAAAGTTTGATTTTACAGGAATTCTCTCAGATGAACTTTCTTGGGAGGAGCAGAATCAGCCTGGAACCTTTCAGACCTCTCTCCTTTTGGTAGGAGGAAAGGTTCCTGGCTAATTCTGGTTCCTTTTGGCAGGAGGTTTTTCAGGCAGGGAGCATTTACCACGTCTCAAAGGCAATGTGAGGTGGAAGCAGGAGTGTGGCTGTGCCTCTGCCACAGCTGGGGCGGTGCTGCCTCTCCGATACCGCAGCTGGGAGCAGAGGAGCCCTGAGGCTGCCCGGGCTCCCCTTCCTACTCCTCCCTCCTCAGAAAAGGAGTTGAACAGCAATTGTTTTGTGTATTGGTGGTGATCCATGAGAGCTGTGGGAGGAATGGGGAGTAAAGAAATTGTGCTCGTCCCAGTGCCCCAAATACAACCATCTCCTGGAGGTGCTGCGGAAGGCAGCCTTCTCCAGAGATGGATGGTGTTTCCTGCCAAGCCTTGCTGAAAAGGAATTCTGCTGTGGTGGACACTGAATCAGTTGTCAGACGTTGCGAAAGCTCACAGCTCATGCTTCATTAGAAGATGGCATTAATTGCTTTCTGTAGAGCACACAGAAATTAAGCTCTCTTATCAACATAGTGACTAAGAAATAACAGCAAAGTCTGAATCAGAGAGGCAGATGCAGTAAAACTATCCACTAAAGGCTTCTAAAGGCAGGAGATTATAATAAAAGATCAAACCATCATTAAATTACTTTAGTAATGAAGTGAATGAATTTAGAAATGAATGAATACAGCAATTTCTTCCCCAGAAGAGATGCTGCTATAGGAAAAAATATTGCATTCAAATGTGAAAATAAATTCCTCTATTGCTCATTCCAAAAGTATCTGGAAATACTTTGGAAAGGAATCTGAGTGTTAGAAGGAGGAATCAAATAAAATCCCAAACCCAACCATGTTAAAAAAATAGCCACCTATAGGACTGAGTTCTCAGCTAATAAAGGAGGAGTCTGACATCAGGAGGTCATATTCCAGTGACATACCAGAAGAAAAAAAAAGGACTTTTTTTTTGGACATTTTTTGGACATTCTATTGCAGCAGATCAAACATCTCAGCTTTAAAGAATGACAGAGAAAATGAAACTATAAGAGAACAGCCAAAAAACAATTTGATTCTATGAAAATAAACAGCAGGAAAACTGCTATGATACCTCCATTTTGAGACTGGCAAGATCCACCCCTTCTTAGTTGTCTAATTCGCAAAAAATACTGGTCAAAAATTTTCTTTATTACCACTGCTTACACTAACATACACACACAACACACATGTACCATTAGAGTTTCAGAAATTCTTGGATACTAAACCCTCCACTCCCACAAACTTCACTCTCTAATTCTCCAGGGGGCTATAAATCGAAGGAGTATTTATTTTTCTACAGTGGTGCAAAACGAAGTTAGTGAAAACAAGAGCTGGGCCTCGATGCTTCTCTGAAATTTGCCGTCCTACTTTGCAGCTGTGCGAGGCAGTAGGAGTGGGAAACTGCAGAGCAAGAGGTCAGCAGTGCCACTAGTGCTCCTCAGAGTATTCGGAGGGGTTTGAATTCAGCCCACACTAGTATGAGCTATTGTTCCCACTGTAGTTCCCCTCGTGGTCCGTGAAGGCTTTTTAAGGTGGGTGTACCGAAATAAGAAGGGGAAGCTAAGGGCATGAGAAAGATTATGCAAGATCTTCAGTGAGGGTTTTCAGTGTGGCTGTTTTCTTTGTAATTACAAACCAGAAAAACCTTGTACCTGGATTTTACGTATTACACAACCCCTGACACCTTCTATTTGTTGTGTCTATGCTATTTTTAAAACTAGCTTATTCCCCATCTTAAAACTCCATTTGAGAACATGTGCACTCACAGGAGCTACAGTGGGACCAGTGCTATACTGGATAATAAAGCCCCAATGTTGCTGTAACTTTACTGGAAGATAAGGATGTGCATTTTAAGAATCTGTATTTTCTCCTAAGATGCCTGCAGTAGAGTGGATTGTAGCTGGACTAAGAGTGTTGCAGCCCTCATGTGCACATCCAATTTCTAGAAAAGTTATAATCTGAATCACATATTCTTTTTCAGCGATTGTATGATTTGTGTAAAATGATTTGTACTAAATTTCATTGCAGGGAAATGTAAATAACATGAAATTTTACTAGTGTCAAGAAGGGATTTTACTTTAACTTAAAAGCTGTTTTTCCAAAAACACATTGCCATAGTTAGTTGAGAATCTGCTTTTTTCCTGCTATGCAAGAATAACTTTCTGTCTGAGTTCAAAAAGCTATGATATAAGTTTCAGTAATTTTCATCATAATTTTCCTGTGCCACTTTTGCATTAAAGATTTATCTGTTTGGGGCCTTTTTTTTCCTTTTTTTCTTTTTTTCTGACATCCATAGAATCCAGACCACAGCAACATCAACTCACTTCCTTCTACAATAGACAATTTCTCCCAATTTGTCCTTTATGGTTGTTCATCACCAGTGATCCAGGTCAGAAGCCCTTTTGGAAGTGTAATCTAGTGCCTTCAATCCTACAGTATCTTGTAAAACATTTAAATCTTTTTTTAGAATTATTTTCCCTTTATAGGCTCAGTGCCACTTTCCAGCAATTTTAAACTAACGTTAAAACTTATAAATCTAGTTTAGCAGAATAGTCTACCCTAAAACAGTTGTTTAATCATTTCCTCCTAGGAAAATGATCAGGCATTTTGAACACTACTTATCAGTATAAACATCAGTATTATATCAACACCAGTATAGGAAAGAAAAGGTGACATAAACAGTTGTCATGATTTTTGAATCAACAGACTTCCAGCTGCATGCTGAATTGTACACCTCATGCTCATTAAGAGGAAGGGAACACTCAGATACCGATTCACATATGCAAAACTTCTTGTCTTGTATGTGGAATGCATTACTTCTGCCACAGGAGCCTGCCTAAGTCCCATCCTACACGTAAAGCCATCTGTCAGAATGAAGAGCTCTAAGTCACCTCTGCACTGCAAACCAGAGCTATGGCTTCCCCTTTAAATACACAAAGGTGGAACTATATAGCAAAGTGTGCAATATATGTGTTAGACTACTTCTGGTATACAGCCAAGCCTGAAAATCTATCTCTTAAATTACTTTATGATTGTTACTTAAATAAGTGGAGCCAAAAGAACACATGTAATGTTTTCAGACTCTTGAACAGAAAAGACAAAATGGTCTCTGCACATAAAATCAGACATGATTTAGGTGAAAAATGCTGACACTTGATCGCCTTCATGTTGACATATCAAACAATGAAATAAAGATTCTAAGGGTTTATATGTAAAAAAAACCCAAGGGTTGTTGCTTTTCTCTGAATTTATTTGATACAAGCTTGATAGACTTAGTTCTACATTTAAGGAAAAGAATGAGATGCTCTACTGTGTCACTCATGTACTACTCGGGATACTCAATGCAGAGAGAACCAGAGCTGGGCTGCACACAAAAACATAAAGGGAAACCTCTCCACAATAATGGTTCAAACCAGATTATTCTTGCCCCTAGCCATACCTTGTATTTTAATCTCTTTGTATTGTCTTATCTGTTTGCATTTGGATTTTCATTGCTCGAAATAATTTCCTCCCAGCTAACAGGTACTCAAATTCCAGGCCCCCAATTTTCACTGGTTTTTTTTCTGTTTGAAAAGCTCAGCTTTCCCGTTTAGCATGAGATCCTTTGTTTTTTGTCTGGCTTTTGTTGGTTTGCAAGGCCTCTGCAAAGCACGCCCTCATTGGTGTGAGGTGAGAAGGCATTTCAGGAAGGTGGCAGCACAGCTTTTATTTCACCTTTCTAATGCAGAATGGAGGCTCAGACCCCCATTCTTCCTGCTGGTAAAAAAATGCAAGAAAGGCAATAGACTGATGGATCTGAAGGTGTTTTTTCTTTTGGTCTAGTCCAAAGCACAACAGTTTTGCTGAACCATGAGTGTGCTTAAAGGTCAGCTTAATTTTTCAAATTTACTTTAAGGAGAGAGGTTTTCCAAGATCTACAGTGTGATTCTAAAGAATTTTTGTATTTCACTGAGCCAGTCTGTAATTCCTATGTGATATATGCAGGAAGTAGATTAAAGAAGGTCTCACTCTGAAGAAGAAATGATACCATGGACTTCCCTGTGTACCTGTATGGAAATGGATGGCATGGAGAGCAGTGTGTGACTGATACGCAGTAGCTGAGGACACGTGGTGCAGAGCTGCCGGGTTTGCTGTGCCTTTTGGGTTAGCAGATAGAGAGCATTCACTGCTGAAGTCTTGATCACACCATCCATAAAATGTGAAAGACTCCATTATCTAGCTCACAGGGATGCTGGGAGATTACGTAATGTTTGCACAGCTATTTTAAAATATGAAGTACTGTGAATTATGCAGTATAATTGCTGAGAGCAAAGACTTATCCTCTCTAAAGAAAATGAGAATGACAAATTCTAAAGAAAATTATTTTGGAGAGTGTCTTTAACTACATTAATCTACACTATTTATCTATTTGCTAATTAAAATTATTTCAGACTGTTAGAACTGATCAGAACAATTTACATGAAAAAAGACACCTGACTGTAGTTGTCACTGAAGTGTACTCAATCCGTTAAGAAAATCATTAAAAAGTTAGCACTGTACTTTCAGAAGTTCCCCCTTATTCCACACCACATCTTCATAAGCTACTTAATAATTTAATTCTTTCTGTGTCTGTGTTTCAAGTTGGTTAAATCTGGGCTGCTAAGTGGTGCTTTCCTTTCAAGGGATTCATTTACTGAGGAATCCTCTTCACTCTGATTTAGTCTTTCATCTTGCATGGATGCTGCTTTACTCATCACTAATTCACACCACACATCACAGGCTACATCAACATCTGCATCTTCTGGATGGAAAGTTTTCATTTCTTCCCCTTTAAGAATATCTGTCATTCTGCAGTCCCAGTCATCAGCTCCTAACAGCCTTCCCAGCTGTACAAAAATGCATTCTGAATAAACATTGGAAGGAAGGAAGCATAAATATTTGACAGCATTCACAGTCGAGGCAGGTTATTAAGCACTCTCTGTTTCAGAAGAATACTCAAGACTGTCTTCCAATGAAGTATTACAAGTGATACTCCAAGTATTTTTAATCTAAGTAAGCTTTTACTTGAGAAGAGGCTATTAGTGCATGGATATGAGAAGAGAAGATTGTGGGCACACAGAGCATTTTACAATTTCATTTTCATTTTGTCTGGTTTTGTGATTATCATATTCTGCATACCTGAATCTTTTTTACTTGGAATTTTCAGCATGGCCAGAACGGACACGGTAACAGAAGTTAAAATCAGAAATTAATGACTTCCTCCCTGTGGAGTTAGTTAATGCTTATCCCATAGGCTGAACTTTAAGTGATTTGGTCATCTGAAAGACAGCTTGGTTCTCTCATTCTCCATCTGGGAGGTGTTTAATGCTATGGTGCTGTAATATAAAAGCTACAAAGGAAAGCATTAAGAGTGAGAGTGAGTTGCTTTTATTCTCTCTCAACACCTTCACTAGAACACTGACAATTTTTCCAATAATGTCTGTGTGACTGCCCATTGGAGTATCAATGAGGTAGAACTGAAGCTTAATATGAACATGTTATTGGAAAGCCAGTCAAGGTGTTTTTTCCAAAATATTATTTTTAGCTCTGAGACCCAACAGCTTATTGACAGAATTAATAGTTTATTTCAATTTGAATTCTAAAGTTTCTAGCTTTTTTTAGCAGGCTAACTTCAGAATAACTTCGATCATCTAGTCTAAATTAGGTCCAAGTACATTTCTTTATTAAAAGATTAGCACAAATATGCGTAATTCTTCCGATATTCATATCAACACCAGCTATCTGTTACAAACTTCCTTGTCCACACCTATATCATAAAGTAATCATTACAATCACTGTTCTAATCTGTGCTAATCTGGGGCCTACTTAATTTCTGGAAATCTTATGGTCTGGGCTGCTGGAAGCCAGAAAATCCTTGCTCCAGCCCCCTTACACCTGTGCAGAGCTCTACTGCATCTGCACAATTAGTCCAGCTGGGGCTTCTGGCACAAGTGGCTGCACTGGCAGAGCCAGTTCTTCAGATTATAAAACACGTAGATTAGCAAGATTTTTCCAGTGATGTCAGCAGAACACTTCTGGTGTTGAAGCTTGGCCGGATAACATTCCATATTAAAACATGGATTTTTTTAGGCCATGGACTAGACATTGGCCTAAATTTAATCTTTTTTCCAAATAGTCCCAAACACTGCAAAAATGCTGAAAAAAGTTACTTACACACTGGATTTTTTTTACAACGATCAAACATGACCAAATATATTTTCCCATATTTTCCCATTTTTTATATTGTTTTGCATGCTTCTTTTCTTTTTAGCTTAATGTGAGATTTGCCATACAGCAGGGGACACAACTCCAGGAAACGCAGAACCTGCAGATGGTATCTACAGAGCATCCCCTATAGCTCATTAACAGGAAAATGCTGGATACATAACCAGCAAATCCATCCTGCACATTTTTTTCCCAAATGAGGCTAAATCTTCACATATTCTTTTGGTCACAAGTTATACTGAAGCACAAAAACCTGAAGTACATACTGGTACTACGCTGACAGTAAAATACAGCATGAGATTGTACAGACTGTACAATCATGAACCTTTGTAGAGTAAGAATTATCTTGCGCATGCAAAATTGTCACATGCTAGCCAAAATGCAGACACATTCAGCACTGAGCACTCAGTATTTAAGTACTTAATTCCTGTCATCAAATAGAGCAGCTCTAACTACAGGGCACTGCAAGAGCAGACATCAGAATAACTGAGCATGTCAGTTCAGACCACAATGATAAGCTCCTGACAGAAAAGGACAAAATTCAGATAACTCGTACTTCTGAATTTCCTTAAGGTATAACAACTGTTCAGGCTTTAATACAAAATGTATAGTAAAGTTTCAGCTTTAAGGTTTTTTTATAATGGAAATCCATATCATATCTTAACCTCGATTATTAGGGAGAGCAGTTTAGAGTATACAATGTCTTTGGGCATTAGCATTTATGTGCAAATGCTTGAGGTTATTTTACACATCACACTGTAGTACATAACTGACCTCTGAGGAGACAAAAACCAACAGGAAAAATTATATTTGCTACCTTTAAGAGAAACACTTAGAACAACATGAGCACAAGTCATAAATGACTTCTAAGTTCATCAGTATTAAACTGACGAATCTAGCTTATAGCAAGCCAAATTTGGACTGCAAAATCCTACAAAATCCTGCAGCCTGTAATAGCTTTATAAGCAGTACTAGACAGCACAAACTTTGTCCAGGAACATAAATACTAAAAAGAATATAGTAAAATATGGAAGTTGTTTCAAACTTTATAGAAAAATTTAATTGTGGATGAAATATAATTTAAAAAATGGGGTTTATTCGTTAGCTAGACTCATATGCCCTGAATGTACATACATTTGAAAATCTTGTTTAACTTGATTTTTTTAAGTATCTTGTTCCATTTCAACATAATCTTTTAAATGTGTTACAGCAACAAGAACTCATATGTCACATAGATTCAGCATCTTCAATTTGATAAGCTAACTAGTGCAGGGGCATAAATTGCATTTTCCTGCTTTGAGACTAAGTGCATTATTTTTGTCTAATCCTCTATTTTACACCAAATCCTTCTTGAGGAGTTTTAAAAATTCAGAGCAAAGAACAACATAATTTTACAATTTCAAATGGGGACATGTAAGTGGGTTGCACCATTACCTGCAACTACCTGAGGAACAACCTGCAGACATTCTTAGAGGGGATAATAAAAGAGCCTTAGTAGCATGTGTTACAGGCAAGACAAAATGGCTGATAAGCACTTACACATCTTGCATCCAAAAAATTATAAGCATGCAAGAGATGAAACCCTGGTCCAGTTAAATGCAAGGGGCATTTTCTGGCTGACTTCAGTAGGTTTAGGCTGCATGTGCCCTGGATATGCCAGAAGGAAATGCCTTTCTCACTGTGCCCTCACAAGCACACGGTTTACAGCTGCGGAAGTGTGGCACAAGCTGTGCTGCAGCCTCAGGGATGCTCTCAGAGCTCGCATGCACAGTCTGGCACCATAACCCCGAGTGTTACTGCGAGATCCAGGCTTCAAGCACACAGGTTCAACTTCCAGTGTGTCAGAAATGAGGCACTGGGAGCTTCAGTATCGGCAGTGTTTACCTATTCCAGTTGCTAAGCCAGAGACACCCAAGCTCCAGTCACTAATTTCATATTTGTCCCTCCAGAGAAGAAAATAGAGCTCGTTCTTGGCTGAACAATCTTCTTGCACCAAAGCACAATTCTTAAGCTGAACTGCAGAGTGAGGCCAGGAAAACCTGAACAGTAATAGTTAGGTGGCTTCTAGACATTGCTTTCATAGGCAATTGTTCCACAGAGGATCTGTGGTGCTCATAAACATTACTGTGGGTAACTGCAGGGTTTGTTACAAGTGCATTTTATATAAGACATGTCAAAATGTTATCATTATGCATGGATGGACAGAAAGTATAAATTAAATATTTCAGAAAAGGTTTAGGGAGTTCAGAAATTCTGAGTTCAGTTCAGAAACCAAAGTCAGCTGGAAAATGAATCCTGCTGTCCGTGGAATTTCTAAACTATGAGGTGAGACATTTTTGTGGCATTTCCAAACTATGAGGCATTTTTAGGCAAATAGATGCTAAGAAAGCTACCTGTTTATATTTGAAAAACTCCATCTTGACAAGATAAAAATTATGTCAGTTGTGTATAAGAGAAACGTGGTTCTTTCTCCAAATGACAAGTGCCTCAAGACTGGTTTGGTTGTGTTGTGCTCCTCAAATGCAACAAGAAAAACTCTTACTTCAGTCAGAATGGATTTTAAGATTAAAGACTACAATGTCTTCATGTAACAGGACATAATGTGCCTTTTACTGTACATTTCTCCATCCTGAATTAATTTTTACACTTTCCATAGCCAACAGACTCCTAACAAAACCAGCAGTATTTGAAGCATGGAACTATACTATTCTACCTATGTTTTCATAACTAAGGGAACTGTAACAATACTATAAAATAAACCCAATCTAAAATAGCACATCCCAGATGGAACAGAAGGGGCAAAAATATCTGTGAAGCTTTCCAGTGCTTACTATGCATGAAGCCATTTTTATGTGGTGGTTTTTTTTTTATGACATAGTGAATTCAAGTTCAAATTTTCTCTCAAAGAGCTTTTGGATCTCATAGCTAATACAGAAAGATCTTATAGAATCTGTGATCTCCAAAACTGCACTCCATCATTCAGGGGCAAGGAGGCAAGAAAGTAGTTCAACTCATACTTACATAATTTTATCTCTATGATCTAAATACTTGGTGAAGTGCTTTAGCCTTCTATAAATCAATCCAGGAAAATGCAAGAAGTACCCTCCACAGGGTGCATGATCATCTTCACCATGCTTGCCATGGAAAGTTAGGGCTTTATTTATTTTACACAAAATCTCTCTTACAAATTATCCAGTTGAAGTAGAATTTAAAAGCTGTTCTGCCTTGATCACTGAAATGAAAAATCAGGTGTCAGCTCCTGACCAGCATAATCATCTTTTTCTTTTTTTAAAAAATATTGCAGCAGGGCAGACAAAGTTGTTCTAAGGACTGCCAAGCAAAATTAAAGTAATTGCCTGATGGTGGTGATATTTGCAAGACCTTCACAGAGTTCAGAATTAGCTTCCTTACAGGTGGAGTCTGCTGGAGGTAAGAAGGATGATTGAGGTACGTGCTGGCCAGTTGGTGGGTGTACTAGCACTGGCTGATGTACTTTGAAAAATCCTCTAAATGCTCATGGAAGCCTTCCTCCAGAGGGCACCTAAAGAGACTCATCATTGATGAGAATCCTAATTAATTTCCATATGATACTGAAAAACTTGTCCTCTTGAGCCTTTCAAATTTAGCAACATCTTAATCTTCTTTTGGATCCAGAATGTATTGATATATTTTTAACCATGATACTTCATATAGGTTTGGATGATATATGAAGTGGGACTTTGAAGTTTAGATGTTCAGTAGCTCATGATAGAGAAAAACATTGTGACAAGCCCCTGGTTAGACTTCTCCTGAATAACTTCAAAATGGGAAATATTTCATTAACCTATCCCATTAATATATTATCTACTGCTTTCCTAGTTATAGAATTGAAATATTTATTGAAAACACTTACTCCTCCCATTACCTGTTCGTCTAGTAATTGTATATAATTTATTTCTTCCTTTAATTTTAATATATTACCATTCTCTAGTGCCTATAGACTTTTTCTAGTTTTTTTCCTCCCTTATAAACTTTCCATTAGTCCTACTTTTTTTCAGTTTCATTTGCTGAATTATCCTTCTGGATTTAAATTCTTCCCTCCTACCCCATATGTTTCTTCTTAAATCAGTATAAGGTTTTCTTTCCTAGATTTGAGGTTTTAGGTTTAGGGATAGAAAAGTAAAATCTTGCCAACTACTGCCCAAGTATAATCAATATTTATATTTTTCCCTTATGACTGAACTCATAATCAATTACAGATTTATGAGTATTAGCTGGGATT
Organism: Eopsaltria australis; assembly: GCA_034509425.1. Taxonomy (NCBI): domain Eukaryota; kingdom Metazoa; phylum Chordata; class Aves; order Passeriformes; family Petroicidae; genus Eopsaltria; species Eopsaltria australis. The sequence goes on from JAVTVJ010000149.1 coordinate 4,055,120, forward strand.
TTATTATACTCATATATATCTCAACTAATCATTTCATAATCAGGACAACCACCAATATTCAGTTCCAAGATCAGTTCCTACATAAGCATTAAGATGAGGATTACTATGGATTTCCCATGGAAGATGTAATGCTTATCAAGTCAGGAAATTGACATTTATACTTTACAAGTTTTGAAAGAAATTCCAACATTCTCTGGCACAGAGGTTTGAGTGTCTGAAGGTCCATGATCATCCAGTCAAACATTTGACACTATGCTCACAGGCAGGTTTTTCTAGGCATGCTCTTTGTTTATGTTGGTGTTTGCCACAGGTCCCCAAACCTTCTGCACACTGCCAGCAACAGCACTTGGGGAACTAATCTATGCAACTAATCTATGGTATTTTCCATAGTGAGGAATTTGGACCCCTCTGCCAAGAAGCAAGTTCTAATCATACAGATTTAAATACCAGCAAACAAAGCTGAACATATGCTCGCAAACCACAGATTCCAAATTATTACCCAAACTCATAACAGAGAATTGCTTCTCACGTAACGATGCTTTAAACAGTTTTGCTCCCAATACTTTGAACATAAATAAAATAAAACCTCTCACACCCCCTAGGCAGATTCCCTCCAAAAAGTCTCCTGTTGTACGTAACTGACCTCCTTTTCTCAATCCCACAGAACAGGTAAATTACTGAAAGTTTATTAGGAAACTATTGGAATAAGAATTAAAATTATTTCACCAGCAGTTACAGTTGCCCAAAACATTGAAAGATTTGGTCATTAGCTTAGCTGGATTTTAGTTAACCCATCCATGTAAAAACCTTTTCCTGTCTTTGTAAAATTTGTTACTTTCTGTGAATCAAAAGTGATGGGTAAGCATAAGATATCATTACAGTAATTTCCTGTTAGTTTGGTTGCAGATTTCAGATTAAGTGGATCATTCTTTTCCATCCAGAGCAGAATATTTTTTTTAAGACAATTGCTGCTGGTTTTAGGAAAAGGAAATTTTATAAGGGCACTCCTTTAAAAAGCCTTTTCCAAATTAAAGATCTCAACATTTTGAACATTTCTCATGTGTAACTTAAACCAGAATAAAGGGGGATGATTTCTAATGACAGTCTATGTTGCATTACTCTTGCTTCTGAATTATATTCATTTTATTACTATAATCTGTGTACTTTCCAGCGACCCATATGACATCTAGGTCCGCTGCAAGACATACAGCAATTCCAGATCTTATCAAATATGTAAATCTGCATTTTAACTCTGGAAACTGAGGTTCACATTTGAATGTTTCACAGAAATATGCACTTTCAACCATGGCTGCAGGCTAGTGTTCCCTTGTGTAAGCCATCCATTTTTAGAACTAACTGTACAATTAGGCAGTTCAAGTCACGCAGAAGATCCATGGAATTTGTGCACATTGCTCATACGAGAGGTTTTTTGTGGTTTTTGTTGTTGTTAAAGCATTTATTTGTTCATAAATAGATCTGAAATGCAGATAAATAGCTGTGTTGAAATAATCAAGGATTGCAAGGGAGGCCTTGTCAAAGGACATTTTCCTTGGGTGACTGAAAGTCAGCATGGTACAGAAAGCTAAATTACAGAAGGCTTTTATTAATCAGTAAATTGCAGTATTTCTTTCATTACCACACCACTTGGCAAACATTTCTCACATTAGGCAATTAAAAAGGCAATAGCTCTGCTGTCTGGCAACTTTGGAAGCACTTAAATTCAAAATTACAAATTAAAACAAAGACTGGAAATAAAAAAATTGTCTTTTGTTGCTTTTGACTTCCGGTCTCAGAATCAGAAATCAGGGATGCAGTGCATCAAGGCTGCCTGGGGGTCACTGAGCAAAGTGATTTCAATTAACAATTGCATACGAGCAGCCTCTACACCCAAATGAAAAAGGACATCAGAGCATTTGTTTATGAAATTGGAGGATTTAAACTGTTTAATAAGTATTACAATCTCAACAAGTCCTCTTTAATGATATTTGAAGGAACAGAGCTGTGCTGTAGCCCTTTGTAGAACCCTTACAGTATTCAAACCAAATCAAATTTTCAAATGCAATGTGGACTATTCTGAATATCAGTAAGAGGAGAAATCCTGTGTTAATCCTGTGTTAACCTTTGTTAATTATTGATGCCAAGTATATTCTAAATATAAATAGAGAAATGAGTGCAGGAAAATAACTCTCACTTTTTGCAGAGCCTCTAACCTGAGCGCTTTTGAAGTTCTGGCATGTCCTGCTTCCCTAAAAGATCCTTTGAAAGTCCTTGGCTTTGGCAACTTTGTTTACAGAGCCCCTCACCCAGTAACAGATTAATTCCATTTTATGATACCTGAGAGTTTCTGAAATGTGTTTGAATTCCTGTAAATTATGATAGTGTAGTTTCAGATAACTTGGAAAATTGTTAGGATAATTGCCCTCAAGAACCCAGACATTTAACTGAGTCTCCAGAACAGTCTTTCTTTGTTGATTTTATATGGACAACCTAATTCTACACTCAAACTCCATTATTTGGATAGTTTCATTTTAAAAACTACTGATCACTGGGGGAGCACCTGGTGCTGACTTGTTTTGAAAGTAAGGACAGCGATTAGAATGCAAAAGTTTAGCTGCCTGGTTTTTAAAATCTTGCACTTAAGTCTAAAATTTATGTCACATCTCTCCCAAGAAAGAGTTTTCTTGAATTTGTACCAATGTTTTCTCTTTCCTTCTGGCCTAAAAAACCAAGAACAGTCACCACTCTTTGTGATTAGTACTTTTATCTATTGACTGGGAATTGAAAAAAAAAAAGCTTTGTGGTCCAGATCACCAGAACTTCCCAGAACACATTGTAATTTATCAAACAGTTGGAGAGAGCCTGATGGGGGAGTCAGGCATGTCCCTGAGTCCTGTCTGCTGAACAGTTTATTGGCTGACGTTGTCACATCAAAAACCTCTCCTGCAATGCTGGCCTGGTTCAGGGAACACAAGAGGATGGACAGGTTTGGCAGCAAATGGGCACAGCTCAAGCAATGTATGGGAATAATTCCACTTTTCTTCACGGCCCCTGTATCTCTTCTGCAGCAAGAGCAGTTCTTTAGAGACAACTCTTGAAGGATTCCAGTTTTCACTATCATATTTCCTGTCCTGCAATCCACAGTACTTCATGTGCTTCCTATTCTCACTGAGCACCCAAATTCTCTTACTCCCAATTTCTAACCTTTTTCCAGCAGGAGACTCCTGTGGATGTCTTTTTGCAGCCTGGGTGCCTCCTTCTTTTTTACTGGTTAACTGAAAGTCTGAACCTCAAGGTGAATTTTTTCCCCTTCCATTTGCTTTTAGCCTGTGTAATCCCAACACAAGTCTAATAGGGAAACGTAAAACCGGATCTGAGCTGTTTTTAATACAGTGTTGAGAGGTGGAGTTGGCTGGAGTTCAATTTTGTGCTGAACAGCTCACTGTAGCTCAATAAAGACTTGTGTCTGTGTTTCTGTTTATATGGCTGGAGCAGAGCACAGAGTATGCTTTTTCATTTATAATCATATGGACACAAGACAAACACCTCTTAGCTTGTAGAAAGACGGGTCATAAAATGAACTCTCAGGAGACTGGAAACCTACATGATCAGTCCTTTTTCTACTGGAAGCAACCCAATCCAATGCAAGTGTTGTTCATGGAAGCTGTAGTTTGATATCTTAGCAGTGTCTAGGTGACCTGGGGCATACTCAGCATCATGTTTACTCAATACGACTGTTTTACACAGGAATCAGCTGCACAACATAAAAAAAAATAAAGATAAACTATAAATCAGGGACTCTATCGTACTCCACAGCAGTGTTTTCTGCACATATGCGTGGGGAGGAAGGATGATTGGGACTTATAAATTCAGGACAGCATCTATCTGAAAACCAGATTGTCATGCTTAATGCATAAGGCCCTGCATATTGCTGTATTCAACAAACACAAAAGAACTTTCAGAGCACATTCCATGCCTGGTTGCAACACGTAACACAGAGGAGTAAGAGTCATAGGTAATTATATTGTAACCTCTTTTGTTACGGCCCAGTGCGACCTGGTGTTCCCCTGCCCAATAAAAACACCTGCCCTACTCCCACTCTGACCTGTGCCAGTCAGAGTCACTCAGAGTCACAGTCTGACACAGCCAGACTGTGACCCTCGGCAGATGTTACACCTGGAACCGGAGTGGCCGTAACAGCAGGGACAAATACACACATTTGAGTGTGGATGCGCAAACACACATATGTGTATTACTCATTAACACATATTTAAAGCACTGTAAAATAGGGATTAAAAACCTTTTTTCTTATTAATAGGCATTTGCTTAAAATCCTGCTTAAATTTTGTGCAGAAACACTAAAAAATGGCGCAACACAGCAAAATGGCTTTGCTGATCATGCTTTAGGACAGCCTCCCAAAGACATGCTGGGCTGGCAGGAAAAACTGTGCCACACCTACAGAGGATTACCCAGGTCATGCCAGGGAACAAGCCCACTCAACACTTCTCAATTTGTCTTTGGAGCAGGTTGTGCAGCACAGCCCTCTCTGCCCTCATCCATGTGAAACACAGACTCTGCTAAGAATTCCTGACACATGCATATCTGTCCTGAAACTACCCACAATAGGGATTAAAGAGATGTACATTTTAACCTCAATTCATAATCCTGCTTAAATCAGGAGCAAAATAAATCACTAAGAGCAATGACAGCACTGTTCTCAGTGCTCTGTATGTGACCCAGGCAGATCCCTTTGGAAGTACGGGAAAGGCCTCTGCCTCCACTAACAGAGCATGCTGAGTGTCCACAGTGGTGTGTGCTTTCCATGCATTCAGGACGCAAACCATGGTATCACAGATGCATCGAGTTGACTTTCTCAAAGAAATAAATAACTTACTAGACCAAGTTGACTGTATCCCAGATATATTCCATATGCTAGGTAGAGCAGGTCTCTCTGGAGATACCCTCAACGGCATCAGCAACTGTTGCTTACTCACAGAGCCTGCCCCTCTTTCTGCCTTTTCATTACCAGTTTTAGCAGTTGTTTATTAGCAGCTGATCCCCTGACTCTGGGTGCCAGCTGTGTCAGGATGCTCTACAATCAGGACGCTCCATTTACTGGGAAAATTTACAAATAGTGTGTGGCAGTCATTTAACAGCTGAGATCATTGAAAAGCTGAACTACAGGAATTCCATCCTTCTGGGAACATCTTAACACTTGCAGTTTACTGGGCACTTGTGGTCAGTTCATGTCCTTAGGTCAGAGCTGACAAAGCATAGGATTTTTTTTTTTTTTTGAACAGTGAATACCTTCTCCCCTTTTAGGGAGGAGATGGGATTCCTGTAGCATTCATCCAGGCCTATACTAAGCCACAAAGTTATTCCAGTAACAGCATTTGTGTCTAAACAAAATGGGGACCATCCTGTTGTGCAAGGCAGACTCTGTGAATCATTTCCCATCACGCTGAAATGAGTTCACACTCAGACTCAGTCCTTATAGGTGCCCCCTCTTTGCTTTTATATTAAAGTGCATCGTCTCTTTGGGAGAGATAGCTGGAATATTATTCCCTGCCAGAAATATATGGCTCTGAAAAAAAAAATATTTTAAGGAAAAGCCTAATCCCATTACAAGGTCTGATGCAGCTGCAGAAGAGATAAACTGGACAGCCATTTAAGAAATTTAGGTTGGTTATAATAGCCCAAGCAAATCTATTTCTTACTCACTGTATTTTCTAATTCCTTTCCTAACACATTGCCTGCAGAATTTCATGGCAAATTATTATTTTTTAAGCAACATTATATGTTAGCAATAACCAGGATGCTCAGATCTGCACTTTCAGAACATTTGAAGGCATGTTCAGAGATGAGGCTTTGCACCAAGTGTGTCGGATGGGGGATGGTTACAAAGTTTATATTGGTCAGATTTATTAATAAAAATAATTTCTCAGAAATTTGATACATTAGTTGATTTCTCTAGTTTTCAGGCATTATTATTAAAAAAACAAATCCAAACTCACAAAATCTCTCTCATTCCCTCTCATTCACACTCAGCTGGTCTAGCCAGTAGGCTGATCCAGCTGTGCTCTGCTTTTACACTGAGGGACAGTAAATGGAAAGGAGCATTTGCATCCCTTTGTGCTAGCTGTGATCACACGGCTGACACTGCTTTGGCTTGCACGGGCCTAGAGCAAGTTCTTCTTGTGCCCTAGTGAATGCAGAAAGCTCTCCAGGACAGCCCAAGAGTGAGCTCAGGCAGCTGCGGGGACATCAGTCAGCATTGCCCCTCGGGCTCTGCCCAGCTTTGGGCCCCTGGGGGAGTTGGGAGGGTGAAGCACAGCTCTGGCTCTAGTCTGCCTCTGCTGCACATGGACCAGGGAAAAGGCCATGGAATAAGAAGTTACTTTTTCAATGTCTTCTGTAAACGCAGGGAAAGACTTATTTTCCTTCATTAATTCCACAATACCTCCTTTCAGATTTATAAAACAAGTGCAGGAAAAGTTCACCAGAAAATGCAACTCCTTCTCCTGCCCAAAAATAGGAGTATTTTAAAATTTTTCCCCCATAAGTTTTGACCTAGCCTTTTAATATTTCATTTCCAAGAAGAAACAGAACAAAAGTTACAATTAAAACTCCCATCTAAAAAAATTGATTACTACTTTTACCAGACAAAACTTCTGGTTTTGATTTAAACTCCAACTTTTGTTGGCACAAGGTTTTTAGGCAAGATGTTACAGACAGCTTGAAATTTGAAGATAATTTGAGAATTATAAACATGACCACCTACCACATCTGTAAAAGCTACTTATTTAAAAATTTTAAGATGTGAATATCCATCCATGCAAGTAAATGCCCATGGGGCAGACTTCTTTTTATCTGACATAACATTGACAGCAGCTTCTTAACCAAGAAATCCTGGGTTCTCAATAGTCCCCCAGGTAATGCAGAGGGAACACTTTGTGCAGGGAAGCTGGAGTCAGCCTTGCCATGCAAAGGTTTCAGAAGCTCCACTGCCTGTGAGCAGCAGGGGCACACCATGGACAACCTGGAGAAACAGACCCCCACTAACCCTTGGCTCTGGGGCTTTCCTCATTTCCATGCTCAGCTTTTCCTTTTAAGCAGTCTATATACTAAGGGTTAGCACATCAGCCTTCTGTAAATATCACTCCCACCATGCAACTTTCAGTGTTATATTTGAAATCAAAATACGTATTTTCATACAGATGAAATGAAATTTCACAATTTAATGAAAACCTAGAGGCTTCCATTTTAGTAGACACATTTTAGTCTCCAAAAATCATAGAAAATAATTGCCAATGTCCACCTCAGTGCAGATGTATTTCACTGTAATCCACCCCAATGCGTTTAATTTCTTTCCTTTCTTTTTTCTGCCCTAGTGCCATTTAACTGTCTCCCCCTTTACACATATCCATGCTGCTTTTATATATCCTTCATCTTATAAAGTGTGCTTCACCAACAGGCTAAGTAAACATTTACAGTGATATATAACACTTACTGACAACGTCAAGCCAAATAGACTGTGATCCAAGAACAGGCTTGATTTCCCTCAGTCTCCTCTCCTCAGGCAAAAGCTGGAGTGAATAGATGAACCCTGTTCTGCACCTTGAAGGTCAAAAGAATAGCTCTGACAAACCAACAGGGAAACAAATTCTGGGGCTGACAGACTTCCTGCAAGAACCGTCTGCCTCCAGCATCCCAATAACCAAATGTAAAGATTGCTAAGAGAATAATCCATTTATTAGCTACTATCAGAGCACAGAATGAGAAAAAATCACTGACACCCAGACAGTCAGCGTGCAAACTGCACCCCCATGGCTTCTAACTGCACTTCAAATTAGGCTACTTGCAGGCTTGGCATTTGAGAGCAGATTCTTGTTGTAACTGGGTTTTCATGCAATTGTACAGGCTTGGATGCTCTGTCCATTATGATTTTTTAACCCCTTCAACACTTCTAAGATATTTAAATATCAACTTGAATTAACAAGCTGTAATAAACAATCCTTCATGTACAATCATGCTGCTTCCCATTTTACTTTGTCTTAACAGTCACTTTTAACTCTCCTTAGCTTCTTCCTTCCCTCAAAAAACCACCACATTCTCTCTCAGCAGTTCTCACCCTGGCTCTTTGTGATTAATTTTACAGAACTAATGATGTTTCTGCAGTGGCCTACACAAGCTGTGCTGGGGGGCTCTGCAGAGGCTCTGCCAGTCCTGCTGTGCCCAGCACAGATGCCCAGCAGCCCCACACGGGCAGAGGGGCTGATCCCCTGGAGCAGCACCGTGCTGCTGCCTGGCTCCGGGGCACAGGGATGCAGCCTGGAATGTGCCACACACAGCTGGCAGCATGGGTAGCTGGGTCACACGTGGAGCCACTGCTGTAGCCACCCTCCACCCAGACACTGCAAGTTCCAGCTGACTTCTGCCAGCAGAGGTATTGAAGTGAGAGTGTGAGGAAGAAAAGCTGATGTAATGCCTTCCAGGAAAGTGATGAAAGAAAGAGGAAATAAATGTTTGGCTTTTTGTCCTCTTTTCGTCTCAGAGTCACTCATTTATAGTATTAACATCATTATTTAAAACTGTTTAAGAGACAGTGCATCTGCACTCAATTAGTGGGTTTCAGAAGTAAGGGATTTGGGTTTTTTGGAAAAATGAACTAAGAAACATTTAAAAATCTTTCAGAAAGATAATCCCCTATTTCTAGTCCCCATCTCTCTCTTCATTTGAATGCCACAATCTTAGTGTCTTATGTCATAGCAGCTTAGTTTTTTGGGTTTGTGTTTGTTTGGCTTTTTTGTTAATGAGGTAAAATAATACAGTCCTGTACAGAGAATGCATTATTTCATGTGTTGTCATATTTTCATTTACTGCTTAAAACAATGAGGACTAAATCTGAGTCTCTTCTGCAGTATAAATATAACTGTATGTATCTTTTGCTATTCATATCTAGTCTTTTCTTTACTTAATTTAGTTTATTTCTAAGACCTCCATTTTAATGATTTTCCCCTAGGTAGTAGTAGCTGAGCAATAATTTTACTACAAAAGATGCTACCCATACTTCTATAAATTATTTCCACATTGCCAGTAAGCCAGCATGGAATGAGAGTAGAGATGTCTGCTGTAAATTTAATGTACCTGATTATTTTCAAACAGATGGACAGAACAACAAATGCTGTAGCAAGCATCCATCTAATCTTTCTGTTCTGAGTATTGCATATCTGCAGCTTAATTTTATTTAAATGTTAGGGAATTTTGCTGTTCTCAGTATGTGCCAGAATGCAAAGCACTGATCATTCCAGAAGAACCATTAATCCAATCTTTGGTCAAGGAAAGTACATTGACTTTCAGCTAATAATCATTCTGGCATTACAGATAACATGCTTATTAAATGAGAGGGAACCATGTCCTTGTATCTCGGTCAATGAATCCTGCAGTTTTATATTTATTATGGCCTTAGAAATCTATAGTCAGACTATTTTGTGACTTACCCTCCTAATTTCTCTTCTTTCTTCACAATAAAAAAAAGCTTTGTCTTCTTCAGTGACTTCTGCATTTCTTTTCCAGAAAGTCTATGAGAAAAATACCTGTTCAATGCACCTGAGACATCACGTAAGTGATGCTACCCAAATAACTGACCCATTTCCTAATAGCTTTGCTTTTAAATGATGTCAACATTTTTTTTTTCTTTAAAAGAAGAGAACAAAACAAAACAAAAAACCCACCAAAAAATCCTTCCCCAAAAAAACCAACCCAACTTTAGTTAGGAAAACTTTCAAAGAGTTTTCCAGATAGTGTCTGAAACTTTCTGGGTTACTTTGAAAGTCCAACTGCAAATTGCTTTTTGAGTTTTGGACTTTTGACTGTCATGACAGACAGGCATTTTTTGCACAGTCCCAGCCTATTGCAGGGTTAAGAGCGACTCAATTTGCACCATGCAAACAATTCTGGGTTGACTGCACGGAGGCTTGAACGGCATTTCCTTCAACGTCACCTCTGTAAGGTGGATTTTCTCCCTTCCAAATCCTGCTGGTAAGAGCAATACAAACTTGCCAGAACAGACTGGTATGGCATCTGCAGGAAAACGGCAGTAACAATTTGGTCAAGTCTGCACCCTAAAATTCTTAGTGAAGCTACATGGCATCTGCTTTTCACAGTATTTACTGTATTCCTTAAAATAATAATAAAAAAAATTGTTTTCAGGTCCCTCCATAGCAAAGATAAATGAAAACAAAATCTAAGGTCAACCAAGGGTGGGGGTTTTTGAAAGTTAATTTTAAAATGCCACGTCCAGAACATAGCTAGCATTCCGTCCTCATTTTAATTTTTATTTAGAAGCAGTATAAAATGCAAATCTGCTGGAATTATAAAGCTGACAGTCAAAAACTGCTTCCAGTGGTCTGAAAATTTCTGAGATGTCTTTTCCCAAGTTTGAAAAAAGAAAAAAAATAGGAAAAAGGGGGGGGGGGGGGGGGAATTTTTCTGTCTCGTTTTGTTTACTTGCTGAACACAAGAAAGGCCCTCTAGATTTTAAGAGAATGAATGTGGTATCATGTTCACTGCAGCAACCCAACTCCTGAAAGCTGTGCATGCTCCTGGGTTAAACTGTTAACAGCTGGAAGCTGTGCAGGGATGACCTGCTGGGGATCACCTCTGCAACTGCTGCTCCACTCGGGATGCTTGGCCAGAGGCAGCAGCTCTGCAGCTCCGCCAGTGCTTCCCAGCTGCTCCTGCCAGCCCACTGCACTTCTCTTCTGTGCTGGGAATTACAGAGGCTGTCCCACACATCTCCTCACTCCTGCACCCTCCTCAGCCACACAGATAACTGTATCTGCGTATGTACAGATATGTACGTACAGATATGTATGTACAGATAACTGCAGGAAAATGCTGACCCTGCCTGCTGGGCTGACACAAAGCTGGAGGAAACCCAGCAGCAACACGGCTGTCCCTCAAAGTGCCTCATGGAACGGTGGAAATATTGGTGCTTGAAACCTAACTGGAGGGGGGAACAGAACCCTCAGTGTTTCTTTTCTTCTGCAGGGCTGTTTTCAGACAGCTCCACACATCACCCGAGGTGGGGGAGGGCAGCCCTTCCAACTCGGAGCGGCCCTGCCAGCCCATCAGGAAGGATTAGCGTCAGCGGCCCGCACTGCAGCACCGCGGAGCGGCCTGTGCCGCTGCCCTCCCTCCGCACGCCTCGTCCGCCTTTCGCTCCCTGTCCCTTCCCTCCCTGCCCCTTCCCCAGACACAGCTTCCTCCTCCTCTCGGCCTCCCCTGCCCTTCCCTCCCTTGTCCCTTTCCCAGAGACAGCTCCCTCCCTCCTCTCCCCTCACCTGCCCTTCCCTCCCTCCTCTCCCCTCACCTGCCCTTCCCTCCCTCCTCTCCCCTCACCTGCCCTTCCGTCCCTCCTCTCCCCTCACCTGCCCTTCCCTCCCTCCTCTCCCCTCACCTGCCCTTCCCTCCCTCCTCTCCCCTCACCTGCCCTTCCCTGCCTGCCCTTCCCCAGGGACATTTCCTCCCTGCTGTCCTGCTGACCCTCGATCTGCAGCCCTGATGGTGCAAACGACACTTCACAAATGCCGGGATGGGCCTGGAGCACACCTTGGGTTTTGGCCAGAGATTTCTGGTACTGCTGCTTGTGGCAGCCGTGTGACCCTCCACTTCTGCAAATTTGTGGTGCAAAAGAGGTCCAGCATCTTCTGTTTTGGCTAAATATATCCTATAAATGTGTACAAAGTTATTCATGGTGTCAAGTGTTAGGACTTGGAAGAAAACAAAATCATAGACACTGAGATAAAAAAAATGTCAGAAGTATACCACAGCATTCATAAATTTTCAGTCTCCAAAGCTTTGTCTCCCTCACTTTATGGAAATACTCTCTAGATAATTTATTTAATTATCTTAGTACTGTCCACATACCACCTAGCTTTCATTTCTAACCCAACCAAAATACTGATAAAACACAATATACTGACTGAACTTTTTTAGTCAGCTTTTTGAGTTGAATGCTTTAAGCATTTCAAAGTGAAGTACATAAAGAAAATACTTTAGTTTTACATTATCATAACCCTGTCACAAGGTTAGGAGGCTATGCAGGCAGTTTCCCTATATAAGATAAAAACACATTCAGCTTATTTTTGTACATTTCCCCTTTTCCCCCTTATTTTAGGCCATACAAAAAGGGAGACCCTAGAGTGTATCAGGTAAACATTGAGCTCTGGTACATGTTCAAAACAATCATCACTCAAAATTTCAGTTTAGGGAAAATTCTAATGCATAAGCATGTCTGAAAAAGGGGGAAAAAAAAAAGATAACATTATTTTAAAAGACAAAACAAGAAGTCAGAATTTGAACTATGTGGTATAAACATAAGCCATACATGCTGATGATTTGAAAGAGGTAAAATTGTGATTTATTTTTATGAAATCTGCAGTGCAATAATGTCATTGACATAGAAAATGGAAACTTCTTATGTTAGTTCCTATATTTAGACAAGCTGTAGCCTACCAGGGGGTTGCCACAAGTACATTCTAAAATATCAGTATAGTTTGCCCTGTTATCACTTTTTAAATTACAGAACTTCTGTCATTTTAAAACTGCTGTGAGTAACTGAACACATATCTTCAAAATTATCCTCAGTTTATTACAAAGAAAATAAAGATAGATGAAGGACCTGCTTTCTTAATGTTATACATAATTTTAAATTGTTCAGTAAAGTAAGAATCTGCAAGAACTTCTACCCATCTCCTTGAGTCACTTGTCCTTTCACGTTTCTTCTCCTGTTGTATAAAAAATGCATAAAGTTTCTTTCTACTAAGAGTAGCAGTAATTTCAGTGATCCTTAGGGATCCCTGAGGCTGGTGGAAGGTGGAAAGTCCTTCTCCCCTTCCCACAGACTCTCAATGGGTTCACATGCAGGTGAAAGCTCTATTGGCAACATTGCTCTTGATTTTGCACCTCAGGCTCAGGCTGGGGTGCAGCCCCCTGGTGCTTGGGGCCAGGAAGGGGAACAGAGCCTCCTGTTCCTGTGATCCCCACGCACGAGTTCCCCGTCTTGGAGTGGGGGGAACCTGCAGCCCCCACCCAGCCCTGCTGGGAAACAGCTGTCCTCCACTTCAGCTCATTTTCCTTCTGAAGCTCATGCAAGAGCCTAGGAAATTCTACTCCAGATTTTAGCAATATGGCAAATATGGGTCCAAACAAAAGTATGGTTCAGAAAAAAAGGACTAGTTACTTTAAATAGCTGCTGAATTAAAGAAGTAAGAAGCTAAGAAAAATATGTCAAAGTCATAGTAATTTACAGCTCCTGAGTGTTTAAAATGGCAATAAATCAGAGACTGATATTTTGACAGAAGAAACCAGAACTACTGAAACATGGGTAAAATTTCTCCATCCATGAGATTGTTAACTTGTATTCACTCATTTTGTTGAATATTACTCATTCCACACAAGCTCACAGTTTAAACTTACGTTATACCACCAAAAAAAACAACAAACCAAACAAAATCCACAATCAAATTTTAAAAAATCAACCAAAACCCAAACCACCAAATCAGAAAATCCCCATCTGAGAGGAGCTTCACCTTTTTTGACCTCGTAAAGTAGAAATAGTGAGAATGAACTGAATTTGGAAAGCAAGATAATTTACTTTATTTCTAATCTGTAGCTTTTCCAGGGCCAAGAAAGGCAGAGACAAAATACTCAGGGTTACAGACAACAAGTGACTGTGAAAAGGCATCTTTGGCATCTGAAATGATGGAAACAGCTACGGAAGAAAGGAAGCTGAGGCTGGGGAAGAACTTTGAGTGAGATAGTGCCTTTCCTTCAACACTAAAGTAAATGTTCTTCTGGAAAATGAAAAACAAGTAAGTTCATTTGTCCTCTCAATGGCAGAAAATTTAGTTTTATGTAATTCATTGATCTCTGACAAATCCTTATCTGAATTCCATGGGGAGGGCTCTGAATGCTTCACAGAAGACAATCTATTTACCTGCAGAATATTTTAGTGAAATAGGGCAGCTAAAGAAGACAGAGAAACTAAATTACTGACAGATGTGACACAAATCATCCCTGGTAAAATACTAACTGAAGCCCACAGCCTAGATTATGTTACTGACCACTGCAAAGCCATCCTTTCAAAGCCAATTATGCCACCAATTAAATACACCATAATGAGAAATAGATCAGCAGCTTAGGAGGTTACTTGCCTCTCTCTTTGTTTTTTTAATACACCAAACATCTCCCTAGCATGCAGGACAATTTGGGGAGGAGGTTGTGACTGGCAGGAAAAGACACTGGCTCTGGTGAACAGCTGAGGTTACAGTGCACATCTTCATACCATGAGAAAGATGTAGCTTTGGTAACACAATCTCAGGCATAAAACACCAAGTGGGAAATAAATTCTTTCCAGCAGGCATATGTAGGCTGTATTCTTTTTCATGAAATTGGGAGTTAAGGTGGTTGCCTAAAATATTTTACAACACGATCTAAACAACAGGTTTAGCCCAATGCTGACAACAAACTGAATGGTCTCTCTTACCTCTCTGTAAGGTTCAAGGGCATCCAGGAAGCTAATTGAAGAACACTTTTGTCCTACCAGTCCTTAAAAATTAAAGGGAAAATATTTTTAATGTGATTCCTACCTTCCTAAACTCTTAATTAAGATTAAAAGTCCAGGCAGAAGGAATGCAGTAAATCTATCTGAAAATACAGATTAAAAAAAAAAAACAAAAAAGAAAATCACTGCCACAAAGGAAGTGTATAATTTAGTTAACATATAAATATACAAAACAAGTCAAAAAACACGAACAGACAACTGTGCATACTGCCAAGAGAAAATCTCAGCATACCATATATACATCTTCAGTATCTTTAGGACTCATATGACAAAGTCACTGTAGCCAAATGAAAAAGAACAAATGTATAATTCATGAGGAATAGCTTTTTAACACACCAGAGCTTTTGGCTGTCTAAAAATAGAGTTGTCAAACATAAAAAGCAGTTATTATTGTCTCTAAGACTACAATCATATTTTATTTTCCTAATATTGTCCTCAGTAAAACCTATGGTTTGGAGCTCATTTTTATCTTCTGTAGACCCTTTTTCTCCTGTTGATTTATGTATCTTTACTGGAAGGCTTTAGAAAGGAGTATGTTTACTAGTAACATTCCTTTGAGCTACAGTTTTTTCTTTTTATGGCACATATTTGACACACAAATTGTGTGTCACAAAATGATCACAAATGCAGGAAAACATATCCCCCACAGTCAAATATTTCTCCTATGATACACCCTGTATGTAAGATAAGGCAATGGTCGAAAATTAATGCAACATAAAGACTGTCCAGCCTAACCTTCAGCTGTCCTTTGGATCCCATTTGCAGATTTCCATCACCCTTTATTTTTTTCTCCATTCAATGTAAACATCTGGTATATGAGTGAATTGCAATGTTACTACAAGACATAATCCCTTTTTTAAGTTTGTGCAAGAATTAGAGGACATAAGTGCTAAATGACTGGACAAATTGGACAACAGGAGCAAATATCAGAAAGGAAATATATATGCACACCCTAGTAAAATAAAAATGCAGTACTTGCAAGATCAATTATAGATGATCTTCCTTTTTTTCTAACATAGTTGGCAGGTAGCTTTGAAAATGAAAAGAGATGTCATCTAACTGACAAGAAAGCACCTCTTATAGAAGATTAGACACAAGTACCCCGTTAATGTTAAATACTAGAGACTTACATCTTCATGTTAATACACATACTCCAAACCTGCTGCAGCCCAATGGACATACAGTAGCTCAACCCCAGAACTGTCAGGCTATATTATTTTCAGTACAGTAATTATTTCAGTGACCTACTTTTTCTGTGACCAGCTTCCTACTCTAGGCAAGAATCAAGGCATAAAGCAGGAAAGTTTTATTAATATTATCAAAGATTCCCTCTCTGGTTTAGACTCTACATTTGAGTCAATGGGAAAGAAATTTGATGTGGACATTCCTGGTGAAATTCTATTGCACATCAAAACACAGAGGTCACAGAGTCAGTGGTATCTCCTGTAAGAAATGTGTTTTTATGTTGATCCTTCCTTTATTTTTTCCAGGATGTGGAGCAGTGCACATACTTTTGCCAACTGAGGACCCATAACATAAGAAAAATTGTGTGATTTAATCCTGTTCATTACTTTCATTTTAAAATGTACCTTGAGTTGGAGAAAAAGGGCAGAAAAAAGTGGTCTCAACATTTAAATGTCCTGCATTTATTAACATATGTTTACATTTCACTATGATCCTGGTTTCTTCCTTACTTCAGGGGGAAAAAAATTACATTATTGGTATCATATAAGTGGCAGCTTGTCTCCCAGTTGCACAGGACCTCTTGAACTAAAAGTATTTTAGGGCAAAAGGATGGATAGGGTTGGGATAGGCTCTATCTTTTGGTATCATAAAAGGGGTGAGATTCCATCCTAGCAGATCAGTTTCCTACCAGCTGCTGGTGAGCACCATAGGAGCAGCTGGAGTATTCAAACCTTCATCACTAAGGGAAAACTTAGGACCAAACTTGTCCCTAAATACATCTTCTGCATGTATCACCAGTGGAAGTATTAGTGCATTATTTATCTTCCTATGTGGAAAGAAGCTGCCTTCCCAGCTGCCCGGAACCATTTCACCGTCAAAACTGTCACTACTTTTAAACTTGCCAGGGGCTACTTCTCTGAGCTCTATTGTCACTGACTCATCAAATCTGAAATGATGTCTCTGACCTTTGAATCAGTTGTCTTATTTCTCTTTTGACACCAATGACAACTAGAGGAAAAATGTAGATGAAACAGTCAGAAAATAACAGTGAAAGCAAGCTGACAATGCCAAATCCATCTAGGAAAGCATCAGTTCTTAAAGATGCTGAATGTTCTGTGTGAAATAAGGATGCTCTCAGCAGTTGCTGCTTCTTTGGAATTCAGTTGTTAAGCTCTAAATATTTTGACTAAAAAATTAAAAAGCAGAGGGATACCTGCAGCCTTCTCCCGTGACTTTCAGCGTGCACAGAATTGTCAAAGACCTTGCATGAGAGCCAGTTTTACATAAGGCTCAAATCTCTTGTCCGCAGTGAGGCCAAGGAAGGAAATCTTATGGAACACTGGGGAACAGCCAGTCCTTCTCATCTGTCTCCCACTACTGTTGTATTCACTGTACCTAGCTAATTGCAGCTTTTAAAAATCAAACTGTGACGATGCTTCCCCAGACAAAATAATTTGATCTGTCCATGTCCAATATATTTCCCCTTTTGGATCAGTTAAAACGCAACAAAAAATATGGAAGTTGTATAACATAGTGCAATTGGGCACAAAGCCCAAAGCTGTAAACTTGAATACTGATAAATGCTAATCTGGTATATCCTTATTTGGGGTCATCCAGCCTGAAATGCTGTGCTGAACTTTAAACAGTCAAAATTCACTCAAGCTATTGATCTGGATGATGGATCTCCTTTAGGAATCATGATCCCCTTTATGAATCCCTTTGAGCTCCCCCAGGCAAATGGTAGACTTGATTTTCCCATATTTAATGGCTAGTATTAACTGGAAGGAAGGCAGCTCTTACATTTGCTCACAAATCACTTCTGAATAACTCTTCCTCTAGTGTCTGTCCTTCTGATCTTTGATCTCCTTGCTGGGTTTCTAAGATGAGGACATCAGCCCTCCCTTTTTTTTTTTATTCTGTTGTCACTGGCAGAGATTATCAGAACATGGTAGTAAACACTTCAACAGAAAATAAAATGCAAAACTCAAGGGACAGTGCTGCCCTGAACTGCCAATTACAATAAAACAGGAGTATGTAACAAATCTCAGCAAGATGAAACCATTTTAACATACTGGTAAAAACTGAGTGGTGGAAAAAAATGCACATTGGTAATACAAAATGCATGAAAGGAAAAAGGGAGACATGCCAAAGGAGGAACGAATTTCTCCTCCTTCTATGACTTCTTGAATAAATGACCTATTTCTAATTTGAAGCAGAATTCTCCCAAAGAACTACTGTCGTTACAGAGTTTGTATCACGAAGTTCAAACTGTAGATTAATCTGACATTACTGACTATGTTATAGAGAAATTTCCCTTAAAATAAGCAGACATAGATATTGAGTCATTGGTGATTACTGAATGTCAAAAATTAATGCCAAGTTGTAAAACAATATATTAAAAAGACTGTAACTGCCTGATGCTGTCTCAGAATATGTAATTCATGTACAGACACAGAAAGAGTTTAGTACTGAATGAAAGACTTGTGCTCCAAGCTAAATTGGGTACCTGTGCATTTCTACAATGTGGGGTAAAATCCTAAAAGATAATTACTTGCTCCAAACAGAAATTTTTCTCACTCTTTCTTCTAGCCAGTCTCAAATTTGTCTTTTGAAGTTTTCTGTCTGTGCTTGATTTGGGAATTATTTTAATTCCTGTTCTTTGAGTAAGGGTGGTTTAAGATCCTCACTCACCTGCTTATAGGCATTAAATTGTATTTTACTTGATTTCTTGTGCTGCCCTTCTAGTGAAGTAAATCTGTCTAGTTGTTTCTGACAGGAGCATTAGGACAGGCTTTGATGCAAAAAAATATCTAATTATAACTCACATTTTCAGTGCAATAAGCTATATAACAATAATATTTTCACCTCATACAGAATAAGAAAAGAGTGAGAGTGAGCATAGTTTCCCATTCAGTCTAAACCAGTCTATAGTTAAAAAATAAGAGAATCACAAGCTTGAATATTTATTTGACTTCATTTAATTCTCCTCCATTTAAAAGTTCTCAATACTCAAAACAATCATCTTGCATATGTATTTTCTCTAAATTTAATACTAGTGACTTCAGGAAATGTCCATCAGGCTAACAACCACCGTGGAGCTGCAACATCTCACATTACTGAACAAAACAAAAAGCAGCCAGCACATGTTCTGTACTCCAAGGGGATGGCACAGATATTTGTGACGCGTTACTGAATGGTGTTTACCCTTGCATGTCTTTAGATTTTTTAAATATATTTTTCAAAACGTTATAGCATACAATATGTGCTTTCCAGAGCACCACAAATTCTTCCTTTCCCCCGTTTCTGACTTATCTGACTGTTTGGCTTAAAGTACTGAGAGATCTCAGTTTGTCTGTCTAAACACAAGAAAGCCATGTCCAAAGAAACAACCACAGATAACCATCTCAATAAGAAGAAAAGCCACAGGTTTGGAGATTATGTTATACTCACTTAATAATGTGTTTCATCCAAGGTGAAACTGTGTTATAGGCAGGCTGAGATTTTCAAATCTGTTTTTAGGACACGTACACCACAATAAGGCACTCAAAGTTCTTCAACACTGAAAATGTTATTCACTCGAGGAACAATTGGGACAAACATTGATTGCCAGAGATAGTTAGCATTGCATTACAGTTCTTCAGGTCACTGGCATTTTGCTTTCCAGGTGTGAAAAGAAAAATTCCTATAGGAACACTTTGTTTGTTTGAAACATCCAGAAAATTCCAATTTAAAAAATTCCGTTTGAAGTTAATGAATTATGTAAAAGAAATATCATCTACTTACCATATCAATTTGTTGGGATAGGAATCACACATTTCAGATTCAAATATTTTTGGTAAAACAGGTTTCCAAATATGTAAATACATTCAGAGATTCTGTGGAGACAATGGAGAGGCAACATCAATGCTTATGCAGGGTCTGTTGTTTAGAAGTGCTGCAGTGTACAGTTACAGTATTCCAGTGCTATTATATATTAGCCCTATGACAATTTTCAAAACCTCTTTTTATAAAAAAATGGGAATTTTGGTATATGTATTTTTTATTAGAGTCAGTCTGTCTCTTTTAGGAACAGCATGTCCTGGAAAAAATGCCTTTTTTTTCCTAAACAAGAGAACAAGAATTTTCTATTCAGCTACAATAATCACTTTCCAGCTAGCACATTCATCAAAGAATGAGCAATTCACTAGGGTAACATATGCAGGAGCTTGCTTGTATATATTCATATTATCTTCTGCCTGAAAAGAGTTAAATAGAGCATATAAATGATGAATACAGAGCGTCTTGGGATACAAAACAACTAAAATGGGTTAATTAGTGAAAAACATGCATCAGGAGTATAAGGCTTAACTGTAAATGGTACGGTTTTTTAAACCTATTATATCTGTTGATAGTATTCGGGATTATGGATAATATATATAAAAAGATGTTAATTTCCAAAAGGAGTTGAGTGGAACGTATTAAAGAGTAAGAAATAGTCATTGTTTGAATAATAGTTCAGATGCATTCCCATTAAACATACATTAGCGAATACATTTCTTTGACATGCCCATATATAAGCACAATACGTAAGTGACCTAGAAAATACAGACATTGTATAATCAATGGCAAAAATATTGAGACAGATAAGCCCTGAGATCTTTGATCAAATACATTCTTTGGCAAACAAACAAAACACGTTCTCCTGACAAACACTATTCTTTGGAGCAGTGGAAGTGTGCCTTCCGCCAGCGCCGCCCTCCGAGGCGCTCTGCGGCAGCGCCGCTGCCAGCGCCGGCTGCGGGAGGGGATCGGAGCCGGCGGACGATGCCCTGAGCTCCAGTGCCCCTGAGCAGGGCAAGCCTCGAGCTGCTGGCTGCTGCTGCTGCTTGCTGCCAGCTTTCTGAGTGAAGACTGTCTCTCCCTTTGTGCTTTGCCATGTTACAAAGAGCTGACCCGGCTGCTGTCATTTTGACAAACAAGAAATAGACTCTCAGGTTGGTGAAAAGATGAGTCTTATACAGAGAAGAAATTATCTGATCTCTATTCAAGTGCCAGCAAGGTGTTGTAGGATTTTGAGGACTTCTTTCCCCACCTAAAAGGGTCCTGCACAGTGCTGTTGCAAATTTTGCCTGTACTGTTCTTTCTGTCAAATGAGTGAGACTCGCAAGCTGGCTGAAATGAATACTAACACGCCATTGGTATTTAGCTGAAAATGCTCCGAGTTTTCTCCTGTGATTCCCTGCTTGGTTTGCTGTGTTTGTATCTGTGGGCTTCTGAAGAAAGAGATACCAGCATAGAAAGGATAAATCTCCTCCAAGGTCTGTGGTTGAAGAGAATCCTGAGAGCCTGAAATGCACTAATTCAAGACAATAATAGTCCTTTGGTTACAACAATCTTCTGGAACTGAAAAAATTTGCAGTCATAATACTGTTTCATAAAGTCTTTGGAAACCAATGCGTCATGACATAGCTGTGTGGCTCTCTGTGACCTGTGATCACCCTGTTAAATTTATCTGTACAATGTGGTCACACAGGACCCTAAACAGGAGAGTGCAATGCTGACAGAAAAAGCATGAACTTGTGACAGAGTACTAAGTTTGCGACAACTAAAACAAAAGAATTAGTGAAGCATTTAAGAAATACTTGTGTTTTCTAATATCAACACTAAAGTGAAACTGTAAAGTCTTCTTTTTAACTTATGCATTTTTGAAGTAAAAATTACATAATTCCAAACACGTAGACAAAGTCTTTTCATATATGGATGTTCTCAATTTGGGTTAGGCAATTGACATTTTAAATATGGGTTGGAAGAGGATATACATCAGAGTATGCAGATAGAAATGTTAAAATACATATTTTATTTTGACAAGTAAAAGCTCTGTCAGAAGGTCTTTGATTCACAAAGCTGGAATACATTCATAGTTTTGAAATATGATCCTTTATCATATTCACTTCCTAGACAGGTTAATGTCTTAAATACAAACAAATGCACATCAGACAGAATCCGAGACTGATTTGCTTGAGGGGCTGTAAGAATAAAAATAATAATAAAACCACTATTAAGTAGATTTAGCATGAAAGGGAATGATTTTTTCAATCTTTTCCTATTTGTCTGAAAAATAAATTGTACCATTATAGTGTGTAATGCATGAGGTATCTGTTAATAACCACATTCAAATTAACAAGTTTTTCAAGCAAAGGTGTTGTCTAAATATTTCCTATTGTCCAAATAAAACTGAACAGCGGCATTCCAAACAAATAAATTTCAGTAAAACCCAAATAAATTTGTCTGACAAAGAAAATAATTATGGTTTATACTAAAATATTTCCATTGGAGAAATCAGATTGCAGCTGACACTCAATAAAAGGCTTTATAAAGAAAACCACTAAATCACTGCAACTTCTGGAAATGCCACCTTTTCAGCACTAACAGTATTTCAAGCTCTTTATAAATGCTGCAGTTGCAGACTAATTTATTTTTTTTTACTCCTTATTGTCAGCCATCTTTGATATCATCCTGATAGACCCATTACAGCATTTAGGTTGGATATTAGGAAGAAGTTTTTCGTGGAAAGGGTGATAGAGCATGGAAAGGGCTATCAGGAGGGTGCTGGAGTCACTGTCCCTGTCACTGTCACTGTTTAAGGAAAGACTTAACATGTGGCACTCAGTGTCTGGTGGGGTCACAGGCTGGGCTCCATGATCTCAAAGGTCTTTCCCACCCTAGACGGTTCAGTGATTCTATGCTCTATAAGTATGTATAAAATCCATAGAAATTAGGAATGTAGCAGAAGTCTGACTTTTTTTCTCCTTCTCTGTAAGTAATACCTTTCATTTCAAACGATTGTCTGCCACCCCCAAACATGGTCTGCAGTTCCCTGTTACACCTCAGGACACTTCTTTATGTTGAGCATAAATGGTGTGAGCTTTGTACCATCAGCACTAGCTAGCAACACTTCAGGGCCTTTACATTTAAATTGTTGTATTCGTTTTCAGCACCTTTGGATTTAATTTGCTGCATTCACTAAAGGGCAACAAAATCACATAAAAGGTACTTAAAAGTTCCTTGCAAAATTGGGCTGAAATATACAGATTTGAGGAACAACACACTGAAGCCAGAAGTGAAGCTGCAAAGTTCCTGTGGCTGATGTCTGACCATGATGCAGCAGTACAGGTGATGACAGCATGTAATAAAAATGGATACAACAGAGCAGAAATCTGTCCATGGAATTTGCATTCCCCAAGCATAGACAAAGTCACCAGATACCACAGTACCTGTGTTATTGTCAACATCATTTTGCTAAATACCAACATTCTCACTTAGCCATGACAGACAATCTTTGAACCAAACACAGATAAATAATAGCCAGAGAATCAACCCATGCAAAATTTCCAATACAGTTTTCTGTGTGAAACTTTAAAAAATGGAAGTATCTGCTGTTATCTATTGTTTACAACCTTTAACATGACCTGTCTTGAGGCAAGATATGTTTTATTACAGAATAAGCAAACATGCACCCAAACTGCCAACAGATAAACTGGTGACAGCTATTCCTCCTTCTATGCTGTGTCCTTGTGTAGACAGTTGTGGACTGAAATAAAGTACCAAGACTCCCACAAAACAGAGCAATGAAAAGGCTTTCTCACCTCTCATTTTAAAGAAGCAGATGAGTTTGGTCCCTCTTTAAGTCAAAATTAAAGCCTTTTTATTAAGAGCAAATATATTTTAAAATCGCAAACAGAATAGAAAGGTTATGCATAGCCCCAACAGCAATTATCTCCTTTATCTCTGGTTTCTACTGCAATATTGTATAAAGACTGGAGCTTCCATGAAGCTTATATAAAGACTCCATTAATCTGATAAAAATATCAGCAGGTGTAGGAATGAAATCAAACAAAACATGAGTTGGTGTGCAGAGAGGCTCCTGAGGGTCTGTCCCCAGTGTCAGGGAGACAGAAGGCGTGTGGGCTCAGGTTGGCTCAAGCCCTTGTTGCCGTGCTGCAGTGGCTGGGGCCAGCTGCCAGAGGGGTGTTTTAGGGAGGGCTGATACCCTCAGGGTGGCTGCTTGACTGGAAACATCAGTTATCACCTTGATACCACTGCCTTATAGAAGTCAAAATAAGCAGGCAGAGCAGGAGGAGGATCTGAAGTGTGAACACACAGAAGCCTCCCTGCTGGTAGATGAGATGGTGACAGTAGGTTATTTCTGCAGCCACTGGAGGAAGGAAAATTCCTGTGTGCTTTCAGGAGGATTTTTGGATGTAGGGCCCTACTAAGACCTTGAAGCTAAATCCTGTGCTTGCACACATGCAGTGGTTCTTCAGTGTTATTTTTCAGGCAATTCCCATACCAAATACAGTGTAAATTGAAAATTTTCCAGAAGTATCTATGGTCAGTGAGCAGTTGGGTTTGCTGTGCAGTTGCACAGGAATCAAGGTGTGTCCTGCCTGTACAGTAGAGCTGCTCCCTGCACTGCAGCACATCCAAACACAGACAGGAAGTACTGGCCATGCATCTCTCAGTAGATGGTCAGGTAAACTCTCAGAAGGAGCACCTGTCTTTCTGAATCAGTGTTTTGAATGTCTTGCTGTCTAACACTCCACATAGTCATCATCTCTGTCTCTTAGGATGCGTTTCCCCACTTTCTTGGTCCAGTAGAACTAGTTTAAGTTATTAACCTGATCCTCATGTAACAGTTCTCCTGTTTGGACTGAAACAGCTCCCTGCCTTCCTCCTTTGGTCACTGAGCCCATGAAGTGGCCACTGACAATGCCAAAGAACAGGACAGTCCTCTGCCACAGCTCTTGATCTTCATATAGGCATGACAATATATTTTTCATATTTGCTTGTCCCTCAGAGAGGCCCCAAATATCACTAGAAACAGACCCATTCACATAGGCAACTGCTTCTTTAAGAGATAACTATGTCCTTCTGGAATGGATTAAAACTTTATCGCAGAATAAAAGACCTAAATGACAATAGCCTTATGTTATTCTTGGCTAGAGACTTCCTTCAAGTATCTGTTCTTACATTTACCATTCTAAATGGAGGAACAAAACATAGCAGCCTACATAAATTGTCTACTAGAAACCCTGCAATTAAAAATATGACCAGGAATAACCCTGCATTCAAAAAATAACTGTGAAGTTTGCCTTATTGAAATCAAATGTTTTAGCCACAACCACAAAGAAAGAGTCTGCATTTTCATAATAAAATTTCTGTTCCATTAAGAAAATAGTTTCCATATTAAATACAATTGACTTGCTGCAAACAAATTTCACTAAGTTTCTTACTAAAAGAAAATGTAAGAATCAATTAAATGCTAAAAAAAATCAAAGAATAGGAAACCAAGATGAAATGTTAGCAGCTATACACTCGAGAATTTAGACTGTTCTTGTAGATGATTAATATGGTCACATTATTTAACTGAAACATCATGCATCCTGCTACATGTCATTTCTTAACCAGTCAACACATATGAACTATGCTTGGAGGATAGAAAAATTACTGAGAATCATGGATTTTGTAGTGAGATGAAAATGACAGATGCCTTTTTAAGTGAGGAATAGAATACAGGATTGAGGAATTTGCAGTGGTCACTTTAACTAAAAGGATGGCCGTATGATGTGCTTACCTTGCACAAGAGTATTATTAAACATATTTAGATAAAAGCCCATGTTCTCACTTTTTATGTTTCTTCAGATTGCATATAATCTGTAATTAAAATAAAAGATGTTGTAAAACCTTGCAACCACTGTGTCAAACAGCCTTGTAAGTAGCTGAGTAATTCCATCATTTCTCAAATTTAACTTTCCCATTAGTGGTTGTGCAACCTGATAAACCAAGGGGGCAAGGTAGGTAAAACATTTCAGTTCAGTTTAGTCTAAATAGAGTGTTAATCAGGGTTAAAAAAAATAATCAAGTCCCAAGATTAATTCCAGTAATTATCATGTATAAAGAAAAAAACCCCTGTTGTTATTTTTATTTATTTCATAGCACTTGCTACTAATTACAGTAGGTTTTCATCATTTATCTATCAGAAATATGAACCCTTGTCTAGGTACAGAGCTACCTCAAGAGAAACACACTGCCAACATGTATCCAGTATCACTGGGAGCAGGTTGGAAGGGAGCACAGTGGATCCTCCCCCACTTCCTGCTCAAGCAGGGTCATCCCAGAGCACACAGCACAGGATCACAGCCAGACAGTTCCAGAATCTCTTCAGTGAGGGAGAACTCCACACCTTCTCTGAGCAACCTGTTCCTTTACATGGTCACCTGCACAGTAAAGAAGTTCTTCCTCATGTTCAGGTGGGACTTCCTGTGCATCAGTTCCTGCCCCTTGCGTCCTGTCCCACTGCCTGGCACCACGGAGCAGAGCCTGGCCCATGCTCTGAGCCCTCCCTACAAACACTGACAGAGCCTCTGTCATCTCTTCTCAAGGCTGAACAGTCCCAGCTCCCTCAGCCTTTCCTCACAACAGAGATGCTCCAGTCCCCTCATCACCATTGTCACCCTGCTGGAGCCCCTTCAAGAGCTCTGTCTCATGCTGAAGAGCCCAGAACTGGGCAACAGCACTCCAGATGTGCCTCACCAGGGCTGAGTAGAGGGGCAGGATTACCTCTGTGTTTTGTCAGTGCTCTTCCTAATGCACCCCAGGATCCCATTGGCCTCCTTGGCCACAAAGACACACTGCTGGCTCATGGACAGCTTGCTGTCCACCAGGACCCCTTGATCCTTCTCTGCAGAGCTGATTTTCAGCAGGTTGATGCAGTAGTATGGCTTGAACCTGCATGCTCAGGAAGAGAACTAAATAGGCATCTTCTCTAGTCCTCCTCACATGCCTTGAGCATATAACTCCATTTCACAGTGGTGGGATCTGTGCATACACTTCCAAGTGGGACAACATGTATCTGCCTCTGATATTCCAGATAATAGCCTGTTTACTAAATGCTGGCGGTTAATGTTAAAGTATCTTTCAGAAAGCTCTGTTATGTTCACCCTGTAAAGACAGTTTTGAATAAATGCAAATGCAATAAATGCAATGATCACATTTTAACTTGACGAGAGATGGACTTGCTGTTTGCTACTAAATTTACTGCAGAAAATCAGTGGCCTGTTTTCTTCCTCTCTTTAGGAAATTTTTTATTGTCCAGACATGCTAAGAATTTCTCTGTCCAGTTTCACTAAATACCACCTTCTGTAACTGTGAATGAACTTTTCCCACAAGAAATAACTTCTGAAAATATGTTTAAACCAACATTTCATTGGTACTGACCAGACAGAAACCTCTGTATTGACCTGAAATAGTTCAGTAAAGAAGATGAGAGAGTCAGAGAGAGGACACAAAGAGGAAAACCAGAAAAACAGTTTTAGCAGAAAAGGGCATGCTTTGGGTTTACCTAAAAACAACAACGTAGAGAATGAAATCCTGTTGACCAGTTTTATGATGCTGGAGACCATCACTTTTGTCGTGTAAGAGAAGGGAGGCCCTAGATTTGCTTGTAACAAACATTACTGTAAAGGGAATCAGGGACAGTTAAACACACTTGGCAAATTTTAAAGGATATGAGTATGTCCTGAGGGTTTCCAATTTGGCCTAGTAATTTTATCATAAACTGTAGAGAACCTTTTATCTGTGCTTTATGTTCAGTAAAGTCACATCAAAGGAAAGAATGGATCATTTACATCCATTTTGGAAGTTACTCATCATATACCTGGGAAAAAGGTACTACAGCACTGCTTTAACACACTCTCCTCAACCCCTGTCATTAAGAGGAGATTTGTACATGTATAAAATCAAGCTTCCAAAAATTCACAGGCTGTCCATGCTCCCCTTTTTTCATCTCTGTTCAAAGTCTGCAGCCTCTAGAAGCCCTCCCAATCTCCATAGTTTTTGCTCCCAAGCATCTGCCCAGCCACTTCAACACTGGGCTGTGGCAGGGTCTTTACATGAAAGCAATGAAATGCAGCTGTGAGACTGATACCTTTGATAAGCTGACTGATAACCCTTGTACTGTATCTGGACTCACCTAGAGGTCACTAATCTTACAAGGACCTTCTTGACTATGCATGCAACTCCATAGGAGAAAAGAATGAAAGCTTTCCAGAAATCTCTCTTAGGAAGAAGTTTAAATTAAGCTAGTTCATAGAAAAGCTTTTGGTAAACCAAAATTCAAACTTCAGATAAAGACCTGAAGCTTCCAATTCCCTTAGTTGTGAAGGTTACACTCAAAATTTCAAAGACAATGTTTTGAGAAGCAGATTGTGGAAGTGATAGCTCCAAGTCATTAATTTTGTCCATTCACCAGAGGGAAGAATTAGCTTCAAACCCACTTGACCAACTGAAATAGTGATACTAAAACTAAAGAGACTTGGAGATTATGCTGCTCACAAGATCTGCATGAATTTTTATTGTTATTGTTTTCTGATGTACTGAAAAATTTGGAGACATTCCAACATAATTTTCATTTTTCAAGCCAATTCTGGAATAAAATAGAAGAAATATAATGCTCAGCACTTGAAGACTAGTATCAAATAGATCACTCTGGGGACAACAACTACAGTAACAGAGCAAAGATGATATTTGGAATGATTAAATGTTTGCTGTTGCAAAGGTAACCACAGGACACTCTGTTCAGAGCCGTGCACAGGATGCAGGCATTGGAAGCCACAATGATCTTTTCCAGTACTAAGTGGGAAGGGAAACACTCCTGGTGCATCTTTCAACATCAGCTCATTGCAGTCACTGCTGAATCAATGACACCAGTACAAAGTGGAGACATAATTCTAGGGAATGTGAACATAGATGTATCCTCAGAATCCAAAACAAATCCCATTAAAAAAAAACAAAACAACAAAAATCACAAACAACCAAAAAAACAAAAAAAAAACCAAAAAAAACCAACCCCAAAACCAAAACACAACCCAAAATAAACTCAACTAAAAGTGTTATCATTACTACAAGTTTATCATTGTCTGCCTGGAATCCACTCTATACCTACTGCCATGAGTTTAGGAGTCCATCTTTCTATTCAGGTTCCTTGCTGGTTTTCATTCACAAATTATTAATAAAGCTTGGTCTTTGTCAGCCTATGTCTGATAGATTAGATGTAATTAAAATTTCACAGTCTATTTCATATCTCTTTAAGTTATACTTCTTTACAGCCCCTAATATGATTTTTATAGGTAATAGTCTTTCATGAGCTACAGCAAGATCTTTCAGAAGGGTTGGAGACTTCCAGGGACTGAGAGAATTTCATACATCTGTAACTAAAATCACTCAAGGCTTCATAATAAAAGTGAGGTGAGGTCAATTTCTGATGTAGGAACATATATCAGTATGAAAATAGGAATCTAAAGCATCAAAAGCTACAATTTCTATTTAGATATATAATAAGCATCTGTGTAACTTAAAAAAAGTAAATAAGTATTATGCTAAAGTTGATTAAAATAAAATAAACCAAAATAAATCTTGATAACTATTACTATAATCAATTGTCACTTCCCTGAGATTCTGTCTTTGAATACAAAAATATAAATTAAAGGTTTTGAGAATTAAGAATAAACTATGGCCAGAGGTGTTTTTTAAATATTTCAAGACATTTCAGAAAATGGTATGACATTTCCCCTAAATGCCAAGTAAAACCAAGTATGACTATGTATATCCATAAAGTAGGGCACGTAGTCTTACAATCCAACAACTATAATTAAAAAATGAGCTCCTCTAAAATAGCAACAATTTAAACTGAGGGCTTATTTGTCACTGAGCACATGAGAAAAAATAAATCTCCAGCCATGCCAGCAGTGTTAAATTTTCACAATTTGGAAATGTAGTCATCATCTCTGCTGAAAAACATGCAGCCACCGAACCAGGCTGTACAGAACAGTGCCTTTGTTGCACTTGGTATGCACTGACAAAAGATTAATTCTTCGCATTGTTAGAAGGACTGACTGCTTCAGAACAAACCACCACTATTCAAACTTGTCAGAACAAGCTTGGAGAAAACTAGATAAGAGCACTTGAGGGATCTGTACATGGAGACAGTTGAACTGGAAGTGAAGTTACATACACGAGTTAAGTATTGTGTGGTGCAGCTTTAACTGCCTCAAACAATTCCTCAGTCTTGTTTGTAGCAATGATATTCCATTTTCCAAAGTTCTTGTTTCACGCATGTTCCAAGGCACGCAGGTTGCATGCTTGTGGTCTTCAACAAAAACTATGCTGCTACCATGTGGTGACAGGTACTTCACATGGAAATATTAATTTCCAAGCTTGTACAGATTTATGATTTTAAATAACTGTGCCACACAATAACCCTGTACAACACATGACATTCAGGAATGGCTACAGATGGAGCTTTCCCATACAAAAAAAAAAATTATTATGAACTGCACCTGTTTCTACCAACCAGACTATCTTGCACTGTAACTCTCATGTTGCGCTAATAATTATCAGATTAGTATTTAACTGTTCTTACCCAACAGTTGGTATAAACTGGGGCACACACGTCCCTTGAGATTTGAGCCTGCAGCAACCAAGGCACATGTGTCACCACACACATCCTCTCAGTCCTACTGGGCTGTCAAACAAGCTCTGAGCATAAGAGAGGAAGGGAAGTTCATATGATGAGGAACCACCTTTGTGCCTCTGAAGCTCTGGCTGAAGAGACTTTCAGGGAAAGCTTCTCTCAAAAAAGGAGCTAAGGGTGGAGATGCTTATTCAAGTGACAAAGAAAGAAGGAAAACAGGGGAATTGAATTCATGTTGATGCTCTGAATCTAGATTAGAAATTAAGATTTGGAAATAAAGCATAATGACATTCACACAAACAGCCAAAAGTACTATGCCAGAGAAGCCCAAGTGAAAATAAACATACAAGAAGAGATGAATGGAAATGGTCTTTTGGGGAAAATTTTTGTAATAAGAGAGCTAAAAAATCCATGATCATAGATACTACTACTAAATAAATAAGCTTTTTGTGGTATTCTCTGAAGTTTATTTACCTCAGTAAAAATGATAACTGTCTAATCCCATTCAACATTTTTTTGATGTCAAATCATTATTAGTTTTTACTCTTCGCTGAGTACTAGCTTAATTATATAGTTAGTTATATATCACACATATATATTTAACTCTGATTCCTTTTTATCTGAATAGTACATACATAATTATATGTATATATAATACTTTTTTTACTGCCTAGGTATTAACACATGCAATTGGATCAAATAATAGCTTTCAAAATACTTCAGTGCATCAGCACTTTCATAAAATAGGCACTTTGTGATTATTTTCACACTTGGAAAAAGACTGGAAGTATCACTTGACCATGTGAAATGTTACATCAGTAAACTTCTGTAAATAAATGAATAACACTGTATTATGGCCAAATGGGAAGAGTCCTGCCCACAGAAGGGTGGATATTTAAAGCTGCTCCAAAGTACATTCTGTGTTGGATGCTTCTATCCCAGCCTTAGGAGACAACGTCAGACACTTTCAGATAGGATTGTTGTGTTTCTTAAGTTCTTGAGGAACTCTGATCTTAGCTATGGATGGGTAACTTCCTTACATGGTATTCTTTAGTTCTTGTCTTACAACCAGATTGCTGGCAAATACTGGGACAATACCATAATTAGGGGAATGCATTTTTATTACCATAATAGCTATTTTAATGGCACAGTAAATGAGTTATTATAGTTTTTAAGGGTAAATAATACTATTCAAGTGTTCAAAATTCTAGATTCATAGGTGAGGTGTGCTTTACAAAGATTCAATTGCAATCTGAGTTGAGTCAGAGGTAGGTACACTAATTTTTTAAGGCAAATATGTGTCCAAATTTAATATTAATGGGATTAATTTTTTGCTCCATTCTTATGTTTCACCAATTTCCTCTTGTGATTGTAATTTGTTTTTATTTTGGGATTATAGTAACTGACAGCTTATTCATGAATTAGGTCCTACATACTGTTTGCGACAGCTGTAGACTTGAATCATCCCCTGTGTGAGCAAAACACAAATTTCATAGACGTGCATCAAACTGTGTTCAACCAAAATGTGAGATGACTGTTAAAACCACAGCCCCCAAGCCTTCAGCAAATGTAAAGCCTGTCATGTGAAATTCAATGTGGATCTTAATGTGTGGTGTTCTATTGAGCTACTGTACTTGATTCAGAACTAAATTTAGGTGTTAGAGAATAAAATTATAATCAAAAGCCTTAAGGGGGAAAGAAAGAAAACAAGAATAAAGCAATTTATTAGCATAGTGAAGTACTGAAGAATCTTTCCATATAAAGATAGTGTCTTCTTGTTGTTGTTTTTGTTGTTGTTGTTGTTGAAAAAGTCTATGACCAAATTTATTTCTGATATTATTTAACTGATCTCGTTTTTGCTGCTCCTACAGTCTGAACCGACACTGCTAGCATCTGCAGCCTTTGGAAAAAATGGCATCTTGGCTCAAACATGAAATGAATTGGCTTAGACAGGAAAGAAAAAAAAAACCAAACTTGCATGATTTTAGTCATGGTGGACAAAAAAATCTCAGCAATCAAAAAGTTTATTGTAAAGCAGATTGGAAAAGTGCTCATGCACAAGAAACCCAAGTCAATTTTCTGAAAAAGCTTGAGGGCTTCCAGAGTATCGCTTGAACCTGAGATACAGTATACAAACTTAGGGTATGGTATAAACTTCCATTGCTTTATGGCTATATTAAAGCTCACAAAAGCTTTGTAAAAGTTTAATGAGGCTGAAAAAGTATTGGCATTTTGATATCAAAGCTTCCTCATTCCTTCCAATAAAGGAAGAGAAGCCAGCAAGCAGATATACATTTTCTCTAATCAGCCATTGCTGTTAGGTGCTGCAGAGAACTGTTTACTACTTATTTTTCCAGTATTCTCAGCTTTCACAACTCTGATTCATTTACCCAAAGCTGCTATAATGTAAGATCTGGATGCACTGCAACCCCTCAAAGATTGTGGGGAAAAGGCAATTGAAAACCTGACAAAAATTTTAGTATACTTCAGGTTGTTTAGTATTTCCATTAATTTTTTAAAGATGAAAACCTGTACTAACATTTATGTTACACTCACAGTTGTCAAATACACGAATAATTCTGCAGAGTTATTTTCAGCTGAGCAAGGTGAAGAGATGTAGGGATACCTGGCAGCATAGCAAAGGGACCAGGGACTAAGAAGCAGGGAAAATGAAAGAAGACAAAAGATAAGGGCTGAAGGAGTTTAATGATGTGGGATGTAAATCCCTTGGATTTACAGGGTCCATAAAGTTGGACTCTGATGTTCCTAGAAAAGCTTGTTTGGGTAAGCCACACACTGGATGGCTCAGCTTCTGATAAGGCAATCCTTTAAAATGCACTGAGCCACACTGGATTGATGCTAGTTATAGCTGTGCTCCAGAGTTATTTCCACCAAAGCTCAAGAATCACTATCTTTAGAACTGGAAAGCAGTCACAGACTATTATGCATCACCCAGCTCCAGTTGTACAAGCCCAATCCCTCTCAAATCTTAGCATTTGGCCTTTATTTCTAGAGTGGGTCAGCTGAAATCCAAGGCGAGAGCTTCTCACACTGGGAAAAATCTGGATTCAGAGCTGACCTTCTGGGCTCCTGGGCTTACATAATTCGTGAGCTAGTGTGGAGAGGACATAACACTACTGAAGACAAGGATCACAGTACAACTGTTCTTTTTCAGCACCACTGAAAGGTTAATTCTTTAAGATAGTGATAAAAATATTCCTGTCAGAATGTAAAGCCACGGAGTTATACAACAATTCGTATGGGAAGTGAGAGGATGAAGGCCTGGAAACTGGAAGCCAGGCCTAAATGGAGTGTAGGAACAGAGCAGTTGCTTTATCCAGCAGCTCCATCACCCTCTCTCAGACAGTGCACCAGGAATGCTTCCTCTGCACCCATCTGCAGGGTGCTGTGTCCCCATCAGGCCTAAGGAACATTACTATGAAGTCTGATTCAAAGTTCTCAGGCTGCCAAATGACATTCACTCTCTGAGTGTACACACAGAAACTCCAATCTCTGTCTCTGCTCAGAAACACACCACTGTGGGGTTTATATAAGGTTGGGATTAAGAGAGTTGGATAAAACAGCAACATATCCATCAGAAACTGAAATTAAGCCTCTTTGAAGGTCTTAAGCAGAAAGGAAGTGGGTCACTCAATTATCTGTGCTTAAAATTAGGCATTTAACTTATTTCAGCTTATATCAAATTCTTTAAAACATTCACGGGAATTGACTGATCATTCAAGTTAAATATCTGAAGTAATGAGAACCAGGCATCTAGAGACAGACTTGTATCAAACATACACTGCTTAATAAACAGGTTTTGATTTAACAAAAAAAGAGGCATCAAACTTTTTAAGGTTAAATTCAAATTACCAGTGTTCTGGTGAGAAAGGCATAAAACGTAATAGGCTGTTGTTTTCTCAGGCCTGTGCAGAGAACGTGGCTGTGCTGCTCTGTCACAGTCTTGTTACCACATGTTAAGCTAATAACAAAGAAATAGGAATGCAAAGTGTCAGGTATACTCGACTTCAGTGTTAATGCTCCAAGGGGGTTGCTAATAAAGGCCTAGTACATGACCTTATCATATGTTTTCTTAAAGTTCAGAGCAGCTTAGAAATACCAAAGCCACGCTAATATGTACTAGTTTCAGTGAAGTAAAGTATCAATTAAAACAAGCCAATATTAACATATGCATGATTAACAACAACCTTAAGAACTGATTTGGTCAAGCATTATTTATTCCAAAACAAGCCTCTCTCAAAAATATTCACAAAGCAAAATACTTAATACTTAAATATTTCAAATTTGCTGTTAACATTTATTTTTAGCTTTTTATTACACAAGTATTTTGGGAAGTGTTTAATGAGGAGACTGTCCTAATGATACAAGTGTTCTTGAATTTTGTTTTTTGTTTCATTCAACCATAACAGAAGCCAGCTGCTCATGTTAGATGTGGATTTGCTTTGATGTTCAGCAAAACATAGAGAATTCTCTTCCTACATCTCTTTCTTGTCCCATACTTTATGGCCACAGCCACCAAAATCCAGAGAGCCTCATATGTCTGACCGAACTGCTTGGTGGGGAGGGGTATGGAGTGAGCAAGAGGCAGCTCTCTGCAGACAGAGAGCATTTTTCTAAAACCACACAGTTTGTTAGTATATCCTGCTAGGGTGGTGATAAAATGGTTCAATAGGACCTTTGTATTAAGCTTGTATTCCCCCTTGCTTCAGCACTCTCACTGATTGCTGCAGGACCCAGCAGCTTTTCTTTCTGTTCTCCCCCACCACTTTCCCCAAGGTGACACATTAGCTACCTCCTGGGGTAATTTTCTGAAGAAATGTAGCTGTAGCTAGAAATAGGAACAGAACCCTTTGGCTGATATAAAAATCCCTGAAGTTTGTGTGATGCTTGGCTCAAGCACTCATAGATTGCCAGATTGCAGCCAGGAAGGCATTTCCCCACAGGGCTGCCTGGCAGTGGCTGTGGGTGTCCCCTGCTCACACAGACCCTGCCTTGCATCTGAGGCTCACCTGGAAATTTCACTCAGCAGGTCCCTGCTACTGTCATGTCCTGTGACAGCAATAAAGCAGCTGAGTCTCCTGCCTTCTTCCTGTGGCACACTGTAATTGTGACCACAGATCTTTTATCATCAGTTTAAGCTTGTTACAGGGTATTAGAAGTGCTGTGCAGTCTCCGAGAGGAGGAGCAGATGATGTCCCCTGGGCCTGCCTGGATTAACTGCTTGTTACACAATTGTCAGTCTGAAAGCCCAGTTGGTCCTTCTCTTGCTTGAGTTTCTAACTTGGAAATTGTGAACCCACCCTCCTTACAAGAAAAAAAATATGTTCTCATTTTTTTTTTTATGATTTCTTTCTTGTTCCTGGTTTTTTGTTTTCTCTTGGCAGTACCTTCTATAGATCCACTTTTTTTTCTCGTGCACAGTAGCTCTCTTCAGAGATAAGGCAGAAGCAAAATCAAGCTTAAAAAAACCCCAACCCTCAAACAACTCATTCTATTTAAACAGATGGCTTAAAAACAATGGTTGAAATGCCTTATTATCCAATGTGAAACAACTTCTTTAAATGGAAGAGCTACATTTCCTAACATCACACATATAATTTGCAGAAGCACAGAATTTGAACATGAAATCCCATCACATAAATTATTCATTCATTGCCAAGGCAGTTAGTTCCCTGCAATGTAAGTCTTGAATAGTTGAAAAGTTAAAAAGGTTTTAAAGTTTAAAAAGTTTAGAAGTTAGAAAGGTTTTAAATACTTGTAAATGGATGTAAGGAATCAAGCTTCCCCTAGCTTCTCAGCAAGACAAACCATATGGATATGAAAGCATGTTTATGTTTCTGTCTGGAACTGTTTTCTTTTGTTAAAATACAGTTTTAACTCAGAAAAACTAGGGCCAATTTCATTGCTTTTCTCATAACAATATAAATGAAATATTTGTATGGGATAGATTTATGCTGTCTTGTAAAATGTAGGGGTAGTTTGGACACAGAACCTGAATACAGGAGATGGAAAAAATACTGACTGGAATGCAGACTTTTCTACTTGTGATAAGAAGACACACCATCAAAGGACCTGACATGCAGTTTCCTGTTTGGTTCATTTCAGAGAACAAAGAGATCGACAAACATATTTGTATATATAATAACACAAGCTTAGCTATCCATCATTAAATGTTTTCAAGTCACATGACAATATAATGGCAAAAAAATGAAGCTTCTACATTTTAGTAGTCAGAAGAAATTATACTGATCTTCCCTTGCCACCCACTCCCTTTGTACACAAATCCATAAATTTTGGTCCATCTTTGGAACATACTTTTCTGCACTGGAAAACCCACTTGCTAAATAGTATTATTCATTTTTCCAGTGAATAATAAAACTATATGTTCATACTTTATGCAACACAGTGGTCAAAGAAATTCCATTTGGGCAGCACTATTACAAAAGTTTAATTGTGAATTTCTGTATATTAGGAATGTTTCTGTAAAGTTTCTGAATGTAGATTTAGAGACTGTGCTGCAAAGAACCCATTCCTCTGGCTAAGCAGCAACAGTCTAAGAACAAAACACAAATCACTTTTATTTGGCAAATGCCACTTCGGGGTATAATCTCAGACCAACCAAATGAATCACTGTAACCACTGGTAAACAGTGTACACCTTGTGTACTATTCTTTCAGCAGAGGCCTTGTCTGCTGTACTGCAGTGTGGGCTGCATAAGGATCTCCATTTCAGATGCACAAAGCTTCAGAAAATAATGTTCTTGAGGCCAATCTAAACTAGACTTTTCTAGCTTGATCTACACAAGTAAGACTCAACCCCCTGAAATGACAGCCTGTAAAACCTGGAGAATAAAGAAAGAGAAGAGCTGGTCCTGTTGCACATTTCTCCTGTTATACATTTCACATTCTGGTGCAGGTGTGGCTGCATGGCCACCTCTCTGCCTCGTGTGTTTGGTCAATGCTCACCAGCAAGGCTCACCCCTTCAGGCAGCACAGCAGGTGACCACCTAAGTGTCTGCCTATAACCAGGTATTGAAACCTTTCCTCCATTCAATTTGTGCAGGATGATACCAGGGATTTATTAATTTTCTTTTCCAACTCTTTCCATTTAGAGTATCAGCACGGAGACTCTATGTCCAATATTAATTATACAGCAGAATTTAATGGTCTTCCCAGACTTGTTATGTTATAATAAGAGAGAATTTTATGTTTGCAGTCTTGTGAAGACTAAAGAAAGCTGTAGGTTAGATCAAATAGGAGGTTTCGTTTAGATAACCTCTGTCATTACTTCCTAGCACCAGTGAGCATGCTCAAATACATCCAGTAAATTCCCTAGAATTCTCATGAGGGTAAGAGGAGTTTCCATGCAAATGTAACAGTTCAAATACATGAAAGACGTTTGATTCTGTTTAGAAAAGACAGCAAGCCTCTTTTCTGGATTTTCCTCTACACACTATTTATAGTACAAATGTACTTTCCATATTCACTTATTTAAAAGCAGAGGTTCCAGCAAATGGAAACAACACATTGGGGAGAGGCACTGTGCTACATAATGAGTTTTCAGCTGAGACTTCATTTACCATACTGAACTAGTTTCACACAGTAAGACAACCTTATGACCAAAGAAGACAAAAGAAAATCCCTTGTGGGTAAGTAGCACTGATCAAGGGAGCTTCTTTTGCCAGAAAAGACAGTTTCAGCATGGCAGTTGGGGGGTTTCTGACTAGAAGGAAAACTGTGTTGGACAAACAATTTTGCTAGAATTGCATATACCACATTGTTATGACAGGGAATTAATTAATTTTGTACTATACTCTAGTGCAGCCCTACATAACAAAAGAATATATTATGGGATATACTTATACTTTAGTACTGAAAGGAAATGACATCTTTACATGAAATGCTTTTCAAGTTATATATATATATATATATTTATTCCATTTGATAAACTAATGCTATAAATCATCCTTTTATTAAAAAAAAAATAAATTCAGTCCTTTGTCTTAAAATGCTAGATTTAAATAGATCCAGACACAAAGACCCACAAAAATCTAAGTGATCCCAAGCTTTGTGACAGAATCCCCCTTCACAGCATTCCCATGGTAGAAGACAGACACATGTTCAGGGTTTATCATTTCAGGCTGCTTCAACTTTTGCTGCAAATTTTAGTAAATGTTCAGTTAAGTTACTAAAGCTTTTTTTTGAGGGTTGGGACTTACATACACATATTTAGCATGACCAACAGGGGAAACTTTTCTTTCTAATCTTAACAGAAACACTGCCTGTACCACAAAATAAACCCCTAAAAGAGAACATACGCATTTTCTTGTAGGTCCCATATTGTTTCTGTAGCTATATCACAACAATTCTCTCTGTATTTTTCTCATCACAGCATATTATCATGCTGATCCTAGCTCTTGAAAAAAGGGAAATGCAGAACACATATGTGAAATAAAAGAAAACACATATGTTTTAGATTAAGCCAATCTCAAGATGTTAAATCCCAGACCTGCTCCACAGAAGAGTGAAGTGGGTATTAGCACCATATGATAACTATTCAGTTCAGGACTAGACTGTAAATTGTAACGTGTTTTTCCTAATAATGTGTCCTAATTTAGTTCCATCTTACTTCTGAGACACTGTCTCATCACCATTTGTTCAGAGCTACAGTCACAGCACCAGTAAGAATTGCAGCTCTTTTTCTGGGAGCCTGCTGTTCCCTCATTTTTTCCAGTGCTGAGTGAGATCATGGCTCTCATTTGTTGAGAGCCAAGCAGTGAGCTAGTCTCTTGACCTCAAAAATATATTGGGCTACAGAAGAAGTTGTTTCTATAGACCCCTTTGGTTTGGGCATTCAGTAAGGATGTGGAAAATTTAAAGATTTTACTCTTCCCTAAAAAAAAATTTGTTATAAATTTACTTTGCAGTATCTATCTGCCCCTTCTTTA
This sequence comes from Eopsaltria australis, assembly GCA_034509425.1. Lineage (NCBI taxonomy): Eukaryota > Metazoa > Chordata > Aves > Passeriformes > Petroicidae > Eopsaltria > Eopsaltria australis. The sequence goes on from JAVTVJ010000149.1 coordinate 4,094,409, forward strand.
CTACAGTTGAAGAATGAAACATATGATATTTTTATACCTATTCTTACCCTATGTCTATCTACCTACAGAAAATAAAAATATTTATGCTTTTTACTGATACTCTCACGACACTTTTTAATATTTTTGTATTTTTTGTTCAGACTTTAAACTGGCTAGATCACCATATATTCCGTATAAGCTCTTTGTACCACTACCACCTCAACCCAATTTTGCGGAAAATCTAAGTAATAATTTTCATAAAATATGTGTGAAACCATACATACATATATATCTCTTGAAAACATATGTTGAAGTAATTGATAGACACTCCTAATTAGAATGACAAAATTTGAAAGAAATACCATGAAGCAATTCTCTAGTATAGACAGGAGAGAAAAAGAAACAATGCCACTACATAAAGTCTAAGGTCCAGTCGAGTATGGCTAGCAAGAAACCAGGAATTGCCAGGTTTACAGCATTTTTTTTTTGATGTTCCATAGTTTTTTTTTGCAACACATCAAGAACAAATTGACCTTTCCCAATCAATTAAAAATAAAGGAAGATTAAGAGAAGCGGGTCACTCATTTTGTGGATTGAAGTTCAGACCTTCACTTGTGTTCAGGTAATTAACCCAAACACCAGAGTCTTCTGGGCTCCTCTATTCCCCCTCTCCTTAATTCCAACATAATTCATCAAAGGAAGGAGCTTCCCCTCAAGAAGTTCTGTTTTCAAGTAACCAAGACTAGTGGACAGGGTAATGTTTAGTTAAAATTCATCTCATATAGAATGGTTTAATTTGGAATTAATTTGGAAAATAGCTCTGAAGATCATCTGGTCCAGCTTCCTGCTCAAAACTGCATTTTGCTATGCTTGGTTTAAATACAGATTCTGGTAACATTTTTACAGACTTTTCCCATCCTGTATTTGATAATTGTGTTCACCTCCTCACCATTGTAATGATCAGAAATCACAGTTACAGAATGGGTCAGGTTGAAAGGGACCCCTGCAGTTCCTCTAGTCCAAACTCCCTGCTTAAGCAGTACTCTGGTGACTAACAGTAAGTAATTTCAAGCCTGCACCTGTGTAACTCTTACTTTTATATCAAATACCCGTTTCACTTTATTCCCTAAAACATGTCAGCTAAAAGGGAACTGTCCATAGGTGTTAGACACACAGAAGCACACCCATTAGCTAATGCTTTACTGAGATCATGCCTAGGTTATGTGGTTTCCACAAAAATCAAACTCTTTCTGCGCCAATCACAAAAATCAACAGAAACTGTGAAGATATTATTTTTCCAGTAACACTTTATCACAAGTTTCCTCACCAAGTTTATTAGAATTATTAATGTAAGCCAGCACTTTTCAGTCACTCAACAACTCTCCAACTGCTCCATCGGGGGGTACTGTGAGGAACAGCTTGTACTGTGTTCAGAGGGGTCTGTGTAAAGAGGAAACACTGGTGAAATTGGCTTCAGCCGTGTTCTTATCTTCTAGCTCAGAGTCGGCCCAGCGCTTGGTCAGTGCTCTACAACTTTATTACTCCACAATATTTATATAGCATTAAAATATATTAAATTCTTCCAAATGTCACCATTTGTACTGGAAAAATTCAGAATTTTAGCTATGTATTTTCAAATAGATCCAAGTGTCAACAGGGAACAACCACAAAACAAATTTAACTGCACCGAGTTTATGAACAGTTTGCAAACAATACAAGAAAACTCTTTGTCCTACCCATTCAGTGAAATTAAGGAATAATAAATACATGTGCAAAAACAAGATTACTTTTGAAACAAGGCCCATTGAAGTTTTTATGTTTAGTATTGGGGGGTTTTCTGTTTTGTTTAATGAGTAATTAACCAGTCTTTTACAGTATCTGAGATTTTAACTAATGTGTGTCAGCAGTTCAAAATGAAGTCTGACAGCCCAGCTACTCAGGCTTTACAATTTAAATATGACCAACATAGAATTAAGAAAAAAAAAGGTTAAAATGCTTCAACTACTAAAGTGTTGTCATTGTTGTTTTAAATGACAAATTAGTGGGATGGAATTCAAGACACTTAATTATCACATTAGTTAGCCAGATGGTTTATTTGAAATCCCAGCAGACAAGTAACTGAATTTTGCTTTAAGTTGGGCTCAGCGAGTTAGCAAAGGCAAAGGACAGCAAGAGGATGCAACTCTTTTTTGCTTGCTTTAACAAATAAAATTTTGTCTGCCTATCCCCTTGAGCAATATTTCAAAGGGAATTTATAGAAAAAGTGGCAGCCAAAGGAATATGAGTGTTCCTCAGCCCTTCAGATATCTGTGGTCACTTAATCTTGTTACTCCCCTGACTCTAAATTTCCAGCAGTTTTTCAAAGAAAGGGATTTTGAAGCAAACTTCCATAAAAACAGAGACTTTTCTCTAAACTTGAAAAAAAAAAGTGGTTTAAATAGTATACATCATCCTATTTATCTCCCCTAAATGTTTTGGCAACAAATAAGATTCCTTGTTGGATGACTTCATGGGTGGTGGGGAGGAGAGGAGTCATGCATCAACAGCTCCAGAGTAGGAGCTTATGGTAAGACTTGGCTGAGCTGTGCAGTTTCAGCAGTCAGCTCTCAAGCGGTTCCTTCAAATGGTCTCAGCACTTTCACAGGAGTTTCCATTAGTGTCTGCTCCAGACGTGAGAAGAATCCATCAATTTCATTTTTAAAATGTCATAGCATGTAATAGCTGCCTTTGCTCAAACAGCTTCTCTTAATACAGAATCTTGAATTCTGTCTGGTAACTGCATCCTGAATAAGTTTGTCTTGGGGAACAAGTCATTATTCTTGGAAGATTTTCAGAAGTTTTTTGGCTTTCGCAGGCTGCCTGAGCTATGGACAGATACCATCTGCTCGTATAAGAATATACATCTCTAGTGTGTCATCCTACTCATGTATGAAGTACGCAGACACAGGGGAGCATCACCTCCCACCCCATCACCACTGTGCAAGGGACAAAAGTCTTGGTACTCATTTTCTTTTGGTGGTTGAACTAGAAGAGTTAAAATGATGACACAGAATTTCATTGCCTTTAAAATATTTCTCAGATGACCCTTTGAGAACAGAATTAGCACTTGATGGACCCACCAAGGTGCAGACCTCGGCAGGACTCTCTTCTCCAAAGTTAGAATGCTGCTTCAGAATGTGGGAACAGAGTGACTGGAAAACAAAGTGACCAAAGATATTTGACATACAAACATAAATACAGCGGCCTCTGAAAGGTAGTATTTCCAAGCAGAGAACTACCACAATTTTCCTTTCCTTTACTGAAGATGTGAGGAACAGAAATATTAAATGGCTTGTTCAAAATGACATTGGTATCTCTGGCAGAGAAGAGAGTCATGTCTTGCTTCCCATATTTCAGACCACATACCTTTTGGATATCTGCCCGAAGAAGTTAAATCCCTTGTTTTATGTATTGCTCTGATGTAGCAATTGGGGAAACTTGAAACAAAACATAACAACCGACCTCAAAAATTCAAATCCCAATGATTTTCAATGCAACTAAAATTTTTTAGCAATGAAACACAAGTACTTTGAGGTGTTGCCCAAGAGGATCAGCACATGGAAATATTAACACAAGCAAAACATTAACTAGGATTTCCAGTAAAGACAGCATAGTCGATTTGGTTCTTGGTATCAAATAGCAACATCTGCACTATGGTAGGTATATACTAGCCCCATTACTTTTCTCCTTCACATAAAAAACAGATTTTCAATATGAGAGAGAGTGTTTCTGGGTCAGGACATTAAAGTCAAGCTAATGCATACCAAATGCATCATCATCTATGTATTTTTATAGTTCTGGGGTTGTCTGCACTGTAGAAAAGTTGCTTTTTCTAAGATTATTCTTGCAGAGGCTAAATATCATAAAGAACTGCAGATGATTCAGTGTTCTACCTTATTCTGGGTCCTTCTCTTCAGCTGACATTCATGTGCTCAGATTTGTCTAGTCATGCCAAAGGTTTTTGGATCGCTATTGCCATTCAGTACCATGGTCTCTGCCTTCCAAAGAACAATGACAAAAGAGTGTAACATAAAACCCACAAGTGCCTCATTTCCTATGACTGTAGGTAGAAATTACCAAAGTAATCTACGGTAGAAGTACAGATTATTTTGCAAACAAAATTACCTATAAGTTCCTGTCAATTAATGCCTTGAAATCCTGAAAACCAAAGATGATCAAAATAATCCTGTCTGGCACCATTAGGTTTCCCTTTCTCAGTTAGGCCCCCTCACTGTAGCACAGTTTGCCAGTTTGTGCCTCTCAGTGTGTGTGAACTATCACATCCATACCTTCTTCTTCATCCCTTAGCATATGAAATTATGCAGATTGCTCCTAGATAAAATGTATACCTCTTAAATTAGAAACGTTTATCAATGCAGGATGTCACAAGCAGCTCAAACCCAACTATTATAAATTAAGTTATGGAAATACATAGCATACAGAGTAACATGAGGTTTGCACTACAGAGGGAGCATGAAAAAAATGCTTGAATATTTGAGACTGCTATAGACTTAGAGGGTAGTTAGTTTTTGGAGAATATTTTTGGGACATATTTCTGCTTCGCAATGTGTCTAAAAACACACCACCCCAAGTGCAGCTTGGTTTTGCTGTCACTGAGGAGGAGAAGCTCCTGAGTGCTTGAGAGAGCAGGGTTTGGGTATCCCTGAGAACAACGGGACATGGCTTCTACTTGGGGTTTGGGTGAGGACAGGCTGCTTTTTATAGACAAATGTCACTCTAAGATGTTGGAACAAAAAAACACCTAACTTCTGCAACATTATGATGAATGATATGACTGCAAGACTTGACATCACCATGAACACGCTTTCACGACACAAGACAGAATTTACTAAATGTTGCTTCGAAATATACACACTAAAGAAAAAATTAGTGACCACCCTTGCCTGGGAAAGGACAAAAACAGAGATTAAATACCTTGCCTATGGTGATGTAACAGGTCAGTAACAGAAGTGGGACTATAAAATGTGCCATCAGTTAAGTGAATCAGGTACTGCTCTTATAAACTATAATATTGCTTCCCTTAAATCTGACTTGAAAGAAAAATATTGGCTTAAAGTGCATGCTGGTCTGCTTTGTCTCCAAATACATGCTTCAAAAGTTGCAAATATTTATTCCAACGGGGCTAGTGGGCAATCCTTTAGAAGCAGAATAGCTACCAACAACATGTCATGGGAAATAAGTGATGAAGTTACTGGATGGCAGAGCACTGGACATTTATATGGGAAGAATAGTCTGTCTAGTTTTTGAGACAGACGAAGGAAAGTGGGGGAAGAAAGAGGAACACTGAGCTGCCAGCTCACAGCTCCTGTAGATAACTGAATGACTCCAAGTCACAGAGAAATTTTGCCCAGCCCTTAACGCAAAATAGCTGAAAGAATAAAGAAATTGTATGACTGGGGGGAGGGGAATTAGTTACACTCAGAAATGGTTTTAAATGTAATTTTTCAGAAGTTTCACTGGCTGCTATTTATTGGCAAGCAGGTTTGTAATAAATTATGGGGCCATACTCTGTTGGAAAAATCAAAGATTCACTATTTTCTTTCATAATTAGTGTTTTTCATTGCGAAGTTTGAAGGCCATCCTATATAAATTTGATTACACATTTGCAATTTATTGTTTCCCTACTGTTAAACCCATCTTTTCTGTGAAACTGCTGAGCCTTTGAGAGAGAGCTGTTAGAAGACTGCAGCTAATCAGTCCTTTTTCTGGAAGGACTCTCTCAGCTAGAAATGAGGTATAAGATCTGTGGCTTTCAAGTTCTACTGTCTAAATTGTTCTTCCGCAACAGCTGGAGAAAATGCTTTCAAGAGTTTTGTGCTCCTTCCTGCGTGGTGATGCAGCTTTCCTCTAACGACTATTTCCCATCAATACCCACAGACACCTACCTTCTTAACCACTGCTTTAACGGTCTCTCACCACTTCCACCTTTCCGGAAAAAAAAAGAAAAAAAAAATTGAAAAAAAAAAATGCTCATCTGGGAGAGGGTTTACAAATATCCACACACCAGGCTGCTGAAGGAGATAATATCGCAAAGAACTTAAAATTAGGTGTACAATTCTTGTCTAGAGAAAAAAACCCCAAAACGGTCCTGAGTGTGTGGAGGCAGCAGATGTGACCAAAAAGTTCATATATACCCTTTCCCATGCTAAGATTACAGTGATCTTTACTGAAAACTTCACAGCAAGAAAAAAATAAGTGCTCTTTTTCCATGCAGTATAAGATGAATAGCTAAGACAGTTATATACAGTCCATTTTTCTGAACAATCCCATGTTCTTTGAATTACAAGGACGTTTAAAAAGTATTTCTCAAAACCTGCAAAAAACATGAAAGCTCTGGTTTTTCCAAGAGCCACTATCTACTGACTTTTCTGGGAAATTTAATGTTTGTTTCATTTTCCAGAGGATTCTGGCGATCCGCTCAATTGAGAACTTAAACTCACACTGCATTAATGACATATTTTAACCTTATTAGGGTAATTATTCACCTACACAATTATGCAAAATTGCAGTAAAATATTTACCTACCTGGTGTTTCTTTAGGTAGTAACTGAGAGTATCATAACAGCCCAGAAAATCAGTGTGTATCAATAGTGACATATACTCTAAATTATTACAGATATTGTACACTCTCTCACCTGGTTTAGTTATTTTTTAGAAAGAAAACAGCAAGAACTGCTGCAGCAGAAGAACCTGTACGGGATGCAGTCTGGTAACTGCTTGTACAGACCGTTATTTCATGGAATAGTCCCAAACTTCACTTGAGATAAAAGATGATTACAGGATTCGAAAATTCTAAACTGCCACCTGTTTTTAGACCTGTCTCTAATGAAAATACAAAGCAGTTTCCACACAGAATGCTAAAGGTTCCACCCCCGCCCCTGAAAAAAGAGAAGTGCTTTTATTTAAATCAAATCATGAAGATAGTGATGACAAAATGTCACAGAAATGCATTTGTAAAATCAGTTAATTGATAGGTAATTATGAAAAAGAATACAATATAAATTCTTTGCTGATATCCTCTGACCTCATGAAGCACAGGTTGTTAACATCTCTGAGAGAATGTTAAGTAGCCAGCCTGCGAGGACTAAAGTTGAAAAGTGCTGCAGGATTATTTACTCAATAGTAAGGACACTGTCTGCAATCAAAGGGAAAACAAACATTAAAAGACCTATTTTAAAACCTTTTTTTTTTCCCCCAGCTGAAAATAGAAGGTTATTCACAACCACAGGATTCCACTCAGTCGAATTAATCATAGAGTGGAGTGGATTAAATATAGATTAAAAAGAAAATCATTTGTACCAGAAAGGTTAGCTCTGAGGTATTCATGAACAAAACAGCAAAATGAACATTGGGGTTTTACAGAGAATCATCCAGGAACCTCCATCCGAACAGCCCAGTGCTCTGGCACTAAAACCATGCCCAGCCAGGGGCCTCAGCTATGGCTTGTGTGGCAGCCAGGACCAATGTCAAGGTTGGTCTCTGTGGCTCTGACAGACTCAGAGGGAAAAAAGGGCACTCTAATCAGTTCATGTTTATTAGCAATACTGGATTATGGAATGGTTGTGCCACTGCACAACAGTCAGCATCGCCTCTCCCTCCAACAAAAACCGTTACAAATCCATTCATAAGAAGGTTGATAACACTGTTGTTATGTTGCTAATATTACTAAATGTGCTAATTCACATGTAGGCTTTTATGTAAAATGTGTCCAAACTTTTGAAGTAGTATGTCTTAACCTGAGAATGAGGTGCAAATTCAGTTTATGCAGCTAGAGTGTGGGTCCAAATACATTAATTCCCTTTTTGTTAGAGGTTCCCTATTACAGGAGTACAGGAAAAATAAAAAATGGAATTTGCAAAGAAAGAGGACAAGATTAAAAGTTAGGTGAACAGTTAAAATCTAAGTGGACATTCACAGTTAATTCCTATATTAGAAAGCTTATTTATCATGGTCTAAGAATAAGAACCATTTGGGCTTACTTGACTGCTACAGCAGTTCAGGAAGGTGTTTTGGATGCTGATTTGGGAGAGTCAGTAAGAGAAAGAGGACTGAAGAACTTAGTGTAGGAGGGAAGAAAGAACAGTATCCAGGATCACTCACAAAAAGGTGCAACAAAGACAATACATAAGTAGATGACTATTTTTATTTCCTCTACTTATTTAGGAAAGTATCTCAAAGGAAAATTCTGAAATCCCTGGTTTCTATTTTTTCCACTAGATTTTTTATCAAGTAAAAATGAGAAGAGGATTATCAGCAATGTTTTTATGGAACTTTGTGAAAATAGCTTTGCTTCTACTTCCAGTGCATAATTATGGGCTTTTTAGTTTGATGTCAAGGCTGTTCAGCTACTTAATGTTTGTGTTTAAACATCAGTCAAGTTCATCCTATGGTTTATGTTTTCTTTTCACTTTTCTAATTCATAAAACATCTCTTTTTTTAATGCAAGAAATTCAAATGAGATAAACATTCAAATGTAGGACATGTGCAAAAAATTTCTATTACAAAAAGCTGATTTTCTGTGTTTCCTATTCTCAGAAAAGCAGTTACTTAATTTTTACCAGTTTTATACTTTTACATCAACTTAAGCTATGGATATAACCTAAATTCAATTCAAAATTTTGATTTAGACACTAAGAACCTATTTAACCATTTTGGTGTAATTAGAAATTTTATTTAATAATTTTTTTGCATTTAATGAGTCCATTCACCAGTTATAAAAGACTTCAAAGACTATTTTTCTAGCAACAAATCTTAAAACTGCCACATCTTAATTGAACTGTGCATGCAAATAGCCTTGTAAAGAAACAGTCATCTTATGCATTTTAGTTTCAGTTTTGAAAAAATGACCAGGCAAACCACTGCAATTAGAAATAGCTCATTGTTTGAAACAAAACAAGAATCAGATTCCAACACACTCGTTCCAAATCAGAAATAAATATATGCCCTTATCAGACCGTAAGCATTTGATTGTTTATTTTTCTACATCCCTAAGAGCTTGTTTGGAAATTTCCCATCCATAGATACACATGTAGTCAGTGTGAACACTGAAGTGCAGCTTTTCAGCTGCCACACTTTGCTTCTCTCCCTTCACGAGAGGATGTGCGCTGAAACGAGCGGCTCTGTCCTGTCCCAGCCCACCAGTGACGCGCCACAATGCGCTGTGTGCCACTGCTTTCCTCCTGCACTCCCTGACATTGTGCAAAACCATCTTGCAACATTAAGACAGAGTTTAGATTTCGTAAACAATAGTAGTATGAAAGCATTAAGATTATAAACCAAACTTTTCTCATTTCTGTGCCAGCAACTGCAGTAAGATGAGCTTTCACTGATGCTCCTTTCAGGCCCTGCTTGCTGCTCCCATGCACTGTGGTATTCAGAATTTATCCCTGCTTTCATGGGTAACAATAGCATCAGCTGATAATATGCCAAACCAATGGAGTCTTATTTCATTCACTTCAGGGTAGCTTAAAGTCTTAACTTGTGGGTTTTTTGGTCTTGGGCTGGGAAAGCGGGGTGAAGACTGAATTTTACCATTCACACACTCTTTTGTGTAGGTGACAGAGCATTAGTAGAGACAGAGATACACACGTTTTTGAATGTAAAAAATTAACATACATAATCCAAGGAGACAACACAGTAACTTGAATAGAATCCATTCACACACAACTGAGTAAAAATAATCTGTCCATATTGCAGCTATTCTATGCCACCATCTGTATCTGATCTTTATATGGATGGATGATACATTGACTCCTGCAGCACTGCTCCAATATCCCATGGCAGAGAGAAAACTTTTGGTTGTCTTTCAACTGTCTTATCAAAACAGTCTCCAGCCAGTTCCACACCTCCAGCAGCACTGGAAGATGCCTGACAACATGACTGCAGTTTTGGGGTGATTTATCCAAATGGTACTGAAAGAAACATCCATAAACAAAGTGTGCAAAGTGTGCCCAAGGTTCAGGCGCGACTGCATCTCACAGGCCTAGGATATAAATGTGGCAAATTCCAAAATAACTTGCTGTTTTAAGCTTCCTTTGAATGCATAATTTACAGTGGACAAATTCAACCCTTGGTCATTCACAAGGGCAGCTGCTACTCTCAGCCCTCACTCTGTGAATCAAGTCAGGGCTGAAGTGTCTCATGTTTCTGCCTGCCACCATAAGAACTGAAATCCAGAGGCACCAAATTCCTCGCAAGGAAGGTTGCAAGAGTTTCTGCTATTCTACTGTATATTTAATGTTAAATTTTCTACCTCACTTAATTTATTCATCTTTGATGAGAAAAGGGGTCACTGGTAACATTTCACTAATTCTCACTGGTTGCCAGGTTGGAATACACAGCTGAAAAAATACCAAGTTGCTTTTTTTTCTTCTTTTTTTTTCTTTCCTTTCCATCTCTTTTAAACATAAAATAAAAAATTTTACCTTTGTAATACACAAGCAATCCCTTTCCTGCACAGTCTGGAGTTGTAGGCCTTCCATCAGTCTTTTTCACCACACTTTTAAAGCCACTTCAGCATTAAGGAGCTCCATAACTGCACAGCAACTGGCTGGCTGCCAACCAGCTGCAAAACAAACGCCCCTTGTATTGACATTAGAGGTTCCTTGATCATATTCAATAAAGAACCTTTGATGTTAGCACCATTGGCTAATATTGTCTTACAGGGTCTTGAGGGAGAGTTTATCAAATCTGTAAGACAGATCATGAAGTAAAAAAGGACCCTCTAGTGTCAGAATACAACAAAGTTTGTGTTCTGTGTGGTAAAAATAGTATTTATAGGTGGGAAAATGTCAAAATACACATATCATCTGTGATTCACCTTTTTTGTGTAACATTTGGTGAACCACAGATCTCGCCTTGTCTGGCAAAACCCAAGTTGTGCTCTCTTGTTATCCAGCCTCAACAGAGAAGTCCCCGTGGGACACTCAACAAACCAGCTGTGCTTGGGTGCCTTCCTGCCACTCCATATCCCCCCGAGTGCCATCCCATATCCTCCTGGCCTTCCTTTGCTGAGCCAGGCAGCTGCCTCCTTCGCCGCCTTCCTGGCAGACTTTCTGCTCTCAGAGCAGTCTGTCACCCTGCCCACAATGTGGCACTTCAACAGTTGGCAGGTTCAAAGCAAAGCTGCTAGTGCTCCAGTACTATGGGTTGTTTGGTTTAGTGAGACCTCTTTAAGTGCATGAAACTATAAAAGTAGAGACTGACAGGCTTCCCACAAGGTTCCAAAACAAAAGGGACACTGGCCCAGGGGAAAAAAAAAAAATGGTGGTGCAGTACACAGTGCCTTGCTTCAGAGTGCTCCAAGAGGAATGACCCCTGGAAGGGTAGAAATCTTTCCACATCCTTTACTGAAATATGGAAGGTGTACTAGGTTTTGATGGTGGTGGTTTTGGGTTTTTTCACTCTGTTGCTTCATCTTTTTCTCTCATCTTTAGTTTCCTGTTCCACTGTGGGAAATAACCCCAGGGACCCAGCTTCTTGTTCTCTTTTTCAGCTATTGCAAAATTTCACCTTTCCCAGCCCTCTGGACATAGAACAGCATCTGGCTAAATGTTCTGATCTGGAAGATTCCTTCCAGTACTAAGCTGGAGAAAACAACTTCCACAACACATCAGCCATCTCCTTTCAGTCTGGGTGGGACAGGTCTGTTTATAAGCAGGTAAATGACCCTGCTGGAGGGGTGCTGTCAGTGTGTTGTGGTCTCAGGCTTGCAGCACTGGTCCAGCACTGGTTATCAACAGGTGTTAGGGAAGTGCATAAGTAACAAGCAGTCGCGCTCTCCTAGCTTGCAATAACCAGAGGTTTATTAGCTCACAGATCTCTAAAAATTTCTCTCTCCTGATTTTTTAATAATAGAGGGAAAAGGCAGAAAAAGGCTATCGCATATCACTTACATGAGAAAATAAGATATTCTGTTTCATTTTTGTGAAAACACACAGGCACAGATGGAGATGATGATGATCATCATCTTTTGAATGCTGGATTATGCTCTCATATTGGCCTGGCTTACTCAGCCAGGCACAGTCATTCTATGTCATTATTCATAGTCCATATGAAATAGTTGATATTATTCTGTTTCTTGGGCCAGCTCCTCCCTCTTTTTACCGTTTTGTCTGCTCAGCTCAAGGACTGTTGCCTCTTCGCTCCCACCACCAGTCCACATTCAGGGATATTTTCACTTTAGGCTCAGCACCCTGTGCACTCTCAGCTCTGCTGCACCTCCTGCTCTGGGAGCACTGACTGGGCAGCACTCCCTGCTCATCAACACCAGTGGGGAAAACCCTCAGCCCTGCAGGCCCTGAAAAATGACTCACTCTGTCTTATGTCAAGGACAGAAGCACTGGAAATGGACTTTCAATAATAACAATATTTTCTTATAAATCTGCACACTGGCTGGAACATCTGTATGTTTATTTACCAGCTTGCTGTGTGAGATGTTCAGCCTCATTGATTCCATGCCCTGAGGCAGATATTTTAAACTAATTAACAGATGTATAAACTTCCTTCAGACATTAACTGTTCAGGTTATCACATTGCATCAAACCAATATTCAAACACCAGCTCACAATATAGTCTTAGCAGGGAGGAACTTCCCAGTGCCACAGCCTCCTAAAGCAGTAGTATTTCTCATCCCTGCATTTTTGTAAAATTGTGCTCCTTTTCCAGCTACATTCTTCATGCTAGCTATTTTACATTCACTTCAGTAAGCTTTTCTGAAAATGTTATTGTTTCTTTGAAATAGAAAACTGAATAATAGAATAAACTATGACCACAATTTAAAAAATCCCCGTAAGTATGCAAAATTTCTAATTTGTGAATGAACTGATTAGTTACTCAACTCCCCAAAGTTAAAAGTGTAAGATCACCCAAATGTTTTATACCTGGCTATGACTCAGTTGCCTTTTAACAAAGTGTGTTCATTAAACCATTAAAAGCTGTCAGTTCTTATTTATTTGTGTGTGTAAATAGATATAAAACCAAAAAAGGGCCAGAGATATAAAAGCAAGTTTCTTTAGGAAAGGAGGAAGGGAGATATTAAGAGTAGCCAGAAAATTGTGGAGGTGAAAAGAATTCAGACAGACAAGATATTGCTGACCAACAGCTCTAGTGCTCCCCAAACAAACATTACATTTTGGTAAGCAATTTTCTGAACATTAGAAAACACTTTCAGTATGGAGAATAATGTAAAGAAGAAAGGAGAAAGGGTGGCAGTTGAGCCATAGGAGAAAAAAAGATTAGGAACATGAATCCCTGAAAGTGTCATTTTCACTGTATTTAAGAAGGGGTATAGAGGCATAAAAAGGGAAAATTTTGATACAACAGTATCAAAATGCCTGGACCTGCTATAATCATTAGTGATTACAACTGTAAAAAAAATTCACATGTACAAAATGATGTCTCAAACAGCTGGTCCCTGTTCTAGATGAAATCAAGGGTAAATGTGTTGTGTAGCTTAAAGAACATGAATTACTAATTCTAATTGTCAAAGGTGATCTGAGATCCAAAGAGCTGAAATGTCTAAAGAAGCCAAAGAATAGTCCTTGCAAGGATAGGCAGTTTCCAGACCAGTCAGTGAGAGAAGAGAGATTTTTAAAGAGCTGAAGTCCTGGCACTTCTGAACAACTGAATAGATTTGGGCTGAGATAAAATAGTGCAAGTAGTGTGTTTTCAACCTTGGATGAAAGAAATTAGGTCTTTTAAAATACTTTAAAAGTTTCCTGCATTTTTGCGCATTTGCAAATCTGATTTTTATTGTATGCTAATATTTTAATAATTTTGTCTTTACATATCTGAACTCCACTGCTGCTAAGACAGAAAGGAAAAAAGATCCTCCTCATGTTAAATATTACTTGGATAAAGCATTTGGAACAGAAAATTCAAAACAGAGTTAACAGAAGGAGATTACTGCATTTTAAGCATTACTATTTCAGGCAATCCAGAGGTGTCTCTAACTTTTATGAGACTTGCCTTCATTACAGGTACTTCATATTGAGAATAAGATGCCTACTTTAATTTTTCTCTTCAGATCTTTACATCTTTTTTCTTTCATTTTCTTTCAATAATCCCATAAAATCAAAAGGTCACTCGTGATTTTGCACATTTCTCATATCTGACAAACATTAATATCAAAAAACCCCAGTATTTTTTTAGAAAACTGGATGCATAAGAGAAAGTTAACTGGAAATGTTTGCAGTATGGACATTTAGTTCTTCACACTCTTGTGAACCTGCGAATTTCCTTTTTATAGCTGCAAATTAATATGATGGTCAAATTTATGTTCACAAACCATGCTTAAGTATTAAACACTAGATAATGTTATTAACGGAATTTTAAAAGATAGCACAATTCTGTCCTTTAAGACAACATTAAAGGCAAGTATTTTTGCTTCTTCAGTGTGAGATGACTTTTTGATTTCACATAATAAAAAACTGAAGCCAAACAACCTGGGTTTTCTTCTCAAACCTACCCTATGTTTTTCTAAAATAACAAATTTAACCTTCAAAGATGTGTATGGCATAAAAGAGGCAGTCAACTGGTAGTTTACTTTGCTTTTTATAGCCACATTACTCTCTATTTTCACTGAAAAAGGCCACACATGCTATTTTAAAGTCTGATGATTCCAGCCTTTTTAGTGTAAAGCCTCAGCCCCTCCCCGCCTCCTCCTCAAATCCTCAGACTGTCCGGTGGCTTGAACAAGCATTGCTTTTTCTGCACAAGCATCTCTCTCCTAAATCAATATACCAGGGTGAAGGCAGCTTGTCATTTCCTGTCACAGGATACCCTTCTAAATTACCCTTTTCTTTTTAAGAGTTCAGCAAATCATGTTTCAAGAAATGACCATTTTTATTTCCTCTCTGATTTAACATGTTAAGAATAAACACCGGCCATACTGCTCATGAAGTCCAGAGCCAGATGAGAGTATTGTAGATCAAAAATAAACATCAATTATTTCTTCTCCCAGCTATAACAAGTTACATTTGAAGCCAAAAATGAAAACAACCTTTAGATGGGATATTTTTAAAGATATTTACAAAAGTAGAAAAGGGGTCTGAAAAAATTACAGCACACTCTTTCCCCTACTTTTAAGATTTTATATTGGAGCATGGATTCTTGATTGATAAAAAACAAATGTCCACAAAAATTCTTAATATACCTCAGATTTAAGGTGTAATAATCTGAAAGGTGTTGAAATTAAAACCAGTTAAAGTTGCAGGCTTTCACACCAAGATGTTTTACCTAGAAATTCATGTTTTAGATGAAGAATTACCACACATGCTGTACTGTTTGCACAGTTCTCATCTCAGAGCAAAAGCTACAGCCACAAATTCCATGCAATGATGTTAGGAATGAAACTCTGAAAAATGAGACTCTTAGTTGAGTGGCCAAACCAAAACCTTTTAATAAATAATAGGCTTAGATCAAATGATAATAGAATATTTTATTTGATTTGCAAACCAACTTTTATTAAAACTTCATTTTGATTATGAACAGTTTCAAGCTATAAATGTCTGGTTTTAAGTCTGGGATAGGGGCTGGCCCACACCACGGGGTTGCTGTGCAAACATTCATTTAGGATGCACAGAATCACAGAATGCTTTGGGTTGGAAGGGACCTTAAATACCACCTAATTTCAACCCCCCTGCCATGGTCAGGGACACCTTCCACTAACCCAGACTGCAGACAGAAAAGACATTTTATACAATCCTAAAAGCTTTGGCACAGCAAACTGAGGGCTTCAGTGCAGCTTTCCTGTCTCTGTAACTCCACTCATGCCAACACATGTTTAGCCGCTTATATGAGAGCAATTTTGTTTCACTCATTTTCATACACAGTTAATTTTATGTCTGTCGAGTTAATTTTAGAAATATCTAAGGTTTAAATCAAAGAAAGTCATTAGTAATCATCCACCCAAAATTACAGCTTTTAAATGTTTGTTCTGAGGTTAAAATAAAAACACAGTGTTCAAAGTTCCCCCGTTTCTTAAATCTAACCAATGCCGAAAAAAGAAAATTTAAAAGTCCTGTTTTTGTCTACTAGAATTCCTTAATTTCTTAATTTCATTATTTTACATCTGTTTTACAGCAACCTTTCACCACACTTGAGACTTAAATGTTGTGGGACCAAACCAATGGTCATTCTTCTACTTTAAATCATACAGCAAAATATTGACTCTGCATATCTTTTTCTGCACTCTTTATTCTCATTTTGGAAAAGATGGACAATAAAGGTTCAAAACCCCTCTACAATCAGCTTCAGCATAGCAGCATTAATGTGAAAGGAAAAATGACACATGCCAATAAAAACCAATAAAAGTCAGGGATGTTTTGCACAGTCCCTAATGTACTTCACTAGCTCAACCAGCTGTTACTGTTAAGTTGCTTTAGTGTTTTGGTTTCTGAGGTCTCTAGTCAGATCTCCCACCACAAGAATGGATTTTTATTTTTTACGTATGTTGAATATTGTTGAACATTAATGTAGAAGATCATGTGAACATTAATGTAGAAGATTCCCTGGTTTAGAGAAGCATACAGACAGTTTTCGAAAAGTAAGCAAAAGCCTGGCTTTGCCAAATGTTGATTAAGGTTAAGGAAATCTGCAAATGCCCTGGAATTAGACCATGCCTACTGCTGTATTTTCCACCTGTACTGAGTTTGTCTGGGTCTCACACATGAGAGATCTTCATTACATTGGCTATTCCTTCATTATTAATGAACGTTCTGATTTTATCCCTTTTCTTGTATAAAGAGCCTCATGAAGTGCAGAGTCTGCTTTTCTTCTCTGAGGTAACCAAGGTCATTATTAGCACACTTGAGGGAGTAAATGCAGTGCCCTGTGTGCTTACTGCTGTTGCTTATGTTTGGCAGAGTTGAGATTTCAGTAAAAGCATTACTGCTGAAACAGTGAACTCAGGAATCCATAGGAAAACTTGATCATTGGTGTTTCTTTTCCTTACAAAATAAAAGAAAAGCTTTAGGGTAAAATATAGCTTTCCCATTAAGCTCCTTTCTCAACTACACAAAATGCTATAAAAGTTGCAGTGCTTTTTACTAATTTGGTGGTTGTTACTTTATGATGAGATCAAAAGGTTAGGATTAGGTGTTTGAACTTTCTCTCCCTACTGCTGTATTTTAACTAATTCCACCAAAAAACCAGTCAACCTTACTTTCCTTAAATAAAACTAATAACTTGCTAAAAAAAAGGAAAATAAAGAAAAGATTTATGTAGTTTTCTATTTGCATCCAAAGTACAATGAGTAAAAATACTATCATTAAGTTTAAACAGACTCTGGCTCAGACATTTGTATAGTAATAACCAGACAATCAAGAAATATGGATGTCTTTCAGAAAGTTTGGAGCATTTTATGCCAGATTTTGCCATTTATCATGTTAACATATGGATATCAATGATTTGGGATACAAACAAGAGGCATTACAGTATTTCACTGAGGGGACTAATAGATGTTGAAGTTCATAATTGATTTGATGAGGGGGCCTGCACTTTAAAAAGTCAGGAAACCCAAACAGATCAAAATCCTATTATAATGTACATGGGTGAGTATGGGCCTTAACTCAGAATAATCACAGACAGAAAGATTCAGACACACTTCATATTTCACCTTTATCTTTACCTGCAGAAATCTCCAATGTTTTGCTGGCTGTTTCTGCCCTTCCCTGTCCTTCCCCTTCCACGTTCTTAGCTTTTCCTTTACACTAGTCAAGCATTAATTCCAATAGGGGTTATTAAGTGAGAAGTTCTAACTTTGGGGTTTTTTGAAAATTAATATCAAAGAAAATAAATTTGGATTATAGTCACTTTTTAAATATCAGAGAATTTTAGATTTCATTCTGAATATGTATTAGTTTTAATGTTTAATTTCTTCAAGTGAGAATTTTGTAAGAATGTTTTAAAAAACTTCACATGGCCCTTAATTTTAGATACTGAAAAGTGCCTTTGACTTTAATGACATCCCACATGCAATTCAGACAGTTAATGAGCATTGCACATCCTAGACAGTCCCTGACAAAGTTTCATCCTAATACTGTGTGCACAGTAAGCCACTTCCCCATGCTGGCATGTCAGGTTACTGTTGCTTGTTTTTCTTTGCTCCCGCATGTGAGTACACAATTAGCATTTTCAAATCAGCACAATCCTTTGTCATAAACGTGCAACATTTGCCATACTTATTTTAAAGCCAAAGAAGCTGTCAATGCAATATTTATGGATTCCTTCTAGTGTAGCTGTAATAATTTCTGAAATTAGGGCTTGTGCATCAATGGTATCTCTGGCATAAGACAGCCACAGGTAGAGTGAGCAGGGGCTTGGACTGCAACAACCAGCGGTGCTTGCCGTAGGCTGCTTCACCTGCTGCTAGCCAAACACCAGCAAAAATCATTAACACGGTAGCTGGACTTCCAAATCCATAGTTCTCCTGTGTAATCCCCTCTTGCACTGCCAGCAGCATGCAAAATAAATAAATAAAAAGCTTACACTGCTTAATGCTAATCAGATGAAAAAATTATGTAAAGGTGTGGTAGGCCAGAATCAAAGGGGTTTAGACCTTGGGATGTTATCTACAATTTGCAAAGTGAACTTTTTATTTCAATTGTGTTTTTGAATTATTGTTAAGGAAAAAAACAGTGAGTTCCTCTTTGAAGAGCTCCCATATACCACATAAACACTTGCTCAAAGCCTTTACTCACTGTTATCCACATTTCCCTTCCCTGTCATGTTCATTTTGTTCTTCTCCATTTTTCAGACCTTCCACTTTTCCTTTTTTATGGCTATAAACACTCAGTGTCCTGACATTTTCTTCCTAGTCATCACCCTTTTCTACTGAGAGGTTTCTCATTTCCTCTGAGGATCACTGTGCACAGACAGCTTCCATGCTGCCCTCCCCACCCCAGTGCCACTCAACTGTGCTAAATCCAGACATTCCAGATGCCACAGATACTTGTCCATTACATTATCTCCCTTCAGCCCATCTGCTAAAATCAAATTTGCTGGATCGGGGACTAAACAAATGCTTCCCCTTCCCTGGCCTCTGGTAGCACTAAGCCAGCTTAGGGTCAGTAATAACAACAAAACTTTGAACTCAGGACTTTCAGTTTTGCATGAAGATGCCCAACTCAACAAATTAAATTTAAATGAACAATTGAACTCTCCTGTCATATGAAATACTGCTACAGTCTTGAAAAATATTTAGAGAAAGTAATCTTTGCACTATTTTAGGACCTGAAAGACCTAATGTTCGAGCCCTAGAATGGAATCAGAATTTGTTAACAAATAAATACTAGCAGTATTTATCAATGCAGTTATCTTTATAGTCCTCAATAACCACACTGCTATTTTGTATACACATGTGCTGCATACCATCTGCTGATGTTTATTTTAATTCACCAGGAAAGGCCTGTGTTTAAGTTGGAATTTAAGTGACAGAATCAGAACAAAAGAAAAAGGGCAGCAGAATAAACTGCATAAATTCCAAGTCTGACTTGTAAAGGCAGACAATATAAAAGCTATAATCTTAGTTTAATCCCCACACTTTTTAAACATAGTAATTACTAGACATCTGCTGGTAACACAGCCTTGCTATTGGATAACCTTAATTACCCTGTAATATTTCCTGACACTCCCCAAAATATGCCCTATGGATAATAATTCATTCACGGTTCAGCCCCATTATTAGCTACTAATTCAAACAATCAAGACAAAGACAACGAACAGATGACCTTGAACAATTACCCACTCACTGAACAGAATTTATTTCATGCTTTTCAAAGACTTTACTGCTTTCCTGGCTTCATGAGCAGCACTCAAAAATTGACAAATCTCAAGCAAGAAAAGAGCTGCAGAATAAAAGGAGATTTGCTGGGGTACCCCAGCTCCCTTAAACATCATTTTCCTGCATTAACAACATAATGGCTTCTGCAATACAGTTAATTTTCTAAGATTAAATAGGGACCTGGACTGACTGGGTGCAAAACCTGATACAATTGTTTTAATAGACTGGATTTGTAAGCTGTTCAATTGTCTGCAAGAAATGTATTGGGAAACCCGGAATGAAGAAAAATAAATACATAAAGGCATAATAAATGGAATTCATACAACTGTTGCAGAAGCAGAGGAAGTATCAGTGACTTCAGTGCTGAAATAGATGGCTGCGAATACCTGAGGCTTCTCTTTGGGCTGCCCAGGAAACATCTCAAGTCACAAACCACACTTCGTGCTCATTTGAGCTGCCATAACCTGGTGCCCTGATTTCTGATTGTACAGGTAAAATCAAGTGCAAAAGATGGACTGTTATTGCCAAATAAACCTAATCTGCACTACTTTGGGTGATTCTTTATGTTATTTATTAAGAGAAATTGTTGTTGCAATGAGCATGAAAGGGGATATGGATTTTTATATTATTATTATCATAATCAAATTTTAGACATTTTGTCTTCAGATTAAGGTAAGGAGAAGGTATTGCCCTTTTCTCTGTAACTCAGGTCATTCCCTCTTTGAAAGTCCATGAGGTCCTTTGCAATCCATCTGAAAGTCGAAGCATTCAGGTTTAGCTGGAAATGGGAGTAGAATTACTGAACTACTAGGAAAACAAACTTGAAGGGAAAATATAGGAAAAGAAGAATTTTAATGAAAATTCAAAGTGAAAAATCAAAGTCAAAATGAAATCTCTCTTTTCTGAGAGGGTTCTGAGAAAGACGTTATCATTGTAGGAATATAGTTAAATTCCTTAAATACCTGTGGAAGGGAATGGCAGAAATAAGATATTGTCAATAAAATGAAAACAGAGATGCTGCAAAATTTTATCATAGCAAAATAAGAGCTATGATATAAAATAACTTCTAAACACAATCTATTTATAATCACAATGACTTTAAAGATAAGATTTTTTTAATGTAAAGTGCATAAGAATGAACAACCTTGTAAAGTTTAGAGCAGGATGTTTAGCCCTAAGTCCAGACAAATAATTGGAAAGCCAGAGATAAAAGAACAACTGTAGTCTTCCTTGACCTTAAAAAGGTATGCAGTCTGCAAATACAAAGCACTCCATGAAAGGTGGAGGGGAAAAAGGAGTTTTTTCCTCCAACAGAAAGCATGAGGCCGCAATATCTTCAAAGAAAAATATTTGTGTCAACAGAGCTTTACAGACTACTTGAGGCTTCTTTTGGAAGCTATGCCTTCTGGAGGTGCTTTACTTATCAATAATGTGTGATGAAACTTCAAAGATTTAAAAGTCCACATTCCAGAAACGAGGTATACCTGATGAAATTCCTCGATCTGATCAGATTTTTTTCTACTTTTGCACTACCCATCGGAATTTCTCCTTTTTAGGATGGCATTGAGGTGTTAGCACATGTCCCTGTAATAGTGCACTTTTTCAGTGTAGTCACTGTGAGACAGAGTTCATTGGGGAATCCTCTCTTCAAGACATTTATCCAAGTAGTTTTGGAAGCAGTTTCAATGGCACTATACTGGACTTTGGTATAGACTCTTCTGGTTTCAAAAATTTATTAATTACATCAACGTTCCTCCTTTTTGTGTTTTCCTTTGATCGTTACATGACCCACAATCCAACATTTGGGATTTTTATTAGGGAATGTGCTTTTTCTATCCAGAACTTTTCTAGAAATGAACATTGGACATTTCATTTCCAAGATCAAGGGTAGCCTCTCAGGTCCTAAACCTCTATGAAAAAAATTTGTGATCCAGGGTTTGCAAGAGCTGTGTGCTCAGATTCTCTTTAAAAAATTCACTCATGTAATAGATTGTCAACATAAAATATTTTCTTGTGGATAAACCAACAAAATAATCTCTTGGCCAAGGGTCAGGAATGGCCTTTTCTCATGCATAAATATTCAAATTATTATTTTTGAAAAGAAAGTTTGAAGTACACTTGTTATTAATTTCTATACAGATCCAATTAATGCAACTTGCCTGAAGCTCATGTCCCTGTTCATTCAGGAACTGAAATGTCATCTACAGCAAGATAATCTTGTCTTCTAATTAATGTGGTCATGAAACAAATGAAACACAATATGCAAATAAGAGCTATGATGACTAAATAAAATGCTGTCCCTCCAGGAACAAAACACTCAAAAGAAACTAGTTTCATGTAGTTGGTTTTGAAAGGCCCATCTGTTAAAACTGAAAGTATTTTGCTTCAATTACATCTGGTTGCTAATAGGTGCTGTCTTTCACTTATTTCAGGGAAACTTGAAAGACAGGAGTTTTTGCTAGAGTTCAGGTCCAGAATGAACTATGTAACTGGGTTATCATGTGTTAATCTTAGATGTTGGACCAAGTTCAAAATTAAATTCACAGTTCTGTTGACATCTCAAAAACCTCCAATGTGAATCTATGAACGTTATACAGACAAAAGACATATTAAAGATTACAGAGTCAACCTCTTAATCTTATGATTGCTACAAAATGCCATAAAGCCAACACAAAGAAACCAAACTTATTTACGGAGTGAAGGTGTCTCACAAAAATATGATTCTAAGAAAAACTACTGGTTTAATTCAGTGGTTCCATTTTCATGTAGCATGTTTAACCTAATCTCCTGGAACACACAACAGTATCTGGCATGATTACTTCAGAAAATACACATTTATTAAACAAACTTTAGAAACAGAAGAAAAGTGAGAGGATTCACTAAGAGGAATTCTGTTTCAGGCATTTCCTCATCCAGCTCGTTTCAACAGGGAGTGGTGTCCCTTTCAGACTGAAGGTGATCTGGTTAGTAACACCTCCACAGCAGGAATTAAGCCTTCCTCCCAAAACCCCAGTGGGGGTTTTGACAATGGATCTACAACCAGTTTCACCTGCTGGACCCTTCTGGGGTCTGTGACATCCTAGATTCATTTCCTCTTCTTCATTAAAACTTCAGAGTCTTTAACCTGTGACACTAGAAGTTTTTATGTTCTTTTAAAAAAATATTGTGTTCCAGCGATCCCAGAAAAGGTGAAAACAAGATAAGGAAAAGGTGACCTCCAGAAAATCCAGAGACCATTCCACTTGTCTGACGTGAAGGAAATCAATATTTCCTGGAACAAATCAGGTTCAAGACCTGATATGCAACTTTCTCCATCATAAGCAATTGTTTTGAGCACCAAAATGTGTTCTTAACTAATTTTGTCCATCTGGACACAAATCTTTTCCAATAAAATCTCTATCAAAACTCTTAGACTCCTGTAAGAAGTCTTAATGAGAAGCTCTTGCTATTTTTCTGTAACACAAAATCTGCTTAATTTGATTTTTCAAATGAGCCCCTAGAAAAGTTAGAGGTACAGAAGGCAGTGTTACTGGAGCAATAAATAAATAATTATATGTATAGGCAAAGATGACATTCTGACAGAGTAGGTCTTCTAGCTACAACAGAGCTGGCCAGAACCAGAAAGAACTTAAGAGAAGAAGAGTTTTATTCCTCAGCAACACTGTTCAGGAATCAAGCTTCAGAGGTTCTAAGGTCTAATCCACACAGTCAATGGAAGAGCTGAACTTCAATTGCTACCACCTGCTTTTAATTTCTTCAGGACTTTTTTTCCCCCAGCTCCCCTACACATGAAAGCTTATTTTTCTTTCTTAGACTGAATGCTTTTTCCTGCTTATGTTTTCCCTCTCCTTCCTGAAGTCAGTACTGCTTTTATTTTCAATGTAGTCAATTCCAAGACTAAACCAAAGACTTTGTGTACAACATACTTTTAAAAATTGATATAAACAAACCTACCTGTTTTTTCATTTCTCCTTGCTCCTAATACCATCTTAATGCTGCCTAATTCCTACTTCCTCTTTTCTTAGCTTAACCTCTACTTTTATACTCTGCAAATTCATTTGCTATACCATGCATACCATTATTTCTTACTCTTTCTCTTCCTACCTTTATTTTCATGCACTGTCTTCAAAATCTAAATTTGTTTTCAACTGCAAAGATTTAGAGATTTTTTTTCCCAAAAATATTACTTTCATTCCTTAGCTTTGGTATGAAGCAAAATATATTTGGTTGTTTGAAATAGCAAGGATCATCCCACCTCCTACATGGTGAATACCAACTTGAGTCATAGGATCTTCTCTCTCTGAAGCTGAGTGCTAAATCCCTGAAGCATTTTTAGAACTCCCATCTTTAGTTTTGCCACAGATGTGTTCCATCCGCCTGTTTTGTAGTTGATGGGAAAACTCCTGCGTACTGTACATTTGTAATTGTAGTTTACTTCAGTCTGACTTGAAGCAGTTCTCCTGGATGATTTTACATCTTGCTCACTGTAGCATAACCTGTATCTCTGCAAGGGACAGAATTCTTCATTTCCACATTTTTACTTCATGGATTTTCTACAAGAAGTAGGAGCTATAACTATGTAAGTGCCACTGTTGGTATAAGGAGGCAGTTTTAGCAAAGCCGGTGTTTTTTCCATTGCTATGTTGCCCACAGAAGCTCAAACATTGTCTGGCAACTATCCTCAAGGGCAATTGTCTGGCCAACTTAGCAGTGGGCCCCCTGCCATCCTGACAGATGGGCATCAAGTGTAAGTAGCCATAAGACCATATAAGTGCATTTAGTGTGAAACTTGGGGCATAATTCCTAGCCTTGATCACCATATGGCTTTTCCATACAGAGTTTGTGATAAATGGGATGTGCAGTGCTAATCTAACTTTGAATATGAACAGCATTAAGGAAAATAATAACAAGAATAGCTCCCACCATGTGATAAGCAGCAGGTAAGTTTGGAATTAGCAGGAGCAGTAGAAGAGTAGGATTATTACACATCAGCAGCTTCCCCACACTTTTATTTCTGTTGATCCATTAAGCTTTCCATGACTCAACTTCTGAAAAACAAGGAATTGGGCTCCTTCACTCCCCTCCCACTCCTCTACAGGGAAAGAGTGCAAAATTGTGAAAGCCTGTGCCTCAAGAAAAAACCTTGGGCTGATTCACAGACTCATAATTGAACTGAGCCTACATTTCACAGTCATTCAATACTGAATTCTGAAGGACTGTTTTAGAAGAGAGGCTCAGGATTTCATAGACTCATTACCCATGCACATATTAATGCTTTTATTCTGTATTCTTATTGGACCTGGAAAGTGTTTCACCTCCCCTCAGCACACAGTGTTTCAGACATATCTGACCTAGAGCTCAAGGAAAAAGGGAGGCCAGTAGAACCTATGAGTAAATTTGTGGCCACCATATTTATTGTAAGTAATTCTAAGTAGTGCACACCTCGCTGCCTGTGGATTTTAGTTATTGCAGCAAACTGTGTTTGCTAACAGAGGGGTTTGTAAACAGTAAGCACTGAAATATGGGTTTAGTTCCAAGAATGTGAATCTTAAAAATTCATACATTGGTTTAGAGTATTTTTAGATAGTACTTATGAGTTTTAGTTGTTGTCAGCAAAAGATGCTGCTTGTGACCTTTGAAGAATGAGAGGTCCTGAAAGTATGAAAGCTCTGAAGAAATATTTCATATAATTTTAAGATTTCAAGTGGTATTTCTATTTCAACCTTATGAAATAGAATTTACCTGGTTATGTTTTTTCCTTTTCTATCATACTCTGAGGTGGAGTTCATGGTTGATTTACACCACTCTAAAATGATACACGCAAAAGGAAAGGAGAAGTCCCACCACTCACATCCCCAGTTACATATTTCTACTGGAAAGGGCAGTGCTGCCTTTCAGTGAGACAGGGCTTGAGTAGTTTGAGGTATTTACAGAACCATGGTCTTAGATAAAAAAAGAGGGAAGTTTAATGCAGTATAAGCCAATACAGATTTTGCTGGAAACAGTTCCAGCTGTGCAGCTGAAGTTCCAACACAATATAGCTCTGTACTCTTGGCTTCTAAATCTGAGAGAGGAACACCTCTCATAAATAGATATTTGAATTTGCTTACTTTCCATCTGTATTCAAATAATTCACTCTGCTGGCATGAACACTTGTGGAAAGCAATTGTCAAAGTTGCTTATGTGAACTTTTCTGGAAACACAATTTAAGTCTGGCCCTCCAAGAATTTCGCTTGAAACACTTATCTAATTAGGAAGAGAGATAACTGACAGGCAGTATTTAATCAGAATCCTGAACTAAGCATAACAGAGAATCAAACACAGTCATGCTTTTTGTTGAGATACATGATCCCTTTCTGAATTAACTTCCTACTTACCTGAAATAAGAAGAGTTAAATTAGTGCCTATTTATGCATTCATTATTTAGGCTACCAATAGCTTGTCTCATATACAGTTAGATATGATTACAGCCCATTATGCCAATTTCCTTTTAAGAAGATTGGATCTTTTAATTTTATTTTACCTATTAGCATATAAAGTTTGAAGATTAATCAGTTTATGTTTCAAAAATCATGGAATTAACTGGACAATACAGTATATTTTGGCAGACTTATGCACTGACAGGAGACTCCAGTTTATTCACTAGTTGAACAGGTGAGTGACACAAACCAAACATACAAAGACAACATGTCCTAGTCAGCATCAGAGTATAATTAAGAATGAAAAATCCCCTTGGGAGATACAGAATCTACCACAAGTATTGGGAGATCAAATTCACAACAGAGAGAACACCTTTGTGCTTCAATTGTGGCTCTGTTGAGAAATGAGTCTAAAAGTTGCACAGCTTCCTGTTTATGATATTTCAGAAACTTCCATGTCCGATTCACTCAATCTGTCTGAAAAGTGTTTTTCTCACTTGTCAGTCCTGTGAGATTGACCCTAACTACAAGTCAAAGCACAGGCTCCTTGTAATGAGTGCAACTATGAACATACCACTGAAAATGGCAAGTGAAATCACCATTACTCCCTCTTGTGATACACTTTACTCCATAACCTGTCCATCATGAAGTCTTAAATGTGCCAAATCCATAATGCAGAATGAACAAAAGAAAAGGGACTTGAATAATATGAAACTAGACATGGGTCAAATAAACATAAACAGCAAAAGTTCCCTAATAGGCATTTATCATCCTATGAAAACAGGAATACTCGTTTTGATAAAAGAAGTTTCAAAAGTTCTCTCTTTAGGTTACAAAGAAAGAGATACATTTTCACAACAAAACTAACCTGCAGACTCACTACCTACAAGTGATTAGATAAACCAGGAGTCTCATTTGTTTAGTGATGCACATATTTGTCTGGATACTGAAATAAGGGAGGATCTTTATGGCAAGAGGAAAGTGCTTATCCAGCCCACTGCTTCCTGCTGTAAATCACAAGCTTGGGTGAGGGCAGGGCTGTGCATAGATTTCCCTAATGGATAGCTGACTTGCAGAAGTTTCTGATGCTGGCAATTCTAAAGAGGATCGAAAGCCAAACAGTTCTTGGCTGAATTTACAGGGTTTCAGCTTCCTCTCACTCCCCCCTTGGCTGAGGTGAGCACTTCAGTGCTGCACGGGCTGTGATGCAGAGCAGCCCAGGAGGGAGACAGCCCTCCCTCCCTCCCTGTGCTCCCTGCTGGTCACCTGCAAACCGGCACAGCACCAGGCAGCACCCCTGCACCCCCGGGCCTCAGGGGCTCCACTCAGAACAAAACTCACAAACCTCTTACAGAAGTCAATTATGAAATATTGGCGCATCTTGAAAGGAAGTCAGTTCTATTTTGCAGCAGGTGCATTTACAGTATTAGCCATATTTTCAGAATTAAGAAGCAACCAACTTTTAGAGGAAAACTTTCTCGTTCAGAAAAAGTTCTGGCTCTGTTTGCTTGTTTTACGGTACTCACCAGTAGCTTTATGTAGACTACTGAATAACTTGGTGTCCCTAGTAATTTATAATAGGAATGAAACTTTCTAAAATCCTTTTGAAAAATTAATCTAAAAAATAAAATTCTTTATTGTCTACCTTAAAATAAATTGGCAGTATTTTAAAATGTGTTAAGATTTTTCTCTAATAACTCTTGCTTTAAATTGTTAAGGACACAAAACTGAGAAATGAATGCAATAGAAATAATTTTTCTACATAAAAGTTATTTCTGTTCTAAGTCTTCTTCCCAAACTATTTTATTTTCTAAGGTATCAATAATATGTTCAAAACTGCAAACTGGACAGTGTAGTGACCCTTTCAGATTCCACTTTCATAATCCACAGAATCTTCGCGTTTAATCTTTTGTTAGAAAACCCCAAAGTTCTTTGATGCACGCACAATATTTTCTAGTGATTGCCACCACATGAAAAGGCTGTTAATCCTCTGCTAATTAACAACTTGTCGAGGTCAAAGGGGGTCAGCACTTTACATTTTCGGATTTGGTATTTTGGAATTTTTTGTTCATTGGAACTTCTTGTTCTCATAAATTCAGGTGTTCTGTAATTTTGTTCCATGTCAGTGATAGCCCAGTAAAGAACATACGAAAAGCTTTCAGTTTGACATGAGATTCAGTTTGCATGTCTTTTTCTACTCTACAAGTCCTTTCATTACACACACTGTTGCTTCAGGCAGTTTAGGCGGTTTATCTAGACAGGAGATGGGGTTCCCACTGCTTCTGATAGTCATCCTTCATGTTAAAAATAATACAATACTTCAAAAACAGTTAAAAGATTATAAAATGTATAAAGCCCAATCCTTATTGATGGGGAAAAAGATTGAAGATGATCTTGCTGCTTTCATTTGTTCAGTATTTTTATATATACTTGTACACGTACATATTTATATAAGTAGTTCTTCATTGTCTTACTAATTTGAAAAGTAGCCTCATTGATTCCAGACAATTTTAACTTCTCTCTCTGAAATACAACTATGCTGCCTGATCTGTGTATGCTCTTAAAAAGGTTCTGCAACTTGAAGAAAAGCAGCTAGCAAGACAGCAGATGTTTTGTTTTGCATTTAGCTCCCACAAACTGGAAAAGATGCATGAGAAAAGGCATCATAGAATCAGATAGACAAAACTTGATGGGGTTGGCAAAGACTATGAAGAAAAAATTGCAAGGGCATCAAACCAGTTGATATTCATTCAGTAATTAATACAGGTCTAACCTCAGTAATCCTGCTAGTGATTTCCACAGTTTTATGACACATTGTATGAAAAGACACTTCCCCTCATAACTAATGAACCTGCTCTATCTTTTTCTAATCTCTCCAGATCAAGCTGAATCATCCCTTGTGAGGGGTAAGGAAAGCACACATTCCCAAACTCTCTTCTACAAGCTTCAGTACTTTGCAACTGTTTTTGGTCGTGACCCATTTTAATTTTAATTTTTTAAACAATCTATTGTAATCTTTGCCATTTCCCTCACCCAAACAAACACCCTACTTGACAGTTTTCATCACCATTTGAAAAACGGGTATTTTTAAAATACCCTAAAAAGGATGAGCAAATTCTCTTTGGTAACACTGTTTCTTAGTCTAGTTTAAAATTAAAAGAAACTGTTTAGAAAGAAAAAGAAAGCCACCACCACAGTATAATTTTAATTTCATCAAAAATTCTTAAAAAAAGTACAAAACCAGAAGTGCAGACTTAGCCATGCCTGTGTAGACCCTGTCACTAATTCCCTGTTATATAAACAGTATCTCACAGACAGCACTGTATAGATGAGAGACCATTAGCACAGTTTACAAAGCGAAGCAAGTGATCTTACCCCTTTGAATCTTGATTAAGGGAAAAAAAAAATATTGTGTAGGTTGCTTGGTCTAAAATGATCTTGTTATCTGAAGCTCAGTAGAACCTCAGCACAACAGAGGTGATTCATGATCCAGGATGTGCCTGTTTTTTTTTTTTGACAAACGAAATGCCTCCAGGGTGCTGAAGTTGTGCAGCTCTCACAGAGCCGAGTGAGGGCTGAGGGCTCCCCTGGGTCCCCTCGCCGAGCGCGTACCTTCAGCTCCTCTTACAACAAGGCACTGCTTATCTCCAGAACCACTTCTGAATGCTTTTGACTGTTGAAATGAAGCAACTTCTGACATTTCATTTATGCATATATTATGTTAAAGTGAAAATAGCTGAAGGAAGAACACTTGTCTTTCTTTTCATGAGTCTCTTTTCAGAACTTGATTAAAGAATTTTCCCTTTTTATTCAATTATTAAGACCACTTTTTATTTGTTCTGATATTAATTTATCGTAATAGATTTCCATGCAGATAAACTTGTAATTCACTTGAAATTCTATTCTTTCCTTTACATATTAACCAAGTAAGGAATTTGAGTGTAAATATTAGCATTAAAACAGTGCTATAATTTCAGCATTTGAAGCAGCTTCATTACTTGGGGAATTGGAGTATTTAGATTAAGTTAAATTAGGCCACAAGAAAATATATTTTCTAAAAAGATGATGACCTAAATGGTGAATTGTGACAGCAGCCAAGTAAATAACTTAACAAGAAAAAGCTTTGCAGAATATTGATTTAATGCATCACTTAAGCAACAGAATATCTCAAACCCGCATTATCCATGCTCTATTTCCCTGTACCTTGGACAGTTTATCTATTCACCTCTCTCAAAGGAACAAGCACATATTTCTACATGGATTGTTTGCCTACGATGTACAATTTTTAACATTGTGATAAAATTAATCTTTAGAATAATTCTATTTTTGTGAAAGATAGTAGTTTGTAGAAATTTTAGAAAGATACTAGAATTAAAGTTAAAGAAATTTAACCAAGACACATTAATTATCATCTTTACTCTGGGAAAATCCATCATTGCAGAAAAAAGATTTTTGCAGTTTTAAAGGACTGCAAACTGCATTTCAACTTCTTTGGAGAGTTTCTAAAATAGCATTAAAAATGCCAAAATCTGATTAAAAATTACACTGATTTTAAATTATGGCTTGAGATGTTACATTCTGGACAAAGAATATAAAGGCAGTGCTTTCTCTGAGAAGGAGGGAGAAAAGGCAAGAAAAAGTACTGGGGTTTTGGTTTTTGATTTGTTTTTTTTCTTTCCTTTTCAAGAAATGAGTGAAATAATCTAATTTTTTTATAACAGTCTGTTTTCTATTTTCTGTTACCCAAAGTAAAATCTGGTGTTTTAAAGACTGTTTCAGCTAAAATTAGGCTTTATCAGTGTTATGCCATTTAATATGCATGAATGACATCTTGATGGATAGAGAGGCATCGGATCTGAATTCTCTGATTTCCTCTGTGAGGCTGCAGAGCTGGAGCTGCTGCCTGACTCCATGTGCCCCAGCTGCCACGGCAGGTTCTGCACGTAGACTGCCCTGTTCCTGCAGCACACGCTCAAACACTTCCACCAGGGCCCTACAAGAGTTATGAATATTATGAATGAGGCCCTTCCCTACATGCCTGTCCTCAGGAAACACTCAAACCACTTTTTCTCCAATACTTTTTATTTTTCCTGATTAAGCACTCAATTTTATGGGAAACAGGCTAAGAGTACCTGTGCCACTCACCAGGGTAACAGAAGCCCAACCAAAATTATGATTTTCATGGCATTTTTCAGGAGTAGGGACAGTCAGAACACTGTCCCCAGCACAGGGTTTCAATCACTTTTTATTCGTATCTTCAGTAATTTCCATCACTGTTACTTAGTCTCAAAGACATCTCACAGCAGCCCAGCAAAATATATGGTGGCAAATTCAATACTGGGGAAACAAACCAGAGCCAAACTCCTTTTTAGCAACACCTATTTCACCAGTAAATAGAATTGTGTTTAATTTTCAGGTCTCTTCTCAGTCTTGGAGGGGCTGGCCACAAGGTCACACTGATTTCCCTGCCTCCCTCCATGCTGTGGTAAAAAGGTCCCAAGCTATTAGCAGTCTACACTTTGTAATATCTGCAAAGCAGATTTAAGGAATTACAGAAGTTACCTCCTGGCCAGTTTTATTTATCTTTTACAGCTAGAGGAGGTTATAAGAGCATTGTTGGAGCCTATTTGACCACCCTTTGCGATCTCTCCAGCTGAGCAAGGCAGGGAATAAGACTCATCTGTTCACCTCATGTTGATTTGTCATTTGACATCTGTGTCAGAGCAACACCCTGTAAGAGCAGACACTTTGATGCCACTGCAGCTTTAGCTCTGTCAGGACTAGAGCTGGGTGGACTATTTACTGGGAATAATTTATTCAGCAGGTTTTACCCTTTCTACAGTTTAAGAGTTCCCTATACATGTTCTAATTAGAAGAAATAATTGGCATAGTACTCAAGCACTTCATTCTTACTTGCTCCCTTTGTCCAGAGGTGTCCTGAATAAAGGCAGGGTGAAATCCTGGTGCCACTTAAGGCACTGAAACCCACTCTTCTCCTTGATTTCACTAAGGTCAGGATCTCAGTCAAGGTCCCTCAAGCAAGAAACCTCCAGTTTAGATTGTAATTTACCACAAATGAGGTCCATAATTAAACAGTGGGAGGAACAAATGATACAAAGTGAGGGACAGAGTAATCGGATATTTAGATATCATCATGATGGCTCCATTAAAAGAAAGGGGGGATAAAAAACACAATAGAGAATATTTTTAAGTAGGATGATATGCAGGAGGGCTCAGGGTAGGATTTTATTCCCCTACAAGGATTAGACAAATATGTAAATATACTTTTGCAACTGGAAATATTTGAGCAAGTGCATTTTGCATTGACTCCTCCCTCTGCCCCCACCACATTCATCCCCTCTGTCTACACCATGTTCGTTAACAAAGATCAAAACCCTCCTGGTAAATGAATTCTTTGTTCTGTAGTGTATAAGAAATTCCTTAATCAATACCAAATATATAATTAAAGATAAAATGCCATTCCTGGAGTAGCAGTTCTGTTCAAATATATAAAAATCTATTTCTGAAAGCATCTGTACCCTGCATGCACCTAGCAAGGATCAGTGCCTGAAGGCAGTATTGAACTATATTCTCTGCAATGCCTAGTGTTTTGCTAGCAATTTCAAACTCTTCTCTTCTTCAACACTCAGTCACTAAACTATGCTGCTTAAATTATTAAGTCCTTTTAATTTAAATTTTCATAAGCTACCAGAAGAAAAATGTGCTTCCTTAAAGTAACAGGTCTGGCTTGTTATAAGGAAAACCATGGTATCATTATAGCTTTTATGCAGTATTAACATCCTTTAAGAAAACAACAAAATAAATGATTTCATTAAGGAGTAAAATGTGGAAGGCAGATGGTTTAAAAAAAACAAATCCTTTTGAAACTGTCCTGGTTTAGGACCACCCAAAACTGAAACAGAAATGGGGCAAACTATCTACTACCTTGATCCCTAAAAGACTGAGATGTCAGACAAGAATTATGAATTTAAAAATGGGAAATCTCATTAGATCAAAATTATTGACAAAGAAGAAAAATAATCTCACAGACTTATTATAGTGGTCCAAAAACAATATATTACTTCAAAAAATTTGGAATCTGTTTTTACTTTAATATATTTTTACTGAAAAAGATATTGCAACTGCTATAGGCTTGTGTCCTAGTGATGACATAGTCTCACCTAGAATACTGCAGTTCTGTGTAGACAGTGCTGTAGGGGTGGGACAGTGCAAGAAATACACTGTTTAATTTAGTGAATTCATATGGTTTGAAATACTTAAACATTCATCTGTTTTTCTCTGTGAAGAGAGAGATTATTTATCCCGTGGAATAATACATTCAATAAAAAAATATTCAACATTAGACCATGTAGGATTTTTTCAATGAAAAGAGTTCTACATTTGAAACATGAGCTGCTATATACTATCATTCATTACCAAATACTGGATTGCACATAATTTGATAAGTTCTAGATTTTGAAACCAATCTTACTTCACAAGGAAATTAGAATACAAAGTGCCAGTTGCTGGCATCTATAAGGAAATGACAGTTTGACAAATAATTCATAAATTATATATGTTTATATATTACTATGGGTTAATTGGGGATGAAAGAACTTGTATCTGAAAGCAGGAAAAGCTGCATAACCTTGTAAGAGTAGTCTGAGGGAAAAAAGTCCTGTTATGCTCACCAAGTATGACTGTCCCTATAAAGCCTTCATTTTTTAGGGAGAAAACTGAGCCAGCTGAGTATCAGGCAAGTGTCTTTTAGGCAAAATAATTTGTTTATTCTGAAAAATCTTAAGGAAACAAATGATTAAAGAAAAGGGATAAAAGTGGAAGAATTAAAAATAATTAAGGAAATTACTCAGGAAAGAAAAAAAGCATTATTCAAAAGAAATTACCAGACTTTATGGAATACACAGATATGATATAGAAACTGTTTAACTAACTTTCATTTTTAGGTTTATCTGAACAAAAGCATGGTTGGTTCTAGCTTTATAGATTAGATCTTTCTGGATAGCCTAATACTATAGTGATCTACTTGTAGCCAATCATTAAGAGACTCATGCCACTCAATTTGATCTGAGGTACACTGCAGCCACCAACCCACTGTTTAAATAAAATTTCGTTTTATCTAGAAACTTTCTCTTACAAATACAATTCTAAACACATTATTTTAATTTTCACTTGAATAAAATTGTAAAAATTTTAGGATCAATTAGCTAATAATCCTGGATTTTTTCATTTTGTATTAAGTTCACCTGAATGAGTTGTTGATGAGATCTGAATTCTTCACTAACAGTCCTGTAACCAAAATCAGGTTTATGAATACACAACTACAAGCTCAACATATGCAAGAATTCCAGTACATAGATCAAGAACCTACTGAATACAGGGTATTTTTTATAGTGGTTAAATTACAGCCATATTATTTCAGCTACCCACCAAAAGCTGTCCCTAAGCAGACAGAAGACCTGCTGAGGAAAGAGGAGCAAGTTCTGACTTTCACTAGTGAGAGGATACCAGCTTCCTCTCTGACTGTTGTAAATCATCCCAGTATCTCATGTGGTTTCATTCACTTCTTCTACATAAACAGAGGAGACCAAGGAATAAGTCTCAGTTGGAAAAAAACAAAAGAAGAACATACATGCCCAAAACCCCCACAAAATCCATTACAATATTAACAGCTAAGCTTATGATTTTTCTTTGTGTAAATGGTAGATTCTGCAACCTGCCCAGCTGGGTCATATACATCAGACATGATTTCCTCAGACATTTCAGCCATTTTCACCCCTCCTGGTGCAGGAGATGAGGACACCTTCACAACCTTCTTGCACCAGGCACATTTGAAAATCTCCTCGTGTGAGCTTTGGGCTGTCCTTAACTGGGGTGTACAACCATTTCCAGAATATGTGTGGACACACTGCATGTGTGTATTTCCCATCTCTGCTAATTCCTCTCCATGAAATGGCTTTTGGGTGCCCTTCATCCACTTGCTCTCCCTCAAAAATTTTCAATCACTTCACTTCTTCTCTGCCTTTTTCTGCCTTCTCCAGTATCTCCTGGGATATTTTTTGGTCTGATTTCTTCTTTGCTTATGCACTACCAACCTCAAGGGATTTTACTAGCAGTGACTAATATAAGCTTGAAACTTTAGCAAATACCACCTACTGCTGAATTATAAAAAGCAAAGGTGTATAGAACAGCAAAAATTCTCTGGCAAAGTTGTAAGCAAATATACAGTCCATAAAGTTCAATTACTTTCCACGGAAAGAAAAATGGAAAGGCTTAAAAATGCTGGGCAACATGAAATCTGCATCATACACATGATAGGACTGCATTTGGTTATCTAGAGGAACAGTTAAAATATTTATTTTCAGAACTATCCATGCAACACATCAACATGCAAACTGCATTAGTGCCTTTATTCTAAGTGTTTCTGAAAGAAATTTATTGCAGTTTTTGATTTTTGTCTTTCTAAATGTTGTATGCCTTACTAAGAAGAAGACAAAGGGCAAATCTGCTCCTCCTCCCAAGTAGACATTGAGTTTTTATTTCCATATAAAAAAAATCAATAGTTGTTTTTAGAAGTGATTTGTGAATGCACCCTGTACAAGATGTTCAAGGCCATCCTACTTTTCCTCACCCTCACACCAACCATCTGCTCTCTAATACTTCCAAATAATGAAAATGCTCCTTTAGTAACTACAATTTCTAACTTCAGTCATGTCTTTTCTTTCCTAGAGCTCCTGGCCAGGGAATCTTAAAAATTCTTAGGAAAGGGATCTCTATTAGACAGGAGTTAAAAATCTTTACTAATCTGCTAGATCAGGGGGAAAAGCTGAAACACAAAAAAACCCTAACCCAAAAAGGGAGATCTGTGGTGTTAAAGGATGGAGTCACAGAGGACCACAGAGCAGTAACAGTAGGACCTCCAGACTCTGACAGCCCAGTTCATCCAGCAGCACTTTATCTCATGTGTTAAACATCATGACAATGACAGAATTTGCAAAGTAACATTATTTTCCACGCTGTGATAATTTCATGGTGCTCTTATTTGACTCTTACAATTATGAATTCGTTTTTAGTAACAATAGTGGCAAAGGAAGCAGTTTATTATTCAAGGAGAGTGAATATGATGTAGCCTAAATCTTCATTTTTTCTTTTCAATGGACATGATAAGAGAATAAAATGTCTATTTAGATACACAAATACATCTAAAGATTCACTTCTCTCTCTGGAGGCAGCAGTGATGCAGAGTGTTCATTTGGTCTCCAAAGTACTATGAGTCACAAAAATGTCTGCTTGTGTCATCTAAGTCTTTGATTCATGGCTCAAGAAATGCAGGTAAATAATCATTGCTTCAGAGTCCCCGGATTTTCCTGAAATCCACTCTTGAGTTGTTTGAGGAAAGAGCTAAACAATAATAAATGAACTCAGATGTTTATTCCAACTCTGTAAAGGGTTTTTCAGCGTTTTAAAATCAGAAACTGACATTCATGAAAAAGACGTATTTAAGACAAGACCATGTATTGGTCTTAAAACCAAAGAGTTTATTGCTCTCTAGAGTAAGTTTTCTTTTATTAGTATTTCTTCCCTCTTTAATTGAATTAAACAACAACAAAAAAAAAGCAACCAAAATTATGAAGACCACCAGCGCAGCAAAAAAAAGAAAATGTCTCCCAGGGTTTTCAGTTCTCTTTCCTCAGTGTTCTGGAGTCCAGATGTGGAAAGCCTAGTGGAGCTGAAAACATTTTTGGAGGGTGGAGAGAAAGTTTTGATGCTACTGCTGTAGCCTTATTTTATCCAAACCAGACAATTATCTTTCTTCATGAAGATTAAAAAACCAAACTACAACGGTCACCAAACCACACCTTTTATATATTGTTACTAAACAATATTTTTAAGTGAGCTTGCTGAAAAAAATCCACTCAGCATCTTCTTAGCACTTAGAAGTAATGAACGTCTTTACAAGGCCTTCTTAACTCAGAGTAGAATATTTACTGTCTTCATCTTCTTTAAAATCCTGTTTATCAGGTGTGTCAGTTTATTTTTAAGAGATGTATTTTTCCTGCTCACATATCAACCAAACACATATTGATTTGCTGCAGCCATACCAGGTCACAGGATATGGAGGAATGTTCCCATATCTTACACAGCTTCACCTGGAATATGGTGTTCAGCTAAGTGATGACAAGGGTGGTCAGTGAGGTGATGATAAAAGTCTATAAATAGCTTAAGAGAGTGAACTCTGAGGAGGGAGAAGCATTGGTTTAAGGTGGACTGAACAAGCTTGACTGGTAGAGACAAAAAGATGCCCTGACAGACAGGGCAGGGCATAAGCTGCTAAATAGGATCTTGTACACAGTACGATTGCCAGCAGAGCAGCCTGGGCTCGGCCTTGTGTACACCACAGACATATAATGAATTTACTATTCCAGATTAATTATTCTGGGAAATTTTCAAGCATATTTAAGCACTTCAACTGCTAAATTTGGCCCCAAGTTCAACAGTCCACCAACAGGAGTCACACGCTGGGTGTATTTAGAACTACACTCAACATAGCTGTGGAAATGCGTAAGAGGAAATAAATCTGCCCAGAGAGGAAGATGGACACAAACCCTGCAAATCTGTCATACCTCTGTTTTCTGTAGTTCTAGGAAAACATGCATGTGGGATTTGGGAAAGGTCTTTTTAATAAGGGTTAATTGGAGAAGTATGTCACACATGACTGAGTACCGTTTCAAATTACTGCTCACGCTGGCATAACTAAATCAGACAAATGACAGAATACCAAAATAGGGAATAGTCAATCTTCTTCCCTCCTACTTAATCTTTATAGCTTCATTATTATCAAATATCAGCAATTACAGATATTCTGGAATTTGTTGCTTCTTTCAAAATATTACAAAGACCATATAATAATATCCCTCAGAGATCCAGCAGCTCTGTAAAATCTTTCTTCTGTTGTCAAATTATTAGTCCAGGCTTTCAAACTGCTGGATTCATTTATCTGGCTTATGTGATGCAAAAGTTCAGGATAAATGATCCTGATATAGCCCTTTCTGAGCTTAAAAAAAATCTGAAAAGAGGAAAATGGCCACAGTTTAGTAAACCAGATTAGTTATTCCCATGAAAATCATTGTACTGTCTGTAACACTGTGTTGCTGTAAAAGTCAGGTCCCTAACCCCAAACCCAAAAAAGTCACTTCAGTTTCTCTCTGCTGCCCAAGTTAACTGCAAGCATTTCCTGACGCTGAGAATGCAGGCAGAAAAAGGAAAAACGTCGACTTGAGAAAAGCACAGCTTCCAATCCCCACCCACCAGCTTCAGTCAAAGGGATGACTTCAGTCCCTTTCTTAACTAATCCTGTCACTGTAAAATCCTACAGTCATTCTTCCAACATAAAGGGAAAACGGACTCACTAGGAGGACCTAGACTCTTTCAGCTTGAACTGTTAACCAATGGTGGAAATGCAAGAATGCTGAAGTTGTGCCTTCAGAGCCAATAGAGTGGATTTGTGTGTCCCACATGACTGTGTTTCCCCTGTCTTTCACATGGGCAGTATTTAGTTCAATTCAGAACTGCAGATAGTATAGCGTGCAGAGCGGCAATGGGATGTCTGAGCACAAGTGGCTGACTTCCAGGCGACTTCAGGAAGCACATTTGTACATTTCTCCTGAATTAAACTGGGATTCTGCACCCTTGACATTCTCCAGCCCTCCTTGTCGCTGCAGAAGGAGACAGCGACCTGCACAGCACAACAAAACTGTGAGTACGGGCTCTATTTATTTTTATTTTCACCCAGTAAAGCAAATCTCTTAAAAAGGTCAAAATGCTACGTGCCCTAAATCAATGATTACTTTTCTTATACGATGAACAAGTATCTAAAGTGCTATTCAAATTCAGAAATATTTCTTGCATGCTTCAATAAAAGAAAGAGGAAAAAAAAAGCAAAAGCGAGTTATCCTCCAGGGCAGTGCCTGCATGCACGCTGCATGACACACTGCTTCCTGACATAGCCAGCGTGCTGCTTTGTTCATAAAGAAAAACAAAGACAAAAAGCCCTGCACACGTATGTTGTTCACTTTTATTTGTACTCTGTGTCTAATCAGGCCTGATCTGTCCCCAAGGGGAAAACATAAAGGCAAACTTTAACTCCGCCAGCAAGGGCAGCCCAGACTTTCCAGACATCTGACAGTTATTATAATTAGCTATGAAAGACAGCGAAGACACTTTGGGGCAAATAGCTCTTACATTTGGAACAATGAAGTCGAGCAAGGCTCCCATCCCACCCCTTCCACGGGGGGAGGGGGAGAAGGAAGGCAACGGGGGGAGTGTTAGGAAAGGGTTATGGCTGGACTGAAAACACACAACTACTATAATATCTGGACTTGCTCAGCATGAGGAGAGGCTTTTTGATAAGCAACTTTACCTCTAGATTGTGGCTTGCATTCACTCAGATTCCTGGTGGGGTGGGAAAGGGTGTGGGGCTCTTCATGGTATAACGTCAGAAGGTCAGGGTGGAGGGGGCAGCGGGGACCAAGGGGGCAAAAAGAAGAGAATATCCACAGCAAGAGACATTGAAATTGTTTCCCAGAGCTTTACTGGCCAGATCTCCTTAAGCCCAAGTTGCTTTCTGGGCAAGATTTATGAGAGTTCTCAAACAGAAGCAACAGACAAAGCAGCGCTTTTTTTCTTCTTCTTCCTCGGAAAAGAAATTGAACCCAAATGAATAACCGTATAACAAACAGCACTGATTTGTATTTTTGCTCTTTTTCCGCCCCCCCACATGCTCCTAAGACCTTTAATAAGGTCTTTCCCCCCTGCCTGCACGTTCCTTCCCACCCCCCCTTCCCTACCAAAAGTTAGATTCTGAAAACTACGATCAGAAGGGAAAAAGCAAAGACAATAGAAATCTGACTCGATCCTGGCTGGGCTGGATCTCTAATAATGCATGAAGTGAAAACAGTTTCTAAGTGAAAGATGAGCAGACTTCTTTTTAAAAAAAAAATTAAGTGCAATAAGGAGAAATTGTTGAAAGACTCCAGACGCTACTAATTATGGCTTAAATAAATCTTCCTGGACAGATGTTTGCTTGCTCCCACTGCAGGGAAAGGAACGTTAAAAGAAGCATTTTTTAAAAAAGGATTTGACATGAATCTCCTACATATGATTTTTTTTTTTTTTTTTTGGTAAATACACCGTTTTATTCTTTGTCTGCCCTCCTGTTATCTCCCCCTCCCCCAACCGCCGCCCACTGTGAGCTGAGACACCTGAAGGCTAGACACAATGATCAACAGAGCACTGCGCTCGCCTGTCTGGATTCCAGCCAGATTTTTTTTTCCCTTCCACAATCAAGGAGCCTGCACGCAATGCACGGCAAGCCCCTTGCTCTGCTATGTGCAGATCAGACAGAAGTCTGAACCGTGCTGCAGAAAAGATTAAAGACAAACACAAGCCTTTCCTCCTTATGTCGGCCAGGCTCGGTTTCAACTTTGTTATGATTCGCAAAAAAAATACAAAAGAAGGAACTTTGTAAACATATATACACATTATTGTACAAAACATATGCACACGCACACACACTTTCCAACACAGTGTAACTAGGGACATCCAGTGTTTCCCGTTTTACTGCAATTTCTTCTCTAGGTTTACAGTCAATGCCGGATTTTATGTTAAGTTCATGCATCACTTACATAATTGCTGTGTGGCTCTCAAATATACATAAAGATTTTGTATGCGCATATGATATATTACATAAAGGCAAACAGCTACCGTACAGATACCCATACCTGAACGCCCATCAAGCTGAAATCTTACAAAATATTTGTGTTTAGAGAGATTAGCAAGAGCTCCTAGACAGTTTTATGATAGTTTTAAATGAGACAGTAGTGAAATGCTTTGTGAGTACGTTGTCTTCAAAGCAAAGAAGGGGAGCATGGCAGAGGACTGAGCTGGCCCTGCAAGCCCTGGCCTTCCTGTTGCCACAGCCCAGAGAAATGCCGAGTGGCCCAGTGTCATTGTGCCACAAAGTTGGGCTTGGGAATGCAGTACTTCCCAAAATAGTTGCTCTCTGTTTGGTGTGGCTATGGGTGGGGTTAGCAGAGATGTACAGGGAAAAGACATATTCAAAGCCTATATTCAATTTAATTTTTAAATGTATGCTGTGTGGACTGACCTATTTTCTAAATTTTTTGGAATTTCATTGTCTTGTGGTACAAATTATGGTGTAATAAACACGATGACTAATATTTGCTTTTCAA
Organism: Eopsaltria australis; assembly: GCA_034509425.1. Lineage (NCBI taxonomy): Eukaryota > Metazoa > Chordata > Aves > Passeriformes > Petroicidae > Eopsaltria > Eopsaltria australis. The sequence goes on from JAVTVJ010000149.1 coordinate 4,135,919, forward strand.
TATGAACTTTTTCAGTGTGAAAAAGACCTAAAAGAAAATACATTTTAAAAGACACAACCACATGCACATACGATCAGTGCTTTTAATTTACTCCCTGAAAAGGCTTAAACTATATTTTAGTCACTCTAACAGGTATCCTAATGGAAAGATAAGAATTTTTTTAGCTTTTTTCTCTAATATTGCTTATAAACACTATGAGAAAAGGAACCCAAAATAAGTATCCCATAAATTTAATCTTGAAAAAACTTCCTTTCCAAACAGCAGCGGAGATATGCAAACAAAAGGTTGCATGTAGTAGCAGCAATATCCACAGCAAAGTAAAAATTCCTGAATAGATATTTCAGAAAAATTAAGTGAATTAATCAAGAGCTGTGGTCAAATTTTTATTCCTGCATTTTATTTTTTTAAATAAGGGATTTAATGCTTTTCTAAAGGAACAATTTATATACCTTATATGAAATATGCAAGCAAACTCTACACAATGGTCATATATGAGGAGTATATATTTGTAAATTACATGTATGTACACATGTTCTAAGGTGATAATTTCCTTCCCACTTTTCCTGGCATATTGTGTTTTAAAACAAAATTTGTCACTCGTTTCAAAAAACGTGTTTTGAAGTAATGCCTGCAGCTAAATTATGAAGTGCTCACTTTCATTTTCTTAAGGTAATGACAAGGCAATCATATTTTTATCCTTTCCTAAAGGCTGAAATCCTATGCAAATCAATTCCTCTAAAGTTCAGAAGTGATTTACACACTGCCTTGTCTTAGAAGGGTGTTTCAACTGGCAATTTATGCAATGTTTGTCAGTGTAAAAGTAATGTCTCATCACATAAGAGATAAGCATTAAGCCAGAGAATATGAGTACAGGCTCCTTGCCTCCATGTTCAGTTCAACACTCTCCTCTTCTCCCAGTAAGGTCTCATGGGTTTTGTGAGTGCTGGGTACAACAGCTCTGCTAGAGTAGGGAGGAGATACCTGACCAGTGTTGCTTTAAAAATGGCATTATCCTTCTGCTGTTGTTATCCAGACACCTGAGATTTGGAGCTGTGTGTTTTAGATTTTTTACCTCAAGTGAAAATTGCTGACCTCTGGTTTTTTGCTGACTTCTTTAAACTTTTTAATAGTTGGTACTGAAATAACATAATTATGGAAGTTCATGCATATTTATAACTCCATTCCTTAAAAATGTGATATCTATTACGGCTTGTCTCTTAGCCTGTGGCCTACAGTTGGTTGTGCAAATTCCATGGTACTACTCACCAAAACTTCAAATTCTACTTTCCTTTTTTAAACTCTCCTCTCTTCCCCCCATGCTTCCTGTTGCATTGGCTTGTTTGAGTCTTTCCTAGTTCAAGCAGAAGTGTGACTTTTATAAAGTCCTAGGAATAAAGCACTTAGAATTACCTCCAAAACTTTTGAAAGGTTGGTAGTTTCACTTATACCTCTAGAGAGCTGAAGTAACTTGAGAACCTACCAGAAACATAGACAGTCTCAATAAGGTAATGAGGTCAAATGAGCTCATGCATTGCAGATAGGAAGAGAACTGCACGTTGCATTTTTACAGATAAAATGCACAGAGTGTTTTAATGTAAATAGATTCCTGGTTGATATTTTAGCAAACTGTTGCAAAGCTCACACTACAGCAGAGTCAAAATTACTTTCAGCATGGTACAGTTAGACCAGATGGCCACGTGTTCTTTTCTTATTTAGATGAGACTTTTCCTTTCAATAACATCTTTCTTCCTGACCTGCTTAAAAATTCCAGCGAATGAAATCAGCACAGGATTTTCAATTCTAATTGACCATGTGCAGAGGAAAGGCCAGTAGAGAAATCAGTAGGACCATTGTAAGGCACACTGCATCAATCTCTCCTTTGTCCTGAATCTTTTCTAGTATGAGCAAAAATAATTAAGAATATTTAATTTATATTATTCAATCAGCAGCAAATCTCGTAGCATTCAGGCAAAACTCATTGCGAGTTCCTCTTTTAGAAATGCGTGTAACAAGGAAGATGTATGTCTGACACCAGACAAGCAGGTACTTGACATCATTTAATGGCCAAATATTAAAAACAAAACAAAACCAAACCCCATAAAACTGGAAACAAACCTCCCAAAACAAACTCAAGGAAAGAATGACCAAAAAGACAAAGGTGTGGCTGAATTAAAGCATGAACTGCTTTACCTTTTCTAATGAAGGTAGAAGGATATGGTACTTCAAAAAATTTTTGAAAAGCACATTTTAGAAGAGTCAGAAAAATACATTTTTCCACTGTCCAAATTAGTGACCCTTAAAACATCTGTAATCTTCAAATGCTTCAGATTTGCCTACATAGATTTTACCTACACGCATCCCACCCACACTGCGTCGGTTGTGATCAGCCTCAGTTGTGTCTGTGTGATGTACACGAGAGGTACAGACTGTGAAAACTCTGTGTATCACACACAAACATTATCTTCAGAAATGCACATGCAGATGACATCATTGCAGCCTTACCTACTATTTTATTTGCATTTAGTGAGATGTGTGTGAAGCAATATAACAATATTTGAGGTGTAACTAGTAGAGTATGCAAAGGATGCACAAAGTCCTACGTTATGTTTATGTAGCCCATGGACAAGGTAAGTGGATAAGAGGAATTCTTCAGAGGAAAAGGGAGTGGGGAAAAAGACTGATTGAGAGAAATATAGAGCAAGTTTGGTTGGTTAAAAAAAATTAGCAACAGACTTATGGCTGTATTATTTTGTACAGATTCACTCTACTCCTCACAGTTTAGTTTAACATTTTGCTTGAATGGTTGGTGGTTTCATATTATTGCTATAAGCTTGAATCAATAAACAACACTGGTAGAATATAATTTCTGAAAGATAGTTATGAAAATGGTTTCATTAAGAAAACCTGAAGAAAACAAGGGTTTCATTAAAATCCCAATCCTTTTTTAAACTTAAGGTGAAAAACAATCCAGGAGAAAATTCAGTGGGCAGCATGGCCTTTGCTATATGTCAGGTATGCAGTCCAAATAACATTTGCATGAAGAAACATGCCTGAGAACATAAAGCAAAGCACAGACCTTGGGTCTGGCCAGGCAGACATGGTAAAAGGTCTGATTTCAGCTCTCCAGCAAGATGTTTCATAGCCTTGGGCAAGTCATTTAACTGCCTGGCTTCTCATGTACGTCATATTAGCAGAATTTAAGTTTTGAATGTGTGATTATAATTACGAGGTCAACAATGAGATACCACAGAAAAGGGTTCAGGAGAGACCTCAGATGCTTGAAAACAACATAAAATTCTAGACAGAACAATGGTCTTTTGTTTTTGTTATTAAGTGAGATCGTTTTTGGTGTGGTATTTCTACAACAAGAAAGATACAAAAAGACAAGATACAAAGCCTCTTTCTGAAAAGATCAATGTCATTCAGTTCTAGCTTAATTTTCTAAAGTTCTTCATGTACTTAAACATTAATTTCTTATTTTTTACTGACTTGCAACAAAATATCAAAATATAGGACAAATAGAGGATACTTCTTCATCTGTGAAGATGCTCTAGATTCAACACTCACGCAAGGCCTACCACTAAAGTGCTGACTGCTGCAATGGCGTATTTAACAGACTGTCCCAGGGTACCAGTGACACTGAGAGCAGCTTAAATGCTGCAGTGCATGACCAGAGGTCAAACCTGGGTCCTAGACACGCACTGCCTCTGGTGTTCTGCACCAAGCAGCTGATCTTGGAATGGCGTCCAGCGTGTTCTTCCTTCCAAAGCCTGAAGGCCACCTAGCAAACCACTTCCACCCTCGAAGGTCAGCATGTGCTCAATGCATTATGCTGAAACAAATCTTTCATTTCTACAGAGCACATTGCCCTGAAAAGTAAATACCTCTGCTGGATTCTGCCCCCATTAAATTATGCTCCCGTGTCCGCTTTTCTATTGATGGTTCTTTGATTCCCATCACTGAACAGACCAAGTTAGAAACCCTTCAGCCTCAATGCTAAAAATCACTGCACAGGAACAGAAGTCAGTGAGGCTGCAGTGGCCAAGAACTTGACAGGAGACCTTTTCAGGCCACCATTTTGTGACTGAGTAATGACCATGTCACACGCATGGAACTGGAAACGTTGTTTTCCCTTCCTGAGTAAATATGAGGGATCTCTGTGCAAAATAAAAAGAACACAAAACATTTTCTCATTGATGTTGTTACTAATCAACATTCATGCAAAGTATGAAAGAAATACTCAGACTTTCAGCTATCTTGTGTCAGTGTTGCTCGCAAGATGTAAAAATGAATGAAAAAGGCAACGTGACAGAGCTGCTGAACATCTCAGCAGGTTTGCAGAAAGGGTAGGGTAGTGAAAAGTGGGTGAGAGGAAAATATCCTGCGTGGAAGTACAGCCTCACACAGTGCTCAGAACAAGGAGAGGAAGTGAACAAAATGTGCACAGTTACATGCAACTGATGGGCTGTATTTCACCAGCCTATTTTTAATGTCAAGGCTCCAGACTATATTAGGAGTCTATCCAGTCTCTTAAGCCATGGGATGTGGATAATGGGATCAGATAAAATGATTAAAATCAGTTTGGTCTCATGCTTTCATCTACTAAGTGTAATAGATGCAAAACTGAAAGGCTTAATTGTATGATAAAAATACAAACACATCTTTGTTTTACCTCTGCATTTTTCCAGTTTAGAGAAATTGATGAGGTTTTTCTCTGTTTGTTTGATTGAAAAAAACAACAGTGGCAAACAACATGAATCTTTTCTTGCAGCATCCCAGCTGAAACTGGTTTCATCCAAACAAATAAGTTCAGATGGAGTTGTAGAAAAAAATTTATACTACATCCCATGAGATGTTTTACATAGAGTTTCTGGTTAATAAGCTTCAGAAACAAAGACTGTTTTTAAGTAGTTTGCAGAGTTTAATAGCTGCCTTTTTTTAGAAGTAAAAATTTGATAATTTCCCAGAATGTCTTATCCATACACTGAGTTTGTACTACCGTTTTCAAGCATAATTTTTTTTTTACTTATTTGAAACCGTTTCTCTAAGAAAAAATTTGCACAGAAAATGATCGAAAAAGATAAGTCTAGCGAATGACAACAGTGAAGAAAAGCAGTTCCCAAGGTTGATTAAAGGACTTGGGAAGGGTTAAAAATTCAGATCTTTATGTAAGAATTATAAATGAAAGGAGAGTTAGAAAGGGGGAGAAGCGGGGGAAGAGCTAAGCTGCTGGTGACTTGAGTGTATTTATGGATTACTATGTCCTGAAAAGAAGAAAACCAGAGTTGTAAGATGACACTGCAGGGGTTGTCTGGACTTTTCACCGAGTGTAAAGTCTGTTTAGTCAGTGTCTTAATGCCTAATGCTGACCTTTGCCCTCTTCACTCCTCCCTGCTCCAGGTGCAACATTTTTGCAAGTGCTTTAACATTATTGGAAAGTTTTTGCAGGTTTCACACGCTGCAAAGTGCACAGAGCACTTTACACATCCGTTATGCCCACCCAATATCAAGGGTTAGCATGTTTTTTTTATCCTAAGTACACACAATGATTTGTTTTACGTATTTTCCCTTATTAGTATTACTGCATTAAATTAATAAAAACAAAAGCGTTTTTGTAAGGGCATTTAATTTACATAATTCTATACAACAAGATACAAGATTGAGTATAAACTCATCTCATGCTATCCAGAACTGTGAATTATACCAGGAGTATGCAACATATGCTGGCAACACTATTGATCTCTCTTAAATTAATTCTCTTTGCTATGGAAATGGAAGAAAAAAACAAAACTCATTGCTACAAAATAGTCAAGGCAATACACCTCATTTTCTCAGAAAAAAAAAAATTGATTTATTTTACAGTTATTAATTAGATTGGGACTAACATAAATTTTAAAGAAAAACAGCAGTTTTAGGAGCTAATAATAAAAAGAGCTAAACTACATGAGGCCTGTACAATTTCAAATTTGATTTACAAAAATAAAGAGTGCATTAAATGCATAAATTCTACAGCTATCAGTAATGAAGATAATATAAAAGTACACACATACATCATTATATCTCTGTGCTTTATATTTAGTAGACAGTTGCTAAGATTTTTGAGGTCTACAGTTTAACTTTTCTGAGGAGAAAGTATAAGTTGGGTACCATCATCTCCAAGACCACTTGAGATTTTGTGCTGTTCCTGGAAAGGGTGCTGTGGGAATTTTCTGCCACTGTGGGCAAGGATCCCATTTTCCCCATGCACCCAATGCTGCCGGACTTCCGGCTCCTTCAGGTTCCACCTGGCACTGAGGTTGATTTTCACTGTGTAATACCAGGTACTAAAATTCACCTTTCTACAGTGCCATAAAGCTTACTGGAAATCCAAGACTGTCCAGTCATGGTTCCTGCACGTTGTGATCCGTCCTAGTTAACTATGCCCCCCCAAATGAAAAATGATGATTTAGAAAGATAAAACTTTTAAATAAATGACTGAGTTCCCCACATTCCTTCCTCACTGAACTATGCTGAGAAATGTTCATTACATTGAAGGAAAAGAAAGAAAGAAAAGGATTGGCTTAAAAGAGATTAACAGCAGCAGGTAGGCTTTATAGAAAAACCTACTAGTCTAGCCAAAATAACCCAGGATAACACATCTTCTGTGCACAGCATAGCTTTGAGGTGAGACTTACATAAAAAGTGTTCAGATGAGGGTTTACATTCAGGGAATTGCTATGACAGAGATGTGTTTGCATCTGGACTAAAACATTTACTGGATTGCCTTTCAGATATGCTAAGCAGCATATACTGCTTACAGGGCACTTTGCCTTTCTAAAAGAATATTTTGGTGTTTCCCTATTACAATGCTAAATAAAAATTAGCTTAGGCCATCTTCATTACCTAGATAGTTTTAAGGAGTCTGATTTTGGGGGAGATTTTTCATTAAAACAAAATATGGATCTTAATATAGCAGTTTATTCCAGGAGTAGGCACAGGTCAAGGGTCAAAATATTCTGGGAAGTGTGTCCTGAAACAATTTTCTTATGTTTTTCAATTTAATTTGTAGCAACACTGTGACTACAAGAAAATAATGAAAAAAAGGTTGTTTATTGCATGACAGACTATTTCTAGAGCTGGGCAGCTTTATCTCAGCACAAAGAGTGCTCCTGTTCACAGTGCAGCTGCTAAAAACTCATCAACACTCCTTGTTTAAGAGTAGGGTACAATTAGAAGTCAAAACTTTAAAAACCTGAAATGTTATTACTGCAGTTAGCCATGCAACTGGATTTGATTTCTAGCCAGACTGTATCCCTTTGCTCCTGACACTGTTTACAAGACATATTTAGTGCAGGTGGTAGTCTCCTTAATTTCACTGAAGGTCAAGTGTACTTGTCATAATTGTATTTTTTGCACAGCTGAGAATTCAACTACTTGTGCAGACTGAAAACAGACATTGTTTCTGTGAAGGAAACACAGAGCACTGAAGACTTGGACTTGAAATAAACAGAATGAAGTAAATTCTCACAGTTTTCACCTACTATCTCTTCAAGATCATCACTTTTGAGTCTGCTGTGTATCAGTGGAAGCAGCGATTTGGGTCCTTCACTCCAAGAAGTTTGGAACCCCCTGTCTGGCAAAGTGGTTTCATTTATCTTGCTTTAGGTGGTTATTATTTTATTCAGGACTACTAACTAAGATGAAGGTTTTGCAATATTTGCAAATGACTGACATTACAATGATTTACAAGTATAAAAATGAATAAAACTGAAATTAATCATGTTTCTCATGTAAGTAAAGAAAAACTAGACTACCAAAGATATAAATGCATGTTCTGCTATTTTGGAACATCAAAATCATGGCTTCCAGAAGAGACTCAGTCTTATTCTCTGTAAATTTTTAACTGATTTGTTACAATTGTCAGATAGCAAACTAAATCTGCTGAAAAAAATAGCATGGCAGAAATAGGATACTATTCTTGTGCTTTGATTTATTTACTCTTATGAATTATCAGTCTCTCCTACGTGCAATACATGCACCTAAAATACAAGAAGTTGTCCACTGAACCTTCTTTTTCCTGTGAATACGTTTCCCTCATCCTCTAACTTGCAATCGTTAATAGTGCCTTCACTACACATTTTACCTGAAGAAAGGAAATTAAAACAAAACATCTTTGAATTGTGCTTCATTACGATTTTTTTTCATGTCAGTTGAAAAAACCATAACAAAATGCCCCCGACCAACCAGGTGTCTCCTCCTGTAATTCTTACGTAATAATTCAGTCTTGCATAACACTCCAAAAATTCTCCAGTTTCCTTCAAGTAAATGATTTCCTAATATATCAGAGACAAGGAAGAGAAATCATCCTTCCTTCCAGATTCTCTGCATGTCAGGACAGAGCTCAGGTTTGTTTCAGAGCATCAGTTCGCAAAATTCTAAAACTAGAGACAGATTCCTCTTGTGAAATCCATTTGCTGATTAGCAGCTTCTTACCCATCTCTTCTACCCCCATCCAATCTGCTTCTCTAAACAACTCTGCCCTGAATCGATGTATTCCTCTGCAAATAGCAAAATGTAAAGATGCAAAAATCGGAACTAGTTACATAAATACACCATGTTACTCTATGTGTGCTGAGAGTTTTAAAAATCTTACTTTAAAGCATAAATGCAAGTAAATTAGTGCCTTTTTATGAAGCAGTTCGAAGATAGAGAAACACTTTCATTAAACTGACACAAGAAAGATTAGGACTTCAAATCTACATTTTCATTATGGTGGAAACCTCAAAAAATAACCAGGTTGCAATCTGACAAGTTTCTGTCGTTATTTCCTCAAAACATAAAATAGTACAGTAAAGCAAGCAGAGTCTGATGAAATTTTGCTAAGTCAACTTATAGGACATTGGTATTTCAATCTGTGGGATTCATCTGACATTTTGTTTGTAAATCTAAGCTTCCTCTTTCTTCACCTCATTGGCAAACTTATTTTTTAGTTGTATTCGTTCATAATTATCAAGTTTTACTGCTTTATTTTATGGTCAAATCCATAAAACACATTCATTTTGTGGGTTTTTTGGGTTGTTTGTTGGTTTGTTGTTTTTTTTTTAAAGAGGAGAAAATATCCCTCTAACCACTATCCTTTGCCAGCTTTTTACTTATATTCAGGGAATAAATTTTACACAACTTCATTTAGAGAATCATTAATCAGGACTATTCTTTCAGTATCAGTATTCTAGCTGAATTTTTCAGACTCATTATTAAATCTGGGGTAACTTAAGATCTTTTCCATGAAAAAAAATTAAACTCTACCGTCAAGCTAAAGAAGGAAGTGAAACCTCAGTTACTTAAAAAGCTGATGAAGTTCCTGTCCTATTTGAAGAGGAATCAGGACGGTTTTTGCTGAAATACTGGTTTAAATTTATACCACAAAAAAATCCTGAACTTTAAGAAATAGTTCAAAGGAAACATGGACTGACACTGAATGCGTATCAAGTTCGTGAATCTATTTCTTAGATGCACAACTGCGTTGTTTCTCTGAGGAGATGGCAACACACTTGTACCTTTGTAGCAACCAGCACCAGCAGCCACACTCAGCATCAATCCCAGCAGGCTCCAGTGGGGTAGATCTCCACTGTGTTTCCAACACACTTCTGGAGAAAGGAGAATGATGCCTTGCATGCACAGGTTGTGAGAACAGCAAGGCCATTGAAAGGATCAGTGGGACTTGGATGAATTTCCAACTTTTTATTGTATTGAGAAAAGGTTTCTACTCTGTCTTCCTGCAATGCTCCTCTGATGGGTAACCCACTATGTAGTGCCTATATCCTGTCCTTTTCTTTTCTTCTTTGGGATTTACACAGAAGGGACAGCAATGATTTCCTGCTGGATGCCCTCAGGATCCACTGCATGTTTTGGATGTTGCAAAGAAAGAGGAGACAGTCAAGAAAATTTGAGACTTTTATGGGAGAGGGGTTTGTGGCCTTTGGCTATAAGATCTTAATGAGCTTCCTGCTCCTTTTCCCCTTAGCTCTCTACAACAGGAGGTGGCAAGCATAATGAAGACTAGAATTGTGCACCCCTCCTTGCCAAAGATTTGTCATCCAGTAGCTTTAAATTTAGAAACTTAACTTGGCTGTCATTTCTTAAATTGCACAAATGTAAAATAAGTGATGTTAAGATAGCATTAAAGAGAAATGTGGGGGAGACTGGTTCTCAATTGTTCTGTTTGAAAACTCATACTTTATTTCATGACAAGCAGCGAGATTCACTGGAAAAGGCATTCTGCACTGAAAGATATTGGGCATACTTCATTATACAAGAACATTTCCAAATGAAGACCTTCTGTATTGTTTTCCATTTCCTTAAAGAAGGCCTCAGACTGTACCACCTGTCTAAACATATTTACAGTCTCTCCACACTGCTGCAAGCCCACTGTAGTGGAATTTTTCTAAGGGTCAGAGGTAGCACAACTGAAGAGGTTTTGTTTTGGTTTGTTTTTTAAGACACAAGGAGATATCCATGAGATTTCTGCAAATGTAGCTGCAGATTTAACCGGCTCATAATAGGAATATTTCTTAATCTAATCTAGAGATACAAACTCTGAGCGGCTGCTAACCGTTCGATAAATGTTTTTTAAATTCAGTACTACATTCTGCAGCTTTTGACTTACCCACTTTGTTCTCTGCTGCCCTCTTTATCCACTTTTTTTGTTTGTAAGATGTTAGTTGAGCCACAAAAGCAAACCCTGTATCTCCCAGCATACTTGCCAAGTTAATTTTACTTTTACTTCCTCTTTTAAGGGGAAAAGGGGGGCTAGGGGCAAACCAACATTTTGGATCAGGTGATACATCCATATCTGAAGACAGGAGCAAAGATGAGAGATCAAACTTGCCTAAAAAAAGAAATTACTGAATCACTAATATAACATTTATCACTTGAATAAATTGCTCAAAATTTGACAGTTGCTATCTTTTCTGAAATTTCTATTTGGAGGATCCCTCCCCCATCCTCCAGGAAAGACATCTGGCTACCACTGAATGGAGTTTAGTGTTTGAACATCCCATCTGGTTTCATCATGTTAACACATGATTCCAAGTCATTCAAGAAGTATGAACAATGGATATTGTATTCCATATAGTGCCATGTGGATTTAATCTTTAAAAGATGGTGGCACTGTAGAACTCAATCTTTTAGTTAAAAGTCAAAACATTTCATGTACTGAAAACTCATTTCCCACAGCCTCAGAAGCCTCACATTTTATCCTGCTGTAAGAACGACAAGGAGACAATGTCTCCCTCTTATAGTGCCATTCCTATTGTTACCTACCAGAATACCTATCTTGATAAATCAAGAACACATTTCCTAAACATGACAGTTAAAAGCAGCATTAAAACAGATTTTTCATGAGAATAATCATTATTTTCATACTCAAATTACTTCCAGATTGATTAAAAACAAAAGCAGAAGTTTGCTGAAGCAAATGGAAGTTGAGCACTTTTGCCTTCCAGAACCCGTTATTCTACCTTTCACTGACATTAGCAAAATCTAAAAAAGTCTCTTCAAAATAATCTAAGTTCTTTCTTCAACAGACCAGCACTACTTTATCTCAGTGATGCTGAAAGGACGTCTCATTTCTCTATATACTCTTGAATTAAAATTCAAGTTTCAGTTAATAACATTTCTTATTTAAAGTTCTTTCATATTTATTTCTTCATAAAGATAATTGACTCATGGTCCTGTAAGACTGATCCTAACATATTTTTTGTATTTCTTAAAGGATCCCTAGTAGGAACAAATGTTTAATAAGTGGCTTATTATGAAAACTTAATAAAAACTGGCTTCAGACTGAAAGAGAATTATATAAACTTCAAGTGTAAGCAGCTATCTAAGTGTTTTCTAGCTGTCGTTTAAGCTACCTAATAAAATGATATTGCTTCATCAGAGCACTTGGGAAAGTGACTGGTTTTACCTGCAAGGGTGAGAAGATGAAGAAAAAATTACAGATATTTTGTAGGGAAACACTTTTTTACTGGAATGGAGCAGGGCAAACATGCTTTACATCTCTGGAACTGGATTATGATGAGCAACTAGTTTATCCTCAAAACTGTGAGGCCAGAGTCAGAGTTGTGTAACAAGATATTATAGATTTGCTGATGAGAGAAGACAATTCTGTGAAGATTGATAAAAGCAATTATACCACCCAACTTTTTTCCAAACTCTGTTGAAATGTATGTTTTATTTAATATCACCATTTTACTAGCCAGCTCAAAGGTTAGTTCGATGTGTGGATCACATGACATCAGGATTTTCACAAAAACACCTAAATCAAAAGTATTTAAGAGGCTACTGTTGGTGCTTAAAAGTTCATTTTGTGTTGTCTGGAAAATTTCTTTACCTGGTTTACCTGCTGTGTTTCAGTTGACAAAACCTATCTAGAGGATAGGGGCTACTATATTTAATAAACAGAAAGGGCAAAGGAAGAAAAGATGTGCTTAAATTTATGGAAGTGAATTAATTCCTGTGTGACAAACTGGATAAGTTCCCAGCAGAGCTGGGTTGAAGGCTAGCTGTATCAGTTGGAAATTCTCTTAAAATTTTTGGAGATCATACAGACTGTTAAAACAGTGGATTATATGCATTGACCAGTGTCACCTCTAGCTGGTCACATCAGGGAAGCTACTGAACTCCCTAAATTCATGATGAGAACTATAAAATGCAAGATCAGAATAGAGATAGCAAACTTAGCTGATTTTAACTGTGTTCCATTGTTCCTATCACCTCCAATAACTAAATCATTAATACAGTAGAGACTACATTCATTGATGACCACCTTAGTTTTAGAACTAAGGGAATTATTTGTTTCATTTGGCAGTACTTCTATCGACTCTTTTCAAGTAATTCTGGTTGAGTATTCATTCAGCACAGATTTATGCAAGTTATAGCAGACAGCCTGTGTCAGAAAGTCTTCAGAGTCTGTCTAATTCAAGTACTCTGTCTAGAAAGGCATTGCTTTTGAGTACTCAAAACCTATTCATTCAGTTCCTTATGTTGGCAGGCACAAAACACACAATACTTTTCAGTTTGTAATCCATCTGCAACACCTGAATTACTGCAAGCACTTGTCATACACTGAAGAGAAAAATGGACACTGACAAAAGGAATTGAAGAAAACTGAAGTCCTAAACTCAGTCTCCCTGAAAGCATTTTAAAAATTTATTTTATTTCTATGCCCTTAAGCCATTAATTACTTAAAACATGCAAGATCCATGCTTTAAAAGAACTAAAACCCTGTCTTCTAGAATATAGGTAGTTAGTTAAAACTTTTTGGTTCTATATAAGTATTTTGTACTAGTGGAAAGTTTGACTTCTCAGATAGGATCCAGAATTACAGTTGGTTCTACTCATGATCAATTTCACTTAAGATGTAGCAAGAGAAATTTGAAGACATAGCAAGATTTTCCCAGGGAGATAAAATTGATTTTAATGCTTTACTTCAAGATAGACAGTGCTGGCCTGGCTAGACAATATGAAATTGGTGCCAAGTGATCCTCAATTGGATTAGCAATAGATCCATTTAAAAGGGCAGTGATAAAGTGCCTGATAGAGCTCTTGATGTTACATCAGTTCTCTAATTTACAAATTGTGTGGGATATTAATATTTATTTTTTAGTTCTTGTATGGAATAAGAAGCATTTATTTACTACAGCATTGTATTCAGTCATCTTGTTCCTATCTGTGACGTTTAACTACCCAAAAATAAAGCAGAAGGCCTTCACAATCCCATCCTTCAGTAGGGGAGAAGAGTATCTCAGCAGTTTGACATAAGTTTCAGTATTAACAGAAAACTTGAGTGGCTTTATTGAATCTATCCATTCTTTCTGGATATCTACATAGATTCCACATTAAATGAAAGTAACGGGTGTTCCTAAAGTGAAATCATGCAGTGGCAGTCTGAGTTCTAACTTGGACTTTGGTTATTTGTAACTCATGTTTAACCTTACAGAAGATCTAAGTGCATTATGATCCAAATAACTAAATTCAAACAAACCTCTTCTCCTTTCAGTAATCTAACTCAGATACTTGTGCACTGTAGACATTTGATATCTCACTCTCTCCCTCTTGCTAACACAATCTTGTTTTCCACATATAAATGGCAAGCTGCCAATTAGGGAAGTACACATGCTGCAATGCAAAGGAAAATAAGTAGATATGTCTGTATGTATTAACTACAAGTCAGAGTATTGTCTAGTGCAGCTGGAGTGAAAAACATTCCAAAAAAGCTAATTATAACTCCAGTCTTTATTATTATAAGCAAAAGCTTTTGTGATCTAGGGTTACAGTCCTCACTGCAGCGTATTTCTTGTTTTTAAGTCTGTTATTCTTTTTCCACTGATTCAAACTCTTGAAAATAAAATTGTCTCAAAACTGTTAAAACAACAACAAAAATCCTAAAACAAGGCAATTTATCAAACTACAGTGCAAAGAATAAAATTCTCTTCATTCATTCCATCACCTCTACGGCCTTATAGTTGTTTTTATCCATATGTAAAACTCAATTCCAACATAAATACTAGAATGAGAATTTAAAAAAACACATTAGTGTAGATTGAAACATTTTTATAAGCTTCCTTAAGGAAAAATCAAGTTATTGGTGAAGCCAGCAGGACACCAAGGTTCATCTGGGCTCCTGTTCCAGAATCAGAATGATCTAATTTGAGAAACTCCTCTTTGTTTATTCCCTGATTCCCAAGCTATGAGAAACTGTGTCAGGATTATTCCCTTTATTCATCCTACTATAAACCAAAGCAGGCAATCTTTTGGACCCTGCTACAGAGTAACAGAGAAATCCAGGTAATTCTGTATGGTATATTGCAGTAATCACGTAAAGGCATGGACTTCGCACACAAGATGGAGAAGTGCAAAGACCTTTATTGCGCAGGGAACATTCCTTTAGTACCATCCCACAGACAGGATGTGTCATCATATAAACAGGAAAGATGTTCACCACAGTGTCCCCCAATCACCTGAGTTATTGCACAGATGTTACCTATTATGGTAACAGATAAATGATACCCTATAAGGTCACAAACCACAATACTTGCATACAATAGGTCCAGAAGGCCACAAACCCATAATTCTCTCTCTCAGCCCATCCCTGGTGACCTGGATATGCTTCCAGGGTCACCTCTGGGCCTAGGGAAAAGGTTTATTCTAGGCCTTCCAGGCCTGCTTTTCTATGACACATATAGTGTAACCCTACAGTATATGATACATAGAGCTGTACATCACCTTCAAAGCCTAGCAGCAGTAATTTAGATCAGGATGCTGAAGTTAACAAGCCTAAAAACCCACATATTATCTCCTTCTCTGTGTACTTACTGTACAGGTTCTGTAAGTATATTGATCATATATAAGCCTACTAAAAAACCCAACTAATTACATTTTATTCATTCTCCTCTCTATTTAAGAAAAAGAGACTTAACATAACTAAATTTTGCGGGCTCTGTCATCTCCACGTGACTGTGCTGCATTCTCTCCTCAAGAAATGCCTGGCATCTTCTTGTGCCACACTACTCAGCATAAGCTGCTTTTCTGTAATTCATAGACCACTTCTGTACAGGACTGTTGCCATTTTTCATTTCCAAAAGCAACTATATGAAGTGATAGAACTCTCAGAAATGGAAAAAACATGTCCTACTTCTAACTTAACAGAAAATGGCATTTCATCTTATAGCCCTGCCAGTACATTCGCTCGTAATGTGATGTGATGTGTCATGTAGGTTGAAGTGAATTTCTTTGCCTCAAGGATCAAGTGCCTCTTCTCACCAAAAACGTAAGAAGATTTCGCTTCTTGTTTGACTCCTAATTCACAAGTACTGCAATCTTTGAATATCGGCTTTTCTGTCAAGCTGGAGGATGGTGATTCATAAAGTTAAACTTCATGTGTAGTTGTACCATTTTTAAAGAAAACTTCTTCAGGAAACATTTCCAGGAGTTAAAAGGAAATTTATAGTCAAAAACCAGACACACTGACTCCAAAATAACTGTTTAGTATTTAGCAGTAAATCGACTACTTCAGACAGATATCTTCATTCTTTCTAAATTTCACTGAAATTTCAAGTAGAACAGGACTAGTTTTGAACTCAAAGTTTTGTGGGCCGGAAAAAGTGAGTTTTCTGATTACCTGTGGTAATTTCTTATCTTCCTAAAATATTTATCAGTCTGCCAGTTAAAAAAAAATAGCAGGTGAATGGTACACAGTAATTCATTTCTTTATGTCAAGGACTTCATATGGAGTAGCAATCTTACATTCACATGCATTCAATATACCAAGTAATGCTACTTTATCTCACCCTCATACAAGCACAACAATGTGGCCTCCCACTAACTTATGTAGTGCTTAATGTAGTGAGCCAGAAGTACCTCACAGTTGTTTGGCATAATTAACAACTCAAGATAGAATTAAATACAAAATTTGCAGGAAAATTAGCACACAATCTTATGTGCAACAGTACCAATCTAAATAATTTCTAGTAAAAAGTTTTCAGTCCATTTTGGACCAGTGCAACTACTTATCCCAACTTTTTCAATAAAATATCCAATAAAACCCTTTAATAAAACATAAAAATGCCCTAAGACCAGTCCTCTAGATAAAGTATATTTATCACAATCCCAGATCCAAATCTACTTCTCAGCTGTTTAAATAGAGAATTGCAATTGCTATGAGTGATGCAAATTTATTCATGGGAGGGGAAGGATGACTTTTGGACTTTGATTAGTGCAGTTTGGGGGGGAAGAGGAAAATAAATGAGATTCAGCTCTGTTTTTAAAATAATTCTTCTGCCAGGAGATTCCACCATCACAAAATAGGTGATACCTGTAACAAACCAGGGAGGATACAGATCTTCTCAGCCTCTGCTTATGACCAAAGCTAAGCAAATGTGCAGCTGTCAAAGGCACCTGAGACTCTTTTGCTGGGCCTTTGAAACCTTCATCATGGTATTGTTGATAAGAATGTTAAAGAGATGCTTCTCTTCTTGAGAAACATTTTCAGTCTTTAACAAAGTTATTGCATGCTGCCATTTTCCAAGCCATATTAGTGTATGTGATATTTGGTACTGATTGCAGGGGACTTCTCATGGGGAAAGCTCCCATGTTTCACAGGAATTCAGCAGAAGACCCTGTTACCTCAGCCTTCATCTTCCATTTTAAAGCTATGAAGAGGGCAAGGTATACACTTCAAAAAATAGAAGAAAAAGGGAGGGGGAAATGTTTCAGAGGGTCTTCAAAGATTTGTCTATTTGAGTTGTGGAATGAATAAAAAATACAAGTTCAAAACCTTTAAGTATTTTGTGCTACCATCAAATTTAGGGCAAGTCCCTTAAGAGAAATTTCTCACTGTGAATCATGTGCTGGACTTGCTTTTGTTGGTTTTTTAACACCAGGAAGTTGCCTTCCGAGTTAAAATGCTGGTTTGTTTATTGCAGTATCATAAAAAAATAATATCCAACAAAAGATGTAGTTATTTCTTTACAAGGACAAAATCCCATTCGAGTAGAAAGGTTTATATGATTAAAAGAGAGACACACAAATGTTTAACAAGTGTATATCTTCCTCTATCAAGTGAAAGTATGCTTGGCAGTATGCTGGGGATTAGAAGGTGCAGGAGGACTAAAATTTCCTCTTTTAATGGAGTCCCATCAAGGTTAGAGATCTCCAGATTAAAAAAACCAACAACACCAGCCCCCACAAAAGCCTTTCCAAAAAACAAAGCCAAACACCAGTAAAACCTTAATGCACGCTACTTCACATACTTCAAATCATTTTGGTACTTTAGGCTGTTGATTTTTTTCTTTGCATGAATTTTTACAGGAGGTTCTCTACACATTTTAAGGCAGAAGGATCAGTGTAACACTTTTTAAGAAATGAATATGCAATTCTGCATCTTTTAGTGATTAAGAGGAAAAATGGTTTTAACAGTCAATCAAAAAGAGTAACAAAAGGAACACAAAGGAGGTCTCAGTTCACTAAGTACTGCTTGTCTTTGCAAAGAGAAATTTTGTCTAGAAGCATTCAAAATGCAGAGTCAAAGCACTCTTCTGCAATGTCAGAACTCAGCACCATGAGGCAAAATGTTTTTGCTGGATAGAGAGTGATTTAGAGTTTTCCTCCTATTTGAAAAGAATTAAAATGTACTGTTGAAACCTCTTCAATGAACTGACTCCACTGGCCAGGCTGTAGTACCTGCACAGCAGCAGCACTGCCCAGGCCAGGCACTGCTCTGCTGCCTTTATGAGTGCAACCTGTGATGGAGGAACAAACAAAAGGCCAAATTCTTTCAGCCAGCCAGAACCACAATAGAAACCCCCAGAGTGTCCCAACTATGACCTTACTGCAGGTGAAAAGCAGATTGAAACTCAAAGTGAAACAACATAGAGAAGAAACTTTGACAAGTGTGACCTGCCCTAACCTGAAGGCAAGAAGCATTTAAATATTAATGTTCACATATACTAATTTAGTTCGTAAAATGAGTTATTGTATGCCATACTACTTTAAAAAAACAAGACTCACTGCATACACCAAAATATTATTTGGCATATATACTTATGAAACAAGTTTGCCTTATCTGTCCCACTTACTATAATGACTTCAGGGAAAAGTACTGTACAGAGCCTGGCAAAAAAAGTGCAAAAGTTTTTTAAAAAACTCTCTTCCTGTATCATAAATAAAGGCTTCTACAACACCTATGTCCATAATATAGTCCAGTAAAAAATGAGAACTTTAAAAAGGTAAAAAAGAAAAAACACTGGTACTTACAAAAGAGAATAGTACTTGTTCTTTGTGAGAATGGAAAATTATCTCCTTTCAGGGGAAAAGCAGTGGAAGAGGAAAGTATCACTGGCTTTTATTCTACATCCCTATATGCTTCATTATAAAAAACCCAAAAATCAATTTATTTAACTGGTCACATTATATTTACGTCACCTGGGAGAAATAATGCTTCTGTAAAGCTGCAGCCTAAGGTAGCTAAAAACCTTTATGAAAACATTTAAGTAAACAAATAAAAATCCTGTTTCATCCTCTCATATTCCTATCTCCTGGCTTTTCAAAAAAATACAGGTAGCTATGTTTAAAAGAGTGAGAACATGAGGCACATTGATTTGGTGTGTCTGAACTTAAACTAGGACATCAAGAAATAATAGCAGCAGGTATTCCCTTACTCCTCTGCTGCCAAAAAAAGATGCAACTCTACTATTTCTTCCTCTGATTATAGTGGTACATTTGAGTTCCTAATGGTTGAAGAGGACATTACAGGAAATTTTACTCTTTTTTTGCTTTGTTTTTCAAGTACTGTTCTGTGTAAAGCAGAAAGTTTTAACTTCCAGAATCTGCATTTGAAGTATGGGAATTCCTTTCCGTTTTTGATTCCCAATACTGACTGTCACAGTAGTGAGACCACAGTGAGGAGTCTCAGGGCACTGCCTCTCCTTCTGAACCTATTGCAGGATGCATGGCAGAAAGACTTGGGAAAGCCAGGAGACCTCTCCACTCTACAGCACCACTGAAATAAATGCAGCAGTGTTTGTCCATTTGAAAGATCTTTTCTAATGTTAGCAGGTATCTTCTGTTCCCTATTTAAAAAAAAAAAAGAAACTGAAAGTCTAAAAGTCTTTTTTAATTGAATCTCTAAAGTGAACGCCTTTGAAAATTAAATGCCTGAACTCACATATCCTATTGGCTATCCTTGGATTTTATTACCTGATGGCAGTTCAGAACAGTTTTTCTATTTCACTTCTGCTCTGCTCCCTGACAGCCTGGAGAGCTTTTGCACACAGTAGGCCAAACTTTCCAAAAGGCAGACAATAGCAGTCATGCTAAAAGGAACTTTGGGGCAAATTCCTTAAGTCTTAATCCATCTGCTTGCTTCTACTTTAACACCTCCACAGTAATTTACAGTAGTTTCACCCATACAATCATTATTTAATTTAAAAGGAGGATGAATAGGAATATCATCTTTAAAATGTATGCCAAAGTAAGTTTATTGCTTAAAAGAAATAAGCAGAGCTTCCCAACTTCTGTGAATTAAAGGGATTTTCAAAGACTTTCTACAGTAAATGTGAAGCACCATAAAAATAGATTCTTAGCATACTTAAATAATGGTCTGGAATGTAATTATAAACTTTAGTATTTGAAGTTGAATGAAAATTCATTTTCCTTTTCTTTCTTCTAGTTAGGTTTCTTATAAGGAGCCTTCTGTTGAATCAGAAATAAATCTTTACCCTTAAATTAGACAATATTTAAAAATGGTGGAGAAGGGATGAACCAGGTCCAATCACAAGCACACGCAGAGATAAAAGTGTGCTAAAGGTAATTAAAAATCTTAGAGGACAAAAAGTAATATTGTGTTAAAAGGTGAGGTATAATCAGGGTACCTTCAGTTCCTTTGAACCTTGTGACTTTAACAGAGTAGGGTTTAGGTAATACCCTATTAAAAAGTCTTTATTCTTTTGGAAAAAGGCACCAGATGATCCTTACGATACCACATAAACTAAACAGGAAATCTAGAAAATATCCTGGAAACTGCTAGTTATCAAGAGTTTCACTTGGAAACCATGTACTATAAGATAAAATATAGCAAAATGTTGCCACCAATACCTAGTCCTGTTAGGACTGTAGGTTTTAATACCAGCACCTTTTAGATTAAACTGAGGTTATATCAGGAACCTTACTTTACATTAGTCCACTATTTACTGTAGTCATTAATCTCTCTGAAATATGCATTTAAACAACCTACATGTACCAGTGCACACAGCACTGGTAATATATAATCTGACAATTCAAAGAATTCAAACTGTTCACTGATGGATCACCTTTCTTTCTAAAAGAAGCACCCTAAACATGGAAATTTCCAACATTACTTGTTTTATGCAAAACCACATCAAAAACTGAATAAAAAGATCAGGCTCAATATAAGAATACTTTCTGGGAAGTGGAATTGGAGACACTCAGGTTTGGTATTGAAGAGACTTGTATATTGTTTTCTTTTTAATTGGAAAAATTTCTACTGCACATAACAGATCTAGACACATGCTTTTCAAAGGTCCAAAATAAAAGAAAAAGTAATGCAGTTTCATTCACAGCTTTGTTGTGTAGGGTAACTTTCTTGTGGTAAAGAAAATGCCCTGTTTCCACAGCAAACTTTATTGGGAATTCCCCAGTTATTACAGTTCCGAACTAGGGAAAAAAAATTGATGTAATACCTTTTAGGTACCCAGAAAGTGCACCTTCAACAGTTGTCTCTGACTTTTCCCTGTTACAATAGGAATTTGAAGTGACATCTGAGCTATTTCTTTTCAGTAAGAAGCCAAGCTCTTGTGTCAAGCAGCACCACATTCCACAGGTTGTCTCATTAAAAAGCTGTAAGTCTAGCTAGATATTGGCATGCATGATTCAAGGGGACAGGACTCAGTACTTAGCAGGGAAGGGAAAGGCATTTAGAAGATAACAGAAGTCCAATTATGAACTGTGAAAATACAGAAACTCATTGAGGAAAATGGGAGAAACCTATGCTTAAGGTTAGATACAAGTGCTCAAATATCTCACTTAATCAGTCAACAATAGAAGAGCAACTGCCAGGAAACATTTTAACCTGATAAGGTATTCTAAATAGCGTGGTCCTCTTTAGGGATATAGTCTGTTGCTTTCATAATACAAGTGACAGTCAGTGGAAAAAGTTATAGAATATCATGTTGGAGTATCTTTGAATTTACTGAATTCCCTCCAAAATGCCTTATGGTGGACTATTTAGTATTCATCACCATGCTTCTGTGGAGCAACGGCTGTTAATCTTCTAAAATATACAGAAGAGGAAAAAACATTAGCTCTACAAACAAGCTTATTTTGTCCTATCTTGTCATTTGTAGCAGAAAGCCCAACAGTTCATCTATGGGGGGAAAGAATTTAGTAGTTAACTGTAAATTAAATAGCTAAAGCAGGAATTTACTGTCCAGTGTATCTAAGAATCAGTGAAACAAATTCACTTTTCTTCTCTTTTCAAGGTCAGCACCAAGATGACAAACAGTCTGTATTACACAGTTGTATCATTTGGTCAGCATGCCAGACGATGAACCCATAATTCAACAAGCCCAGACTTAAGGTCCAGCACAAATACAGAGTTAAATGTGCTTCCCAGTACTTCTGAATATTGCATTCAGTCATTGCCGCTCCCTAGGAAAACAACCAGTCCCCCAGCCACACAGACAGAAACCTCCTCCTTTTCCTGCTCCTCCAACCTCCCCCTCCAGTGTAACCCAAAAAAACCAAAGAAATCAGAAGTATGGCAGGCAAGGGCAAGGTTGAATTTTCGTCTGTGCAATGGGGAGTTACTGAAATTAACTTAACAGCTCAGTGAGACAAGTAGCACTGCTCTGGTTTTACAGTGCTACAGAAGAAATGAGGGTCTAACTCCCCTTTTGTTGTTTAACTGGTTTTAACGAGAGGAATTGGGAGGGGGAGAGAAGGGTTTCCAACTACTTTCTGAAAAGGTGTCTTTGAAGGGAAAATGCAGTCTTCAAAAAGGAAGAAAATTGAAAGCTTTTCCTCAAGTTTCCTTTCATTTCTTATCTTCCTAAAATATATATATACAGTTTGTTCCAGGAAATGTCTGAAATGCCTTCTGGTAGCTTTTAAATAAACATTAAAATCTCCTTTTGAGTTCAAAGAATTTCAAATAATGACAGGGAAGAGCTCTTGGACGGTAACACAGATGTAAACAAAGGTCACAAATCACTCTCAATAATTAAAATACGTTATGATTACTTTTTGACTTTTAGTCTGCTATCACATAACTGAACTAGACATGAGTACAGCTCTAATGTGCCTCCACAGCAATCTTATCCTCTACATTAAAACCAACAGACCTCAGCTACATTTCTCAGCCAGGAGCTAATGTTTCTGGGTACATGTTACTGTTGCAGTCGCATTTGTCAGTAAAGCCTTATTTACTTGCTTCCTGTTATTAATTATGGGAAACAGGATCTCTTCAAACTGTAGGAGAGGCTCTTTTAACTCCTGTCTAGACTTTTCAAGACAAAATATTGATGAGCCCTTTAATGTTCGTGCAGAGACACAATCTGAGCAAAAAAACCCCCATCGTTACCTCAAACAGCTTAAGGCTCCTTATCACACATTCACAAAAAAAAAAAAAAAAATCTCCTTTAAATCACTCGGGCTCACATCCTTATTGTTAGTCACTGAAGTAAGGTTTCCTTTCATAGTTGGATACTTTCTTCATCTGTCACACTGATTAATTAACAGCTCACAGTATGAGCCCTGAGCTTAAATAGTCTGCTGAAACGAGGAGGAGAGATCAACGCTAACATTCCATAAAAAGCTGAAGAGGAAAATGCTTTCCTTAGTATGAAGGGATCTGTCTTCTAATAATAAAAAAATTAACTAATTTCTGTTTGGTTACATTACATGAGGATATGAAAGCGCCCAGCTTGTGAAGGGAGATTGCAGGAAAGGATTCGGACAAAAGTTAGAGAAGACTTAAACATTTTAAATTAAACTGTTGGTTGGAAACAACCAAGTGTTGAACACCAGTAAAATTATTTTCATCATCATTAAGAAAAGCCAGTTTATCAACACTTAATGAGAAAATCTATAAAAACACAGTACCGTTGCCTGTAAAGATCTATAGGGAAAAGGCATGTAACTACATGAAATGGAGAGTTGCTAAAATCTTACAGCTAAAGCTGGTTTTAGCCAAAGCATTTGTTGTTTCTCTCACACATGCTCTTTCCCAAATTGTTACAGTCCAGCAATTATTTCAAGAGTTTGACTTTCAACAACTGCAGGTTCTCCCCCCATTTTAAGCCCCTCCAATACTGCTGAGTGGGCAAAAATTACAGATGCAAGAAAAGCTGACAAATGAGTGCAAGGCCCCTCCTCTCCAGTGCCTCGACAGTCAGAGCCCCTGCCAAAACATGCCTGAAAGCTAGTGAGGAGACAAAGACACAAAGATTCCATTTTTTCAGGGAAAATAGAATTCATGTAGAAACTACTAGGGAGAAGAATAGCACACTGGCACGTGTGTAATCTCAAAAGCAGAGCAGGAATGAATGTTTCAATAAAAGTGAAATTATATTTGCTAATTGAATAAGCTCAGCAAATGCTATGGATCACACAGCTCTTTTTAAACTGCAAAGTGCTACAGGGGGTAGGAGAGGGAAACTCCCATAAAGTCAGAAAAACATTTTCAGTCATGGAGAACCTTCAATTTAACATGATCCAAGCTAAGAGGCACGGCTGTGGCTCTAAATCATCTCCTGATAATGCCGTAGTACACACGCAACCAAAACAAAGTAAATCCAGCTTTTTAGCTCAAATCTGTTTGACTGTTTACTACTAAAAGATGCTTCCCCCAGGGTGTCATTAATAAAGTTGCAATGAGTTTAAAAGCCTGGCACCTACACATATCCAAGTTTTCAAGCTTTTCACAAGAAGTTTACTACTTTCGTGACTGGCACTTCTCACTGAGCTGGAACGGGTCTGCCTCTGAGCAGGGGGAGCAGCAGTGAGGTGAATGCAGGCAAGCAAAGCAGGAGAAAAAGCAAAAACAGGATTTCTCTTTGAAACTACTCAGAAAGTTGGGGGAAAGTCCAATTGATGGTGGGAAGATTTGGGATAACTCAAGATTCTCACTAATTTAAAAATAAAAAAGATGTTCACAACATCATATAAGATTAGAAACTATTGTTTTAAGTGTGATTCCAGTCCTTTAGGACCCAGTGGCAAAAGAATCTACTGTTAAAAATAACAAGCTCCCACCAGATGGGCAATTTAGAAAGTAGAGGGGTAAAATGGAGTTTTAGTCATCAGAAAGGTTTTCAAAATGCTCCCAGCTGTCATAATTAGTGCTCATCAACATGTAGCATTCTTACAAACTCTCTGCTTGTAATATACCTTTTCTTTGTCTTATGGGAGGCTGCTTCTACAGTGGCACTCAAATTCAGCCAAAGTCTTCCAGTCTTTCAGCAGAACACTAATGCAGCATAAACAGAACATAGAAAATATTACACAATAAACATTCTAAAAATGTGATTAATGCCCTGAATCGACAGCTTTGTGATTGAGGATAAACAACTGCTGGGAGCACTCTAAGACCCTCAAGGGCCCTGTGCCTTGCAGGAAGCACTGTGAGCAGAGCTCAGCTCTGTGCTGGGCTCACCCTCTCCTCACCCTCATGCTCCCCTTCCTTCAGCCCACGAGAACGTGGCACAGTTCTGACTGAACCCAGGGGCTGCCTCACAGCCCTTACTCTCTTCCCTTCTGTCTGCTCCTGAAGACTGCTCTGCCAATAGACTTAAGAAAGAAAGGACTGGTAATCCTTTGACTAACTAATAAATCCCCTTCAGGATATCAACACTGATTGTTACACAAGGATTGGGATAGTCCAGAACTATTTATTTAAAAAAAACCCAAACCAAAACCCAACCCTGTTCTCCACATTACACCTCAGGTGAAGCGCCAGGAAAATCAGAAAAAAACTTGAACACTGCACATTTAGTTACAAATTCACATTTATTTTTCGTTAAATTTCCTCACATTCCTTTGACTGGTCCCACTATCCTCCCACTAGCTAAGTCTAGGCATATTCTAAAATTTCATAGCCAGTGAGTATCTAAATGGTTGGGAGTTTTTTTAATACATTTTTACCATCCAAACATCAGTCAGGCCCTCCTAAATACCATCCTTATGCATAGCTGCATCCATTTGGTGTCCAATCTCAACCAGACCAAACCCCCATTAGATTTTAATTTTGTTAGTACAAAGAGACCCTAGATGTTGTCTTACTACAGAGATGAAAAAAGTCTGTATCTCCCAGTCACTTCCTGACACATTCCCGTCACTTCAAATTCTCATAAACGGAATCCCAAACTCTTCCTCTACCCCACCTACCCTGAAACTTGTACACACAGATCAAGAGTAATATGACTGCCTGATTTCCAGAAATATTCCAAGATAAAATAAGATTTAGTTCTGAGGTTAAATTCTAGAAATGCTAACAGCAGAGCTATATTAAAAAAAAAAAAGGGGGGGGATGGGGCCTGCAGTTAATGACGTAGGTAAGAGAAACAGAGAGAATGAATTAAGAAACAAGATTTATGAATAGTTACAACTATGTTTTATCTTATATAGCTGGTAAACTCATTCTTCAGAGTATTATTACAAAATAATATTTACTGAGAAAACTCAAGTTATACTAGATTATAGAAAGAGTGCAGCGCTGAAAAATATTATCGCTTGATTTCACATATGTTCCATCACTCACCTAAAAGTATTCCTATCTGAATACTTTTAAAGATTACTTGAAAATCAAATGTTAGCATTATTTCAACCTATAGAAGCTGTTGAAAGTTAACATGAAATCTTGCATTTTTGTCTAATGTCTGTCGTTGCAACTGAGCTCATTTTAATGGCCGCATGTACAGGCAGTGTGTGGCACAGGGCTTGAAAAGGAAGGAGACTTATGTTTTACTTGGCACTGGTACAGCATAGGTCTTTAGCACAAAATTTATTATCATAAATGGGCATTGTGTAATTAAAGCACTGTGCTTTAATTCCCTGAGGGGTGATGGGGCTTTTTTCATGTCCTATAAAATAGACAAATAAAAAAATGTGAGATTTTTCAAAGCTATTCAAAGAATTCAAACCTGCATGTTTCTCCATTAATCATAATAGAGAAGGCATAGCTGAACAAGATGGATCTGAAATTCTCAAAATGTCTTCCATGAAACCACAAGAAGGTTAATACTAGAAACCAGGTTTTTTGAGAATATGCTATGTAATTACAGTATTTTGCAAGGCCACAAGTCCTTCAAGAAGTAACCATTAGACCACTGAAAAGTATAAATTTGAAAAAAATATTTTTAGATCTAATATACCATACTTACTTGGTATTAAACTTGTTTAAAGGAGTCCAATTTAATAAAGCGGCTTTGAGAAGCAACTCAAATATTTGTTACTTGATCCCTGGCATTTTCTTTCCTGAATGCCAAGAATTTAGAAGGCTTTGAGAATCCCATCACCTAACCCTCTGCACTTCAGGGACGGGGGAGGCATTTATGTAGTTCCTCATGTGCTTTTGAATATCACAGGCTGACATTGGCATATTGGAAGATTGGAAATTCAAAGCTACTAAAAAAGTGCAAGAGTGGTGCAGGTTTCATTAGAATTGGTGCATGTCACCAGTAAAGATCAGACTATTACCTAAACCTGCATTTCAGTAGTTAAGCAGGATTAATTTTCTGTAAGAGAAAATTAATTCAGAATTACACTATGGAAAAAACCCAACACACTCAGGTCTAGTATTTGATTTTTCAGAAACTGTTCTTGCCAACACTTATCTGTAGCAGTGAAAAATAATCCTGAAGCTCATTTTCTGGCATTTTTTTTTATTGTTTTACATGTCTGAATGATCTTACATGAACAGCAAGTCAGAGCAGCACAGAAAAAATATCACTGATGTAACTATTTATGATGTTTAAACTATTGGAAATACAAGGCTTATTGACAGTATTGTGTCACATCTTAATATTCTGAATAATCTAATTTCGCTTTGAGCTAGCGTGAAGCAAAACATATTTTATCTGAAAATCTGAAGAAAAAGTACAGATTTTACAAAACCACTAAGACCTTTGTAGTGACACTAGCGATTTTTCCTTGGGGAATGTCAAGATCAATTATTGGCTGATCTATTGGACATATCCTAAAGTATCAAACAAAATTCTTTATTTCTTTGTCTTCTAGACAAATCACCACAGAGCTGCAGACCAGCAATGAAGGGAGCTGAGGGCAATTTGACCAACATCATCTGTGCTGGTTCCCCAGAAGCTGATGGAACACATAATCGGGTCTCCAAGGTACATCCCAGAGATTAGTTGCTGTTCCATTCAATTAGTAAGTGATTAAAACAAGATGTTTTCTTCGATTACATTAAGATACTGGAGCAGGGAGAGCTATTACCTTCCATCCAAGAGTCTACCTTCCCAAATTACATTGTTTATTAACACATTAACAATGTGCCACCTCAGTCAAATGATCAGTGGTCTCAAGTACAAAGTAAAGATCATTACAGAACTCCACCACCTGCCTCATTTGAGCAAATCAAGTAAGTACATCTGAATCACAGATTGCACAGGAATATTCAAATGCTGGTTTTCATCTTCAGCTTTGTGCCTTTTTTGCTGAGCCCATAAGCTGCCTTCTGAGGAATCAACAAAACCATGCAGAGATAGAGTTAAACAGACAAGTTCTTGAAACTAAAACATTTTTCTTTTCAAAAGAACAGGACCCCAGGTAAATGATGCCTTTTAATACAGCACATGAAAATTTCAATTATGGAAATCATTATTCTAGGCACTATGTGCCATTTTATATTCCCAGCAGGATGTTTTTCATCTCATCAAGAGTTTCCAAGGCTGTTTAGTGCTCCTGTATATGCAAAACACATTTAAGGGCCCCCAAGAAGATCTGTTAATTAAAAAGCCTAGTCAAGTGGTCAGACAGACTGGAACTTGAGGATTATAGGTACAAGGGATGAAATGAAGGCTTGGAAATTATAATTTCTCTTTCTGTGGTAGCAGCCAAAGCAGCTGTTATAAACTGGGCAAATTAGATGTGGCTGACTAGGCCAGCAGTCTGGAAACAAGACATTGCATAAACATAACAGTAAGTCATCTGCACCCCACTTTTAAAAAGCCAAAAGTGCTGACCATTTCTTTTTTACTCTCTCTCTTCCTGTTATTCTGATCTGTCACAAACATCCTCCAGCTGGTACCCTTCCAGCCCTTGTTCATCAGTTCTAGTTTTCCACCCCCATCTTAGGGAGTTAGTAGTAATTCCCAGGACTGTGGACAAGTGCTCCATAGTGGGAGTAGTCAGCAAACAAGAAAGGACATGTTTAAAAGAAGAGCAGGTGAAATAACAGAGTTGAAGTTCTAGTCTTTTTTTTTCATATGCAAGTTGTTCATGTAAAAACAGCCTTCCCATACTGAACAATATTTATCATTCCTTGAGAGCTTTTTCATCTGCCCAGTACAGTCAGCATCTAGGTACAGAAAGGTCTCCAATTATAAAAGCCAGATTGCCACCACACTTTCCAGATACATTTATTGTCCTGTAATTGAGTCTTTTCAGGGGAACAAAGAAACAACAACAATCCAACCCTTTTTCTTTCTACATTTTCTAGCTTGTTTTCACAAATATTTTTTAAAGGGCTAAAAATAGTTGGGTCATGAGCTAATGAGGCTATACATATTTTTTCCATATCAGAAAATGACGAAGGATCTATGAATTACTGCATAAATAAGTTACTTAAAAGACCCCAAAAAGATCCAAGAATAACCCTTTGTCTTTTCTCAACAGCAGGTATGGACTTCCTTTTAGAAGCAGAATAAACATCAGTTGCTTTGTTTAGAGAGCTTTTAGGTCAGTGTTCCAAGCTAGAATTTGTCTCAATTTATAATAATGTAAACTTGTGGCCTGTTTTTGATCTCATTTTATACATCATGAATGAATATCTCCCAATCTATTTCCTCTATGTTTATTTGTATTCAAGACAAACTCATCATTTCAGATTTGTGGTAGATGCATTTTTAAGTGTTGCCATTTCAGTGCTACGCTAACGATGCTGTTAATAATGTTGCTGCATTGAAACAGTGCATCTGATTTGAGGCACACTCAAGCCTTTTGCAAACAATTATTCATAAAATACATTTGAAAACTGTTTATGAGATTCATACCATAAATCTTTAACAGACACAAAATTGATACAGGCAAGCTGAGTACTCCATTTTTTATCAGAAATTAGTTTTAGGTGGCATGGGGCCTTTGTCTGATGCCTTTACCTGAAACAAATCAATTGCCATTTTGCATTTTCATACAAGTCTAAGAGCATAAGAGAACAGAAAAAGAATTCTAAAGGTTAAACCCCATATTCAGTACAGTCTCTCCCCCGCCCCTCTGTTACAGTGGGTATTTGAGGAGGTTCTTTACATCTCCTCCCACACATAAGCAGAAAGCAGCTGCTGGTTCTTTCAAGTCTAGCGGTTAGTTGACATTTACCAATAGTTTATGGTTTTCATTCTACCTTAGCAGGAAAAAGAGCTAGAATATGAGTTTTAAAGAGCGAATACTTAATCTTTATATTTCTAGTTCCCCTACACCCCAAACTGGAGGGGCTTGCAGCCAAGGTTTTTGGTGGGAATTAAGGAAGGGACAAAGACAATGCTGTGAACCAGCACAGAGAATAGGACCAGCAGGTCCTGGCTTTGCTGTTAAAATTCTTTCCTCTGGAAAACACCTCATTGCAACTCTTGACCAGTAGTGCTGATTTAATTATTTCCCTTTCAATCCCACTTTCTAAAAAACTGCTGAGCACAATGTTGGTTATATATCTGACCTGACAATCTTAGTAGCATTATTTAGCAACTGCCATAAAAAGAAAGAAAAGTCTTGCATATGTATCTTTGGTGGTAGAGATGGGAGGAATGAGAAAGGTATAGGATACACCACAGAAAACACTATTTTCCAGAGCAAGGAGAAAAAACTCAGCTGAAACATATCCAAAGATGTTAAGTCCTGCAAACACTGCATAGCATACTCATGTGAAAGGTTACCCCCTACAGTTTAACTCCCCCCTCCAGGCACAAAGCTGTGATACAGTCCTGACGTCTGACTTTGTTCCCAGATAAATGCACTAATATGGCTCGGTTTAAGGTTTGTCTTTCTGAAATTTATCTTGGAAAGAATTGAAATTATGATTTGTTAAATACGTGAAAATATTATCTCAAAATACAGATGAAAAATAGTGCTGTCCTGGCCACTATTTCAACAGTGCAATACTCTTTCTAAAATTATTTTCTGATTTGCAGGTATTTTGAAATCACAATAAACAAAATGTAGTTAGAGATGGCTCTCTTTTAGGGCAAGTTTCTACACAATGGAATCAGGAAAACAGAGGTGATCTGATAAGTGAAATTTCTCCCAAATCAGGAGGTAAAAGACGCCATACTTGTAGTTGTTAACAGCCTGCTAAAACGCCCAGTAAACCTGAATTCAGAACTCATTTAGCTGGTAATACTGTGTTTATTTCATGGACTTCTTCAGAGCAGAAATCTAGAGTACAAGGGCCTTTTATCTGATGCAATTTACTAACAAAGAGTTTCAAAAGAGGTAACATTAACAAAATTGCTGTAGATGCAAAAAGGAACTTGGAGCATGCAATTACTGGATGGCTCCAAACTTACCCTAATGTGTTTAAAGCCACAAAAGTGATCCATCCCAGACAGGTCAGCACACAGACAGTGCAAGAAAATGCAATACTGTTTTTTCCAGGTGTAGGTCGGGACATTTGAAGACATCTGTGACTGAACATGGTTACTTCTTCCTAAATCAAGGCTTCCATGACTGAACATCACAGAGGCAGTTATAAAAGTCATACCGGCTCCCAACATCTGCAGGAACTCACTAGTGAAGCAGTTTGCTGCACATATGTTAAACAGGCAGCACTAAAAGCTATAAAAACAGGTCAAAGCAAAATGAAAAGGTACTTGAAATGAAGAATGCACATTGATAACAGGAAGAAAACATGGAGACAACCTTCTCTGCAGGTCAGCAAGTTAAAAGCAGTAAGAGAAAAAGCAGCATGCAGCAATCCCCTCTCAACAGGTCCTGAGCATTACTTCCTTTTATCATGTATTGCTCTTACAGGGCACTAGATTTTTCTAAACAGCATCCAAAGCATACTTTCAAGTCCATCCAACAAACATCTGAATGACACAGCAGACTGAAATATTTCAGAGAGATCAAACATACACCAATGGCTATCTCTTGTTCCCTTGAATTAGAAGTGAAGAGCAGCTTATATGGAAAGCAGAATCTAACTAAAAATTATCTTTGCTAAAGAATAAAAGAGAAAAGCACCAATCTTCAGGCAAGGTGGAAACTCAGCTGGAGATGGACTGCAGTGTCTGTTTCTTTTTGCAAAGTAATGATTCAGAAGCGCATTCAAAACCACATTTAAGTGGTTTATTAAAACATGAAGTACTAAAAACGAGGATCATGGGAGCATGATCCAAGTACCACCTTTCTTCCCCCAGTGATAGCAGCTTTAGAGAAAATCAGTTATAACTGTATCCAAGTACATAAGAAAAAAAAGCTCTGTAGTATCTTAGCACACATGTGCTTAGAAAGACATTTGACTGATTTCAATTAGCATTTGTACTTCAAAAGAGATGATGCAATAGTCAAAGCAGCTAAGGTTTTTCATGTTTTTGTAAAAATGGAAAAGAGAGATTCAGACACCTCAGACTGATTTTATATTCTTCCATAGAGAGTCACTGTGGCTGTATGAAGAGGATTTTTTTTCCTCAAACTTGTTTACTTGTTTGGTTTTGTATTTTTTAAAGAAGCCCTCACATTGTCAACATTACCTCTAGCTTTAACTATGCATAAAGTAAAATAAGTAAATGTATAAGTGCACAGACAGCAAGGTGTTTTTTTTTTAAATACTCAGTGGAATAAACACAAGAATTTTCCATTGCCCAGAGCTCTTCAGCCACAGCATTCTCCCTGCATACACATACAGTTGCTTCAATTTCATTACTAAGAGCAAACTATGTCATTATTATACTTTTTTCTTTACTAGACAACATGAACAATGGATCTGTTAAGACTGAGCAGAAAATAATATTCCTTTCTCAGAGAGAAAAAAAGATTTTTTAAATTTTGTTATTAGACTAAAGAGAGGCATGTCCAAGTTATTTTAGTTTTCTTTTGGGAAAAGGAGCTTATCATAAAAGAAAGAGGAGGAGAAAAAGTAGGCAGCCTGATGCCTTTCCAGATAGATAGTCTGATCATTGAGGCTTTCACACAAAGTATCAGAAACCCAGGTTTCCAGGCCCTTCTCCAACAACAACAGAACTCTGACATTCCAGAGGCACACCAAAACACCAGGCCATCAACCCTTTTAGGGCAGCAAGGGGGCTTTTTTCCCTCTCCTGACACAAAAGGCCTTCCCAGAAAAACTTCCATTGGAAATGTATTTCTTCAAAACCTCCTGCATTTCCCCCATAGAGGAAAAAAAAAAAAGATTAAGTCTTCAACCAGATGTAGTTACAGTTTTGCATAGAACTGCAATTGCAGGGAAAAACTAACAGAATAAGAAAAAAACCCTTCCTTCTATAAAGTTCTAGTAATACCTTTAATCATATTAGAAGCTTAATGCATTACATTAATTTTTAAAATTAACACAGTTGGACTTTTAGATCAAACAGAGAAGAAGAGAAAAAAGATTGTGATCCAACAAAAGCATATTATAAAAACACTGCTGTTCAAAACAGGTCAAGTATTTTCTTGTGCTTGAAGACTAGCAAAGGGGTTTTTCCTTAAGGCAGTCATTAGGTGTTTTGTCTTTATTTTTGTTATTTTTTTTTAATGGTAAGATATAATTTCTACCCCTCTATTAAATGCACTCTAATCTGTATTCCTGTGAATAGCAATTTTCTTGAGACACTTTTTTTGCTATTAGCTGTGATAGGATTGCTTTCTCTCAATGCATTTTGCAGACCACAAGCCTCAGAAGATCACTGTGGAAGAAACACACTGGGCCAACCCATCTTGTTTATATGATACAAAGTAAACCCAGTTTGGTATTCTTTCCACTCTGAAGGAGTCTTACATCAGGTAGAAGATGCTAACTTATTTCTTTGCTGTTGAATGACTACCTGTTTTCTCCCTAGCCTTCCCCCCTTAGTCAAAATTTACATTTTAATATTCTAGAAAGCCTTTAAATTGCTGCTGTCCAAGGGTCGCAATAAGATGTGGCCATTCCACCCAGTCTGGGGGAAGAAGGGGACTGGTTCTGGAGACCCCCACACCTTCCCTTTCTCACAGAGCCAAGGAAAGTCCATTAGAACTGACAGGGCCTGCAGAACGGAGGAGAAAAGGCTAATTGAGTTTAAAAGCTGTGTAGCTGCAGCCTCATTTTGAAAATGCCTCCAGGCTTGCTCAAGAGTTTAGTAATAAACCTAGACCACAAAGCAAAGTGAATGTTCAACTCTACATGCCCAGAAGGGAGAGAAGATCCTTTTCTCCATACTTCTAAGCCCATGTTGTTAGCCCCTCAAATCTTTCTCCAGGAATCCAGGATTCCAGGAATCAGCTCCATTTTTCTTATCTGGAAGGCAGTACTGCCTACTTTTAACAGTTTCTATGATCTTGATTACAAATTTCTATTACAATAAAACATCAGTATCATCACATGAAATCAAAAATCCATCTTGCTAAATCTTGTTTAAAAAAGTAATTTCTAGCCCAAGCCAATTAGGAAAATAAAAATGGCCACAGAGTTTCAGAACAGAAAAAAAATTCACATTTGATCTTTTCTGCCACAAGTGGTAATTATCGTTGGTACCTAAGAAGCTTTCAGCCCTAACCAACTGATCACTAAGGCATTTATAATAATTTATATTATTTGTAATGATGATTTAAAATTAGATAACCCACAGCCAGAATATCCACAGTATTCAATGGAGCAATTAAGTGTGAGAAGGAACCCAGGATCAGCCCCCAGCCCAGTCACAAACACATTCAAGAAATTTGAACAGGTGCACATTCAACCATAGTAGGGCATACTCTGAAATAATAACAAAAGTATGAGAACAGCCACAACTAAAGTTGTTCTCACATGCTTTGTTTTTACTGACTCCAAGCTTTATTAAGCTTTAAGTGTCCTATAAAAAAAGCTGCATGAAATAGCGGGAGAAACACTGAAGCTGAACATCTAGAAACACTTACATAGATAGGTTTATACACAAACTGCAATCATGACTAGAGCAAGATGTTGCATGATTAAAGTGAAGGGTCTAGAGCCCAAGTCCATCCAGGAACAACTGAGGGAACTGGGGTTATGAAGTCTGGAGGCTCAGGGGAGAATTTATCACTCTATAACTACCTCACAGGAGGGTGCAGCAGAACATGTCTGAGTGTCACCTGTACTTTTCCCCCAAGTAACGAATGATAGGATAAGAGAAAATGGCCTCAAGTTGCACCAGGCGTCATTTAGATTTGATATTAGGAAAAAATTCCCCACCAAAAAGCCTGTCAAGCATTGGAAAAGGGTTCCCAGAGACGTGATAAAGTCACCATCCCCGGAGGTACTTAAAAGGCTTGTAGACATGGTGGGACAAGATTTAAGTAGTGGACATGGCAGTGTTAGGTTTACTGTTGGACACAATGATCTCACATGCCTTTTCCAATCTGATTATTAAATGAAAGACATTTTCAAATCACTGGCTGTGTTACCATGTATGCTGCTTCAGATAATGGCAAATTCCTTCCTTACATGATATTTAAAATGTCATCATTATTTTCCCAAATCCAAGTGGTTCTTACAGTCACCTGGGCAATATGAATTCATTTAAAGGTTGAAATCCATAATGTAGTTTCCTTCCTAATGTAGACACACATTCCTACAGCCGCAGAAAGTATTTAAACAGATACAACATTATCAGAGGGCCAAATTGTATCATTGCTCTCCAACAATTACAGCACCGCTCCATACAGCAAAACAGGAACATCTGGAATTCTGCTCTCGTGAGGGCAGCTGGGACTGCACTGCTACATCAGGAAATGAACTGTGCTGAGGTTATAAAATATACTTGGGGCTATTCACAGAAAACTAACAAGCATTCTGGTATTGAAGAAATTACTTGTGTACAAGGTACTTATTAGGGAAAATTTGTCAAAGTGCATAGTATGCTTTTCTGACACAGAGAAATTGTGCAGATTCGCTCTACGTTTAAATCCCATTGAGCGTGAATAGTTCCCTTTCATTTCAGAAATTAAGTAGAAAAACAGTGTGATAGCTAAGACTGATTTTACCAAACTTGCCACTAAGAAGAACTTTTTCACTAACTTATATTCTGATCTAATTAAAAACAAGTTTGGGTAAATGCTAGCTATTACTTCTGTCAAGTTCTGCTTTGGTTTCATGTTACTCCTCAGAGTTTGTGGCAACAAGTGCTAGAAAAAATTGTTAACCTCTCTTCAGACAAAACTGAAAAGTACTGATTGCAGTAGCCAGGCATAGTGGCCTAAGTAAAATCTTTCTTTAGTAATATTATTGAGAAAGAAATAAACAAAGACAATTGCTTCCAGTTGGCCAATTGTACCATTTTGTATTTTATTGACTGTTCTGATCAAGATTCCTTCCAAGATCAAAACATTCATAGGATTCCTTTTTTGCATGTATTTGCATCAATATTTTGGAAGAATCTGAGTTGTTCTATGAATGCACAGGTTCAGTAGAAAGCCATTTTGATGAACACAGATTTGAAAAATCCTGTTTCTATACACTTGAGAGACACTAGATAAAGAAAATGCTCAATAAATTACTTCTGCTAAGATCCAAAGTTTCTAAATTAATACAAAATAATTAGGAAATAATTAATTTTTCTTCAATTCCATTTATCTTCATTACTAAATAGATCCATGTCTATTCCATATGCTTTGAATTTTAGGTATGATTTGTTTTTAAGTGAGAAAAGAAAGGCATACTTAAATACACATATTTACCACACTTCAAATTTGAGACTTGTACTATAAAGAGAAACAACTTTTCTGAAACTCTGTACTTATCCCTTTAGCAACTTTTAATATTTTGTTGTTTGTTCACAGAGTATAAGTTGGCTTTAAGTTTTATTAACACTGCATGAATATTTTGACAAGAATCCATCCACTTAGCCAAAATTGGAAAAAACTAAATATTTACATGGTATAGTACCAGACCTATCCACAGTGAACCAGTTTAAAGGGGAAAAAAAAGCCTAAGTGAGATTTACAAAGGCATTAGATCAGGATAAAGAAATAATGCAACTATTGTAACAGTCTCCTGCCAGAATTGGTGGAGCACTTTAAACAAGTTTCACTTACACAGCATTTCTTCTCCTCCTCTGAAATATGTTCTTAAAAAAGCTTCACAATTGACATATTGTATACATTTTGCAAGGTTCTCAAAGATCAGGATCTGTTTCTGGAAAGACTCACTCCAATTTGGCAAATAATTAGAGCATACATTACACCAAGGTGCATTAAACGTTTGGCATCTGTGAGGGCACGGAAACATGTACTTACACACAGTTAAGTTCAATAAGCAAAACAAAGTCAGATATAATTTAAAATGGGGGCAAAAAAGAAAAAGTCAAAAAGAGAGCAAGGGAAAGGACAAGAAGTCTAAACGGCAGAAAACATTACAACTGCCAAGTGGAAACAAATGAGATATTATAGTTGGGGTGCAGTCACAGGACTATGTGTAACTCTCTTACAGCTAAACACCAGGAGCTGCTGGTGAAACTAGTTCTGTGTGTGACTTTAGGAAAAGTATAAAGAAGCATATTCAAAAGCCAATGAGCACAAAGAAAACATAGTCATGACTATTGACAATAGCGAATTCTGTACTGAATGTGTGAATGGGACATGAGAGAGGCAAAATAGAAGCAGCCCCCCTTTGCTGGGATCTTTGTAGTGACACAAGCCAAGCAATCTAAGCAGAAAATGTCTGTCTGTGCTAGGAGGGGAAGACATAAAACACCACAAAAACAAACTGCTTTCCTCATGGAAGAATGGTAACTTTGGACAACATTTGGCACCACAAGTTCAAAGGGCTATTTCATCTGCATTGTAAGTACAGACCCAAAGATTTTACAGTATTCCTGTCTCCATGCTATTGTTTCCTGTGCCATTAATGGCATTTAAATTATAGACCTGCTGCAGCCATGTAGTCAAAACACCACATCACCCGATGAGACACTGTATTATAATGTCAGTGAGTCTGTGTTTTAGCTGTGCTTTCATATACTCTACTTCTCTTCAATCACCCTTTTCACCCTTTTTCTCTGCCAAAGAATAGATACAAGAGACAAGTCTATCTTTAGCTCCACAAAAATTTCTTACTCAGGCAGCTGCAATACTTCATTCATCACATATCCAAGTCTCCTGTTTACAGCAGTGAAATTTTTAGATGTACAAATAGTACAGAGGCAGATAAAAAAATTAATGGAGAATTTAAAATGAAAATACATGATATGGCTAGGGAGTCAGAAATAATATGCTTCAAAGCAAACTAATTTCTAAACTACATAAGGGGGCATTTTTTGTGTCTTTTAGGTTTTGAGTATTAGGCATTTTTAGTATTTACTATCAGTAAAGTACTTCATATTTACGGAAACACTGTATCCCAGAAGCATAATACTGTATGTATTGACCTTTACATACAGTTATTCACAGTGACAAATATTGATTAAATAACAACTTATTCTTTGACAGCATCTTAAAAGAAAATATATTGACATTTCTAAACAAATACATGACTAAATCTGAAACATTTCTTTTTCTAAATTATACACCTAAAAAAGCTAAACTAGTCATAGCAAGTCACTAAAGAGCTAGGTACTAAATTCAGAACTTTAGCCAGCATTTAAAACTTTTGTCAACCTCAGAAGCCTCAAGCAAGCTGTTTCAAGGTCGCAAAACCCCTGGGGGGTGTGTGGGGGGACATCAGCTCCTATAAGCTGCTCTGCTGCTTGTAGCCCTCAAATGGACAGCTCCACTTAAAAGATTTATATATGGAACAATCTTCAAGATTCCATGATTTCCTACTTTCTACATGTGCAATGCATCATCTCAAGCACTCAGACTCTCAAAGTATTATTCACATTAAGGAAAAAATATCACAATATTACATTAGTTGGCTAATTTTGTTCTAGATTGGCTTATTTTTAATGCCATATACAAACAAGCAATGATTTTTGCTTATTAGAGGCATAGTCTCAATTCAGGAATTCATGAAAAGTTTCATGCATGTTCTAAACTTGCCAAGAATATCTAGGGCAACTGAATATATTTAACAGTTCAACTAAACTTTTAAAATTGTTTCCACTGTGCAGGGGAAGACAAATATCAGCTTAAAATTTTCTTTTGAAATCTTGAAATTATTTTGCTTTTTTCTAAATGAAAAAAGCTTTTCACGTCTTAGTGATGTAGCTTCTTTATTTCTTTGTTTTCCCCTCCAAAGCCATGTGATTTATCTCCTCCCACACCCTGTTTTCAATGTCACCCAAAGTTACAATGATTTGGCATTGGACAGAGGACTATGGAAACATAACAAAACTCCACCTAGCTTTTCATTCATCCTTTCTCACAGTCAAACCTCTCACAGGCAAAAGGCCACCACACTACAGGCATTGGAGAAAGCCATGCATATATATGAAGATCCCAAATGTTTGGGTTTTTTTTTAAGTGTCAGTAGTCAAAAGGATGTATTTATTATTCCTGACCTTTAGAACAGAAAGCTCAGTATCATTCAGATACAGAAGTTCTTCTCAAACAGCTGAAAACACTTAAAAGGAAATCTACTTTAATGTCTTCTGCTGTCTGAACTATCAATAGAAGGGCCTCTGATGCAGTTCAGTCAAAACCTATCAATTCACACTTAGAACGATTGAAATCAGAGACACTCTGGAAACAAGTGAGGTTGGAAGGGACCTCAGTCCCTCACCTAGTCCAGTGTGCTGCTGAAACCAGAGAAAAACCTGGCATTACCCCGTGCTAGGAGACTTGTCTAAATCTGAAGTATTAACAAGATGGAAGATACCACCCTCCACTCACATGTCAATAACACAAGGCAAAATTTTATATATTTATTTGACAAAAAATGCACATAGAGGCTTATATCAGCCAATGACTGAATTGGAAGAAATTTACATTTTAGTTATAATATTTAACTGTTCTTCGTGACATGTATTGTCCTTTGTGAGAAGAGGCAGCTGTGGTGTGTCAGATACTACCCATGGTAACTGTTGCTAAATGCACTCAGTTTAGACTAGACCACTAGATAATGGTGTATTGAATGACTTGGAATGATCACTGAATCTTGATATGGATGATGCTTTGAAGATACTTTTAGTTTTTGAATCATTTTAATCTGACCATATTTATCAATGCCCCACTAATATTTAATTTCTTATCAATTAATTTCATTCACTACAATTGCCTCAAAGGCTCTTAAGAAGTTGGTAGAGTCAGCCTGGACTAGATTCATTCCAAGTACTGATGGTTTGTTCTGACAATTCAAACAGAAATTCCTCCTTGCACAGAAGTAATCGTCCCTTCCAAAACTCAAGTTTAAAAGTCAACACAAAAAATTCCATTTAACTTTAAGAGGAAAGTAAAGTTACATCAGGCCCTTTTCAAAACCTACTTTGATGCTGTTTAGCCCAGAGCTAGCCCTGGAACAACTCACTGTTAATAAGTGAATGTGACAATCCCCCCAAAAGAATCTATTAAAAGATAGTAAGTTTGAATTTTCAAAAACTGGAGATCTGCACAGAGTTTGTTTCCTTTAGTTGATTCAGTAAACTTGATCTCTGACCTTTAAATAAGGGTTAAAATACCAGGTATTCTTGTCAGACATCAGGTATAGAATGAAAAAGCTTACTCAGGACAAAGTAGAATATCTTCTACTCTACCCCATGCTCCAAACTGGGATATCAGGTCCATTTTTAAACTTACTGATATGTCCTGTTGATGAGAGCAACAAGGAATTCACTGACAAAATAGGAAGGTGACTGCATTTGAACACAAATCAAAGTGTGAATGCTCAGTACCCTCTGCATTCCTTCTTACAAATCACAAGTCTCATGTTGGGCTACATGGGTTTCCAAGATTGTCAGGGATATTAATGATTGAATGCATTCTGTTTGACACCTTGTTATATATTTTCACATCTTTTTCCTTTTTAAATCAAAGGAAAACACCATTTTATTATTCTATTTAGAATGTATCAAAAAGAAATGGGTGTACTACATTTCCAATACCTGCGTTCTTCAATACTTGTATAGAACAACATAAAATTAAATGTTTGGGTCAGTATATTTTCTAGCAGATATTATTGGTGGCGTGCTGATAGAAATAAGCCTTTAAAAAAGTCAAGACAAAAATATTTCCGTTTTCTTCTCAACTACATAGAAAGTTCTTGCTCTGTGAAGTCCAGCAAACAGACAAAAATATTTGAAATTAAAATCTTTTTCCACTCTTGGCCATCAGAGAAATCTACTATATTGGGTCTCAAAGATCCTCTTCTATTCAGACCTGTTTACACTCAGTCATGTTCTTGGCAACCAAATTTTGAATTTCCTGATAAAATATTTATATGTATTCATGAGTTACAAATTTTTCAGCCATTTCCCTAGTTTCTCCAGATAAACTCCTTCAACCACATCTTTCAATTTCAACTTGCACACAATGACAGCACGACTGTCTGGAATACTTAATTTCTACAGACAAAAATCCAGCCACACATATTTAAATCATTTCCTGGCACAGTCAAGTAGCAGCCACCTACGTCCAGGGACATGGATGGGACTGAAGGGGACACAAGGAGGTGTCCACACTTTTCACTGCTCATCATCACTCAAATGCGTAGGGTTGTAGAGAAACTTGCAGCAGGCCTACCACATCTATGATTTTTAAACACTGTTAAAGATTTAATTATATGAAAATCAAATAAATTTGAGTAAAATTTAAGCTACCACACTAGAAAGAGTTTGCATATCAGTTCAATAATTAATTACTTTTTAAATCAGATGGTTAGATACTTTCTGGAGTGAACATGAATTCACATAATCTGGGAACCGTTTTGCTGAGCTCATCCAGACACCTCTTTTTAAGCTACAGGTTTGGACAAACATTTTTAATCATATACCTGGCAGATGAAGCATTATCAGTTTTCGTTATTAAGTGTCTGTGTTTGATTTGAAGAAATATGGAGAGAATACTTGAAGAGCAAAGAAACCAAAACCAACTGCAAAAGCAAAAAGACTTCCTAAACCCACAGAAACATCTAAGCCTGCATTCTGGTCCTGAAAAATACCTCTATCACCTAATACAGGAAAAGCTTTCTGATCATAATTTTCCCAGACATAAGAATAGCAGGAAACTATGTGAATACAGTACGATGAAAATGCCAAACCTAAACAGAATCACAAGTGAACATCCATGACAAGTTTAACAAGAAATTATATACATAGTGCACTGAATTATCTTCAGTTTATAATTACCAACTAGTCATAAGACACAGACACATAACCCCTTGCAACGCAATTGCCCAGCTGCCACAGTTCATAACAGAAAGAGAGCTCCCAAGGCTATTATTTCCCTTTTTCCAGTGCATTTTTGCAACATATTTTTGAGTTTTATCTTTGGAGTCCAGCTGGAAGCATGCTTCTGTTGCCAGAGTTTTCCCCTGTAAACTCCCTCCCTCGTGAAAGGGAAACGCAGAACAGTGGTGCAACAGTGGGAGAAGCAGAAAAGTAAAGGGGAAAAATACAAGCAGTAGCTCTACCAGCCCTGTGTATTAGGCAGCATCTTTTTAGTCATAATAACTCTTCAAATGCACCTCATAATAAGCTATTACACACCACACCTCTCACAAGAATAGGCATGTTTGCCATGTTTCTGTGCTCTCATTTTACATAAGCAGCCTTTGTTCTCCTTGTCTCAAAGTAACAAATGAAAAATCAAATGAAAGTCAGCAAGATTCATACTACAGCACATTTGTACAAGTAGTTTTTCCAAGTATCCCCAAAAGGCATCTAGAGAAGAGTAACTAAATTAATTTCAATTACCTGATCTTCTGGGCAATAAACAAAACAAACAAACAAAAAACAATCAGCGCAGAATTTCAGTAGCAAAGCAGTCAAACATGAGTAAGGAAGCTCAAAACTCAGCTAACTTCTTCCAAAGTCAATTTAAAAGGAAAATACCTTCTTAGGAAATCCCCACCTAAAAAGGAAAGTGCTCCTTTATTAGGCCAACTCGAGTTGGCATACACAAAGTAGAAGAAAACTGCATAGCACTTTTTAAGATTCAGCTTTGCAGGTAGGAAAGGTTAAAACTCTCTTACACTGAAGGTAAATTATAGCATCCAAAGTAAAGGTTATCAAAGGAGAAAAACTACTTTGAAGGTTATAGGTTGTTCCCACTAGTAATTCTCCATATTAATAATCTTTAAACAAGAAATTTCTCTCAGAGCCATTTTCCAACACTTTATCTCCAGAAAAGAGCTTGTAAGATATAACAAGCCTTCTGTTTTAGTCTGGGCCATCCAACTGCCTGTTGACAGAGCAATAAACCTTACAGTTTGCTACATATGAATATTTTCTTTTATGTTCTCAGGTTTAACTTTCAGTGTAAGATTTAGCAAAAAGTTAATTTGCATTCTAAAAATCCTTTTCAGATCCTCAAATTCATATGCTAAAGTTTTCAGCTATCAAAGTCATATGCATAAATACTGGGTTCATACATTTATATTTCTAGAATTAGCAGTTGAAGCTAAGCCCTTTGATAATGGAAACAGATTTTGAGGCTCTGGTTTACCAGCTAAACCTCTTCCTGGAAAACTATGGAGCTGGAGAAAACACATCCTCTGCATGCAGATTTCTTAGCTGCGCAGTGTCACACACCACCCAGGAGCTGTCACTTCAGCTGAAGGAGCAATATCAACTTAGACTTATGAGGAAAGCAGAACACCCAGCAAAGAATACATTAGCCTCTTAGTTAAGGACAAGACAATCAACCATAACCCACAATCATTGCAGCCATTTCCTAATTAGAAGGCAGAGGGGAAGAGCCCTGAGAATAGGTTAGAGCAATCAAAGGTCTGAACATGCAGTTCAGCTAAATGCTGCAGTTATCTTCCAACCATCTACACCCAAAATACCCATAGAGATTTATATCTAGGCAATACATAGAGCTGTCTAAAGAACTGCACACATAAAAATACTCTCAGAAGTCTGCAGGTTGTAGATAGTCCTTCTGAACTGTATGGGAGAATAATGACAGCCACAGGCCTAGAGTTGCAGCCTTTAAACTTTGAATTTAATGTTGCTGGCCTTACAACAATATGGCCAGAAACTGTGTCCTGGAATTTGGCATTGAAAACAATTCTCTGCCAGCTGACAAAGGAGCAGGCACTTGTACTGCTCTCTGAAGAAACAGCTTACCCTCCCAGGGCACACAACTTGGATTTCAAACCTAAACCCACCCCCAGATACAAGATATTGTGATTGAGGCATGCTCCCTAAAGTTTCCTCAGGAAGCAAAGAGCAACTTATAATTGATTAGGCAATAGAGAATATGCTGGGCTACAGCTTGGTAATGGAGACACCATCTTCCCTCATGTTTAGGATTTGCTCTGATGCCTGCTTAGAGGAGCAGAGTGAAAAGGAGCTGCACACACTGTCAGCCTGCTGTGCAAGACATGCTGAAGTGAGGCCAGTGGGACACTTCTGCAGAGAGGGGCTCAGCTC
Source organism: Eopsaltria australis (assembly GCA_034509425.1). Taxonomy (NCBI): domain Eukaryota; kingdom Metazoa; phylum Chordata; class Aves; order Passeriformes; family Petroicidae; genus Eopsaltria; species Eopsaltria australis. The sequence goes on from JAVTVJ010000149.1 coordinate 4,180,327, forward strand.
CAGCCTGGCCCAGGCAACAGAGAAGTTGTCTGGCAGGTATTTTAGTGGCCTTTGGGCTCCTCCACGGTGAAACAAGCACTGAATGGGCTATTTTGAGAATTCAGATTTTGAATTTTAGTACTGTGTGCTAATTAAGCACCATAACCCAGCTGTGGAACACATTTAACAAAAATACTGCAGCTTGATCCATCTTACACAAGGTTAATTTTGCTATGATTGTTTTAAATGCCTACTAAAAACTATCTGCATATTTTTAGTGTGATTGAAAAATTAATTCTATTCCTTCTTACACAAACAAATGGCTCTTAGCATTTTTATAAAGGTCCCTAGATTCTATAAAAACTGGAAATGCCATGAAGATACATTTGCAATTATGAATGGATTTTTTTGCACATTTCCCATCAGCATTACCTTTTTTGAGTTTAATTTTAATATTATACCATTTTAATTTTCATTATGGCAACTGTGCACAAACATTGTCTGGGTGGTGAATGCTGGGGTAGCTGAACTGCTTTATAGGTACTCTGCTGGGTGGTGTCCTGTGCACTACAAGGCAGGGTGATATTGGTGCTTAGACTTGACTGCAAGCAAAGCAGTTCATTAAAACAGAGGAATTTCTAAATTCACAGAGTTAAAGGTCTGGCAAGTGAAGAACTAAATGACAAATACCACATCAGCTGAGCATAAAAGCATTCCATGTAATAGAAGATACCCACCCTTTGAGACCAGAGACCAGTTTAACTCCTTAACCATGCAGGATGGCAAAACATTTGTTACATAACAGCAACTTCACATGGCATTTTTACATCCTGCCATCTTTTCACTGAAGAACAGAAGATTAGACTTCTACCAACTCTGAGAGACAGGGAGTGGAGCCAGCAGCAATATTTAGCACAGAGTGACTGATTTCTGGCACCATCTAGCTTCTCTGCAACAGGAATCTGGCAGCCTGGTAGGTGCTTTTCAAAGACACTAATTGAATAGTTGATACTAGTGCTATACAAAGGCTCAAGACAGCACAAGAAAGAATAAGAAATAAAGTAGTTTTGGGGCTTAAGACCTACTCTTCTATTTTTTTCTCCAAATAAAGATAGTGAGTTAAAAATCCTGGGCAGAATACCAAAGCCAAGAGAATGCAGACACTGTTCATAATTCAGCTTCTGACTGTGCAACTCTGCCAAATATCTATAATATATATGAAAGCATTAGACACAAAGAAGCCATAATGCAAGTGAGAATATTAATTGTTCATTTTCATGAGACATGGTATAATCTGAAAAGAACAGATGTTTTGACCAGTGGAACTATTCCTAGTTCCACTCAGGAACTGCAAAATTCCAACAAGTCTTTGTAACTATAAAGATAGTGGATTTACTGCACTTAAGGGGTTTTGAACTCTAGAAACTTCAATCTACCACCACCAGCTCTGTATGGAGAACTGCTGAGCATCTGAGAAAAGCAGCCAAGTTTTGTGCTGGACGTCAAAATTCATTAACTGATGAGATACACAGCCTTTGGATGCTTGTGCTCTGTAAAATTTTGCAGAAATGTATTTACTTGTCAGCATGAGGACATGTTTACAGGCTCACATGTTGGTAAACCAGAAAGGAAGACAAATAAGGTTGGTTTATATCCTCAGGAGGAAATGGCAGAGAAAAAGGAGGGAAAAAACATTCTTTCTGGACTATATCACCAGACAAGCAAGCACAGTCTCTCCAATTCAGAACCTTTTTCCAATTCCCACAGTGTAACTTTCTTTCCATTTGCCCGAAATCACCTGTAATGTGCTTTAGGAGCTAATCCCCACACATTTGGTTTACTCGGCACAGGCCCAATAAAAGCAAGGATTCTCAAATGTGTGACAAACCCAACCCACTTTCTCACTTCGTCTTTTCAGCTGCATGTGACCACAGCTACTGAAAATAGAAAATTAGCTACATTTACACACAAGTAATACATAGGAGTCTCCTAGATGGAAAAAATGGAACATAGTTACATGCTTTTTCCTATAATCCACTTAAAGTAATATTTCTCTCCCTCAGGGTCCTAAGGTATTCAGTTAAGGCAGTTTGTCAGTGAAGAGGTCTAGGGCTACTCTGCTGTTGATTCATGATCAGCTCTGGTTTTGTGATATCACCCAATAAGTGTAAATGCAAAGGAGGCATAGATCGCTATGTATTTGAATGTATTTCAAAGTTTTTTATTTAAAGAAGAGTCTTATGTTCTCTTCTTCCTAGATATGCATGGTTTTTAGACTCCACATTTTCCACTGCTTTTGATTATACAAGACTAAGAAAGACTACATATTTTCCATGACACAGGGACACGTGATGACTAGTAAGTCAGTATTTGGTGTGGCATGAATAGGAGTATGCAAATGGGAGGGAATTTCAAGATCTAGATCTAAGAACTCAAATGAACCCAATCTGAACCAGAGGCAGAACCAAAATTTGAAGCTACCCTCCAAGTCAGCACCCGTTATTTGAAGACCAATTACAGTCAGTGAGCAGTTACAGATCAAAATGAAAGAGCAAGCAAAGCAAAATGAGGTAATGGGAACAAAACAGAGAACATGTTCATGAAAGGGAAGGGGAAATTGAGACATCTGTCATTAACATCTGACTTGGACATCTCTAAACGGGTTTATATTCAGTTCTATGTTATTCAGCTGTAATTACTACAAAGAACAAGTTTTTACATCTCAGAATATTCTGCGTTGGAAGGGACCCACAAGGATCGTCAAGTCCCACTTGAGTGAACAACCCACAGGGGATTGAACCCACAGCCTTGGTGTTAGCACCATGCTCTCACCATGTCTAGAACTGAAGCATCTAGGGCTATTGCATGGTGTTCACTTGGGAGACACTTTGCAAGGAATTTAACAGATTTCTGTGATACTCTTACACTCAGATTTCAATCTTCAGTGATGCACCAAAAAAATCCACTGGAATTTTTAGCAGCAATTCTCCTGAGTGTCAAGGAAAGAGATTTTTTTTAATTTTTGAAATTCTCTGCATGCAATTTCAGGGTAATGTATTGTTTTAAAAGGCCTGGTAGGTAATTCTCTAGAAAGCAGAAAGTTAGATTTCCTGATATGCAGACCTCTGTCTCCTGCATTCTCATGTACCAATAAGTTGCAAACTTAGACCAAAACAAAAAAACGTCAAACCTGCAGCCACCAGAACATACTGCATTTATGTACATATTTTCAGAAGACACATATTATGCAGGTAATCCAATATAGTCATAAAGAGCTGAATGACGTACCAATTCTGACATTCAGGTACCCAAAATAAGTGCTTAAGTATTGGAAAGAAGGCGAAGAACAGAGGAGACAATAAAAGCATTAAAAGCATTAAAGGAACCTTTATATTTTATATTCAGGAGGAGTTTGTCAGGAGCAGCCCACTCCCTTTTTGTACTGAATAATTCCCAGCATTTTCATATCACATCTTAGATACACACATCAAAGACTATCTAATCTTGCAAGTGTGCTTAGAGAGAAGAAAGAGGAAAGCAAAACCCCTCTTCCCGTCACGTTACTGGCCAATACTTCTCTTTTTATCAAATGTCTGAGGAATTCTCCTCCTAGAGGGAAGAGAAGCTCGAAAGGAGGTAACTGATTTGTATGTGTATCCTGGCATATTTTTACTTTATAATTTAAAATCTATTTTATATGTCTATTTCTCCAATAACAAGCAAAATTGCAGTTCTGAACAAAAGTGTCTAGGACATGCTACTTCTATTGGCTTGTTAATTGAATTTAATATTAGAGAAGAATCTAGATCTCAGAAACTGTTTGTCTTCAAAATCCTGCCATTTTTTACCTCATAAGTATGGTGAATTACTAAGTGTTTGAGCTGTTTGTTCTCCTTCCTCACCTCACTGTGTTTGACATTAGATTAGCAGTGCCGTGAACACCATGACACAATAATACTCAGCTCTTCTGCCAGACCATCAAGACAGGGCCCGCGTGTGCCAAGAAAAAAAATCTACATTCACAAGAAAATTAAGTTTCAGAAACATGAGACTGGTTATATCCTTTCTTTGGCCATATTCTATTCTTTCTTCCATCCTATTCATTAATTTTTTCCTTCCTCAGTCTTGTACTCCATCTCCCAAGCATTTAGTGACAGTATTTGGAACCTTAAACCAGTCTCAATCAATAGGTTGAGGTCAGCTGTCAGATCCCTGGGATCAGAAAGATCAGAACACATTTATCCAAAGTCCAAGTGCAGTGCCCTATTCAGACAGCTACGCTGCCTGCTAGTTATCGGGTGGAATTGAAAACAAAAGTTATATTAAAAGACAGCAGGATCATTATTTCTCCTTTCTGCCCCACCTCCTCAAGTGCCTGAGGTCATTTTCCACAACAAAAATGAAAGCCCTTCTTGAAAGTGTTTTTGTGCTAAACAGCAGTGGTTAATTTCTTGCAACCAATTAGTTATTCAAGTGAAAGTATAATGATCCTCCAACGTGATTGAAAGTGCTTCAACTGAGTTTCCTGCTAACAACATACTTCTAGAAAAGAAGCAATAAATCAGCAGGGTTATGGAAATCTTTAAACAAAAGCAAGTCTATGACAGGAACCCATTAAAGATATAGCCATGTAATATTTATGCACCTAGCTGACTTGTGCTTTTAACCCAGCACTTTCAGCTATAGCTTTTTAGCACCTGGGTTGTATTCGATAAGAATGAAATTCACCCTCTCTGCTAAGAGCCAGCATAATGTCTCTGCTTTAGGTGTTCAGAGTATACAGTTACCATAGGGCTTAAGGGATGGAACTTCCCACCAAAGGAAATTTCATCCAGATACTTCTAAATAAAAACACAAATGGCATACCTTTGAACAGCACAGAAAATGTAATCTGTGAGCCTCAAACTCCCTGATTACCTTAAGCAAGAAAAGAGGCAGGCACTGACACAAGAATGGTTTATAAATCCATGGAGGTATTGACGCAGAAACAAAACTCCTCAGAATAGCCAGTATCACCTATAATTGTTCAGATTATGATTTGTTGATTAGGGGTGGTTACCGAGATAGTAATAGGGGATCTCTTGAGACTTTTAGAGAAAGTCCTGACTGTATAAAATTCCATCCACTTACACCTAAACCTACTGTAATTCATTACAGAGTTTGTGTTTAAATGTATAGGGTTCTACAGAAAAGCAGGACCCTGTCGTGGGAAAATGCATTTTGATAATGTTTGAGGCTTTTGAGTGCTAAAGATGTACTGATCTGTTTAAATCTCTAAAACAAAGAACAAGTCCTATTTCTTTTTTCACATTTAACTGTCTGCAAATGTGCATGCATGTATTTTTAAGCTACGCATACATGCATGAAGCAAAGAGAATGGTTTAATAATTTAATAATTCCCACTTATTTGGAATTACTTTCCCTCATTCCATTCACTCATTTACTTCATTGCCAATCTCCCATGGTTTTAAAAGACAGAATTTGGATTCACAAACCAGTTTGATTTGAGGACTCAAATACGATTTCCTGGCCTACCTTTCCTTGCTGCAGCAAATGGCTGCAAAAAGGGAAAACTTGCTGCTGTGAGGTTGGAAAAGGGAGACTTCAGGAAGAGATGTAGGAACTGCAGTTTACTTGGGACCCTGGGAGGTGGGGACTGAATGACAGAGAAAAGGAAACGAGACATCACTCCCCCTTCCCAGTAAAATCAACTTTGTCCTCGACATAGGTTTTTGGGCCAATGACCACTTTCAACTCACACCTTCTGTTGGAAAAATAAATTAGGAGTCCAGCTTTATTTTGTCAATAGAAAGTGTAAAGTGGTCACTGGAGCACAAAGAGCTTTTCAAAGGGTAGCTGAGCTCAACAAGGACAAGGAGGAGGATGTTGAGAAAGCCACAAAAACACAGGCAGATTACAAACCATTAAAGGCCATGCCGTTTTTCAATAATAAAGATAAGGCCTTTATAACAGTCCTGGTAATTTGTATCTATTTATTGTGGGCTATTTTTCTTTAGAAGAATACATGTTACTTAAAAATACCTTTCCCAGAGCAGAAAACAAGTATTTTTTGTGTTTGCATGTGTCAGTCTTGACTAAAAAGAGCCAGCAGAAAAGAGTAAACTAACGGCATTTGCTCCCTGAATACATGGAATTATGCTTCACATTTGTGCTGTAAATCTGGATCCTGTACAAGTAATTGTACTGCAATGGGTTTTGCTATGCTAAATATTTAAACTGTGTGCCCAGTCCTTCAAAGTCTGAGCTTATTCTGTGTTCAGAGCTTTTCAGAGTTGAGTCAATAGCATATTTGTTTTGAATGGCTGTTCCTAGATAACAGTAACAAAAATCCAAAACTTGTTTACATCATTTAACATGCCTAAAAGCTTAGCCTGAGACATTAAAAAAGCCACACAACAAGCAAGCAGAAAAATGCAATCCTTTAGAATAGTCTCTACTGGTGAAAAGAAGTTACACCATCAAAAAGCAAAAAGAATGTTTTGCCAACTCTGGACCAAGAATTGCTTTGTTTTTAAACTGGAGCAATGACTGGCATAAAAAGACTTCAAGGAATTTCCTCTTCTCCCTGAAGATAGTCATGAGCCTTTCTATTGCCCCAGATTTCACGTTGTAGTGATTGCAAGGATAGGCACGTCTTGTGAGTCCTAAGCAGAAGCCCTTGTTTATCATTTTACAAAATGTGTAAAAGAGTCAAAACAAAGCAAATCAGGCAATTCCATCAATCCTATGAAAACTGCTCCCATCCAAGTAGTACCTTCAGCTCTGACAGGCAGTTACGTCAGCTGTGTAGCAAGTGACCCCGCCTATTTTCTTAACTTGAATTGCTACCTTAAGAATAAGACTTCGCCCATATTTATGCACAGACACTCATGGAGTGCTCTACACATTCTCAAATTGCATTTGTGTCTAAATTCTGTAAAGTATGGTGATATTTTTGGGAACAAAATGAAGCATAAGTTCTCATCTGTTTCAAATTACACATGAAAAATACAAAGGATGCGAGTAACAAATAGATTTGCATACAGAAATTTCACAAAGGAAAAAAATGCAGAAATGCCAAAAAATTAAATTGCAGCAAAGGAAATAATGCAACCAGGCAATTATTTACAATCCTCACACTTTCAGAATCACAGTTCTAATTGTTAGAATCCAGTGCAGCATAGTAGACACAGGATTTGAAAAAACAAGTTTTTTTATATCGCTATGCTACCTCGAGAGCTCCTGATACGTAATCTGGAAGCAGACAGAACTCATAAAGGTGCCTCTTTTCCAGTGAAGACGCGACTTCCCCTCCAAGGGCCTGGGGTACTGTGCCTCAAATGCTAATAGCTTGAGTTGTGTGCAATAGCCCTATATTGTTTATACAGCACTTCACATGTTCAAAGCACTATGAGATATCAGCCATCACTACACTTTTATGAGGCTGTAAGTATTACCCACTAAACATCAGGGTTCAAATGACTTGCTCTTGATCAAAAGAAACTTTGTGCAGCAGGACTATAATTATTTGAATTTGGTAATTCTCGCAGACGATTCCTATGGCAACACAGAATGAAGAGGGGGATGGGATATTAAAGCCAGTTGCTATTGCACTCTGCTCTGACAGCAAGATACAGACACATGGAGGATCTCTTAAGCAAACTTATACTCACAGCACCTTTTATAGAAACTACTGGAAAATTATTTCAACAATCAGGAGCAAAAATTAAACAAAAGGTTTTGAAAGCCCAGAAGCATGTTTTTCTAAATGTATCTATTTCACATATTCACTGTGAAGAACATAAAGATGACATGCAAATGGTACTGAAGTACTCCAGAAATCCTAAATGGGGGTTTTGAATTCATTCAGAAGTTTTTAGACCAACAGGATTAGTAGGCAACTTAAAAGCAAGTCCATTTTCTGCAGAAGAACTACAGTCTCTTGTTTTACGGCTGACTACAGCAGGACTCAACTTTTAGGAATAGGTGAATGTTTTTGCTCTTCATTTTTTTACATACTTTCTTCCTGTAAAAATTCAACTATGCTGACATTTATATCTCTAGTCTCAAAGTATCAAGTGTCTATTCCTGAAAAAGAATACAAACACAAAGGAGATGTTGAAAAACAACCAATGTATCCACAGTGCATATGACAACCAAATAAAGGCTTGGCATTAATGCTAAACAGGATACATCCCATAGATTCTTCTCTTTGCAACTGAAATCACTTAATCCAAAAATGCTAACACTGAGATTGAAGACAGAAAACTCTTATCCTTTGCCTTTCCATCCTGTTCTAGCCCATTCTATCCTACAATATTGTCTTTCCCACCTCTTACATTTTACCTTGTGCACAGCCTTGGTTTCCACACACACCATATGTTTTCAGAGCACAGCTTCACAGTTATTGGCCTCAGAACCTTGCCTGCAGAATCACGTGGGAAATAGATCATACTACTAAGACAAAAATGTAGACCACTCCACACAGTCCAGATTCATCAAATAAGAAAAGGATGCCTGTTTCAAGCCATCACAGGAAGGGGGAGGGAAAGAAATTCTCTTCAAATGCAGGAATGAGTGCAGACAGAATTACTAACAGAACCTTTTGTGTTTTAGCCAGGTCGGTCCTGTTCCTATGAATATTTACCCTCTATCTTAAAACTTGGCATTTTTCAGGTACAGGCCACACAAAACTAACTCTGTGCCAGACTCTCTTGCAATTTCTACTGTTTTGAACTAACATTGCCTGAAAAGTTAAATTACTGAAATATTTGTTAAAATATTAAAGTTTTAGTGTAACATCAATAGGTGAGCATTACTTCATGGATATTAATGTAAGAACCAGTTACCATACTCCATCTACTGATCTAAAGAACAGATGTTTGCAAATGATTTATGGACACTGAAATATATGCATATCTTCCATAAATAGTAATGTGTTCCAGTAACAAAGAGTGGAGAATTGTGGTCCAAAAGACTAGGAAAATGCAGGCAATATTAGAATTTATTTACCAATTTCTTGGCTTTAAATAAAAAGCAAATCTCATAGAGCCAGGGCCTGAATCCTCTATGCTGGGAAAGTGCTTACAATTTCAAACAGGACTAACAACATGAAGTAATAAATTGCAGTCGAGCTCAATGGTGCAGATATAAAAGTCTGTTTAGAACATGAGTGCAACTATGATTTGTTAAATAAGTGTAACAATTTCTATTGATTGTGACACAATAAATCTAAAGCAGTAAACAAAAAGCCAATATTACCGTGGGTATTTTCACATTAACTTTGGGCTTGGAAGTTTCTTTAGTATCAAGATTTAACAAAATATTAATCAGGTAAAATTCTAATGGGCAAAGCATAGTTTTGAGATCTGCAATTAAATTATTTCTGGAAGTGCAATCAAATATTTGATTGAACTAATATCATTGCTGCTCCTCACATTTGTTCTGTTCCTAAATTAGCTTGGCTAATCAGTATCCCACCTCATAGCCTGTGTTGTAAACATGTAATATTAGCTGATGGGTCTCATTTCAAGAGCACAGTCAGTTTTTGAACAGCAAACTTACTCAAAAACTTAGTCAAAGCCTACAAACACATGAAGTAGTGTGTTTGGAGATGTCACAGTTTCTGAACCATCGGAACTCTGACATGACTCAGTGAACTTTGGATCATTCTGTGATGGCTGTGCATGTCAAACAAGTTTTGATTTAGTTCAAAAACCAGTTTTGTGGATAATATTTCAGCTCAAAGTGTTTTCTGTTTTTCTGCCCTCTTATTCTGTAAGCAAGAACCAGGAATGTACAAAAAAAGCAGCCTTGTAGAATGCAGAATTTAAACAAGGCAATCACAATTTTTTGCTCCTGTCTCAGGCTGGCATGCACTAGTGCCTCAAGATGTTATGCAGCTGCTACTTTTCCCCAGAGATGGCTCTACTCCAGTAAATGGTGAAATACTCCCTCAAACATCTTTTTTTTTTCCAGCAGAGGTTAACAGAGATGTTTCCATAGGTCTAAGGCAACACGAAAACATGGTGATTGTCTAGCTGGATTTCTTGAAAAACATTAGCCTTAGATTTACTGCATCAGTAATTAGGTGCTATACTCCAACACACTACAGAAACAACTGCAGTTAGTGTCTGTAGAGTACAGTAAGAGTCTTAGATTACAGTGATTGTTATTTGAGTCTGTTCTTGCAGTTTTTAAGATAACAGAAGAAAAAAATACTTTTCATTTTGTCCTCTTGATAGCTGCACAGATTTTTTACTCTCAGCATATAACTCAAAGTCATCTAAGAGCAAATTGAATTTCTAATAACTACAGTCAACTGGATTTAGTTCCTTTCGGTGGAAGCACAGCAGTGTCAATACTTACTGAGATTTAGTATTGCTGCTGATTTATCAAAAGTAAAATGTCAATACAACACGAAAATTTATCATTTTAGAAAGGTTTAATAGAAAAGATGAACACAACACAAAAAATTGAAAATATAAGAACCAATAACTGATCACTCTAATTCACTTTTTTCCAGATGAGCATCCAGGTGTCAGCTGGTGTAAACGCAGATGCCACTGACGTCAATGGAGCTGTGTCAGTTTACTCTAGCTGAGAATCTGATCCCAAGCATGCTACTGCCATTTTTAGACACTGCCACTGGAATTCACTTTTGCAAGACAATTAAAAAAAACATATCCACACATTGCCTTTCTTCCTGTCCCCAAGTGTATAACTGGAAGTCCGTTGACAGACTGTGGGAGAGGGCAAGTGGGAGGTGGAAGTAGCCAACAACTGCATCCATGAGATAACTTTGCAGTATCACTATGAGCACTGTTCTGTTGTCTTCCTTTTATACAAACGAATATTTGGCTTCGAAAAGTTTTAACTCCACCTTCCACTAACAAACAATTCCATGTCAGCGAAAGAAAAATGATACCTTAAACCCTGTGGACTATCTACCTTATAAACTCGTTAGCGTGGTATGTTAACCAGTATACAATCTGGATAGACTGTTTTAATGTACCATCAGAATAAGTACCTAAAGCTACAAGAGCCCAAAGGCTGAGCTCTGTGTATTCACCTAAGTACTTGTTCCTAAGCAATCTCCCTGCTGTACCAGCAGTAAGACTGGTAACAGTTCCAAGGCAGCTGCTTAAAGTGGCCTGCAAGCCAGACTTCTGTCTGGCTGACTGACATCTTTCATATCTCATCTAGTGTTTGTGTGGGCGACAGAGGAGGAAGAAAGGAAAAGGTGGGGCAATAAGCAGGACAGAGTAATACTTGACAGCTTCACCATTTCTAAGCAGGGAGAGGGAGCTTTTACTTCTGTGTTACATAAGACAGTTGTTAACACGAGTGCATTGTGTAACAGTTCCCCAGTATTATGATGGTCTTTTGATTCAACATACCAAGGTCAAAATGGAAAAGGTAACTAATTAGAACTGAAGATGCAGTTCACATAATATTGAAGTAATTGTCTATTTGCGTAGCACAACAACCATATCTTCAATTTAGGTCAGGCCATCAAGAGGAGGAAAAGGACTGAAGATTGAAGATGAGATGCTCTACTTCACACAGTTGCCCTCTGGAAGGACTTGCAAAGGCAGTCACTTAAATTAAGTACAGGTCATCAGACAAGATATCTAATCTATTCCTAAGACAGGCAGCTCTAGCAGTCCAAATCCCTATGGCCTCTGCAGCGACACGATGAACTACTTCCTCATGTACCTCTGTCAATTCACGTTAGGTTCCAGTTTTTTTAAAGCGATATTTCATGTACATTGTGACCCTATTGCTCATAGCAAGAAAAGTGCTTTGGTTTATTTATGACCTAGTAACCTTAAAAAAAAAATACATCCAATCTGAATGTTCATATAAGCCTACAGATCTGAAATAAAATTTAAAATAAAACTGGCATTTGTAACAGCTAGCTAAGGCTGGTAAGAGATTCTTTAAAAATGAAAACCAGATGAAAGAAGATGAAAGCATATTTACCCTGCATAACCTGCACACATCAGGAATCAGGGCTGGAACCTAGAAGTACTTTTTGTACTTAGAAGTTTCAGCCTATTTCAGAGGCTAGATGATCCAGGAAATACTGAGGTTTTCTGGGGAAGGGGGGGTGGGGGGGTGGGGAGGCATTAATAACAACCTGTGAAAGTAATTCCTTCTAACATGTAATCCACCCAGCCACAAGATCTACACAGCTCCTCTTCTTCCCCTGTACCCCATCCCAATTGCCAGATATCAGCCAGGCAAGCCCCCATACTTAAATATGAAGTGACAGATGGAAGCAGGGAATAAGGGTATAGGAATGAGTACTGAAAGAAATGACGTACAGAAAACAAGCTTATAATAGCGCAGATCTTAAACATCAGCAACCCTAAACCATGAAGTTAATTCATTTGGCTAGAACAATGTTGAACAGATGCACATGCACATAAGACTGAGCTGGAGAGCCTTATTCTCTCATCGCTCATGCCTGCGTGCAGAGGTCTTCTCCTAACATTCATAGAATTAAACCTTTGAAATTTTAGTACAAATAAATGGAGAAATAAAAATAATCAAAACTAAAGCATTGGCAGCAAATCCTGTGCTTCTGTATAGGGAAAGAAAGGTCAGCTGCCACATTTAATTAAAATGTATTTGATTTAGCTATATTCATAACCACAAATTAGTTGATTCTATTCTTGTCTACTTCTCCAGTAGGCTATATTAATGACTTTTTCTTTTAGTTATATTAGATGAAAAAAGCAGTTGAGTTAAATGATGCAATAGATACCTCTACATGCAGAGCAACAAGTTAAAAGAAACAGGACAAAGTCCTTGTCATAGTGTTTGTTTTCAAAATAGGCACGGGCAGCACACTGATGAACTCCAGTCCTTTAGTGTGGGTTCCCTTAACACAGGTACAGACAAAACCCCAAACATTTATAAAGTCTTATAAATAATGACGGATGGATGAGACAGAATATAGGGCATCTTTTACCAAAGGATAAGGTAAACAAGCAATTCATATAAGCAATTCAACAAGCAATTCATATAAGTCAATGAATCAGTCACATAACTTCAGCACAGTTAAGAGCGGACCTAGCAGAAAAGAATTCTGACAAGCTGAGCTTCAAGAACACCTCCTGCATAAGAACTCCACTCAAAAATACAAATAAGGTAAAATTTCTGGATTGCTATGTTTTCTTTTCTTCTCCAGCCTCTAAAACCCTTCCACAACACAAAAACTACAATCTTAATTTTTATTTAATTGTTATTTCTTTTTATTAATAATTAGGACAATAGAGTTGGAAAGCTCAGAAGATTAGGAAAAAGTACTGTGTTACTGTAGAAATTTTAAGAATAAAGAATTTACTGTGTGATGGATGTGCACAGAATGCTGATATGTAAAAAAAAAAATCAAAATAAATATAGGTCAAGCCTTGATATCCATTCACCTTTTTTCCTCCTGAAAACGATCACAACAGGTTCTGCGTATGTGAAAATCTGTAAGGAAAAAAGGCCTTCTGTCTAGATGTTTATTGAAAAATTAAGACTTTAAAGAAAATATATTTTTCATCAATCCTACACAAGTTTTAATCCAATTGAACAGTGTCAGCAGAAGAAATTTTGCTCAATTGAGCAATCTCTAATTGGCAACACTAATTTGTAAAACTCCTAGCCGGCTCTGTTCCTTTATGGGATCCCATGTTTTGTTTTACTGTGAAGTTCAGTCTCATGAAATAACAGACAACATTAATCCACTCGTTCCTGGATCTCTAACCTTTCTCTTTAAAGCCTGAATAACTGAAACATATTTTCTTATCATAGAAAGAAGTCTGGGAAACGGCCAGCTCCTTGCAGAAAGACTGAAACATGATGAGCAGAGAAGGGTGTTGGTGTCGGTAAGAGAAAAATGATTGAAGTTGCATCATCTGTATGATTAAAACCACTGTGTGAATTTTGACTTTTCCCCCCCTACTTTCAGACATTTGAGGATGCAGTCAAGTCAATGGAGTTCTGTTGTAGTGGTTGCTTCAGTGAACATTCAACGCTGTCGGTGAGTTTGGAATTAAAGTGAAAACCATCGACCGTTGATTGTACCCTCCAGCTAACCATCCTCCTCCTTACTTCATGCTTTCAGGCCTTAACACCGAAGATAGCAACCTAACCATCATATGATGTTTGTCCCCCAACCTGTCAAGCTTTACAAAAAGGTCACAATCAACATTCATTGCTGTCGGTGGGTTTAACTATGTGGACAAGCTCACTGAACAATGAATGCAACTGTGGCCCCACATTGTACGGTTGCCGTTGAGGGGAGCAGCAGCTCTGAAGGCAGTAGGGAGAAGCAAAAACTTCTTATAAGTTATTGTTTTCTGGTCAGAAAAATAGTTGGGCGTATCTGCTTTTTGCTTCCTTGGTTTTGAGTGTGTTTAATTCAGCTGACTAGAAAAGAAAACCCGCTGCCTTTTGCTGGGATATTGTCCTCACAATGTTCAGTACCATGGAAAATGTGAAAATTCTTATTTTGTATGTATGCAGAAAAAATTAACAGGATAGGACAGGAAGCTCTGTATATCCACTCCTAAGTACTCTCACATAAGAGGAAAGAATATTTAGTTGCCATTTTAACTAGGCATTGTTTAACAGTTTAAAAGTTTATTCTATGCTTGTCATGACAAATACAACCAGGAACAAATGGGATTTAAGAGTTACGGACAAAAAGTTATATTAAAAAAATACTAGTTTTACATGAAACTGATTTTAAGAACACAAATACTATTGTATTCACTATTTTTAGGGATCCGAAAGATGACAGAGAAATGTATATCCAGAAATAACAATGGGAAAACAGTTAAATTGTAAAATACTGTAAACTGAGTACCTATGTCACACTCTGAGTTTTGCAAAAAGAAAATAAAGTGTGAATAAGCTCACAATTGTGTCCTTATTTCTTTATAACCCTTTATTAACCTGGTCAGACACACAGAAGGACCAGTCGACATTTCTCACTTTGCACAATCATCCAAGGTAAGTTCAGCCTTTAGACGAAGTGCAACTCAAATATTCTGTAGCAGGAATTACTTACAAAATCAGGAAATCTCACAGCATATCATGATATCATTCATACAAGTCTTCTCACTATGGGAGTGTTTATAAACAGTACTTTAGTCTGAGTATTTACAAAGTTCCCTCAGCACATCGGTCACACAAGTTATCTCTTGTACTCAGCTTTCTTGTTTTATCCATGTTTTACTGTGTAGGAACTGAACAGCATAAAAGTATCAAAGCTATCATGGGGCAATACATCTATAGTCACTTCATCAGCCTAATTAAATGGTAGAAGTATATTTCAATCATGAAAGAGATCAGTCCTCTGTCACATGTGAAACTAATATTTATAGAAACCCCCCTCCTCCAACTTCCTCAAAAAACAACCACACTAACAAAATAAGTCCTGAAATTATTTGGACATTCTTTAAAATTGGCTTTTGGGAAGGTTATCTTTTTTCATTCCAATATTTGCTGGAGAAGAGCCCACATGGTCTGTTGCTCACTGAATAATATCATTGTCAGAGACAGAAGAGTAAAGTATTAAAAGGAAGAGTTGCTATGGATAAATGATTTCACAGCAATGCTGTACAGAGATAAGCCTGTATCTTTAGTTTTACCCATTTCATCAAAAATGGGAATTTGAATTACTACAGACTTACATATTGCATGTAGATAAGGATCATATTAAAAGCAAGACTCAGAGGTATAAGTTCTGCCCAGGAGGAGAAATTTTCAAATTAAGCTGTATCTAGTATGTTTTTCCTACAAAAGAAAAGGTCTTTACCAAACCTTAAAACCAAGTTTCATTTTGCAAAACACTTATTAATGCTAGTTATAGTTGTGTTGTGTGTTTTCAACAGAGAAGATATTTATCAGAGCAGAAGAATCTGGAATTTCTCAACCCTGGAAAGAGCTAATGTCCTGGAACACAAATGGTTTCTGCGCTAACTGATAATGCCTCAATGATTAGCATTGAGGAGGGACAGAGTCCACTGCAAGAAAAAGAAAGTTACATCCTTTTCTAAGGCAGTACTTCTCAAAAGACACGTCTCTCCTGATTTCTATCATCATTTGTTCCATGCACTTATTAATGGAAGAGCAGAAGTTCATACCCCTCCAGGTCGGGGTGCAGAAATCTCAGCCAGCATTGACCTAGGCAGAGATAGTCCACTCTCATTACAAATATAAAACAAATATTTCCACCTGGACTGCAAGTTTTTACTGGTCTCTGATGAGGAGAATCTGCAGCAGTTGTCTTTTTTAATGGTGCCTAGCATGGAAATTTATCACTGATTTTAATTACACCGTGTTTTCATAGAGAAGTAGAAAAATGTTTTCTCAGTGTACAGATATATAGTACTTTATACAACTTGAAATCAACCTCTAAAGACTAGTTATTTAACAATATTCATTGGAAAACAACACCATTATTCCACATCCCACAAGAAATGTTGGCTTGCACACGTTTCCTTGTGCTGTAAAGCCGCAGAACAACCCCAATTTGGCGATGATAACTGTGATATACTGTGGAAAGATCTCATGATAATTTTCATGGTTTTTGTTAATATCATACATATGTACTCAGTACAATGCCCATAGGCCATAGAAACATTCTAGAAAATTGCTCCTCAGTGTCATTGTAAATAATTCACTCTCAGCGATATTTTTAGGTCAAGCATATCAAAGTTGCAGTAAATGCAATGGACCTTGACATAATAGGAGCACTGCTTTTACAGCAGTGGAGGAAGAGGAGAGGGAATGCATTTCCCAGCTATGAGAGGTCAGTTGATGTTCCCCAGTGTGCACCTCACTGTGCTTGAGGACAGCAGAGGCAGTGCTAAGAGCTTGTTAGGAGGTTTGGAGTTGTTGGGTTTTTTAATTGCCTCTGAGTTCTTCTTTTCTCCCTGGCTTCTGGCATAAGATGCTTTAAAACATCCAACCCAACAGCGTCTGTATCAATTCTAAAACTTCTGTTTAGCAAGTACAGAAAGACACTTGGTTTTACCTCTAAAACTACAAGTCAAAGAATTCCTATGATAGAAATAGTCTGTGATATTCAGGACCATGGCAGGATGAATATGATAGACTTGTTTTGGCACAGCTGACACCACCACACTAACATCTCCTGCTTTACAGATGGTGAAGTGACACAGTAAGTTAAAGAGTTAAATATAGAAGTCATTTATAGTTGAAATGGAAGTAGTATCTAGACAATTTTAGACTCCAACCATGTCTTTCTGGGGGAAAAAAAAAGAATGCTCCTGCAATCCTGACTTTTACCTCATGTAAATACCTGTTTTTCTTGCCAACCACATTTTTTGCCTATTAATGTATATCTTTGTCACTTGCCAGACTTACTATGGTAACCAATTATTTTTCCAAGCAGTTGCATGGTGACACCCACTACAGAATAATTTTTACATCTTGCCCTCTTTTATATTTAGGTTTGTACAATTTTGTTGAACTTTACTTTTTTCCTTCTTCCCATACATCCTCCTTAAGAGCAAGTGCCAGAAATTTAGACCACATTCCAAAGAGCCCAGCCAGGGCTAGCTGAAATAATCTGATGTCTCTTTATTTTACAAGCAATCAGTGATCTTTTTCAGCCAAAAAAAGCACTTGTAATGGCACCGCATAACTAGCACATTTAAATGTATCTGACATTATTCCATAGATACAGTGTCCACAAGTTCTTTCTTAGTTCAAAATAGATTATTTCATCCCCTTGAAATGCAACACTTGCAGTTTTTTGAACTTAAGAGATTTTTTTTTTGTTCAAAATATAGCTCCTCCTTCGCCCCCTCCCTCCCCCCAAATCACTAATGTGTTGAAACTTAGTGGCAGAAATTACATGGTAACACATAGTAGTGAGAATGAACTTTGAATACAAACAGAAGCCTATCATGACTTAATTTTAAAAAATTAAACTTTTCGTTGTACTGCATTTACCCCACATTATTTTAGGAGTACAAACTGCAAGAGGCAATAGAAGCGTAGTGATTAACTTACTGTTCCTGCTGTCTGCACCTAAAGGGCATTTCCAAGCTCAGTATTTACATGACTTTGGCAGAGCCTTCATAACAACCAGTAATCACACACTGAATACAAATACATCTGACAAATGCTTGTAAGGGAAGTTTTATGTTTGGGTTTAGATATTATTGATCTGAGGAGGAAACAGGGCAAGTCTTCAAATTACACAGCTTTCAAATATGATTCTTATGAAAACTGACAGAAATGCCCAGCTTCTACATCTTCTGGTTATGAGACTGCCTTCACATTGCCACTGGAAATGAAAATATCCTCCTCCTCCTAGGTTTGGATATGAACTAACACCAGAAATTCAGTGAAAGCTTCAGGTACAGAAACTAATCCACATAAGCCATGAGTTAGAACAGAAACTGTCTATATTTCACAGTAAATCAGTAATAAGCCCCCTAGTTCTGCAGACAGAATACAGGTCCATGGTACATATTCTGATTTTCCTGATTTTACTTCATGAAATACAGCTGTTTCCACAACAGTGCTACAAGTTTTGATGTTTTTACAAATCTGCTTTAATCTGACAAGTTCACAAATAGATTATCATGAGACCTGATTATATAAATTGCTGGGCTGTGTTTTGTTTGGTGGGGTTTTTTGTGGGTGTTTTTTAATCATCATTATTTTCTCCACTAGGAATGTCACACTAAACCTTTATGATGAAAAACAAGTCAAAAATGGACCAGATAGCACAAATACATGATACCAGTGTTCAGAAGGTTCACATACCAGGTCAGGTAAAGAGCAGAGAGAGCTGGAAAGCAACATGCACCTGGCTTTCAAGATAGTGGAAGTCTCACCTTGCACTCAAGAGAAATTATAATACATATAAACTCTGTATCTCAGCTACAGTGTCACCTCTGAGTACCAGCAACTTGTCCAATAATTGTAATATTCAGCTAATTGATTGCATGGATCTATTATTTAGTGATTAAACAGTTAAAGTATTTTATCACAGGCATTTAAAAACACTGAAACAAAAAGAAACAAAAAATACTAGTTTTAGCTAGTGAAAGTTGAGTCCAGGTGGTTGCCCTCAAAAGTCAACATCACCATCTGATGTGTAAAACATTCCTAATTACCATAGAGTACACCCTGTGCTAATTACTGTGTTTGCCTCAAAATAATAAGCCATGATAAGCCTAGAGTTCATGACAATAGATTTACATTTAAATGCCATCCAGTTCACTCAGTATCAATATGGTTACCAGACTGCCAGACATGATGAAATTAGGTTCTCCCACAGACAGGGACAGTGAATGCACTTTAGGGAGGCCACAAACTGCTAGAGGGATAACAAAACTAAAGGAACTTTGAGAGACATTCAGGATATAACTGTAGAAGACAACAGGAGGAAAAAAAAAAGACATTATTTTAAGGACAGCAGCCAGCTGTCAGCAAATCTCAAAAGAAATCTTTGTAGACTCTCCAGGAATATCTCTGTACATCCCCAAAACAATTGCAGTATATTGTTCCAGAAGTTCGTGTGGATCATGGTCTGCTACCTAATGAATTCAGATTCTCTGCTGGTTTTGGAGTCAACATAGTTCTATCAGTTTGAGTGGAATTATGCCAGTTTGTACAAGCTGAGGATTTGGTAAGCCAACACACAAGAGAACTGTAAAACAAGTATGGCCCCACACATCCTACACCGAGGGAAAAATGCAGAGGTAGATGTCACTCTTGGGGGATGGGGAAGAGGAGAAACAAAAGAACATGTGCTTGAAATAACACACGTTTCCACCTGCAGAGAGAGCATTTCTGCCCACAGACAAACTGTGGGCACCCTGCACAAACAGCACTTGGACACTTCACTGCTCCATTGGTGCAGATTACTGCTTTGCAGGTACAAATAAGGAGCTCCAGCACACAACAGGCAGGAGAGTATTTTTGGGCAGAAACATCTCACCCACATTATGATAATCTGGCCTTTGCCACCACATGACAGTCTCCTTCGCTTCATGAAGCTTGTGCTATGTGGGTGGAAAAGAGCTCACAGCTTATTTTTGGCTGACGATGGCTCCCACAGCACAAGTGCATATATTTGAAGCAATGGCAGCTTGTTTCCTCTCTCTCCCTTCACATTGTGCACTTTCTATCATTTCCCATTATTTTGACACAGAGCTAGCAAAGTAAGCCACTCATTGGTTACATTTGGGGAAAAAAATCCAAGCAAAACATTATCACATCTTTTAAAATACCTCCTGTCACAATACCTAGGGGCTTCTTTATTTCGGGTGCTTATTGGCATCCCCCTCTGGCCTAGAGCTACATATGGACTTCAGATGTATATCAGCTTTTACAAGACATGATTTATGTTCTGCACAATTCAGACAATGCAGGTACGTGTACAAATGCTGGTAAGGGCTGACTGGAAGTGCCTTCTGGAACTAGCTGACACGTATCAAGAGCAAGATAACCAAACCACAGATCTGCTCAAAGTGAATTACCACAAACTGACTGTTAAGAGTGAATTCTAAAAACAAAGCCAACCAAACAAAAAAACCTCTCCTTTATGTCCCCATTGCTACACCACCCATCCCATCAATGCCTTTGTGGATGCAGACAGGTACTTAAGACACTTCATCCTTGCAGGAGAAAAATAAACCAAACAAAACATTATGTTTCCCTCCTCCTTATAGAGATTCCTATCTGTATGGGAACAGGATTTCTGCTTTAAACCTTGTACTGAGATTCTAAGGCATTACTGTGTCTATTGCTAATTACAAGCATTGCTCAGGAGAAATGAGACATGCATTCCTGTGCAGAAGGGGTTTTTTTGAGCTTAGGTGTGTGCCTTCCCAGTCTTAGTATCTAGCACTAGTGGCTCCTCTCTACTTAGACGAAGTACCGGAGTTCCATTTTCCCGAAACAGAAGTCTTTCTACCTTATTCATTTTCTGTGAGGGCACCATCAGATTAGCTCAGGATACTCATGACAGAATTATTTGCCAGGAGGATATGCCAGCCTTTGATGAACTGAAACTAAAAATTATTTTAATCAAAGTGCCTACAAATAATAGACCATTATTTAAGGACTATTTATAATTATTAAAACAGATTATTTTGCCTTCTTTCTACCACAAATAAAGTGCTACATGTGTGAAGTCTACAAAGAAATTTTGACTTGGATCTCAAATCAGTAAGATCACATGAGCAGCTTGCTGCACTTGGGCTCCCCCGGTGCTGGAGCCACTCTCCTCCTCTAAGAGGAGGACCCACAGTTGAACAGGCAGACCCTCCACACTTGCTGAGAAAAGAAGTTGGTATCTCTGCATTGCACCCAGAGATTGATGGCTTCCTGAGCTGACTACAGCTGATGCACCTTCCTCATTATCAGAAGCTGTAAGAGCCACGGTTAAAGTGAACACAGAGCCTGCACAGAACACTGCAATATGAGCTCAGGCTCTATGTTCACTTTAAGACTGTTGGCTGCTACATTTTATCAATTCTTCTGGAAATAAGGCTGCTCAGTAACTGCTTTCCAAGCTTTCACATATGTACAATTCCCATCAGCTACAGTGTAAATTTGCAAGCAATGGGAACAACACACACACGATCTGATGGAATCTGCAGAGAAGGTAAAGCTGTCACCAGATGGCATTTTCAAGTTTTGTAGAGCCAGATATTCAGAAGCAGCATCTGAATTTTGAATGCTTCATTTTTTTCCCATTTTCTTAAAAATTACCAAAACACAGCATTTGCTCCTAGAAATAATCTTGTGATATTCTGTGGCTAAACCTCCAACAGCTCATTTTTCATTACTACATACCTAGACTATAAGAGCCCTAAATTAGTACTTGGATACAGACTGCTCAAAAATTCAGCCTATAATGTCAGTAAATAAACTTCTTATCAATATAATTTTGAGTCAGCCCTAACAGTAGAAAAAATAAGTAGGTTGCCTGTTCCTTTCCTACAGGGAAACGTTGCCAAAAATATATAACTGTCACTTTTCATCTTTGGAATAATGTTAGCTACTGAAAAAAAGATTCACAATGAGCAATTATGTCTTCAGCTTTCATGTCATTTTACATCATTCCACTATCAGCCATGCTCAAAAGCTTAGAGGCAACATTCTAGGTCAGTGACTTTTGCAGGCAGTGTTCACTGTTTGGTAATTAAATTAGATACACTTTAAATAACCAGATTCTGAAACAGACAGCACTTACAAACACGTGACCAAATGCATCACCAGCACTGATGACACTGGATGAGGAAAATTATGCATGTTAACAATCATTAACTATCACTGAGGATTATAAATTTAAGGATTATGATATTAAGAATAACTGGATCATCAAATCACTGCAGAGGAAAATCTTTAAGATGTAGCTAAAAGCCATACTGAAGGACTGACCTACTTTCCATCACCAAGTTTTATTTATATGTGTATAGAATGTTTTCTTATAGGTACCAAAACATCTCTCACCAAGAAAGCTCTCAACTATTAATAAAACTAAATAGAGAATGAAATATTGCAGTAGATGCTCAGCTTTTAATAAGGTTTTAGCCTGCATCTCAGGCAAAAGGCACTAGCGCTGTTTCAGATAAAACTTTAAACAGCAAAATAGGGACACTAATTTTCACTGTATGCGGACTTTTTCTGGAAAAAATATGAACACTTGAGACGTAAGATTGGAATGTTAAAAAACTATTTCATATCAAACATGGCTTACAGGTAACTGTTTTGTAAAAAACACATAGCCTTGCCACTTTTTCAGACCTTGAATTTGGAAATGAACGTTTATTAAGTCAGAAAAAGATCTGGCAGGTGCTTTAACACATGTTCTTTGTAGGAGCAGTTCCCATAATTCTTCAAGGGACAAACAGATCTTTATTTAAAAAAACCAACCAACCAAACAAACAAACAAACAAAAAAAAAAAAACAACAACAACAAAAAAAAACCAAAAACAAACGAAAAACAACAACCCATCAAACAAAAACAACTAAATCCACAAACTAAGTTATTTAGAGAGGTACTGTAAGAAGATAAGCAGAATGTTTAAGCAATGATGTTAATGGACCAAGGCATGCAAATGATAAGAACACAAAGAACCCAAGTTCAAGACAGTCCTGTAATTCATGTGGTTTCACTTATTCCTCCACAATAGCAGAGATTATTGGTATTCCATGTTTTGAGCATGCATTCTTCATCCCATCCACAGGGTGCAATTCAGTTTTTGTTACCTTAGTTCCTTTGCCCACAAGCATTCATATGGAAGTCTTCATTTGTTGACAACTGTGCAAAAAGGTCCAATTTTAAAATCCTATTTTATTTTTTTCTTCTGGAGACTGACCCATTGGCTTTTTATTTCAATATAGGCACAAGCTACAAGGCACAATCCACAGCCACAGATTATTAAAATATCCTGTCCACCTGAGCCTGCAGACCACTACAAACATTGAAGGCAGCCCCACAAGCTAAAGATGTCACAATCCAACTGTAGCATTGCCATAGTTACTTCTAAAGTCCTGAACTGGAAAATTATTCTTTCTGTTTCCAGGTCTTGCATTGGCTGAACCACATGGAAAAACTGGCTTCAAGGAGGAAAATGCAACCCACCACATGTATATTTCTGACTATTATAAAACATGAGGCCAAACAAGGGGTTTCTGTGTCCCTTCCTGTGCCATAGGTAGAGGTTTGTAGGGTGTCACACTCAGCTGCCAGCAGGTGTTACACTGGGCAGTCGTGTAAAGCACTTATTCACTGAACTCTGTCACTGCAGTTATGTGCTCTTTATGGCAAGGAAAACAGAAAACAAAGAGCCTGTTATGCTTTAACTTCAAAGCCTTCATACCCCAAGCTTCAGCTCTGTACCTCAGGCAGTGCAGCCCAGAAAAGAGGCAGCATAGTCCCAGGTAAAGATATTTTTCTGCTCTAATAACCTAATCTCTGTAGTATTTATAAGAGATTTGTGGGTTTTTTAAATCTTAAATATAAACATAGTGATAGCAGAAGGTCATCTGACATTTGTCATTTGACTGACAAGTAAATTTTACTCTGAAGCTTTCCAAGTTCACAGGAAGGTTTTGTCTGAAAGGTCATAGAGGAACCTTAAGTTTACCCATAAGTGCTGCAAGAATCTTGCTGCACAAGACTTCAGGAGATATTGATCTTTCCATTTTACAGTTATCATTCTCCAGTTGCACCAATTTCCTCTCCGTCAGGGGTAGAGCTTTCGTGAGATCCCTAAAGCCTGCGCGCAATATTTATTCTGTTAGTCTAATTAAAGGTATTACTATGTACATAGTTACTGAATCTGTCCCCAGTGGTGCTTCACATCATAAATAACAGATGTGAAATGTTCTCCTATTGGGACAAGCACTAGTATCAATTCTTATGCTATCTCTTTAACCATTACATCACCTCACTATTACTTAGGATTTTTCTTTAAAGGAGAGAAAAAAATACTATGTAGATAATATTAGTTTGAGACAATTAAGTTTACTAGATCTTCACAGGCTCATACAAAGACCTAAGCATTTTGATTATGTGAAATGATACAGTTTTACAACACAAGTGAGCAGTACCAAATTTCTGATGTTTAATGCATAGGACTGTCCCAAAGATTAGTCCATGAAAGATGGGGGAAGGATGATACGCTTCCCCAACATACTTGCAGGTTCCTTTTCCCAATTTAATTCCTAATTGTAAAGCTGGCCTAGGTTCTCAAGTCCAACATCAGGTTCTCAGTGAACTTGTTGGATAGTCCTGACTTGGGACAGAAGCTTGCTCACTCCCATTCAGCAGATTTTTATTTTCAGGGCAAATAACTGACAACTGCCTTGAAATTCTCTATTTCCTAGAAGACCTGTTATCCCATTGTACTCAAAATTTTACAGTTTGATCCTTACAAATCCTCGATACAACTCATTCTCCTCACATCCCAGGAGATTTTTAAAACTCTGAGCATTTATTCCAATATTAATCCAAGGAATTTAACTTCAGCCAACAGACAAACAATGCTGTGACTCCCCTTACCCTATTGCCACTTCTTGAAGATGCAAAAGATTGTTCCTCTTTCCAGGCATCATCAGTCCCCCACTAAGCTTTTCAACCTTTCCTTGGAAGCATAACTTTCAGGCATTTTTTCAAGAAAAGGTTTGGAGAGCAATTAGAGTTTCACATATGATTGACACTGTCAGCACAGGACACTTGGCTGTAGAAAAGAAATATTACTTGAGCAGAAGTATGCCAGAACTGAAGAAAGACTTGCAGGGAAAAATACATGCCCACTTTCTCACTGCAGACCAGTAGTGGAATGGAAAAAGCGACATGTCCCATGGTCAAGCCTGCAGGCATCATTTCTCCGCCCCAGCACAGCAAGGATGTGCTCAAGTGACCCAGGCTCTGTGGCCACCAAGGGCACAGGTGTATGATAGTGCAGATTAGGTCAGGTAGGAATGGAAGGAGGAGGAGGGGCAGTCAGGATTAAGGAATTGTAGTACTGACAG
This sequence comes from Eopsaltria australis, assembly GCA_034509425.1. Taxonomy (NCBI): domain Eukaryota; kingdom Metazoa; phylum Chordata; class Aves; order Passeriformes; family Petroicidae; genus Eopsaltria; species Eopsaltria australis. The sequence goes on from JAVTVJ010000149.1 coordinate 4,205,845, forward strand.
ACAAGAAAAGAGTGCTTCATAGACAGATTCCAGTGAGAAAAAGTTTAGAACAATTGTGTGAAATGAAAACTTGAAAAAAAACTGTAAGAGAGAACACAGAAGCATCAGACAGTGTCTCAGCATAGATTAAAAGATATAATTCCACAAAAAGAGGTGAAACATTTAGCAGGAATGGGGAGAACGGGACAACAAATGTCTCAGAAAAAGGATCATGGAGGGACACTAATAACTGGCATGCAGCTCTCGCACCCCTTTTCCTGCTCATTTCCATATTCGATAATAGCCCTTTGCAATCACTAATCCCCTTGGTTTAGACAAATATGTCATAACGAGAGCCAGCTGGGCTTAACTCTGCAGCACCAGCTTTTCCAGACCCTCATTTTTTAAGTTAGCAATCTGGCCCCGTTGTCTTGTTGTGACTCTACACGTCAGACTCTGGACTCCACTCACAGATAGGTTTATACTGGACCAGAGACTGGCAATATCTGGCACATCACTGGCCTTAGTCCTTTGACACAGCTAAAGGCACCTGTCCTGCTGCCTGGTAAGATATTAGTGATGTAGCACATAGGAGAATCTTTGCTAGCTCACTTTCAAAATAAGCTTTCCTACTTCTAGTATTGCAAGAGGAACTGAGAGTTAGAAGGATCAAAAATCTAAATACATTTTGGTTGTACAAGTACCAGGTTTTCTTTCCCTCCTTGTGAGTATTTTTCAAATTTGAAGGAATCAGCTGTTTTGAAGGAAAATAATGTCTGAGAAATCCATTGTGAATTCTGGCAAATCGGTATTAGTTCTTTCGTAGCCAGACCAGGATAAAAAGCCTTAAACTTTTCATTGCTCTATTTGTTTATTTATTGAAATGTTTTGTCTCTGGGTGGAGTTTTTGAGGATGAACCTCCCATTCCTGCCAGCACATTCAGACAGCTATGCCCATGCACAGCTGCTGATCCCATGTCTCACCATGCAGTTGCCTGCACTGCCATAGCAAAACAAATAGTCAAATATTTGTTCTCCACTTGGGTTAATGGAGATTTCTCGTCTTTTGTTTTAAGAAATGTTCACAAGTTATGCTACAGCAGCTCTTCACTGTGTGATGTTTTTATATGCACATGAGGATTGGCCTCATCCAGGAGCCTTTAGACAACCAGTTGCTGCAGTACCTGGCTCAATTCTTTCACACTCTTGAAATACTATTTTGAAATTGCTTTGTCCTAAGACAGTTATAGTTAGACTGCTTTTGCCTTCTGCCTCAAAACTTAGCAAAAACATAGAAACACATGAGCAATAAAGGCATTTGTCATTTTCTTACAAGCAGCAAAAACTGTTTTCCGGGAGTTAATTTTTTTCATCTCAGTTCTCTTTTCTTTGAGCCAACTTCTTTTTTTCCCAGACTGTTAGAGTTCATAAAAAAATCTTCTGGCTTCTAGCAAACTTATGTTCTACTTTCATCTAGAAAGGCAAAAATGTGTTGAGCCAAAACCACAGTATTCACCACTATTTGAAACAATCTGTGTCGCTTTTTTACATCCCTGTTTGCAGCGTTCTGTACAAAACCCAGTACATAACCACAGCACCAACCTTTCCAACTGTCCACACACCTCATACTCTGGGTAAACACTCATATGTAGCAGCAGTCTGTGGAGGGGTTTTTTGTGACTTGGATCAAAATAGCTCCCTCAACTCGTATGTGTGAATATTGCCTTTATCATATAACCAAGACTCCAAAATTAGAATTACAGTGGGTATTTCTGCTGATCTGAATGATTTAACATCTCTTTTCTCATAAAAAATTCTATTTGAAATAAAAAATTAATGCTCCCAAATCTAGTACTACTGTACACAATGTAGCAAAGAGACAGTAATTTGGTATCTCAATAAATTTTTTAAAAGAATATTGAGCCAAAAAACTCCATTCCCACCAATGAGACATTGGGGAAAATTGAAAAAAGGCTGTACAACAGGTTCATTTTTTGTACTGTTTTATACAGACAGTGCAACTCGGTTTTAGAAATAATTTTTCTCTCAGATTCTCTATCTTGAGGAACCTATAATAGCGCTTAAATATGCAACACAGTCCAAGCATTTTGTATAATTGGACATCCCTATTCTGTTCCCCCTCAATAAAATAATGGATTTACCATAAAATACTTAGCAGAACAAGTATTCTGTGATTTCCAGCTAAACTGCCTCATCAATGGATCAAAACAGACAGGGGGAAAAATTGGGATCTCAGAACAATTTCATTCAGTATTTTCAAGGAAATACATTGAACACGTTAATCTAAAAAGCTCCCTCTTTTAATACAGGTTAAACAAATATAAATTAATTCTTAAATTAATACATTAACTTCAGACCATGTATTTGAGTTCACCCAAAAGAAATTGATATGAAAGCTAAGCCCCACCTTCTTCCATCTGGTTTGGTTTGTCCTGAAACCATTTCCCCTCTCCTTTCAAATGCATTAATTCAATCACTGAACTGTAAAGGTCTGGCTTTATTTAACATCTGTGCTTTGATGCACGTATATAACTCGAGGATTGTAAAGCTTTTTCCTAAGCAGTGTTTATACTGCAAAGAACATCTTTAAATTTGTTAGGATTTTATTAGCTGTTGTCAGAGGTCACACACCAAACTGGTGGGGACAGAATCCATACTCATCTTCTGTGGACACCACTAAAGAGAAAGTTTGACAGGGACAAACCCTCACTGAAGGGACCTGTTGCACTATAAATTCAGACACCTGAGTCACTTTCTTGCTCCCTCTGCACACCTTGCACTCCAGGAAGTCTGGCTGCTGTTGTCCCCACTTAGAAAAACTAAATATTGTATTCTTCAAGCTGTTTCATTGGATCCGAAGGCTGAAATTGAGGAAAGGGAAATAGATGCCTGTTTGCTTTATAAACATCACATACAAACACAGGAACATGAGCAAAAAAGAGACAGTGTCCACACAGAGAGCATTTCCTGCACTGATTCAACTTTCCTTCAGACTGAGGCATTACCAGAATCTATGGGGTTCTGGTCTACACACAAAGATAGCATTTAATCATAATAAAGGCCAAGAAAAATGTGCAGGAAAGGCGAAGATATCCCTATAAATGATGGCACTCAATCACAATCCTCACTAATTACAACTCTCTCGCCTGAAAATTTCCAGACATTTTGAGAAGCAAGTCTCTTCCTTCCTGGGGGAATCTACATAAAATCTGAATAGCCTGATCAAAAAACATAGCATCTTTTAACTATGCTGTATATCCTCAAGGTTAAGGGGAGGCTGCATGGCACTTAGTGGTATAGAGGAGCATTTTTATTCACTTGTTTTCTATATTTGCTAGTTTTAAAAAGTTAGTTCTTATGAGAGTGAGCTAAGCTTTTATCTTTCACAAGAAGCAATATAGAAGCATGCCTCACAAAGCTATTGGCAGGCAACCACGGTTCAGCTGTGTTAGATACAGAATGAAATAAAATGTGGAAAATTAAAAAAATATTTTTGAGTGTAATTACAACTCTCTGTGTGAAACACAGAAAACTTGCTGTTTGTTCAGTTACTGTCTGGGCTTGGATTTCCAATGTTTTATGAATGAAAACTGAATACATGACTTAGTCACCTTTGAAAATTCCAAGTAGTAATAAAACAGTCAGGGAAAACTAGATAAATAAAACCCATTATTTTTTAGCTCCAAGGACCCGGAATTTGTTTTCCTCCAGGTAACTGCTCAGGTACTGAAAACCTGGACATGAGAAGCTTACTCTCCACTACAGAGACAAAACCTGCACCTTATTCAGTCTCATTCCAAAGCTGTCATCCTTACCCTAATTCTGGAAAATGAAGTGAGATCAGTAACACATTTCATCACTGTTTCTGGAAAAGGGTTTTTTCCTTAGGTGTAATACCCAATTCAACATTCTATCTGAATACTTTTGATATGAAAATGCTGAATGATAGTGCATATGAGCACAGAACAACTACATCTGCACAGCAGAAGACAGAAGAGAGCATGAACTGGGCATCAGAAACTCAGACTGGAATTTACATCTTGGTTCACGTAACTTGCAGTTCACATTTTTTTGGAGTGTGAAGTTGAGGTGCAGGGGAAGGGGGAAGAAGTTGGTGTATTTTTAGAGGCTTGGGGGTTTTAAGATTAAGAAGTCAACAAACCTGAGATTGTAGGTACTGATTCTTTGGCAAATGAAAACACACAATCCTTCACAAGAAAATAAGCAGTCTTAGTTTCTTAACACATCCTTACAAATAAGATGTACAGAACCTGATAGAAGTCAGACATGAACCAGGGTGGCAATGAAGAGTTTATCGTGCACAATTGTTACATAATAGGTCATTAAATTAGTTGTAAAGTTCTCCAAACTGACATTGGATAACATCTTTAAAACACTGATTTTATTAATGGCTGAGACTCTAAGAGTGGCCCAAGTGTGAGTGAGAGTGCCTGCACTGGTTTCTCCTGAAGCATCATTTGAGAGCTCACCCTGACTGAGCAAGCCAGCACCCAAACACCCTGGGCATTCAGGGAAGCTAAGGAAGTATATTTGCAGTTTAGGCCACCTTAATGAACTTGCAAAGGAAAAGAAAAAAGCATCACTATGGAACCACAGCAAGCAGTGATCTTATGAAAGAGAGCCTGAAAGAACCTGATGCAGGATGTTGCTGACTGGCATCCTTCAGCTCTATCACAGCTCCCACACGAAACAGGAAAGGGTTGTGCAGAGCTGCTCTTTCAGTCCATCAGCAGTGCCTCAACACCTTGGGGGTTGCTAACCCTCCAGTCAGCTCTTAAACCACAAGAGGGGAGAGTGAGAAAGCAGCCAGCTTGCACTCCAGACTAGAGAGTCTCCAAAGTTTTTGAAACAGAAGCCACACAACTGTATAAAATAGATGATGTTATTGTGAACCTCAAATAAGTCTTAGATCTATTGAAAAAAGAGCAAACAGCAAATTCTGAATGCTCATTCTGGAAACAGAGTACCTGTGGCATACACTATTCTTAAGCCTATATTTTGACATGTTATTGGAGGAGAAAGATGGTCCCAAACAGTCTTTCTCTACAGAGGGGACTGAAAAATACACATGGTAAGCAAAGTTGAAAAGAGAAAATAAAGTTGGGGTTTTTTTAAAGTATCAACTACAGCAGTTTTAATGCTATTCAAGGTTTAGGAAAAAAAGTTCATTTTCTAAGTTGAATTAGTCATATTAGGTTCAATAGGGTATGGAAATTAAAGTCTGAAGTCTCAAATCATACTTAATGATACATAAGGCTTCCTCTTAAAAAATAAATTACTGCTCTTTGAAAAGTCTCAGAACTTCCCAAGCAAGAAAATTACCCTGTTAAAACACAGATATAATAACGATGCCCCAGCTTTCAAGTATTATTTAAATACATGATGGGTTGAACTGGTCAAGTGGAAAGCCAGCTCTTTATCAAGTTGCCCACCAGGATTCAAATGAGAATTATTTAAAGTAAATTAAAAAATAATTAGGTTAAGTCAAAGGCCTGCTGATTATTAGCAACCCCAGATATTAGGTTATGCAACATGCTGATAAACCTATATTTAAAGGCTCACTGGTTCCTTATCAGGCATGCTGAGTTAGGTCCTAATCAAGAAAGTCCTCACTAACACAACAAGTGTTACAACTTCAAAGAAAATGTCTTTAAGAAGAGTGAATTCTCACTTGGTATCTTTAGGCAGCTGTTAAAAACAAGGTCCCATTTCTAAATCTGTGTTCTCAACAGCTCTCAGAAACAGCCACTGGTACTTTGCATCCCATACTAGAAAACTTCAGCCCTTAAAGCAATCTTTCACACATTGCTTCTATGCTTATCTATAAATATAATGAGCAATCAGCCCCCACAGTGGTGCCTTGCTGTCTGTCTTGAACTACTCCTCTATTGTAAAATTTTCAGACAGTGCTTTTGCCCGTTAATAAACAAAGCAGCCAAGATTGCCTCTGAGAGTTTAATCTCAGAATATCTAAACTGCACACATAGCCATATATCTTTATGAGCAGATACTTGGAACAGAAACAAACTTTAGCAGAGATCTGCATTTCAAGCAAAAAATCAGAAATGCACTTTTTGATGACCTTTCTTTATATACATAAAACAAACATATGCCCTAAATTCCCAGAGTCAGCTTTATAGCAAAGCTGTCTTTATGAACACAATGTTAGGTCTCCCTCAAAAAACACATTTGCTTAATAAAGAAAACTGTGTGGCAGAGTACATTTGCACCCACACTACCAGAATATACATATATAAATTGGAGACTATAAAGGCATATTCACAAGCATTGTGATACAATGCAACATTTCAGTTTAGCCATCTACCCCACAGGGATATCGCTGTGGATCTCTTGTTTCTCTTGAGTTTTCCCATCCATGTTCTAAATCCAATACCTGCTTTAAATTCTGCTCTATTTCGTCCACTGGACATTAAGAAAGCTCTTAGGAAGACTCTTTCAAGTTTTAACTGCTGGAGCTCTCATAGGTGGCATATGAAAGTTACAATACCAGGCATGGACACAGTCCTGAGTCAGAAGGTGGGACCAGTTACAGGAAAACACTAATGAGCAAAGTGTCTGGATTCAGCAGGGCCGACGTGCATTGCAGCTTTCCACTCCTTGCAGATACATTTAAGAGAGGCACCACCTGTTTGCCCAGATGTTTACATGCTTTTTTCACAGATAACTGATCAACCAGCTAACCAACCCCGTTTGCATTATGAGAATTTTACAATTAGTGGCTACTCCACATAGAAAACACCACCCAAACTTATTGTATTTTATCTAGCTACAGTAATCCCATCAAGCTGTAAAGATTACAGTTGCATCCATGCTTAAAGGAAACCGTCCTGATGAAGCATGGAAGAATCCAAAATGAAGTAAAGTTGCTGAAATTTTTTCAGGGAAGTTATGCTCTCTGTAAGTTATTTTACAGCTTGGCCCTTTTTTTTCCAAAGGGGTTTCTCAACCCCAATACACACACTGCTCTGTTGGCTTTACAGGGACTACAATTACACTATTCCAGTCACACAGCACAAACTCTGTGACATTGTTCAGGTTACACAGCTGCCTCACCATGGACTGCATAGGAATCGCAACTCTGGTGCCTGGGACACCTGCCTCTCCTTCCTCACTAACCTCGGTGTCTGCAGAGCTGCTTCTCTCACGTATTCTCACTCCTTTCTCCTCTCTCCATCTGCAGCTGCACTGTGCATCCCCCCCTTTCCAAATATGTCATCCCACAGGCACTACCACTGTTGCCTACAGGCTTGGCCTCGGCCAGCAGCGGATCCATCTTGGAGGTGGCTGGCATTGGCTCCATAGAAGCTTCCAGCACCTTCTCAGAGAAGATACCCCCAAAACACCACCCCACGCACCCCCTACCAAAACTTTACCATGCAAATCCAATGCAACACAGTGGATTGTAATTTAATTGCTGATGCTGTCTCTTCCCCAGAAAAAAACGCAGATAAAGGTGCTACAGATTTCTTCACATTGCAAACAATCATGTGAAAGACAGACAGAAAACTCATGGGAATGAATGTTCCCTTGTCCTTCAGAGATTTTTTACACGGTTCCTAAATAAGGTGCATTTCCAAACAGTTCCCAGATACAATGTTAATTAACACTATAAAACACATACATAAAATCAATAAAATCATAAATTAATAAGACCTGTAGAATTACATAAGTGTGGAGTACAGAATGATCGTTTTAAAAAAGTAACAACAAAAAAGCCCACCAGCATTTGTTCAAGGCAGATTACCATGGAGCTGACATTACCTGATCTGACTGGCTGGCAGAGTTCTGCTACCAGCACCAGTGACTGACAGAGTGCTTTCTAGAAAAAGCACTTCATGCATTTCAGATGTGATCTGGGGATCTTTCATTTTTGAAGTCTGAGTTGCACCATTTTCACCTGCCTTGATGTCCTGCTTTGTTAATGGGTCAGCACTTTATAATTATCATGAAATCTTATACCTTCTTTAAGGTACAAGAAAATGTTTTCCAGTGTTCAGTATCATGAATCAGCCTTACATCTTTAGATGCCATAAGTACAGCTAGGAGTGGGGTTACTTGTTGAAAAGAAAGTAGCCAAACTAAGTGTCACTTTAAGCTTTTCATGATAAATATTACCAATAACAAATCAATAGGTAAAACAAACATCCTTGAACCCTGTCTTAATGTTTAGCATCAAAAGTTTTACATTTTCTCTTCCACCTTTACTTAAAGTTCAGCAAGGTGAAATTGCTGAATGTTTTACAAGCAAGATACCTAAAAGTTACTAAAATACATAAATATCTGTTTCAATTTATGTCATATGCTTGAATGTTCTACCACTGCAGATCATTGGCCACTAACTTTAAGGAGAAATTAGTGAAGTTGAAGACCAAAATTCGTGAAAGTCATGCTTAATTCCCTCTTCTGGTCCTCAAAGCAGCCCTACTGAAATAGAAAAATAGTTTTCTCAGGCATCAGTCACATACAGGAAATAAATCCTATCAAGTCTTTCATTCCATTGCAGTAAAAAAAAAATCTGGCCCATAAATTAAAAGAAATGTAGTACTCAGAAAATAAAAGTGATAAGAGAGCATGTGTATGTTCTTCCCAGGGCAATTATAATTATTCTAAAACATATCAAAAGAAAAGCAAATAAAGGAAGATAGGAATTGCCATAACAAACCGGATTCAAGATCTGGTGTCAGAAACAAATGCTCTACACAGTAAGCAAAAAGTTCTGCCCTAGGAAAGTGTGAGGCCCTAGGCCTTTCCACTCTCATCGTTCCTGGTTCTTTTTCTTAAATCAAATCACTTGATTTGGGCCCCATCATGTCGTTTATGTGTTCCCTGATAATGGCCATTACTCTGCATGTATATCCTGAATGTCCCTCACTTCTGCTTGCAGTTCCCTCTTCCAGTTATGCCTCCATATTCAGCAAGAAATTAGAAATGCTTTTTTAGCTGTTAGTACTCACTAATAGTCATCTTGGAAATTTGTTACACCTGGGTTGCCAACACTATGAAACACGTCTCTGACAGCCTCTTAATTTAGGCGTGTTCTCAAGAAAAGCATGTTCCAACAGATCTTTCCCTCTCCATGGTTACTGCCTGCCCACATTAATGATATGAATCAGCACTCCTGTTAACATGTCTCCCCATTAGTGCTGCTTCTCATAAAAATGTTTGGGTTGTTCTTTTTCTGGGTTGTTCTTTTTTTTTTTTTTTTTCCCTTTAGGTAACACAGAATTTTTACAGACAGTATGTGTTCCTTTCTGAGCTACCTAAGTCTTACCTTGTATTTCTCCAGGGATTTCTAGTTGAGATCTTCAGTCTTGGATTTTTATTCCATTAACTGAATTGAAACAGACATGTAAATTTAATGAATAGCTCTGAAACTAGCCTGTACCCACTCTGCCAAACTACAGCAGCATCTGGCTGTGAGCACTTTGTAATGCAGCAGCAGCAGCTGCATGTCATATATAGCTATACAGAAATCTCACCTGTAAAACACAGACTTTGTTGTAGGATCAAGCAATAACTGTACAGTGTGAAGGATGCAGTCAGGGATTAGCTTGCCAGAGCAGTGCCTTTCTACTGATCCCATCAGTTATAGTTACTTATGCGTATATAAAATGCTTTCTCATACTCACATTTTTGTCCTGCTTCCTCTTTGATTCTCACAAAAACAAGCCACATAACAGTGTGGATTATATTTTCTAAAATGCTTCTTTGTTCCCCAGTTACTGAAGATAACTTCACAGTCTTTCAATGTTTTTTTTTATCTTAACACTTACCCCTAGTTCAAACTATTATATTCCTTACTTTCCAAATAGCCTTTGTGTCTTATTTCCCAGTGACTTGCCCAGAATCACGCCAAAGACAAGGGCAGAGGAAGGAGCTGAGTCCTCCACCAGTGTTCCCTGGAGGGCAGATAACTCTCCAGGTCAGTCCTGGCTCATAGCTGGGCTAACTGTGCCTGGCAATAACAGCTCATATACACAAGAACCCCATTAGATGAAAGGCTCACATTACCTGGAAAGGTTTTAACATCAGATTAGGTTCCCAAATTCCTTTCTCCTGGAAGCTAATGAATGTGAGTTTATATCCTTAACTATTACTCAGCTGTGTAGACTTCAGGGATAAAATACAAGCATACTGTTTGCCAAACATTCATTTAAAGGGTTCTACTAAGTAAAATTGAATTATTATAGATTAGTGAGCATATGGATTAATCTTGGAGATCTCTACTTTGATACTTTAATACTTGTCTATGTGTTCCTACTTCTACTTCCATTCTTAAGAATGGACTTGCATATGAGATGGGAAAAGGAGCTGCTTTACTACAACTTAAGCTTTTTTTCTGAATTCATAGAGAATGGCTTTTCAAGCAGGATACTTAGACGCTTCCTTCTCTTGAATCTGCACCAAAAAGGAAAAGCATAGGAGCAAACCTGTTTTAGATACAGCCTTCTGCATGTCATTGAGACAACTGATCTAATAAACAGTGTGATCTGGCACCATTTATGTCAGTACAATTTTCTCAGCACTGACAGCACTTCCGTATTGCTCTGAATAAACTGGCTCAGGTACCAGGCTCTACGGCAGCTCTGTCTGTGCAGTATGTCCAGGCAAAATCTGTCCTGCCTCTCAGCCAGGCTAATTAATTCTGATGAGACTGCTGGAACAACATTGCTGCGCTGCATCCAATGCCTGAGCTCCAGGAACACCGGCTCCCATTGGTTGGGGAGCTCCTGTGCTGTGCTCTACTGCAGAACTGTCAGATACTGCATCTAACATTGCACATACAATGTACTCAGACTCTTCAGAACATTCAAGATTTTGGCAGTTTTGCTCGACTTAGATGGGAAATAAAAAGAAACTGTAAATCAGTGGGTGACTCATCGCTTCCCTTTTCCAGTCTAAGAGTTAACATCAGGTACATCCAGGAGGCCATGAAGGGTTTGGCACCAATATCATATTCTCCTCATCCATGGCAACAAAGATTAAATAAATATTTATTTATGCAAAAAATTTGCCTTAGTAATACATTCTTGATATTTTTTTTAATTTGGGAGTAAATGTGAGTGAAGTTTAGTGCTCATAAAAATGAGAGATTAATCCTGGCCTGAACGAGGCTTGGTGCAAGTGGACTCTGCATAAACTCCCACACAGGTCTCTGTCAATGTGCCTCAGTCATGAGCAGCAGTGAAACGTGGCTGCTGTCCCAGTGCTCAACCTCTCCCAAGGGGAGAAAGCCAAATCTGCTGAAAAGCTCAATGGTTTGCTTGATTGCAAATAGGTTTCAAGCCCACCAGAACAGCACATTTAATTACACTTGCCTGCTGTTGACACTGTAACAGGTACTAGTGTGTCCTCCAACTACGCTCATGTAATTTGCTCTATCCAAGAATAAACCATGAGGCATCTGAAGTTATATCTGCTATGGTGGAGTTTGGGATTTTTTTGGTTATGTGTGAACTTTTAGTCTACTGGACTCAATCCTGATGTAACAGAAGCTACTTCTAAGAGCAAATTCTAGTTGCCTCTTGCTTTGATCTTTTATAGGCACAAAAAAGAATCCCAAGGAATAAGCGATGCAGAGGAAGAGAGCACTGAAAAAGAAACAGGTGTATGACCCTGAGAAACAATGTAAGCAGGTCAATAGGAATTTCCCACTGGCTGTTCAAATGTGTGCCTGTTTGCCAGGTAACCAGGGCTAACCACATAGAGCTTTCCCCACTGTGTACTGCTGGCAAGCAATCTTATCACTGAACCAAATTAGTAGGAAAGCATATTCTTAGATTGCCATTGGCCAAGGACCAATTCAACAGTGGGCTCCAGGTAAAACTTGAAACAGTTTATTATTTTTACCTTTTTTTTCCTTAAAGAAGCAGAACATGAATGTTAACAGTGTCCACCACAAGTGTACCCAGATCTGTTCTCCATTTACAGAACAGTAGAATCCAACAACTGAATTGTTTCAAGGCAAGTAGTGTGCCAAATGCACATTTTTATGTGGATGACCTGCTTTCCCCTTAGTTTTGGGGAGAAGAAAGAACTTTTTAAAGAAGGGAAACTTTCTGCATAGAGGCAGTATTTGCGAGTATCAGTTTCTCTGGTACTGAGGAGAAAAATATGTTGAATATAATGTATTCATACTTGCTTCTCTTACTCAAATCCCAACCTACTGCACAGCAAAATTGTTGGAAATGATCCCACTAATTTCAGTTGATATAGGACAGAGTCCTGGCTCAGAAGAATGCTGTGATCATATTGACATCACTGGACACTTCTAAGCAGCATTGCAAAAGCAGCTTGTCCACTGCTTTCCCCATGCTCACAATGTGCTTTATGGAGCAAAAACCCACACTGGGAAAACGCAGAGAAGGCTATAACTCAGGGAATTGCTTACGCATTATCCTGTTGGGGCAAAAATTTTGTTTTTCAAGAGAATGTGAAATGCATTGGGCTTAAAAAGCTCTCACTTATATAACAGTTGCCAAAGGGCAGCCTATTCATTAGCCAAGACATAAAAGTAAAAAGGCTGCTCCAAGGCCTTGAGGCAGTGCAGTTTCTTGAGCTGTGCTTCATAACAGCTGCCCTCCAAAGTCTGGTTAACGTCATCTAAAATGCTCTTTAATAGAGGACTAGGATGACACACTTACTGTCACAGCATCCCCTCTTTAGACAGAAAGAGACATCCTCTGTTTCCAGAGCTCTCCTTGCCAGTGCTGAACTCTGACATACTGGGCTTGTCCTTTACCTCAAAGTATTCACAGCAGGAAAACTTGCTCTTTTCTTCTTTAATATAACCTTCTGCTCTCCTTAGTCCTTGATAAACAATGAATGCTCAGATATTTATTGTAGCATGTACTGCTGGCCCTGCACAGTTCAGTCCTCTATGAAGAGGCTGCTTTGATCTTTTGAGGATCAGGGGAAGCCTTACAGAGTATTTATGCTTCAGTTTTACAGGACAGCAAGTAGGGACCCAGTATGAAGGAGCAAAGGGAAAGAATGTGTTCCTTCCTGTCAGATGACTTTATTAATTTGCCATAGAAATAATTAGTGCAAGCTGCAGTTTTCTCCTTAAATGCTGCTATAAAATCATATAATTGGCTAAAAAAAGAAGTCTTCCTCTCTAAATCTAGTGTGCCTTTTTCCAATCTAAAAGTCGAGCAGAATAGCTGGACACCTGCATTTATTTCTTGCATACAGCCTGCTGCCCTGCCACAGAGGCATATCCTGTTCTCGTTCCTGGGCTGGGTTACCCAGGCTACTTTTTAACAGCCCTTTCCATGTGATCTCAGCTTGTGAACCACTTCAGAGGAGCCATCAGCACACAGTTGTAGCTGTTCAGAGCAGTTACCATCACATGGTCACTCAGTTGTGTTTGTGATGTCTCTCAGCCAAGAGTGTCAGGTTGCAGGGGAAAGTACTGGCTGGGATGTCTACTGTAGATCAAGGCCTTGCCAAGGAAACCTGAATAAACCTTATAAAAATATTCTCTCTTTCCTATTTATCTTAGATTTCTGAAGTTATAACTACTTAATTTATCAAACTTGATTTATTTAAGTATTTACCTTGGATGCTGTTGTACTTGATGGTTTTGAGCAAAGAAATAACTGATTCATAATGACAGTTGGATGCAAAAACGCACAGCACCAGGAATTAAACTAAACAAACTCTTGATTTATTTATATTTCTAGCTACTAGCAAAAGCTAAAATAGAGTGCTAGATGCAATTTTTAAAAAAACTGCAATGCAGAAAAGAACTAAAGCAAAACAAAAAATCCATAAACATATGGAAGACCATACCCACCTGCTCCATCCAAACACTCCAGAGGAGAAAAGGGAGAAGAGATTGAACTGGCTAATAGCATTCATCTGATGCCTCCTGAGCATTTCTTTGTGAGTGTGGGGCCACCTCAGTTCAAGCTGCCTTACTCCTTCTTCCACAGTGCCTCCTTCCAGGAGCATCCTGCCATGCAGCTGGCACCACTGCTGGCCTCAGGCCTGCTCTGCTTCGGCTTAAGGAAGCTGCTCAGTAGGAGGAGGTGCCTACAGGAAGGCTGTGCAGTGTATGCACCAGAGATGACATTTACAAGTACAATGAACCTCGTAAACGGGTCCTGATGTCCTCAAAACCAATCTACATTCATGGTGCTCAGCTGCTGACAAGCAGTTCAATTTTCAGAGCCATTGCCATGACAGCAGAACAGATTTTCCTGTATGAACAGGGCTGAGACCACAATTTCACACATGTTGTCAGTTCATAGTTGTGCCTCTCAACTCTGTATTAGACTAGAACAGCGACCTAGACTTCAAGGCCTTTAAAACTCAAAACAGATTAGTAGCAAAATTTACTGTAGCCCAAACTTAACCCCCTGCTTTTGGAGTAGCCTGACAAGAGTTGTGATGCTGTCTGGGTACATACATCTGTTGGAACAAGAAACCTTTTCCTCCCTGTTAGGGCATAAGTGAGGAAAAAGGGAGGAGTAACTAGTATCCCAACTCTCCCGTTTGTTAAAACTAAAGAAGAGGGAAACAGCCCGCTCGGAAAACAGCAGCATTTATAAAGCATATTATATAGCTTTATGCTTCAACAAAAGACCAAAAAATGAGAGGAAGTGCTTTTTAATGCATTTCTGTGCAGTGGTGCACAGTTCATAACTTTAGAAATACTGAATTAAGAATTCAAAATTAGCAAGCCTGAAGCTGTAGCTCTTACAAAACCCCATCAGAAAACTGTTCTTGCACGATGGAAATGTAGAGAATAAGATATCTACTTTGTGGCTATTTCTTTCCTATCTTGTCTAAGACGAACTCTCAAAATAAAACCTCATCTGACCAGATGACAGGAGGATTCACTTAAGATGCAGACGATGCGGATGGAGCTCTGAGTGGAAATGGGCCTTGAATGAAAATATCCACAAGCATCATATCTCTAAGCCAATAAATTCAGCTGACTTGCATCTTTCTCACCTCTCCCTGCACAGGTAATCCCAAACTAATACCTTTTCTCAATAAAATTTGAAGTTTTAGTCCAAATATTCAGTTGGTACCTGTAGCATTAATTTTACAGGAATCAGTAGTTTTTCTGTCTCTACACATACAAGACCTAAAATATCAGCATTCTTCAGAAGCAGTAAAGCAGGGCCCATGGAATCGTCACAAAACTGAGGCTGGTCACTGTCACAGCTCTTCCCTGCTCACCCTGCTTGAGCACTATGAGACTGTGTCCATACAGGGTTGTCCCTCCCGTGCTTCACCCTCGAGCTGGGCTCTGCTCCCCTGGCAGGGCAGACAGCTCCTGCTGCTTCCTGCCACCCACGATGGGGGAAAGGGGCAGGGAGCACGGGGACAGGGCTGGGCTGGGAGATGGAAACAGAAGGCTGTTATGGAAAACAGCTCTTCAAGTCAGTGAAATGCTGGAGCTTCCAAATAAGAAGAAAACCTAGGAAGCTGATAAAATTATTCAGATAGGAAGAGATTACAATTCAGTAACTGAGCAAAAGCTACAGGAGGAAGAGTCAGAGACTTCAACAAATTGGACTGTGAAGGTGAGAGCAGAGCTGTCTGCGAGGGGGCTGTGAGCCTTGTCTGCCCTGCACTGCCACAGAAAGAGTCTTTACACTGTGAGTGGAGCAGAGCAAGATGTTATTTGATAGCAGAAACGCCTTACTCTCTTTGGAAGAAGACATAACTCTTTATGGAATAATTTACTAATGCCATTTAAGAAATTGAATTCCTGTTCTGTGAGAATTTTATTTATGCTAAATCAATATATGAAGTCAGAATTTCATTTTATTGCTGAATAGAAATTATATTAAGAAAGCAGCCTAGAAAAAGGAAACACTTAACAATACTGAACTGTTTTAGTCTTGAAGTGGTTTCAGTGACATAATGATATATTAAAAATAATATATTTAAGTATTTCAGAAAATAGCAGGAGTAAAAGGAACTATAGTGCTAAACATAGAACAAGATATTGTTATTCTCAAAATGACATTAACATTACTAAAATAGGATTAAAATGATTCCTTATTCTTTTCTTCAAGAAAAAAATTCAAAATTAACATTTCTTGCCAAATGTCTGTATTTGGCAAGAACACTATCTTCTAGTGGTAACTTTCTATTGTCATTTTTTTGCCATTTTTCTCTGCAGTTGAAGACCATGCACACTGACTTCTATTGCAACATCAGGAGAGCTCACAAATATGTATTTGGCAGCCACTGATGCCAGTGCTGATTTAGTCTGTGGCAACATGAGCGCTCTGTAGCCATGCAGTCTCCTGCACTTCACCTGTAATTTACATTTTGCAGATTCATCTCTGAAAACCACTATTATAAAGGCCACCAGCTGCACTGCCCCACAAAAGTGAGTACAGGCCCATCATGCATGCATGTTTCTCCTATTTTCCTTTCTTTAAGCCAAGCAGCTGCCAAATCAACAGCTCATGGATTTCTGGGTGGGAATGGAATCTCACACTTGAGGCAATGAGTGATGCATGCACACACACAGGCACGCACATGCTCTGCATCTGAGCTGGAGCTTGGTCCTGGGGAGACACAACCTCTGCAGTGCTGCACAAATGCCATCTTCATTACCTCAAATGGCTCCATGTTACTGAAATGGAGCAAGCTGGATGCACTGCAGGAGGCTCGGAATTGAGCAAAAGGCGTTTGAAGGGATCCAGCACAGCCTGCCGGGAAGCTCTGAAAATACACAAGGGCCTCCCCAAGGACTCTGTGGAGCACTGACACGGGCAAGCTCTGACTCCCAGCTGACTGCCAGGCAAGGTCAGGCTATCGGGAGGGTTCATCTCCAAACACAAAAATTTGAATCTGAGTGCTGAAATTGATCCAAAATAAACTTCCTTTTATTTTTCCCCTTTGTGTGTCAGACAGTCACACTTATGACTATATTAGCACTGCCTGCTGTGGTACTACAGAGATGTGGGATAGAAGAGACACCCAGCTGTAAATTGATCTATGCCTATTACCTTAATTTTAAAAAGTTTAGTAACATTATGTGTTGCTGGTGCTGGCAATCCTGAGTCTGAGGACATAACTATTTAAAGCTAAAACTATTTAAAATTACATCTTACTATTACTTGTACTAAGTATCCTTCCTAAATATTTTTTTATCAGTAGAAAGATCTTTGAGCATCAATTTGAGCAGTATTTTTGTAGTCGTCTTCCTTTCTTTTGCATTGAAAAGACAGATTGACATAGGCTTTTGTATAAAAATACTCTCTGTTGCTGTACCTTTCAAATAATTATATTTTAATAATACTTACCAGAAGACTTGAGGTTTTTCTGAAGCAGAGCTGATGTATATAGACATGTTCTGTATTCTGTAACTGAAACTTCCATTCCTTGTGTTGTAGTTCTCCCTAGTCCAAAACCAGCACGCTGGTCCTTGGCAAACGGTTGCTTTACGTTTGGAAAAATAGTTGTGGTACAGCTGTGTAGAGCCTTCAGGGAATTTCTGATATTCTTTCAGAGGTAATCTATAGAATGTACCATGTCAAAAAAACCCTGGGCCTTTACAAAAGCAAGATGCCTTGTCAAAGAGATAAGCATTGCTGCTGGAGAGTTTTTCTGAGGAATGTTAAATAAAGGATAAACCTCTTGCTTAATAAAACACCTGTCTGGAGCCACTACTCACTTTACTTTCTTTGTTATCTCACACAAACAAACAGCTCACAATGGTAGTATTTTTCTTCCCTCTGTAGCTCTTAGCTTCAGCTCTTGCTGTGGTTCAGACCTGCTACCCAGTGCAGTTTGTGCCTCTCATACCAGATTTCACCCAGGTTTCCTGGCTTGCAGCAAAACCCTGAACTCCCTGCCTGCCTCAGCAGCCCTTCTGCACAGGAGGTGTCCCCAGGGTAACAGGGAGCAGAGGGCTGGGACAAGTGGGGACCCTCCAGGCCTGTCCAGACCCTTGGCTCCTGTGTGTGGCCACCAACTCCCCCCAGCCCATCTGCTGAGAGCAGGGGGCAGAATGCCCTCCCGTTTACAGTGGGAGCGAGCTCAGTGCCACTGGAGCATGTGCTCTGGCAGCACCAGCTGGCTTGGAAGTGGAGAGGGTGATTTCAGGGACACTGGCTGCAAGTGTGGCTGGGAAAGAAGCAGGCACAAACATCCCCTGCAGAAGCACAAATCCAGCAGTGGGAGCTGGAGTGTGGGAGAGCAGCAGGGTTTCTGTCACCTCCAGAAACCCTGACCGCCAGGGCTCTGTGTGCTGGCCCTGTTTTGTGTTGCATCATAGTGTACAGCCTCTGAAAAGGTTTTAATATATCTGCCTTGTTCATTAGAGCACAAAAAACAGGAATAAACTAAACAAAAGTAAACACACACAGTCCACTCCTCACTGCAGTTACCTGACTGAAGAGAATCTTGTGTAGACTCTATGGTCCTTCCTCTCCCCTATCTTCCCACACTGGATTCCACTAACACAGCACTGTGATTTTTACATACTCACCTTTATGTCAGTATCTACCTAGAAAATTCTGGGAAAAATCCAATCCCTCTGGCCACATAAGCACTTGATTACCTTCATTTGTTGCTCAAAGTTGTCTCATCTGTTGCTTAGTTGTTTTTATCCTGGACTTCAGATTCTAAACCACTCTCCAAGAGAGGTTTGCTCAGCTTGAGGCAGTGGTTAGCAGGCTTTCTGTGGTTGAGCTGTATTTGATGAGATAAACATTTTTCATCTTACTTTGAGACTGTTTCTCAACTTTCAGGCTATGCCAAGTCTCCAGTGTGCTACACTATTGTCCTTGCCCTGACAGAACCAAAGCAGTTCCTAGCAAAACTTACTGGTTTGGGCTTTGTGTCTCACCTTTAAAATGTTTCACCGTGTTCCTGGGGAGCCTGGGATTAATCCTACAAGTGAGTAAACCAAGTGACTGTGGAGCATCCAGTATAAGAATCACCTTCTACAAGCTCTGTGTCACCACCTCATGGATGTTTGAAAAGCAAAGGATAATAGAGAAGGCAAAAAAGCATCCCTGGCACTGGCATGGAGAGTTCCTGGAAGCAATAATATATAAACTGTGTTAAGACAGGCTCCTTCAATCACTGTACTGGGATTTAATGAGGTTTAATTCTACGATATGTTCTTTAATTTGAAAATAATTAAAAGCCAAGAGCTCAGTTGATCTCCTTGTGACTGTAAGGAACTTTTGCAGTAAAGTTGTTCACACTAGACACATGAGGGCAGTTTCAGTGTAAAGCGCCATTTCTTTAACAATGAAGACATGTCTGAAGGAAAATTTAACATAGTTAAGGACTTCTCTTTCAAAGTACATGCACAAATCAAGAGTTAACTTGGCTTTCTTCTCTTTTAAAAAATACCAGCAAAAGAATATTGAAATCATTCTAGAAAATAATTAAACAAATCAAAATCACCCAAGGCTTTTACAGCCTAGGTGCTGCAGGAGCTTAAAAACCACAGGAACCTTTTTTCAAGGAATTGAAGTATATGAGTGCCCTCAGATTTAAAACAAGAAAAGTCTGGTGTAATTTTTGGCTTGGGAAACACTTTTAGTTACCTTAAAAGTGTGACTAGCCTCTATCTCCACAGCCTTAGATTAGACAGCCTTAGATTAGACTCTTCATTTTACTACCTGAACTAGCCAGAAAGGCTTTACAGTTGGCAAATCTTAAAAGAAGGAAAATAAATTAATTGTCCTCTGACATGCAGTGAACACCAGTGAACTATTCTGCATCCAAGGCTCTTTATACTTCTAATCTTCAAGGTATGCTAAATTTACAATTTTTTTTTCAGTTCCTCTAAAACTAGCCAGCAGTTTTTGGGCATACAATATCTTCTAGATAATCTTCCCATGTAGTCCCTAGAGCTTTCCCTCCACAGATGACCCCTTCAGCATTGTTAGTTTACCACCTTACAGAACTCCTTGCTGAATAGGGAGTTCAGCTCACAGCCAAGGGGAATCCCCCTGCTCTCTGTGTGCTTGCTGCCACTTTCTGAAGAAAGACTGCCAGCAAGCACTTGTCTGAGCTGATAATTGTGAATGATATATTTGATCTAGGCTAACAGCACAATTAAATTAGGGTTTTAACCAAGTGTGACTGTACATGTTGTTTAGACAGCTCTCTAAGTGTTTTCAATTATGTTTTGTAATGAGAAATTAGGAATAAGCAGTGATTAAACTCGGAGCACTGAATCTGTTGCATGACTGTTCCTTTAATGGCTTCAAGCAAAATAAATGAAGCCTCTTTCTTCTGTTCTGAGATAGTCATGACACTTACCTGGGTACACACAGTTTTAGTATTATGTGTTTTCCTACTGATATTTGTAAATTTTATCCGTGTACGGGACAGCACAAGATTTTATACATTTAGAAGTAAATTATCAGTTTGTAAAGTATTAGAGAACAAAATAATTTTCATCTTGTCATCTATTTTATTTTTTTTACTTGTTCTAAAAACAGTAGGCTAAAATCCAGCAAGAAATAGTAAAAATATCAAAATTGTAACATACAAAACATCACTATGAAAAAAAAACCCTGTACCAATTAAAATCTACAAGTTTTGAGGAAAATTATCAAAGTATTTTCCAATTCTGAAAAGAGGTTGGAGGCACTCATGGAAGTAGTCCTTTAAATAAAAGTAAGCATAAGTAATAGATGTGCAAGCACTCAATACTTCAAGCTCTAAGAGTAAACAGGATGTGTTTTCCATCAGAACGGTTGCAACGATACAAATGCCAATCTCCAAACTCCTATAGGAGTCTAACTCTGGAATATCAGATTAATATATGTGGAGCAATAAGGACACCTTGAGGACAGTTAGAAAAATGCAAAAATTTCTATTCTGCATTGATATGGGAGTATTTACACACCCTTT
Source organism: Eopsaltria australis (assembly GCA_034509425.1). Taxonomy (NCBI): domain Eukaryota; kingdom Metazoa; phylum Chordata; class Aves; order Passeriformes; family Petroicidae; genus Eopsaltria; species Eopsaltria australis. Next base: position 4,226,743 of record JAVTVJ010000149.1, read on the forward strand.
ATAAGTCTGAATTCCTTGGAATTGCCACATGATGTAAATGATAAGCTCTTAAAACTGTTTGGCAAACTCCCGCAAGTCCCAAGAGTATTATTAATGCTCTCATTACTCCTGAAATACTAGAACATATGCTTACCAATAGGTTCACTTACTTGCTAGTAGTTTTGAGGACAGACCTGCTCTTGCAACACAATAATCTTGTTCTGAGTTGCTTTTTTCCTTGTTACAGAAATAAAACATTTTGCTTCACAATGCTCAGTATGGTATTACACTGTACAAGTTTTAAAAGGAAAAGTATGAAAATAGTGAAGGTTTCTGAAGAAGTGTTAAATGCAAATCTACACAAAAATTAAACTTCCACAGATCTTTGTCACCTTCTATAATTTCAAGTATTCCTTTAAATTTGTACCTTTCAAAAACTGAAATAACTAAACATTTTCCAAAAAATAATTGGGAAGAGGAAGAAATCTTATACCTCTTATTTTGCTTAAGATTTTTTGCATGTGAAAAAGCACTTCTTTTAAGTCTAGCTCTAAGTTAGAACTGGAGTTGTGGGGCCATTTGTAGAGCTTTCTGTTCCCTTAGTGCTATCTGCAGCCTTAGAATCATCACATATTTCAGGTGACTCATTTTTCTCTGGCTGTGGTGGGACAAGATCAGTTGTGATCAAATCAGTTTCCTGATCTGATTTTCCTACTTCACTGCAAAATTCAACTTTATCTTCCTGCTGGCTGTTCTTCTTTATTTGTCCATTCTGTGCAGGATAGGTACTGGCAATGGTGTCATATAGAAACTGGTATTGTTCCTTGAAAATAAAAAGAAGTTAGTGTTAATGGAATGCTCAGAGTCCAAGAATTAATCCATTCTTTCTTTGTTCTCCTACATTTTAGAAATGTGGCACGTAGTTGGACAAGCAAGACTGCATATGAAGCAGCTTCCACAGTTTTTGACATAGAGATTGTTGCCTCTGTGGTTTATTCTGCCTTCATATGTACATAACATCTCTGAAACTGTCTGCATCAGATATCCCAAGTTGTCACTCAGTACCCTCTTGGTCCATAAAGTATCAGAAATATGTTTTTTAGAGTACCTAAGTTGTAAACAACACGTATTATACTGAGTCTGGAAAGTCATGTAATAACCTGCCCATATCAAGGACACCTGGGTTTGGGTTGCTGGTAACTGCAGTGTGTGCCGTGACTGACAGCCTGCAAATGGAGTTATGCTCCCAACTGCAGAAGGGACACTGCACGTACATCATGAACCAACTGCAGGAACAGTAATTTATGCAATTTGTAATTTTATACTATACACCCTTTGTCAAAGGCGGTACAAAATTGCAGCTCTGGGCATCTCAGACTCCTTCATTTCTATCAGCAAGGGCCAGTGCCCAAATGATGGTGTGAATGTTCTGATTGGAATCAGTGCTCCCTCTACAGAAATTATGCCCAAGGCTATGAGGATATTAGTGACCATGCTAAGTAATCTCATTTTTTTCCTGTTAATTCATAAGGTTTACTTACAAAGGTGGAGACCATTCCCAGCCTGGTGCGACGAAGAGATTTTACTACTTGGAAAACATCTATTACTTCTTCTATTTCTGCACTTTCCAAGAGGGTCATTAAAGCACAAAATACACCAGTCTGTTGTGATCCATCACTGGAAGATGACATAAAATGTACATTTAAATGTAAATTTACAAAGTAATATCAGAAGTCTTCTGACTAAATGTTAGATATATTTTAAAGTCTTTATACTGAATTATATTTCCAAAGCATCTTTTACTGGACTGAAATTGTCACAAGTAGATGTGTGGGACTCACACAGCACCTAGTTTATCCAGAGACTACCTGGATCTAAGTACCACTTAGGGGGAAGAGGGAAATTCAAAATTTCAGACTTACAGTCTCAACTATTGCTAGCAGGATTATTTTCTGGTTTAGATGGCAGGCAAGGCTATTCCAGAAATGGTCCTAGAAAAGTGCACTTCTATCCCGGAGCAAGAGATGATCCTAAAAACTCAACTGGATATGCACTAGTACATCTTGCAAGTGCACTCTGACCTAGCATTTCTCCATAAAATAGGTGCACCAGCCAAGAGCAGCTGCTCATAGCACCTGATCTGTGCCCACACTTGCCGAAGAGAAGTGTGCTTGCTTTTCTACACTACAATCCAAAAGGCCAAGCTTGAGCAATTCAAGAGAATCTTCTAGGGAGAGTTGAGTCTCCAGACACATGGAAAGACTTGCGAGAAAACATAAGCATCCCAAAATTATGGTTGCTATGTATACCGAGAACTTAGAGCTAGGTGAATGTGTGTGCTGAATTCAGACTCACCAGCAGTGGACAAGGAGTGGGACACTGCGGGTTCTCCGGTTGTCCTCAGTGACAGGTCTGGCTGGAAGTTTTTGTTTAATGTTGAGAATCATGCTGATTAAATCTTTGGGGTTTTCTGGAACATCACAGCCACTCCACTTACGGTACTGATATTGATACACCTTCTGAGTTTCTTTTGTCTGGAAAACAGCAGTGGAGACATGGTTAATGTTCAGGATAAAATACAGACTAACACAGTAACTCTATTGCTGCTGATTTACAAAGGAAGAATTATATTCCTGAGGAACTGCAGGGTGATAGTTCCACCTCATGAATATGAGGTAGATAGACATCCAAGCTTTGTTCAAAGTACAAAAGACAGCTGATCTCCTGAGACTCCCCTACCACCATCTCAGCAACTCAGTAAATAGAAAACTTGAGATAATTTATAGCATTTCTCATGATTGACTGCTGGTCTGGAAGATAAAAATATTTCCATTTCTTAGAGCAGGAGGTAACTGCAGTGGGAACTGTTTCTTCTCTTTCTTGAGGCTAAGTTTATAAATTTGTTTTTAAATTTAGAAATTCTTTGAAAACCACCTTTTGGAATTTGCAAAGAAACTTTTACCTTTAGATGTGTAACATCAAATGCACGTATGGTATAGCTAGGACCAGAGTTGACATCTGCCATTTGAACTTCTAAGCCATCATATATTTGCTTTCCTTCTCCCCAGTACTGTGCACAGAGTTCCTAAAATGGATAAAAGTCAGTGATTACCATTCCAATCTCCTTTTCTTTTGCCTTCCACATGCACTTACAAGTAGGAGTAAAAGTAGTACTTCAAAGTAGGAGGAGTTCCATTGTATTTTAAAATATACCATCGTACACTTTTCCCTCAAAAATTCATTAGGAAGTAAATTAAGTAGGCAAATGATAGTACAAAATATAATGGAAATGCAAATTCCTCATCCTATGGAAAACACTTAAGGGGAGCAAGGGAATGAGAAAGTGCAGTGCAGTGTTTTGTCTGCATGTAGAGGATGCTCAAAATGTCACTGTGCAGACAATGCCCCCACCTGATCTCCTTCCTTCAGCTCTGTCAGCATGATAATGACTTTGACTTTTCTTTGGAACACCATTTGCCAGAAGTCAGAGATAGTTTCTTGCAGTGGTCCCTGTGCTGCAATCATGGCTTTTGGACCCCAGTAACCCTATAAAAGAAATTTTTTTTTCTTCAATTCACTTGAAATGTGATTGTCAAATAACAGAACTCTTCATTTAAGGAATACCCTGTGAAATAAATTAATGAACCCATTTGTTTATAGGGAAAACATGCTCATCACAGTAGGCATCAGCCTTACTAGAATTCCTGTTCTACTACCCAAATGACATTAAACTCAATCCTCCTAAGATTAAACTCAATCCTCCTAACAAGAATATCACTTCAGACTGACAAGATATATTCATGCTGCAGTGGGTGAGACCTCACCCTGCCATTTTTTGCAAAGCATATTCTTAAGGGGTAAAACATTCAGTTCTACACAGTCATTTAATTTTACCACTAAGAAACTGTGTTTATACCACACAAAGTTGGTGCACCAGTCAGTTCACACTGAGCTTCCTAAAAATAAAGATTCATTTACCCTGAATAGGTATCCTAACTGTGCAGCTTTTCAAAGGATTCAGGTAATGGAAATTAGTTAGTAATTCTATTAAAAACAGTTACTTCATTTGTGACCAATAACTGTTCTTCTTCTTCGGATATATAATGATACCAAAAAATTGTTTACTTCAATTTTCACTGGTAGGGTTTGGTCCACGTGAGTAACTATAATCACATTTCACTGACAGGGACAATATTAATCTAGCTCAACCTGTAGACAGACACCCACTAATAGAAATACATGTTATCACAAGGCTAATCTGAAGGCTAATGGTTTTAAACATAGATGGATTTGCCTATCAGATCCTTCTCCCTTATTCAGTTACATTCTTTTCTATTGTGATGCGAACAAGAGAATAAGAGTTTTAGCTGAAAGCTTGTGCAATGCCTATAGTGGATCCTCTAAATACATACAGTTATGAAGGAAGCATTGATGTATTTGGTGGATTCCTCACAGTCACTGTCCTCATCTGAGGACTCATCTGAATCATGCTCACCATCCTTACTGCAATCTTCTTCGAGCCTGATGGGCACTCGGTTAAAGTCATCTGTGTGAGACAAAGTGTCACCGTCACAGCACACAGCCCCCTGGGTATGGCATTTGTGGGGGGGAGGGAATAGAAAAGGCCAGTTCTTTCACCACAGACTGCAGAACCAAAGCTACCTTGTTTGAAATAAACACTCCCAATAACTCACATTGGTAAAAACTCATCTTCTCTTTTTTAATCACTATGAGAAGTTTCTAATTTTACAGTGTTGAGAACACTAAACAAATACTGCTTTGTAAGGTGATTTGCTCAATTTTTCAAAATTTTTCTAATAGAAGATAACATAAAATAAAGCAAGGCAGGATAAAATAAGGCAATGGAAAATACTTACAAGGAATTATGTTGGCATTCCTATTTTTGCTTTTATTTTCCTCCCGATTCCCAGTGTTCTGTGTCCGCCACCCCTTATAGGAAGGCAATCGCTGAAGGAAGAGGATGTTTGATATTATGCTTAATTAAAATGGTTCCTGAAATCACTATGTCCTCAGGATACTCACACCCAGTCTTCATCTCACAGTGCCTCACTTCTTACTTTAGTTCTTTAAACTTTGGTCACATCTGTACTACTGTTTAAAAATGCCTGCTACACCACGTGCAGTAGCACAGGAAATCATGCTCACAGACACAAGTAATCATTCTGTGAGCTCCATCTTCCTTAAAAATATTAACACCAAAGCAGAAATAAAACTTCATTAGTATACAGCTTTTTTTCATGAAGGTAAAGAAACTTTCTGTGCCAGAGACATAAAATAGCATCTAAATGATCTATTTATTACCTGTGGTATCTCTAGTTCATGGCTATTGTGCAAGGCATTTTTCAACGTAAGTGGAAAGTAAGGGCAACTTGAATGCAAAGTTTATTTACCTGGAACTCTGCCTCCAGCAGAGAAGGCTCACTTGGGGGGTCTTTTCTTTTCAGATTGTTAAGGGAGGAATGCAGTTCTGAGAGACTGATCTCTGTTTCTCCATACTGGTTGTATTCCACCAGTGCTTGATGAATAAGGATGTACTGTGACTGGTGTTTCCCATTTGAAGAGTTTAAATATAAAGTTATTAAAGAGCAAAAAAAACCATATCATTTTTTAAAATCATTATAAAAAGCTATTACTCCCGTGATAATACCATTAGTGTTAATAATATTAAGCATTAACATTAAACAGATATTAAATACAAGTGTTAAAACTGTAAAATGCTGAAATAAGTTAAAAACGTGCAAAGCATTAGTCCATAACTTCTGCTGTACTCAACTCATATGAAAATCGCACCTCAGCAGATGCATTTTACAATTTTTAAAATCAAGTTTGACTCTGCAGGCTCAATTTTGCATTTATGAATTGTATGCCCAAAAGCTGTTCTCCTTGGCTTCCTCTTCTAAAGTCTAAACTTTAAAAATTGAAGTTTCTAAAACTGAAAAATTACATTGGAACTTTTTCTCCCTCTTAATACTTTTCAGAGCTGTATCTTCTGTGAACAGCTTCAACTGAACTGAGTAGTACACTAGTTCAGTAGTGCTGAAGCCCTAGTGAAGGGCAGCTGTAAGTGACAGGAGTTTCGGGGAGATACCTCTACTTGGACCATGAGGCATCGCTGCCGACGCAGTTTCACAATGTAGCCATAAACATCCACTCTGCCTTCTGTGTCCAGCCCCTCCAACATGGCATCAATTCCTATGTAGGTCCCGGTGCGCCCAACTCCGGCACTGCCAAGCACAGAGGGATTTGGTTATCAACAGGCAATGGCACCTTCCACTCTCAGGGGAGCAGTCCTTGACAGAGTGAAATTGAAAAAATGTAACAGGATTCAAAGCAATTGTTTTGAAACCTGCAAATTAATTGGTAACACAAATAATGATGAGTTTGCTTTTTTAGTATCTTTTAGTGAAAGCAAGGCCAACATGGCCAAATATGGTGCTTAAAGCCAGAGCAGCCCAACATTGATCTGGTTGTTTTTCAAAAGTCTGTGTATCCTCAGGTTTTATCAACCTGAATTTCCTCTATATCCCTCAGAAAACAGGCCTTGTGTATCTTTGGCTGCCTCATTTTCAAGTGTTCAAGTCACAAAATCTGGGATCAGACAAATACTTTTGGAATCTCCCCTTTCTGAATAACTTCATTTCAGTCATTTAACATTACCAATTTTTTTAAAGAATAATATATATTTACCTGCAGTGGACCACGATTGGACCACTAAAAAAGTTGCTGAGAGCGTTAACTCTGCGTCGGAGTTTGAGAAGGAGATGTGGATCCTCAGGGACTCCGTGGTCTGGCCAGCTTGTGAACTGGATATGAGTGACATCTCTTCCAGCTGTCCTTTCTCTTCCCTAGAAAAAGTAAGCATGTTTTTAGTCTATATCAATCTATATATATATACATTGGTATATGTATATAGATGTATCCATAAGCCTAAGTCACTAGACTAAAGCCCAAAGCATGTGGAGCCTTGCGTGGACTTTGGTATGTTGCTGCTAGACTAAAGAAGAGGACATACGTTTTGATAACCACGATTATAAAACCAACTGAGAGAAACCCCTCAATGATTGAGGGGTTTTTACTGACCAAGATTTATATGGCTTTACAGGCACATCTCCAGTAATTCACACCCGAATTCTTACTCAGAGTTGAATTAGCCAGCTGTTTCAGTAATTGCCATTGTTTCAGTAATTATACATCACTATTCTAGCAGAACTGCAGAAGTCTCCACTTTCTTGCCAGAGACTACTCTTAAATTCCACAACCAATATCCATTTTATCTTTATTGATATGATGTCAGCTGAACAAAGATCAGACAGTTCTAAAAGTATCAGCCCTCAACCTGCTGCAATCACTCATTTCTAATGTCAGATTCCTCAAGTGACAGAGCAATGTCTTTGTAAATAGTTAATTCATAACATCCTGATCTGCTTTCTTTTAATCAGACCACTTCCATGAGTAAATTTTAATTCAATATGAGACAGCAGAATAGGAATTTCCAGCTGTAAACAAGGACCAAGACAAATTCTGTTGCTTTGCTGAAGATCAGCAGATTTACTCTTTGATTCTGATTACTTTTAGCTATGACTTAGGCTCCATTTATCATCATTGGAATATTTTTGCAAAGGGCCTGAGGCAAGCATTAAGCCTTTGATGGCAAATTCTCAATTACATATAGGGCAACTAATGTGACTTCAGATGTGTGAAACAGAGTAATTAACCAGCCTTAATGACTCTACATGCATCTAAATGGTGATTTTAAACCACATATTTATAAACACACTTAAGATTACCAGAATTTGTAATTGTCCCATGGTACAAGTACCACGAGGGTAGACAATGGTTATCTATGAATCACACTGATCTTAGCTGCAGAGGCTTATGCTGAGATACACACAAACCAGCAATTTTTTTGTGGTAAAGAACAAACTAAACATATAAAGAAACCACAGTGTATATAATAATTTTTTACCACTTAGCAGCATATTAATAGTTTAATCTTAAATGTAGGTTCCAAAGGATTAAGGAAAATACCTTTTGAAGTTGGGAAATAGATATCTAACTCATATTTCTTGCAAGAAACTACACCTACATCTAAGTTTTGCCTGAAGCTATATGATGCTTGGGAAACACAGTAGAACATCTTCCACTGATAGCTGACTCTCTTAAAATACAGACTCCAAACAGACACTCAGTTCCAGTCAGTCCCACACCTTTGAATCAACTTACATTTGTAATGTGTAGTTTCTGAATGACGTAGTCTGGACACGTTTTACTTTCATTGATCTTCACAATGATGTCCCCATATGTTGCAGTTCCGTTCTCCATTGATGGCCAGTACTGGGCACATTTGTTCTATGAAGAGATGAAGTTAAGTGAGCAGCACAACAGCAAAGTGGCAGAGAACTGAGGGCTAGAAATAAGCGTAATTTAAAGTAGATGGCAACTCAGTGCAGCTTTTCCAACTTCTCAATTCCAAATATCCAGCAACTCAGGTTTCTGACCTGAAATTTATGGCCATGGAACTTAATTTCAGATGTTAAGTGGGGAAAAAAAATCCTGTACTCTAGTTGAAACAATGAAGAGTGACTGCTGCTGTTGCCTGATGGCTTTAGAAATGTTTGCAGCTACTTCCATGGCTTCTTTTTCAGTCTTCAATGAGGGCTGCTGATCCTGCCTGCCTAGAATATCAGCTTGGGTGTACTGTAAATCTGCAGACTGTCAACATCTTTAACTGCAGCTAAAACAGCAGTTCCCATTCTTCCTGCAGTACCTGGAATAAGGAACAAAAGCAGGCCAGAAGCACTTAATGTTCCACTTAAATAAAGGCAACAGAGGAAGAATATTCTTTCTAGGATCTACTGAGGACACTGCCAGGATATCAGAATAGACAGAAGAAAAATAGAAACCATACCTTTTCTGACAGATCTATGAGGAGCTACAGTTCTACCATGAGCCCTTTTCTGGATTAATTAGCTGTAATTTGGAAGCTCACCCTCTGCTACTTACTGCTGTGACTAAAGAGATATTTTCTGATAAGCCTGGTAATTCATAAAGCAGCACTGTTTTGGCATGCTTTCTAACACAGGTTCTGCCACAATGAGAGAACGGCAAAGAATGAAAGAAAGAGTACTTAAGAAGAATATGTAATTCAGCACAGCACAGCAATCCACTCGGTTTTCTGAAAAAAGAAGAATGGATATTTCTCACCCTCTTTCCTTCCTCACAGCGAGTCACCATGACAATAATTGTTGCCTTCTGTTCCCAGATCATTTTCCAGAAATCATCTGTGGTTTCATCCTTGGGGCCTAGAAGGAGATACTTTAAGGGACTTTTTCAGAGTGCAGCCACATGAAAAAACACCTGCCTGCTTGACATGCTTAGCTGTGCAGTCTGAGGAGCTAACCAGAGATCATGCAAATAATAGCCACACACTTGATTTCATTCTGGCTGCTGCCATTAGGCTACAACATTTTAAAAGTCTCATCTGTATGTCCAGTGCATAGCTATGAAATCTGAAAACTTTTGGTGCAATATTATACAACATGAGAAATCTGCCTTTGAAGTACAAGATATTAATTGTCACAAAATTCCCTAAGCAAAAACTCATTTATAACCTTGTCATATTAAATTTCAAAATGTCAGATTTTCATTTTTCCTTTAAACTTACTAATAGGATTTTACTACTCTAACAAAAAATGGTTGAATAAAGAAAGCATCTCTTTTAAGATTAAAAATTACCTTGTGCAGCAATGTATTTTCTTGGTTCTTTGAAGCCCTGTAAAAAGTACGTTGTTATCAACTTTCAGAAAGAAAGCATAAACTATCTAAAAGATTTGCAACTTTAAAAATAAATGCAATCAATATGTAACAGTTCAGTAATACCAAATACATTACAAAGGTGAAAACAACCCCAGTGGAAATCCTCAAAGGTATTGATGCTTTAAATGCACAGTCTAAAGAATTTCTTCCATGGTGTCTAAGACTTTTTTTAAATAAAGTCACTCACATCAATATAACTTGCATTGATATAGTCTGATCCTGGATCTCCTGGCATCTCGGAGAGCTCAACACGGTTATGGTCATCTGTTTAAATCATTTAAACCAAAATAATTATATTATCTCAAGGCAGTGAGAAATCAAACATTTACAAAACATGTCAAAATTATTACAAATACTCACATGGAAGAATATCTATGTAACGGTTTTTGTTCTGATTATGGCTCTTTTTGGCCTCCTTTATAGAAAATTTGCTGAAAACTCTAGGAATACTCTGCAAAATACAAAATTTATTTTATTAGGTAAGCCTAGATTTGAAATAGCTTTTACTTAAAGTTAAATGCATATGGAAGTAATTTGGAATTACAGAACCTGGAAGGTAACATTCTACTTCATACAATATTACTTCACATATTTCTTATATCTAAAGTTTAAAAAATTCTTCTCCTTAATAGAGATAATATATATCTCCACAATTACATATTATTTATATCCCAGGCTATGCAGTAAGACAAAGTTTAAAAATATGTGTTTAAAGGTACTTTGGAATGGGAAGCATTTAGACTGTGTACTTTACACTTTTGCTGAAGAACACCTTCAGGAAAAAAAGCATTGTCATCTTACAATGAGAAGAGACTGGTAGCAAAAGTAACCGAGGACTATTTGACTGTAGATAAGAATTCACTCAGTTTTCTAGAATATTTATCTATTTATGTCTAACTAGCACATATACTTCAAACATGCTCCTGAATGGAATTCTTCCAACCACCTGGATAAAAACCTGTGGTATATTTTGAGCGAAGGGCAAACCTGAAATTCTTCCAAGAAGAGCCTTCCTTCATCTGCAATCTTCCTCTTGTATGTGTCCAGCAATAGCTCTGCGGGTATTGGCTCTATGTTGAGAAGTTGTTTGTCATCATCTTTAACTGTGTAAATAAGTTGAATGCTTATTGTTACTGATGTTGAAAATGTACATTACACTTCAGTAAACATGATTCTAAAACTGCCAGATAAATTAACAAAAGGACAAAACTCTTTCTTTTAACTTGCTGAGGGTTTTTTTTTTTTAAAAAGTGGTGTTGCCTGAGCCAGTTGTGAGCAAACAGGATGTGGGAATAAGAGAACTTTACCAGCTCTGCTGCCTGACAGGAAGCATGTCTGGAGGAGGCCACATGCAGGGATACCACATTAATACTTTTGTGCAACGCAGTGACTGTCACATTCAGGACACAGCAACTGCCCCCATGCCCACAACAGTTACACAGCCTCACTTTCTGCTTCAGCTCTGGTCAGTTACTGTCAGTGATTAAAATATAACATGCATTGCCTAACTTTCCAGATTTTCTCCAATTTATGTTCTGAGCTCCAATAATCTGCAATATCACCTTGAATGATAAAATAACAGCAAGTTTTAACACCTCTTACTAGACATAATTCATTTACATTGAAAAGTTGTATTTTTTCATAACTGTGTATCTAAGCAAATGGATTTGAATTTCAACACAGTCCTACTTCCCATTTAATATAGTTAATTTCTGTGAATTTTAGTATTCTAAATTATATTTATCTTGAACCTTTCTGGTATTGACCAATACTGTTTTTCTTCACAGGCTTTGAAATCTTGTGCAAAAAGTTGCACAAAATTTTCAGTTTCAGTCTTTAGGATTTGAAAGCCTTCAAAATTTTTCAGCAAAAAAACACTGGGTAATATTCAATCTCTTGTTTTGGAAAAAGGTGCACAGAAAAGGGAAATTTCATTTTAAGATGGATTTTATTCTGGACTTATTCTCAGTGTTAAACATCTCACAGACCTTGTCTGGGATAACTATAATTAGGTTTTTAATGAAATAATAAATAAGATTTTTTCAAACACTGATGAACTTTTAGTTCACTCAAGTATAAATACTTCTATGTGTTTATTGAAGTATTTTCCCTCCAAATAAGGTGTTACCATGCTGATATCTGTAACTACTGTATACAACCTAGAATGCAAACAATCCAAAGGTGCACGGAGACTAATTTTATTTCCATTTGCTAAATATGTAAAGATACTCACCTGCAACAAGGTTCACGCCTTCAGAAGAATTGCTGTAAGAAGCAGAAGCACCTGTAAATGCTTTGACTAGTAAGATATATACGATAATAAGTTAAATAAAATCAGTTTTGTATGAGAACACCAGGGCTGTTGTTAGCCAGCAGGCTGCATTACAAGTTGTCTGTGAAACAAGTGCTACACCTCGGACTGAGCAGAGGTGATTGGGATCCTTGTCCTCCTGCCCTCCTGCCCCAAGGAAGAGAAACAAGGTGACCACATAAAAAATCTTTACTGCCTGCATGACTTTGCCCATCCCACCTACAACAAACATGTATTTAATTTCTTCACTAGAGTGACTGCTCACACCACTTCTCTTGCTGGTGACAGAAAACCAACACATGCATAAAACATAATGAAATTAAGTTTAAGTGCTAAGTAGCCGAGAGCAAGTCAGGCTCTCTGGAACCGTACAAGCAAAAATTAGTTTGGCTTCCCTAAACATAGAAGTTTGCATCTGAGTAAGAGCAGTTCCCTGTCCCCCTAAGGGGAGGAGTAGGGAAGGAAAAGGGGCTGGAAGAGTCACCAAGTTCTGTTGTTGCCAGAGGGCTGATTGGTTTCAGAAGAAATTGACCCAACTGCTGTGTCCTCTCAGGAGAGCAGCAGTCAGCCTGGCCTTGCAGGGCTGTGGCATAGGCATCAGGGATGGCAATGGCCATCCTTCTATTGCCATCCTCTGCCCCACAAAACTGCTGAGCCATCGAGATATTACTGTAATAAACAACACCTCCCTGAGATATTGTTTAGAGTGAACAGGCATTTGAAAGGGTTCCAAAAGAGTGTGGATTATTTTCATTAGTTTTGATTTAAATCATAAAGGAAATGTTTTCCAGATATTTCTGAATCTTTTTTCACAAAACTAGGGACATGTCATTTTGTTCTGTGCCTTGAACTAGGGTATAGCAGAGAGATTTTTAAATCTATTTTATGGCATTTGTTTTGTTAGACAAACACCAAAAAGTAGTTTATTTTAAAAGGATTTAAAGGTAAAAGGTTATCTCTTCCCAGTATCAATGAAATATCAGACTTGTAACATTTTGCCACTACCCACTGTGAAATCTTGTGGAACAACCAAGCGCCTTTCTCCCCCGCCCCCTCCCCCATTCATGTAAGAGAGGGAGACAAACATGTGAAGCTTACCTAAGCTTTTTTTGGTGAAGATCATAGATTTTGTACAGAACCAGCAGTAAAGCAATTAAAGTCACAATGATCAAGAATGCCAAGAATATAATCAAGGCTCTAGAATTATCTACCAACAGAAAAAGAATACATTTAGTATTTTAAAATTACTTTTAAAAAAAAGAAACCTGTATACTCCCTAGAACCAAGGCTCATCAATTTTTGGTTTGGGGTCTTTTTTGAAAAAAAACTAAACAGTTATTTTCAAGGGTTTGGTTTGAGTTTTGGGAGGGAATTTTGAGGTCTTCATTAAGAAAACCTTCCCTTAAAGAATCTCTCCCTGTCCACCTGTCAAAATGCTACAGCTCACTGGTTCAGCATTACTGTGCTTGTCTCCTACTCTGTGAGACCTGTACACCTCTCAGTTGCTCCTGGTCAGGGAATTGCGAACCTCTGCCAAGTCACAGATGTTCAGCTCCTGAAATGCAGGATCTGAACACAGGAAAATAATCCTAAAGCAAATAATTTAAGTTGGAGAAATCAATTTCTAGTTGCATTCGAATGTTCCCTGAAGAAACCACAGCTGTGTAATGATTCTGAATTACGATTAATGACTTGTCAACATGATCTGTTATATTAATACTAAATGGGGATAATAATTTTCAATTATAAAACAGGGAGTTTGGATTTTTAATTAGGAGCAATTAAACTGAATTCACAATCTACATTATTTATACTATGCTAAAATCTAAAGGCAAAGATGCTGTACATATTTACTTACATCTGGTTTTTATACTCCCCACTACTGGTGTCCCATTATGTTCTCCATTAAACACAAAGATCTGCATGCAGTGGGTGACAATAATAGAGATGTTAAGACATGACAAGTAAAAATTTCTGGCTACAATTCTTAAACAACACAGCAGAAGGGGTATTTGAAATTCATCCATCTATTGACAACCTCATTGACAGCAGTGTCTGCTGTCAGTCTCCGTGTTGACATTTATGGTGTAGCTCAGGTTTCTACCCAAGTTACAGCAAGATTTAGACCCAAAATACGGAGATGACAGGAAAAAGAATTTAGAAAAATAGGAAACACACTTTACAAAATAAAAATCAGATGCATCGCAAAGTAAAACCAATTTTATCGTTTATCAAGCCTCTCAAATCTGAAAAATAACCATGCAATACATAAAAATGCCATTTGCTGCAACACTAAATATACAAAGAGTCAACTGAATTTAATGTTTTTACTACAAATTCCTGTATGAGAAGTAATTCATAGAAATTTAATTCAATAAGCTGTTTTCTTGCATGATTAACTTTAACTGGTGTAAAAATACTAACTTTTTTCAGCTGTGTTTATGTGTTGTCATGCATTTAACATTTATTCAATCTTTTACATTTCCTGAATAGAAATTCCTATCAGATCTGTAAGACAGCTTGAAGTCAAGTATTTCACACTGTTTTTTTTCCCTCTTGAGTCTTCTATAACTTGACCAGAATCCTTTCATTACCAGCTAAGCCCATAAGGCTTTTTCTGGTTTTTGAGTAAGAATTGAGCAAAATAAGTGCAAAGCACAAGCCAGGATTTAGAGGTGCAGAAGCAAAATTCCTTCTGTAAGGAAAACTGCTCACTGGAAGTGGTGGACAAAATGGCACAGAGGTCCTGGGCTACTGGGACAATGCAAGGATCTTTTGCTCCTATAGGACCTCATCTTTATTCTCCAAATATAAAGCTCTCTGAGCAGAATCTGTTGGGAAAATAGAAAATCTTGAAATAAAACTGAGACTACTCAAGTTCTCTGATACTGCATTTCTGCAGATAAAAACAGAGAAAGCAGGAAAAGATTGTGGGAAATGGGAATGGGAAATTGCTTCCTAAAAGTAGTAAAACTCCACCATTCTTACGGGTTACTTTCTTGCCTAAACTTTACCAAGAGAAGCCATCGGGATATAAAAATATTCCTACTGGCCAAATTAAGAGAATCACACAAGACCATTGGTTCTGCAGGCAACCCTAAAAGGGTGAAATGCCTGACAGAAGAGAAAGCTGCAGGAAAGTGAAGCTTGCAAACAGAGGATGATGTATTTTGAGTGGACACAAGGACTGGCTTGTAAAAGGCTGATGTAAGGACATGCCAAAAGGATCTGAACTGCTTTACACTAATTAGTCCCTGAAGAACCAAAAATCTTCATTCATTAAATGGAATATGTTTTAAAAACTAAAATATCAGTCATACCCAAGAAACTATTTTAATCTTATAGAAACCCCAAATTTCTCCCTGAGCCAAGTACAAACTATTCTGCTTCGTTTTTCTTGCTGTCAGAATCTATGTGGAATAGCACACCAGGGATTACTTGATAGGTTAGGACCATATGTCTTTTAGTTCCAAAATAATAGCTAGTTTTTCACACCTGAGGCCTACAAATTCGTAAGTTGACTCCTCTGCCACCATATTTGCCTTTTTTTTCTAAAAGCAAGTATAATATGCTTAAACAATGAACATGCAGAAATATTTTATATATTTGAATACAATTAGCTAACTTACCTTAAATGTATAGTTTGTCAAGTAAAAGAGATTGTCTCTTTCAAATTCACATACGGGTTTTTGTTCAGTTTTTCCATCATTCTCCCAAATCAATTTAAAATCTGCACGTGGTCCATGCTCTTTTTTTTTTCTGCATGTAATGTGGATAGTATTATCAGTTTTCAATGTTTTTTTAACATCAGTCACTGCTTCTGGTACTGTAGACAAAAAAAAAAAAAGGATTACTTGCTCTATTCTCATAATTTCAAACCCAACATTTCAAGCTGTATGTGCTCATGTCTTTTTCCTATTTTCTCTCAATAACTTCATATATTTTCTCCCTTAAAAATTTCAGACCCAATTTAAAAAGATAAGTAAAATCAATTTTGACTTAATCATAGGCTTATCTAAGCTGGAAAAGATGTGAACTGGAACTGAAAAGGCTGTACTGACCAAATGCAAAAATAGTATGATGGCAAATCTCTCTCTTGCATCTCTTTCTCATTTGAGGAACATGGGGCAACAGACAAGACAGGAAAAAAGAGTTTTCCATGTGAATATTTATTTCAAAAGTACTGTAAGTTAAATTTTCTACCAGGAGTCACTAGTATACTTTAATATTTGGAACAGTATCCTTTCACTTAAGTCTGGCCTGAAGCCACAAAAACTTTTTAATGATACAGAATCTGTTCAGTCTGATCTGTGTTTTCAAACTCTAATTTTGTATGTTGCAGCAAATGTTGCAGGTTTCAGATTGAGGGGCACAGCCAAGGGATCTCTCACTGGGAGCTGACAAAACCTTTCAGGAAGTGAATTAGCCACATTTCAGTAGACACCACCATGGAAATATTTTACAAAATCATGTCAAATTGCAAACCAGCATATTGAAAAAAAAAAAAAAAAAAAAAAAAAAGGCAGCTGTTTTTTTCTTTATATGAAGAGCTAAGAACTGTGAGGCTTTATAAGCAGATCAAATATCCCATGTGGGGAGTGGCAAGATATTTGACTTGGCTGAGGTCACATCATAGCCGATCATTTTTATCCACAGGGCAGATCTGTTAGATTCCTATTCCACATGCTACTGAAAGAGCTGTGACAAGGAGAAAGTGAGCATATCTGGAGGCAATGCATTTGTTCAACATCTTTTTAGGGGTTTTCCTACTTCCAAGCACTTGTGTTCTACTGATACATTCTTCAATTCAAGAAGCCATTAAACTTTTCCACTTCCTGCTTGACCTGTTACCAACTGTTGTAACAGTTTGAGAAGGTCTAATTAATAGCATTAATTCATGAAGCAACTCGTCATTTTCTCAAAAAATAAGGGAAATGAGGTTGTTTTCAGATCCATAAACTTATATGGTAGACTTTAATCTTCACCTGAGTTATTAAAATATGAGTGGAACCCAGAAAGTGGGGGCTACAAAAGAGAACATGCTCAAACTAGATTTTTGTAGAGAAAAAAACCATGATCATGCTCATACTAGGGCTGCCTAAAAATTAAAGCCATATTTAAATTTGAATTACAGTTAACTCTCAGATCAACCTGGTTATATTTATCAGTAAATTAATTCATCAGCTTTTTTATTTTTTGTGGGGCTTCAGGTGACAATTCTGATCCCTGCATACTACAAACTATAAATTTGAAGGGATAGCCCAAAAAATATGCCCAGACCTTTCCACACAAGGGTTGGCACACATTTTTTCATCTTTAACTAATGCTGGAAGCTGTGTACAGCTACATCCAAACTGACATCCATTACAGACATCAGTGTTGGTGTAGCCTAGGTCTGCTTCAAGCAACCTGGTAACTACACAACAGAAGGCAGAGGCTGCACGTCTTTGTAGCTTTCATGCCACAAAGAAAGATACAAACATTTTTTTATTCTCTTTTTGTTTAATTTGAATCTTTTCTTTAAATTGGAACATAATGCTTCCTAAAACCTTAATGAGAATTTCAAGTGAATTAAAACCTTCTTTTTAGAATTATATATTTATAAGAAAAATACTTATACCAAGTGCATAGTTAAAAAATAGATTACCATTAAGTATTTTTAAAAGGGACACTAATGATATGAATGTCAGTACAATTATTTTAATGTTAATCAGTTTCTTAGCTAATAGTAATACCACGTATAAAATATAGGGAACTACACTAGGAAAGTACATATTCTTTGTGTTAGTGTCAGCATAGGTCATAACAGTTAGCAAACGAGAGATTTACCTCCTGCTTCTGTTGTAAATTTAGTGCTTTCATTTTCACTTTTCAATGTTTTGTTGTGTTTGTTTATTGTATATGCACTCACAAATACAGAAGCTGTGGTATAAGGTTCAAATCCATCAAAAGTATAGCTAGTTCTGTGGATTTCCCCCGAAAAACGAACCCCTGAAAAATGAAATCAATGAAATTAATGAAATCTATGTTTGAAGCACAGAACTCTTACACTTTATCAGTGCTACCTGAAACCACTGTCATGCGTATTTCTATTTTAATTACCTTAACCTGGTTGCTTTGTTTTGCTTACTAATGATAAGTGAAGGCTCAGGAAGAAGAGGAAATATATAAATACATAGAGAGTATTTACATATAAAGAGTATATTCAGCCTGGGAAGGGGTAAGTAGGAAGGTGTTACTGCACACTGAGCAAGTCAATCCTGGTGTGATGGCAGAGATGTTGGGGCAGTCCTGCTCTCAGGAGTGGCAAACAGCAGAAAGAAAAGAAGAACTTTTTCTCATGTTGAGAAGCAGCACGAGCAAAGCTACTGCCCACACTGCAGCTGGGCTCTGGTGACTCAGGGAGCTGGGGAGCCATGGCCTTTCCATGTTTCCTTCTGCCTGCTTGCCATGTGACCTCCCTGCACCCACACATTACTGCCTCTATCTCCTACAGTGGCCAAGCCAAACCAGCCACAGAAACTGCCTGATGGGGCTGCCACCCTTTTAGGTTGTGGTCAAATTTGGGGCATGGAGAATGGGAGAGATGATTTGTATGAGAGGAGCACAGGAGTATGACAGCTTTTGGTTCCTGTGGCAGCCTAGGTCTACATAACCTGCAGTATGTGAACACAAAGGGCTGAATTAAGCCTAAAGGATGAATCAAACCAGGACTAGCTTAAACCTGACATATTATTATCAGGCTCTTCATTTAAAAAACCTCATTTTCCTGTCCTTGTTTTGAAGAAAAGCTTGCATCTGGAGAACATGACCCCAGTGTGATGGATAGAAATTAATTCATTGAAAGGTAAGGTGGCCTAGACCAGGATATCCGAAAATAGTAGCCATTTAGTAGAAGACAATCCCCTGGCTATACTTATGTTTATGCCTAACTGCCATATGTTCATGTCAGCTGAAGGGTGACAGGATCATGTCCTGACATGGTAAACTGAATAATCTCAACTGAAAGTTAAACTGGAACAACCTCAAAGGAAAAAAATTTAAACATCTGTCTAAAAAAAAAAATAACTGCAGTGTTAGGAGATTCCAATAGGACTTGACAGTGCATTATGCTAGGTGCTCTGTAATTATGTGCATGCAATGAATTCTTGAACAGGGAATATACTTACTACCATCTTCCTCAATGACTCTCACGAAGTAGCCATCTATGGGACCCTTTGAGGTGTCCTTAGGTTCTCTCCATGTAACTGTTACACTTTTGTTAGTTTTATGCAGTACTGTGAGGTTTTGTGGTGCTTCTGGAACTGTTGTGAAAGAAAAATACTGATAACTAGCAATAAATGAAAATGCAAATATTCCTCTTTTTACCTACTTTGATTAATTAAATTGAATTTCATCTGACACTAAAGCAAGATACCAACAACATGTAGTATTTTTTGTACTCTATTTCAAGAAATTATACATAAGTATAAACTGAGTATATGTAAAAGTATCATATTACAGTAATTTCATACATTTAATTAATTTAGGACAAGGTGAATACAGCAACATCAAATTTTACTGAAATTGTCCAATGTCTTCAAATCAAGAATTTAAAACTTGTTTCAGACTAAGTCTGCACTTCTTCTGTGTGTGTCTTCATTCAAAATTCCATATAGTTGACCATGTTCTCAACCCCCAAAATAACAACAAAAAATAATCACAGTCACTAAAGGAAGGAAAAAAAGGCATCAGATTGGAAGATGATGACTGCAATCAAAGAACAAACACAAGGGCAGGAGATGAGGAAGGAGGAGCTGAAGGACAACCTGAGTCTGGTAGAGAATGCTGCTCAAAGTGTATCTTAAACCCCAGAAAACCCAGATGATGGGGTTCACAGTAGAGGTTTTCAGAAACATGTGGAATGTAAAGCAAAAGTAAGCATTACACTTACAACCATAGTCTGTATCTATGGTGAAGTTTTGGTTAACAACATCCCTTTCATTAAAATGTATGAATCCAATGCAGTAGTACTGGCGGTTGGGTGATAAACCTTCCAGCATTTTACAAAATGGTTCTCCATATCTGAAGTCTGTAGACTGTGAATCTGTAGACACAAGAAGAGTTTTATCAATATTTTTCACAACTCCAAAAGTATGTAAAACCATTTTAACCGGGATTTTCTCTACCATATTTATTCAATGTAATTTGTAATAAACTATCAAAATATTCCAAACAGAAAAACGTACATCATGATCCAATGACTACATTTTAGGTTCTTACATACTAACTTAATTTGCATAGATCTTTGCTTTTCATCAGTAAAGGTCATATGATTTGACTTTCTAAGGAAACAACTTTCCTACAGAAACCAGAGCATGTCATGGGGAGTCTGGAAGAACCCTGGAATGTCTTCCTAGCTCATCAGCTCCCTGAAGCAGGAAATCTCCAGCCCCAGACATTCATCACATGTTTTTGAGGAACACCTAAGGCCATTCAGCATCCATATCTGCCCTACCACACTAGGTAGGCCCTATCTTTGAACCAGCATGTCCTCAGGCTGGCTGGCTGTGAGGGCACAGAGTCTGACCTCACACTGTCCAGGAGCCTGCGCAGCCAGTGGCCCAGGCAGCCTGTGAGGGGTCAGCTCACAGCACACCACAGACTGCAGCATTTCCAAACTGCTCAGCTCCCCCTCAAAAAATCAAACAGGGTCTCAAAATCTCCAGAATTTGTGCAATTTGTGAAGCTGGTAAATTCAGCAAAAGGAGTCTCTGGGTCTGAACTTTCCCAGATCCCCCTTGTGTGGGGATGGCAGTCCCCCAAATGGTGATCCCAAGAATTCTGAACTACTTTTCCCTCAGATTGGCACAATTGATTTAAATCTGCCAGTCTCTCACCAAAAGACAACATAAAAAATGCTTTTAAAGATAAATAGATAAATAACCTACTTCCAGAATAGTGTAGAAGTGGTGGCTCATCATTGCAGGTAACAGTCACATTAACACAGGCAAGTGAGGCACTCCAACATAAGCAGGCAGATGTGTCCGTTTTGTCCGTGACTTCAAGAGGTTCATTGACAACTGAAAAGGAAGAATATTATATATGATTGTGACATTGTCTATATTGATTCTTTAAATAACAGTTTGTTCTTCTAGGTTGACTTGTTCTGCAGTATGAAGATAAAATCAGCAGAGAATAATATACAGACAATTTAATAAGAAATGGAAAGTAAAAACTGAAAAAGCCTTCATGAGATAAAGACACACAGGTATTCAAATAATAAATTAAAGTTTTAGTCCAGACATTCCACACAAACACTAACTTTGAAGTAGTGGCTGGTCTTGCTATTCTTTACCACACTGCATATGGCCAATGCAGTTAAAGTTCCCTTTTTTCTTTACAGTGAAAAAGCAATGGTTTGTTTACATTATTCTTTAAGAAAATACTGAGAAGTTTAAATGTGCAACTTCAAAATAGCTTGCAAACCATGGACAAAATATGAGAACTTTGTGTCTGATTCTCTGAAAAGTGACAAGAATAGACAAAGAAACCTGGGGAAGATGAATTACAGCATATAAAAAAATTTTAAAAAGAAAAAAGAAACTACTAAAACTCCTGTACACCTACCTTTGGGAATAGGAAGAGAAGAAGTATTGTCTGAACACTTGCCATTTTTAACTTGAACAGTGTATAGCTTGCAGTTTGGAAGCTCTATTGAATGGTTCCTGGAACTCACAGTTTTGTTTATGCCATGCCCCCAAATAAAATATTCTCTGTCTTCTGTGAGATTTTTCAGTACAACTTCAGCCTTTTCACAGTTGTCCAGACAGTCTTTTATGCCTTCAACAATATCTAAAAGAAAAGTGTAAATGGAGGTGAAAAGACCAGAATTGTTAAATAACTTTAATCTTATTCTTCCAGAACTGGAAGACATTTTATAAAATAACCCAAGATGCTAATTGATCAATTTTAATTTTTACTGCTTTATTAGCTTTACCAATTTTCTGTATTTGACTTTACTATCTGTTCACATTTCAAGACTGAAGGAGAATAAAGGGTTTGGTTCTTACCACAACTTGCTTCAGGTATCACTGTGGTAGATTCTATAAGAAAAGAAAACAATATGAAGGTCTGCCTTAGCAGGTTGGATATTTTTTCTACAGAGCATTGGAGAAGGGTGACCAGTACTGCCCCAAACTCTTTGTTCAATATATTCAATACAATTAAACGTATTTAGCACTCCTCTTGCATTTAAAATAGGGAAGAAAACATCAGCTACACATAACCCCATTCTTTAACTAGTTATTTTATGGATCATGTGTCTCACAATTTTCCAATTGCATCCATGAACTAAAAATCAAACTGGTTATTAGCAGCATTTTTGAGAATACTCCAAAATTACACATTCTCATTGCAGTATGATAAGTTACAGCAGTTTTCCAGGATATGTATACTGTGGAATGGGTAACTGAGGAGTATAAAATGTCACCAAAGAAACAAAATTTACCTGCTTTTTGTACTGCCACTCTTACCTTTGGAAAGAGATTTATACAACAGTACAGATCGTTTAATGACTACCTTTACACTGGGATACCCAAAAGAAATTTTAGCTGGTATTTTCTGTACAGAAGCTTGAGCAAAGAACTTCATCCTGAAAACAATTACTTAATATATCCCAAGGTAAAGGTGTCACCAAAACACACTGATACCTAATTTTTTCATAGAAGGTAGGCCCTAGATTTGCCTGCCCCCAGGCTGGGAGTCACCTGGCTGGATAGTGGCCCTAAGGAGAGGGCAAACTGAGAGGGGCCACTGAAGAATCACCAAGATTGTTAGGGGCAGAACACCTGCAAGTAAAAGCTAAGCTCAGTTTGTCAAAGAGCAGACAGCAGCCTACAGCTACTCGAAGGACAGTTCAAAAGGATGGAAAGAGTCCAGCTCCTGGTTGTACTTTGCACAAGCACTCACATATATTTTACTGACCTAAATAATTCCTTACAGCCCAATGGCAACTAAATCACTGTAAGTGCTTGAACTACTAGATCCCTAGAAAGTATTATTGCTGTGTGAAACCAAAGGGAAGACGCCAGAAGACAGAGAAGCACACAGATCTTGGATGCATTCACACCTTTTTGCTGGTTGGGCAAATTTCTGTGAATAACAAGAGATGTACTGACACAATAATTGACAGATTTACCCCCCTACTACGTGCCAATGTGTGGAAATAGTTTCTATTTTGCAGCTGCTTGACAAGTAACCAATCTGGTATCTAATACTACTTTTAAACAGTTAGTGAGACTCCTAAAAACATCCTTAAGTTTAATGCAGTTGTATGCCTCATTTTTATACTTAGGTTTGATACATTCTAAATGAATCGCCTCATTCTAAACCATTTTCTGTGCCTGATGTACCAGAATTGCGGTAACTGTGTGCAAGTTTGTCACCTATTGTGTGAGTGGAGCTGAGAGTGGGGCTGATCCCAGTGCTTGCTGGCATGCTGACAGATGAGGTGGTGCTGTGCAAGGATGTTGAATTGTAATCATCTGTAAGAAAATAAACAACATTAAAAAGTGAAATCCATTCTTTCCTATGGCTTTGTCGTCAGAAATGTCTTACACTACAGCCCTTCTCTGCTTTTTTTTTCCTTAGGCGATTTCTGTAATTTAGAGAAGACTGCTGAACGAAAAGTCACATCTATATAGTAAATAAAACAAAAAATGAGTATTTAAAGAGAAAGCAAATTTTTAGGAGTATACCACTTACAAATTAATTTTGCAAAGTACAATGACAATTTTTTGGTCACTATTTAGTCATAATTCAAGATGAAGTGAACATAAAAATAATGTTACAATTTGTGAACAGGGAAAACTAGAACACATTGCTGTATTCTCACAGTAAAACACAATTATGAGTAGTGCTTGTGCTGTTTCACAAACAACTCCAAGTAGTGCTCATTTGCCAGATCACGTAACTTGCTCACTATATTTCTTACTATATCTCATTCTTTATCTCCCTGTTTATAAACCACTGACAGGATTCTATACTGTATTTTAGGCTCATTGCTATTGTTTTTGCTTTGGGGACAGCCTTGTTAGCAGCTGGCATTTTGATGCTCCTGTTGTGACTGCAAGACTGGCCTTCATATACCAGACTTGGTCTTCAGATACCAGATCCTGCACATGATCCTGGCATTGCCACCGTGCCATAGCGCAGACACTATTTCCATTTGATGAACCACGAGCTGAAAAAGGCTACCCTGGTGCTGAATGACACAGTTTTCCCCTGGAGTTCTGAAAGCAGAGCGTGGCTTCTACAGGAAGAGGGCAAACCTGCTGAAGCATTCCCGAAGGCAGGGGGAGTGCGTGCGGTGAGGGCAGCAGAGCTGCTGGTGCGTGCTGGGCTGCTCGGTGCCGTGGAGAAGTGCGTGCTGTTTGCAAGGGTGACACCTGTGGTGAGAGGTACAGCAGGGTCAGTCATGCTTCACGTGTGCCCGGCCGAAGACGGACAGAGCCGCCCACAACACCGGGCTGCAGTGCTCGAGCACTCTCATACTGAGACACCGGGAATTATTAAGGGAGCAAAGGCACACCAAACTTTTAAAGAGCAGGGGATTCAACAGCTATCAGATGAGCATCCAGTGAGCATATTTCTTTTTGGTTATGACTGCACCTTTCTTGCTAAATACTGTGTTCTAAAATATACTCAAATACAGGACTCAAAACCAGACTTGTCTGATATTCCTGCCTATTAAGACAGCATATTTCATTTTGTTGGGTGAATGAAAAGGCATTATACACTCTGCGAGGTAACTGTGTGCGAGAAAAAGAAGAGATTATTAGGGAAAAAAAATCAATGCAGTTCTTCTGTGTAAATCAGATTTCTTACCAGGTGTGGTTGTTGTTGTTGTCTCTGTCCTGAAAAAGAGAAAGATAGAGAAAACCTATAAATTAAACTTTCAAGGAATTAAACACAGTCATTTGCCAAAAATATAAAAACACACATTCCTTCCTCCCAAACATCAGATAACCTTTTCCCAGGAAATTACACATTCTTAAGTAATATTTCATGCAACAACTAGACCTCCAAAATATCATATGGTCATAGAATCACAGAATGGTCTGGGTTAGAGAGGATCTTAAAGATCATCTAGTTCAAACACCCTTGCCATGGGCAGGGATGCCACCCAGTAGATCACGTTGCTCAAGGCCCCATCCAACAAACTTCCATCCACCTGTTTGGCTCTTCATTCCTCCTTCTTTTACTCTTTTTCTACCAGTTCTTTCCACTATGTTTGTTTCTTGTAATTTATTTATATCTTTTTTTTGTGGCATGCGTTTTTCAGATAGTACTTCCCTGTTTGTAATTTCTCTGTTACTTCAGCTTCCCTACATGGCACTTTACAACTGCTGTAGTTCTACTCTTTTGAAAATAAACTCCTTCAACCTTTAAAGCAAAAAGCCAGGTTTATGTGAGAAACTGCAATACTTATGAAGGGTATGTAAGTATCCCGTTCATGGTGCAGCATCAAAACCATGTCCCTCATCTCTGACACAGAAGATCAACATAGGCAGATCTCCTGGGACTCCAGAGATTTTCTCCTTATCGACCTGACAAGCAGCAGCATGTGTGTTGGCTGCTCAGTGGCTACCACGGATTCTGCACCCCACATGGACAGTTCAGAAGGCTGACAACAGCCACTGAAAGCACACAACCAGTGATGCTGTGTCACCTGCAGGGAGAGAGAATTTCTTGGTGCTCGGAACTGTCATGAAGTGTGTCTAAGCCATTATATGATTATGAATGTAAACAAAAACGAAAGTCTTGCAAATACTTTCCTAGTGAGCAGCTGAATTTGTTGTGGACTGTACATTATGTAAGATCTCTTACTACAAATTAAAATTTGGAAAGAGTCTGATACCTTCCACCTTATCATCTTAACCTTATTTTTTGAACTATCAATGTACCTTCAGCACCTGAAATCTGTCTGCAACATTTCTTTACAACAATTGCATGATCTATAATTATATGCATTAAACTGCCAAGGAAGCCTGTAAAAGCTACATTTATATCCATTCATATTTGCCATAAGCAATTAATTTTCAATGTACTTTCATGGTTTTCAATTCAGTGTTTGAAAGCTGGCAGTTGGTCATTCTAAATTCCATAATGTGATCTTTCTTTTTTCAAATATCTTTTTCAGCTGAAGAATCAATTATTCCCCCTCCTTTCCCAAATCTTACTTTGGTTCAGAACATCAAATATATCTCAAGCCAAAAATTAACCTCCAGTGAGCATTAACACACATCACCTTACTCTTAATAAACTTTTCCAAGAACAGAATAAAGAAGTTGTAGAAAAATTTCCTAATTAAACTCTGCTCAGATCAGAGAAACATTACGAAATACTTCTCAAGCTATTTCCTGATCTCTGATGCAAACATAAGAGACAAAAATATATACATCAAGATCCACTCTTCCAAGGAAATAGAGATAATAAAAGAAAAGGGGGATCATAAGCTTGTCAGTGTTGTGTTGGTAAATGGCTGCCTCATGTACCTCCTTATGATCCTGTGAAAATAATTTTCCCCATCCTCCTTTTGAAGTTAGGAATAATGCAACTATCTTAAATAGAGTGTAAGGTTTATTGCTCACTCCCAGTGAAAGATGCCAAACATTACACATAATCATAGAACTCCAGGTTAGAAGAGACCTCAAGAGATCACCTGGTCCCACTGCCTTGCTCAGAGCAGTGTCTTAAAACAGTATGGAAAATAATAGACCTATATTGCCCTTTTCCCCCCCTGTAACTAAGCACTGTCATTTTAAAAGAACTTCATGGCAGTTTTATGCCCTTCTAAGCATTTCAAGGGTCTTCTGCTCCTGTGATTCTAATCCCTGACATGCTTTATCATAGCGATGGAATAGGATGCAGTTGAAAACAATTCAATAGGTGGCACCAGAACACTAAAAGATCCTCTCAAAAAGAAAAGCAAATGCATTTCCCTGTGAAACCTTATTGAGAGATACCGGGTAAAATGAAGGAAAACCAAGAAGGATCCCAACACACCAGACTCTGTTACTCTGAGATTAATAGGTATATTGCTACCGTTAGTTTATTTTCCAAAAAATATCCCAGCGCTAACAAATATGTCTGAGCTAACCTCAGGCTAACAAAGTTAACCTCAAAGACAAAACTGTCTGCTCATGTTTATATTCTAAAATATAACTCCTGAAACTTGAAAGCTGAAATCCAAAGATATCTTTAAAATGTAACGAGGATGCCCAATCCCCCAAACACATCCTGTGCAGTATGAAATCTTGATGACTGCCAAACAAATTGGTCTGAATTTAAATCGGAACTACCCCAAAATATTTCTCAAAGCTTAAACTGCATCCAACTGTAAGACATTTTTAAGATGATATGTGTAGGATAACCCAAGGATAACATCAGATAACCCAAGTGGAAGAATTAGAGCAGAGAAAACCTTCCTACTACTGCAGTAATCTTTTTTTTCTCTTGATTTGGCCACCAGTTGGTTCCTGCTGACTTACCTAAAAGATTTACAACCCATGAGTAATGTTTAAGCAGATCTGGCCTTAATCACATGCCCTGAAAAAAGATATAACCAGCAGCTCATCCCACGGGCAGATGGGAACCTGGTTAATCGCTTTCATTTCATTCTCCTTCTACCAGTTTCCAGACAGAATGCAGCTGCTGCTTCAAAGAAAGGTTTGAGATGGAATGACAGGCTGCCAACAAAATACACCTAAAACAAATGATCTGACCAATCTCTCTCCTGAAAACCCAAAGATGTACTGGCCCTGTGAGTGAAACATGGGAGTACTGCATTATGAAGAAACCTTTCAATGTTCAACAAGAACACCAAATGGAAAAACCATGAAGAAACCAGACCACCAAAAAAAAGCCAACCCCTCAGACCCCTAGGACAGCAGGCTGCCTGGGTCACATCTGGAGGTACAGGAGCTGCTGCATCATTCTGCAGTACTGACTCTGAACTCACTGCAGTGAACTGTGGTTGCACCTGGATAAGAAGTCCAGTTGTATAAGGAGACAGCTTGTTGCTGTCTTAGGAAAATGCTTTCACTTGGTAGGACCAAGCAACTCAACAGAAGACAACTGGGACCTAGAATATGTTAAAAGACAAAAATGTATTTCAAGGAAGTCCAGGGCCTGATCTTCTTGAGCAGCAGGAAGTGCCAGCACACATTTCCTGTGTGCGTGTGCTATTAATAACGAACTCCAGCTGTTAAGATGGAGATCCTGTTGAATCAGCATTAAGAGCCTAAAAATGTTATGATGTTAATAGGGGCAGAAATCCCTTAGCTGATGACAGGAAATATGCCTTTTAATTGCATTCTGCTGCTTAATTTGCACAGTGAGTAAAATGGACCTAGTTTTGCATTTCCTGCTGGACTGGCCAGGAGGCTATGCTTGCATGGCAGCAGCTAAGGCTGACTGCTCTGAGCACAGGGTTGCTGCAGGACTGCATTCCTCCATACACACAGCACAGAGCAATGTGGGAAGGAGGATGCCTCTTCTGCTAATAGTGCAGTTGGTGTTTTATCTAGCGTGGTACCACACCAGCTGGCTCTTCACATCCAGCTGTACTCCTTGTGTCTTTGCCAGAGCTGGGAGGGGGCAGAGGAAGTAATCCTTCCTCTCAGCCCCATGTCTGTAAAACAGTTGGCAGCCGAGTTTTGCTGCCAGGAAAAATGCTTAGTGATTCTGCAGAGCTGCTGCCCTTTTCCCAGGATCTCTCCAGCCTTTAGTATATTGGACAGACCCCAGCAACCCCCACCAGGCAGCATTTTACACCAGGCAATGAGTGTAGGTCCAGATTCTGTCTTCCCTCTTTTCACAGCTGAACAGCACTGCTTCAGCAGGGTCAGGGTTCTTCACATCTGCACAGAAAGCAACAGGATGTGGTCTACTTTTTCAGATGGAGTAAAGCTCTTTGAGGGGGTCTCCTAGCAAACAGCACAGACATTGCAGCTCCCCTGCAAGCCAACACTAAATTGCAAGAAAAGAACAGTTCCTGGTGGGAGGTGAAGGGTGAGTAAGGCAAGGAGCCTTACAAAATGGTGCCAGCCGCCCTTTGATTTATTTTTAAACTTCAAGTGGGATAGGATGTAATTCACACCTACTTTAAGGCTCCCTTGTGCTGCCAGAACCAGCTAAATAGACCTTAAAGTAAATGAGCATCAGGACCAGAGATGTTACAATCATTTTTTGCTGAAAACACAAAATGCAGGGATCCATTGCTACTTTATAAACAAATCTGGGCAGACCTAAGAAGAGACTAGCAAACACTTAAACATCTGAGTAATTCTATACCACAGAGGACCCCTCAAATTTTATAGGTGGGATCACATGTGCTGAAGTGCTTTCATAATCAGAGACTACAGAATTACACCTTATTCTTTATCACTAACTCAGGGGAAGAAAAAAACTAAAACTGTTCCCAGTTTCAGGACAAACTGCTGCTTTTTGAAAATTGAGTAAAAGAATGCCATATAGAGTTCATATTAAAAAATATGTGAAACTTGTCATGCTCTGAGTCAAAAAATAAACTCCTCATTTGAGTTTACAGTGTAGAATTTTCTCGGGTCACAAGGACATTTCAGAGAGTCCTAAAATAAAAAACCTAGTCTTGTGGTTATTGAAGATGAAGCCATCAAATCACTTCTTAGTTATTCATTATCTAATTGATAAAAATGTACACAGACCTATAGCAATCATAGGAATTGGAATTAAATAAACATTATATTTTCTTTTCTACAGGCAATATTTACAATATCTATTTTCACCAGAAATTAGGCATAAAATGTTGAAACTGTAGATTTTAATTTAACAGAAATTCTAAGATGTCCTGATTGAGAAATGCCAAGTGTTTGCTTTTGACATCTGGATTTAATGTCCATTCTGACTTTTCAGAATGATAATTAAAATAGTTTCCATCTGATTTCTCAAAATATTTCTTTTTGTACAAGTTTATTAATAAGTGCCTCCCATAGCAACTCCTTCACGCAGTGCATCGCTGCCCTGAAGCCTCACTGTGGCACTCTCTCCTACACCTTTAACCTTTGGTTAAAGGATATATCTGAGAGTCAAAGGCCTTTTTGTTCCCAAGCACCTGCCAGTGCTGAGACCTGACTAGCAGTGGGGAAGGCGTGGTCTTCCTGCAGAGCACAGCTCAGGCATAAGTGCTGGCCTGACTACACCTAACATGATAGGATGTGGTGTTATGCTTTTAGTAACAATTGACCTCTGAAATTAATGCTTGTTCTAGATCCCTCTCCTTGCTGTCCACCTTTTGAGGCTGGAGTTATCCCTATCCTCCTCAAGTTCAGAGTCAACTGTAAGCATTAACAGCATTTACAGCTATGGAGAAGGTGAAAAATTCAAATTAGCCAGCAATCAAGCACAAGGGGAGCAAGCAGAAGAAAGAGACGGAATTAAGAATTTATAACTGATAGATACAAGGAGGAGGACAATGTTGCAATATATGTTTAACATTTCTGATAATTTTTAAAAAGTATTTTTCTGGTTCTGATTATGCAAACTAAACATAAGAGTTTAATTTGTCCAGAGAAAAATAAAAACACAGAGCAAAAGAGAAATTTTCCTGAAGAAACATTAATTTAATGGAAGTAATACTTGTTACCAATGATATGCAGAATTTCTCAAAACCATAAACCTGAAGTAGAACAAAAACCAAAAGCAGCAAATCAAATTCTTTTTGCCTATATGGTTTCTGAAAACCTAAAATAAATACCCAGGAATATTGTGCGTTTAGCAGCCAGAAGGAGGGCTTTTCTATCAATTGCATACTTTAAATGACATTTTCAGTCTTCACAAGATGGCTTTGCAGTAACCCACTTGTTCAGCTACAGCTAACGACGCCTTTGCTGCTCTGTGGTTTCTCTCATGCTGTTTACTTCTGCCTTTTTTCTACAGAACCCTGCTCAAAAGGAAGAGGGTGCAGCATACTGTGGTTTAGAGTTAAAGTGCTTCCAAATGCAAACTGAGTTACCATAGCACCCACATGCCCAAGCAATCAGACTTATCTTAGTGCTAAACCACTTCTCTAGTGCAGTCATGAAGCATCCCTATTAAACTTCTTTTCATCACATTTGCATTTGTAATTATTTTCAGTTGTACAGGTTCATTAATATGATACAGTGGGGACGTGGCTATCTTTGGGATGAAGTCCAGGCTGCTTTGCAGGAAGTACCTGTCACTATGTAAATTGTCTGCAAGAGAGAAGGATATCAAACCCTGGTGTAACAGCTTCTTCAGCCGTGAAATGCTGGGTACTCTCCACAGTCATTAAGAAACACCTATACATAAGGAATGGAAGATGGCTGTGATATTTGTTTGGCAATTTTGTGCTACATCTAAAAAAAAAAAAATCTGTGTGAATATTTGCTTTGCCCTTTATATATTTTCAGTATTTGTGCACAGAAAGTCTTGAGCCAGATCCATGTTGTTCGCATGCTAAACTTCTCTGCTCCCCAGGGCCGGTCCCTCTAACTTCAGTCATGACATTTCCAGCCCTGCTGTACCTTCCTTGATCTTTCTTTCCCACATCTACCTTGAACAAAAATAAACACTTGCTCCACATTGCTCTGCTCAATGGCACAGACAGGATGGTTCTGGGTTTGCTGAATGGATATTTTTTATGGCAAGCAGAAGGAGGAAAGAACTTACACCTATTATATTGTCCTCTCAATTCCTACTCCCACGGTTTTTGCAATTGTTGACTCTATTAGTCACAGGAAGCTGTGGAGAACAGCAGAAGGCAGCTCAGTTCTCAAGGTTTTGATCAGTAAAAGAGGCTACAGCTGAGAACTGACTGTTGGTGAGAGTGAGGCAGGACAAACTTCTTAATTTCAGGCCCTTCATTGGACCATGACTTATTTAAATACCTGACTCACTTCTCTGCTTCTCAGAGATAGATACCTCTGAGTTCCTTCAAGATTAAAGCATTATCTGGTTTTGTAGATCTTCTTTTGTAGATCTGATTGCATATAACTTTTTATGTAATTTTGCCAGCAATAGAAAATGGGTCCTTTGCTCTGATAAACAGAATCAACCTGGAAATACTTCTCTAAACTGTCTTTAATTAGCTCAAACTTCAAACCAGAAACAGTTTAGTACCATACAAAGAGTAGGGGAGGCTGCAACTAAGTGATGTTTAAGGTCTATTCCAACCCAAGTCCTTCTGTGAGTCTGTGCCTCTAAGATCAGCATTTTAGCCACTGATAACATAAAGCCTGTTGAAATCAGAAATACCTTCTGTTTCCCAGAGCTCTATTAGCACAAAATCCTTGGATCAGCACTGGGAGCATTATGTCAGTGAGGGCTCTAATCAGTTGTTCAAAAAGATTCAGCCAGTGATTTTTTAAAAAGAAGTGAACATTTCTTTCCAGAAATGATGTTTGCCTGTAAGTTATTCCTTTTTGTAATAATATTTTTTTCTGATCCACTGCTATGTTAAACACCCTAACAAACCACTTGTTTGATTGCTGTGCACTGCAGATTTTTTACTGATAAATGACATATAAATGTAGCCCAGGAGTGCCACAGCTTCACCTTGGCCAAGGGCTGAGGGCAGGCAAGCAGGGCAGCGTGGTGGCACACAGACTCAAGCCAGCCCACCAGAGAGCAACACTGAATAACTGCTGCAAACGTGTAGTGGAGTCCTCCTGGGCCTGCACTGACACTGACAGCACTGTACTTTGTGACCCTCAGCAGCAGCAGCTGGGGACAGAAGGAATCCAGAGCCCACAAAGCTGCAGTCACAGAGTACCTCTGGGCTAGTGACACAGGTGAACATACCTGCAGCTGCAGCTGCACTGTTCTCACAGTTGTTCCCGTCACCAAGGTAATCAGTACTGCTGCAAAAATCACACTTTCCAGACTGTGCTGTGAATACAACATCTCTGATACTTCCAGGAGACTGCAAACGGCTCAGAGCAGTGCTGCTCTGAGTGACGCAGTGATGTTTGGTGCTTCTGAAGCAACCCTGTTACAGAGTCAGATGCTGGGGCTGAGGGAGTCAGCTGCTGTCTTGGATGAGAACAGGTCCCGTGGTTCAAATGGGCACATTGGAGTCAGAGTGAAGATCTGAGTGAGGATCTGCTTTTATCTACTCACAAAATTAAACATTAAATTTTAATTGAATTATCAGATGATTGTACAGTTCAGGCCTAAGGAAACTAGCTTCTTTATTCCACAGCAGAGAATGCATGTGCCATTGCTCAGTACCTCCAGTCACAGTGCTGAGTTTTATCGTGCCCAGTTACTCTGCCTGCACAGCCTCAGCCTTTGAAAGATTCACAAATCAGAATAAAGATGTGGCACAAAAATGTCCTTTTCCAGTGATCTGTCATTTGTACTTCTTGCTCCAAGCTTAACAGGACCCTCAGCAGTCCCTGTGCTCCATGAGCTGAAGTCCCAGCCTCACATCTCCAAGCAGCAATGCTCTAAACTATCCTGCTAGTCTCAGTCATCTCCTATGACCCAGATTTCTTCCAGCAAGAAGATAAGATCCTAACCAGCACTGGCTGATAGACAACTAACTTCTGTTTCTTGAAAGGAAAGAGTACAGAGGGGAAAAAAATCATGCAGCTCAGTGGAGAACCGTTCCCATACCAACTCTGCCTGCTGGGCAGCTTCCTCACCCTCCCGGGGCTGCCAGCTGCAGCCAGCAAACTCTCTTTGTTTCAAGGGACAGTGATTTAACTTGGCTACTATCTTCACTTTTTCTTTTTCCTCCAGACATTCAGGCCAAAATTTATCAGAATTGAATATCCTTCATCAAATATGCTACTGAATAACATTTTTATTGTTCATAAAATGCTCTGACAGCCAGCATTCACTGACCATCAGCTAAATCAACTTCACAGCTGTTAGGGTGCAATTTAAAACACAGTAATCTATACACACAAAATGTTGATAGGAAGCATCATGTAAGGGTCAGATTCTACCAGCATTATTCATGCAAAAATCATTTGAAAAGTAAATCATTCAGTGATGCATATCATTATCTTCCAGAAAACTGCCTGTTAAAATTTATCATTCATTTTTTATTATTTCCCTGGAGGTGTTTAAGAAAAGGTTGGATACGGTATTTAATGCCACGGTCTGGCTGACAAGGTAGTGTTAGGTCATAGGTTGGACTCGATGATCTCAATGGTCTTGTCCAACCTAGTTAATTCTGGGACTCTATGAAAAGCCGAAATTACACTATTTAAATTAATCAGAATGTCCTATTTTTGATGTGTGACCTGAAATCCATCTTGTCCCCAGCTTGAATCAGAAAAATTGGGACTGTGACCAAGTCCTACCCAGGAATTTCACTTTTTACTCACTTAACTGCATGAGTGGTTGGATGTACCCTCCATGTCTGTGCCTCTCTAACATGCCATTCAAAGAGAAGATAGTGGCATATTGCAATTAGAAATTAATTTAAAATTATGAAATTTGCAGACAAAGGATCTGAAAGTGCCATAAAAAATATGCTCACATCTGTCTGATTGCATAAACAGGAACAGGCTGCAAAGAGAGAAACTCCTAGAACTCGAGCTCCCCAGAATGCCGTGCACACACTTACGAAAGCCTCACACTATCTCAAAATCTGGATTGCAAAACCTGGGCTCTGTCCCTTCAGGGAAGCTGAGCAGCTGGGCAGGTCAAGAAGGGGCCATTAGTTTGTGTCACGTCAGAAGCAATGATGAACAGATTTCAGAAGAGAGCTGAGACCACACAACTGCTCTGGAATTCAATAAAAACATTAAGTGAAAGTGATTTCTTGATCGCCTCTCCATCTTTATTTTTCTTTTGAAATCAGATCAGCAATCTTGGTGCCCAACTCTGGGCCTTTCACTGCATTTTAAATGTATTCTTTTTTTTCCTCTTTCTCCATTTGCTATTTTCGTTATAACAACCAGGAGATGTGATATCCAACTTTAACTAACAAACCACCTGACAATCACAAGCAAAGACAGGTGAAAAATGTTCATCTAATTTTGCTTTAAATCCTGTGCTGATCATCTTTTTCTAAAAGACTGTATGCTGAATGTTTCAGGAAATAAAAATAAAGGCTCAGAATGGAAGGACTCCATTCTGCTTGCAGGGATTGTGGTGCCCCATATTCCAGCAAAAAACCTAAAGCTCATGTTCCTCAGGATTTGAACAAGACTAATTTCAGTATCTCTTTGAATAATTCAAGGCAAAAAGAACTTAAAAGGCTGTGCTTCCATCTTTTGCATGTGGCAAGCAATTTTCATTAGCATTTCAAGTTTCCTTTTTGTATTACAATTTTTTATTTTAAAAGTATTAAATGAGTGGTCTGGAGAAGAAAAGTAAAATCAAAGATAAGGATGCTAGATAAGAATTTATTTAGGAAAAGAATTTTATGGACCTTTCAATATATAGGGACCCACAGAAAGCCCTCAGGTCAAAGTTAAGAGAACATTCAATTTCATGCTCCAAATAATTTTACACTCTTGTGCAGGCACAGCTATGCACAAGCCAGGAAATTGCACAGACCTGTAAACATTTCTTATGTCTAATAACAAGAAATGTGTATATAGCAGCATTACACATCTTATGACAATAACAACTCCCACTTGGAGGTGGAAGGTCAGAAACCCAATTTGATTTGTAAAACAAGTATAAGTTTGTATACACACATCCGCATAGATGGAGCAGTTTGGAAGTAGTGTGTGTACTGTCTGCTGTGATGACGGATGGAAAAGCTGAAGCAGAAAGACACAAGTATGTGCAAATGTGGGTAAGGCTTTTCTAAGTCTATGCATTTACAGTATTTGGCTGAAATATTGGTGAATGTATGGCCACATGAGCTGGTAAAATTTACTTCTCTTTCATTTTTAATATGGAAATATATAAGAATTTTTTCACCTGCATAGACTAAGGCACATGAAGATATTATTTAGCACTTGTTATCTAGCATTTCATATGTATGCCCCATCAAATTGATAATACAAACAAACTAAAAAAGACAAAACCTTCTAGTAGGTGTTCAAGGGAGCACAGAAATTTCTTATTTGTCATTTACTTCAGTAGGAATTAAGTATAGCTTGAAAAAAGATCATAGTTTGAAAAAAGATCATGTGAATCAAGACTCCTACAGAGTCTGGAACTTAACAGATCTCTTAATAACCCCCCGGCAACACACACAAGCAGGAAGTGGGCACTGACAGTGCTTAATTCAGCACTCAGCTCTGCTGGCTCAGGAAGGCACATGAGACTTCTCCGTCCCTCCATTTGGTGCACAGAGACCAACTCAACTGTGGGATCATCTGGATTTCCATGGGCTGCTCTGCTCCAGCATGTAAACTGTTAAGAGTATTTGGATGAACTCAACTATGATCAAAGCCTTGCATAATCTACAGCACCTACACCCAAACTCTTTGTCAATTTTTTCAGTTTTTGTAATACTTGATGCTGAAACTGAAAATTTCAAGACAGTTTAATTCACAATAAATTATGAAAGCCAATTTTTAATGGTGCCCAACATTAGCAAGACAACTGAGAAAGACAGAGAGACTGCAGCATTTCAGTCAGGATTATCAAGAATACCCTCACGAGCAGAAACTTTGAAAAATCTATGAAAAAGTAAAACTCTTAAGTTCTGGATCTCCATTTTGCTGCAAAAGACCCTTTTGTAGGAAATTCTACAGTCAAGGATGCATGATAGATATTCTGCTCATCTGCTGCAAACCCAATCAATTCTGCATTGTTAACACAATGTGATCTTTCTTTCCTTTTGGATATAAAATATGTTCTTTATATACGTTTACATAACTAAGACCCAAAGAAATTAAGGACAGACCAACATCATGTGCAGCGACAACAGAATAAAACAGTCTGAAATAGTGCAATGAAAGGTATGTCAGCCTTTTTTTCAGGTTGACAGGGTCAAAAGAAAGCTTTGCAAAGACTTTTAAACTTCCAGGAAAATAAGGAACACAATGATCAGGGAACAGAACCCTGTACCAAGGGAATTATGTGTTTCTGTTAGGGTACGAATAGCCAATCCTCCAGGGCCACAGCAGATGGTGTAAAAGAAAATCGAACTAAAGGCTGTCAATTCATTTTTGGCACATGTATGGGGCAGACAGCCATCCCAATGGAACAGGATTCTCTGATGAATGGAAACTGAAATTTTTAAAAGAATTGTCCAATGAATGCAAGAAATGGCACTGAGGTCCACAGCATCTCCTACACTAAGCTGAGATCCCCCTGCTCAATGCCACATCATGGGTGATTGGGGAACTGGCAGTAGCAGAAGAGCTGACTCTGCAGGGATGAGTGAGTGGCTGATGGCTCAGTGGGATCCCACGGCACTTGGTATCATGAGGAACTTCTCAAATTAAATGAAATCTGTTTCACCATGGCTTTGGTCTACGTTACATGAGGAATATGGGTCTCTTGCCAGAGCATTGGCCCTCCAGCCAGGAGTGCAAGTGCTTTCACTTGTGCAAAGGTGCACAATGCTAAAATGGCTTAACTGCCAAGCTTGTTTTGTCTTTCAGTTTTAAGTTACTGGCAGCTGCTAATGAAAGTAATCTTTTACCTCATCAATGTTAATGAGTTTTGGCACTACACTCCTGAACGCAGTTGTAAAAGTCCTGCTTCCGCCAGCAGTCATGTTACTGCTTGTTCAGGGGCCTCTCTGCCTGGCTTTGCTGTACCATGGAATTGCGTCCTTTTCGGCTATGAGTCACCACAGTCAGTCAGCCACATAGCCTAACTCCCTTTTCAGTTTAAATCACCTTCAGGTTAGATTTGAGTGGCTTAACCATGGGAGGGTTTCCATTGTCTTGTTTCTGCCTTCAGACCTTAGGGGACAAAGCCGAGAGTCAACATTGGTGTTTACCCAATAGTCAGCTCAAAGTTCTGCTTTGGCAGAGATAAAGAGACATCACATAAAGTAGATAAAACCCTCTGGAATCCACCACCTCAACAGGAAGGGGCAGAATAATTATTTTAACATTTAAAAGTAGATAAAACCCTTGCTATGTGTGTTTGGTCTGTAGTAGTTAAGTTTGACAAAATGTCTGCCTCTGTTCTTTCCCAGGCTCTGTGTTAATGCTGACACTGACAACAGCTTATGAAGCACAGCTGACACATGAATGGGCTCAGAGGGGACTGGGGCAGGTGCTGCAGGGCTCCACTGCACATCCACCCAACAATGCTACCCTCTGTTGTGCAGCTTAAAATTGCAAAAGCCATATGTGACTGGCAACTTTTTGCCCTTTTTTTTGCCTCCTGCCCTCCCTACCAGCCAGCGTTTAGGAGCTCCTGATTCGATGCTCCTTCAAGACGCCGACATCGAAACTGCAATGGTCCCATGCTTGGGAGATTGGTCCCTACCTGCCTGGCTCCTCATTATCTTATCATCATGCATCTGCTAATGTCACGCTCCAGGAAACTGGCCAACAGCTCTGATGATGCCACCATAGCACAAATATCGCCATCTGAAAGATGTGCTCAGTCTAACCCAGTAGTCAAAACCGACATGTTCTTACACCAGAGTTTCACTAGGAACTCACAGCTGCTTCAGACTTGCCACATAGATTGCCTTTTAGGATGCCTTTACAGTTCGCTATCTCTCTGTGAACTTGATCAGAAATTCTGAAATTCAGAGGTTATAAGATCACAAGGATTAGTTCAGCCTTCTACAGAGACAGTAGCTCAGATTTGCTTGTCCAGCAAGCCTGTGTTGCATAACCACGTCACTGTGTTTATCTTCCTAGTCTTGACCAGTTTTCACTGGGATAATACAGTTTGACTTCAGCTGAACTAAGAAGCTTAACTAAAATTTACATTTCTTTTCAGATAATAACATAATGATTTCAGAAGAATTTCCAAAATAGTCCCAGTCAGCCCCATTTAACTATTTACTGCTAAAATAAATTGAAATTTAAGTTGCTACCATTATAAAATAATAAAATAAGAATGTCTGCTTCCCTAGTCAATTAACCTGAAATGTATATGTATTTAAAAAATAAAACACAGTTGAATTTTTCAATAATTTTAAGCTGCATATTCAACATCTTTGGTACAAGAGTAAGAATAGACATAGGAATTGGCAGCAAATAATGATTACATATGTACAAGAAGAACTGCACTAGCTACCAGTCCTGTGAATTTACTTCTGTTCACCTACAAACCTAATATGGCAGAGAAGTAGCCAGAGCTGGCTTTGCTCCTCCTCTGCCACCACCAGGAAGAGTTTCATGAGCAGAGGGTTAAGCTCATAAGGTACACTTTCAACTGTGCACAGTATAAGGCAAGCATAACTTTTTAAACTCTTTGCTGTCTTCTAACAGTGTTTGGAGCTAATGGACTTCTTTCAATTTCCTGGTAAATGGCAGCCTGCAAGAACTAAATGGCGTGACAGGATGTGGGTGCCTGAATTTTATCTCCATTTAGCAGAGCACTGGTGTGTACTTAGCAAAGCAGCTCTCAGCTTGCATTGACAGCAAGCACCTTCCCTTTGCCCGGCAAGGCTGCCTGTCAACCCACGAATGAGTAAACTTCCTCACTGAGGTAAGGAGAATGGCAGCAATGTACAGGAGTATTAACACTTCAGCCTACGTTGTTTGAAGACACAGAATTTTGCAAAACTAAATAACCAGAAAGTGTAGTTGTCCTAATGACTCATTTTTTTTCATTTTTAGGGTGCTTTTTTAGCTACAAAGCACTACACAGGCAACCACCACAATGACACAAACCTCATGGTACACTATGAGACAGCAAATACCTGAGAAAAAAGACTGTAATTTACCTTCTGTGAGCATTGCACAGAATATCCAGAGACTGTCCTGGACTACAATGATCCAAGTTGCCCAGTTCTGCTATTCCTATTTCAAGTATTCTTTAACTACTGAAGCTTCATTGATCTAAAGTCCAAAGAGCCACCATTAAAATAATGTTCCCCTGGCTATCTCTAGCATAGCAGCTGATGCTTAAGGAGCTGTTTTTTTATTTTTATTGGAATTTTATATTCATGAGTCCTTCAAGAAATGTTGGGTGAAAACCACAACATTCAGCTCTGAAACTTACTTCCTAAAGACAACATCCACAAGCTTTTTTTCGTAAGTTTATTCATAAGTTTTTCTTTCCTAAAAGAAACTCTAGTATTAATTTAAAAAAAAGAAAAAGGCAACAGGTCCCATTTCTGCTCTTCCCCAGTGCTCCCAGAAACAAACACCATGTGCTGTTAAACTGCTGGGTCCCCTCCCACACCACTAACAGATTGCAGCCAACTCTGCTTTCTAGTGTTACCTTACACTTTCCAGCACTGAACAGGAATCTCTCTGGGGCTGCCTGCATGAAAACTTAGTAAAAAGGTACTTTAATCTTCTGTTTTATTGCTTCTAGTACTTTTTAAAAATCTAGCAGACCCATCAAGCTATTCACAGCTTTTCTCAAACATTGGAATAGTTTGTTAATTAATTATGATTTATGTGATTTCCTGAATTAATTTCTTCATTTTGGTAATAATTACTTTGAATTTTATCTATAGCAGTTGATATTATCTTTAGTTAGTATCCCTTTAGATGGATTTTCATCTTCAGAACACCAGCACTACACAAACACTCATAACACAGCTTTTATTTTTTCCTCTGGATTTACTGCTCCTTCTCTATTTAGGCGGAGGCAGTCACTTGCACAGTGTGTTGTCATAATTTCCTTACAGGTTCTAGGATTTCAGTTTATATTTCTGTACTTTCTTTCCATACATTCTAAAATGCTTTCTCCTAGAGCTAACTTTTAAACTCTTCTCCCGGAGAAGACTAGAGTTCATATTCTGCAGAAATAGCACTGAGGATTTCAAATTAGATGCAATTTTTACGGTAAAAATTACACCCAGAAGATAGCATAAATATTTGCAATATATTGCATTTATGTGACATACTCACATCTCTCACTTTCTAATATTAAATGTGCATATTTTTTTACAAGACAAACTCCAAGTACTATTTATAATATAGAAGCTCTTCATGGTACATCTCTGCCAACGCCTTACACTGTGCAAGGAGTCCTTTGGTTAGGTATGTGGGGAGCTTGATACAACAGAATGAATTCACTCTGTTTCTTTGTATGCCCACTTTCCAGTCTAACTGAATGGTATTTGCAGTGAAATTCTACAAATGTGTGCCCTGTCCTCACAAAGAAGAATGCAAACTCAATTAGTGTGTACTCCCAAGCACTGGGAATGGAGAAGGATTTTTGAGACTATTAAAACAAATCCCTGCATCTGCACATTGTTACCTGCACTTTTTTAAAAGTAGAATACATTCTCTGTAAAAAAGCATCAATTAAAACATGACATTAAATCAAGTCATGAGTTTTTTAGGTAAAAAGTGGTGACTTACTACAGCAAGAGCAAATCAATCACTGGAAAAATTACACACTGCCTAAGAGTATGATGAGAGGCATCCAAATGGCCTCAGGTTCCATCCTTCATGCATCAGTAGAAATGGATGAATATCACTATACCAACAAACCTGAAAATGCTTCCAAGATAACAGGTCCAGATCGAACACCTGGCACCAAAGGGGAAGCACCTCCATCTGCCACTGGCTCTACATGAAGGAAGCCTAAATCTGCAGGAGAGATGGAAGCAGCAACGTGTGTCAGGGTTCCTTCCTGGACAGCCAGAGGGCTGACAGCCAGGCAAGGATGTTTACACCTGGGTGTGTCACACTGTATTCCTCTTCTACCTTATAATTTTTATGGATTTTTTAATTTCACAGTTTGCATTATTAAGCTTTTGAAAAAGATGTCTATTAATACTGTTTCTTTATTTTTTTAAAACCCCAATAAATAATTCTGTCTGCTTAACAAAATCACAAGTATTAGAAAACAGCAAAAAATTAGTTGATTTCAATAAAGTTTCCCTAACAGACAGATCATAAATGCCAGTGAAAGGAAATACAGAAAATTCATTCTGTTTAATTATTAATCTGCTGACAGCACAAAGGTAGTGCAATGGACCCAGGTGTGTCCTTAAAATGCCTCTGGCCTTTGGAAGCAAGAAAGTGGTCAGAATTTGTTTTGAAGAAGATGAACCCCTGCATCTCCAGAGAATCCTTTGAATCTCCCAGATCTGGAAAAACTGCCCGCTGTGATGTTTAAACCCCATTTTTGTTTCTGTAGCATGCAGACAACTCCTATCCAGAGAAACTAAGAAATCTTTTTTACTTCCTCTCTGTTCCTCATAGTAAGACTTCACTTATAAAGAAGGCATGAGCTGGGCTGGTGCTTGCCAACTTGATCATTATATTAATAAATCCATCAAAAACAGTATTAAAAAGACTCACCAGTAAGCCTGCAAGCACTCGACACTAAAACAATATTAAATCTAATTATTTTTAGCAAATAATCGTCAAAGAGCTGAAATTCAGAAAGAATTCTGGATATTAAAACAACAGCAGAAATATGAAAAGCAAGTGTACCATAAAGATAATGAGTAGAGAGACCAAGCTAGGATGTATTTGCAATCAAACTGGTTTCTCCTCCAGCAACTGCATTGTGAAGCATCTAGATGGAATCCGTGGTCAAGAAACATCTAACATTTCAAAAACTCAGCATCACACACTGTCAGCCATTCCCAGCATTATGATGAGTGAAATCTCCTGTCTCTGTATGACAAGAAGTCATAGGGATTTGGGTTTGAGCTTGTTTTTGAGCTAAAAGCTTTGAAGCACTTTTTGTTCTGAAATGTGGCATCACAATGAATTTTATGACAGATCATTTCCCTAATGATCACCTATTCCTATAGAGAGACTTTTCATCTTCCTCTATGACTGCACCAACACTGCAACCACACACACTCTGCAACACCTTCCACCTCCAGTGAAAAGGCTCTTATAGTCCCACAGATTGAAAGAGGACTCAAAGAAATGTGTCACTCTGACTTAAGTCCTGGGTCAGGACTCTGCATCACCAGCACAGCTGATCTGTTTTGATTTGGGGTTTGGATTTATTTTACAAGAAAGGTAGATGGTAACTTCTGTAACAATCTGCTTCACTAAGATCTATAATCATCCTGATCATGTTAATTCTCATTTACATTTGCCTCCTGCAGTACCACAATAATTCCAGATCAGAAAATATATGCAGCTACTAAACATATTGAGCCCTGTTAAAAAATTACTGGCACATTATTGTTATTTCTCTGTTCTTGATTTACTCTTGCTCATGTTCATTAAAAGACGTCACCTTCTGATCTGACTCAACTGTCCAAGCACCCCTTTTATTTGTGCTCAATTTGATACCTCTGACTGGAATAAGGCAGAAATTTCATGTTTAAGCTGACAGCAATCCACTCCCAGGAGGAAGGATTAATGCCCTCACATCCTCCTGCAGTACTCTTTGCTGAGTATCAGATTAAGTTCTTGT
Source organism: Eopsaltria australis (assembly GCA_034509425.1). Lineage (NCBI taxonomy): Eukaryota > Metazoa > Chordata > Aves > Passeriformes > Petroicidae > Eopsaltria > Eopsaltria australis. The sequence continues at coordinate 4,270,319 of JAVTVJ010000149.1, forward strand.
GTCCACCCTTGGATGACAAGTACTTTATGCAGAAGGTTAACCTAGGATTTCTACAACCAGCTGAGGTGATGAACAGGCCTCCTACCATGCTGCTGATTGACCAACAGGGCTCGTTAAATTAATGGTTCATTTCATACAATAATCAGTTTTATACTCTCGGTTTCAGTTGTTCATTATGGCTTTTTGCTTCAGTTTGCTAAAAAGTATGTGATCTCTTTTATGAAATTACAGCCACAACCGAATCAACTTCAATATCTGGATTAAAAAACGCTCCTTCTTTTGTCTTCATTTCTGATCTTTTTTTTTTTTTTTTGGCTTCTTACTTGGCAAAAGGTCCAGAGTATTTATTTTTTTCAGCAGCTTTTCAAGTGACCTTTTGGAAGTCAGCTATCTGAATGTTTCCATTTAACACAGAAATAGTAACTTTTATTTTCTGAAGTTCTGAGGTCTGTAGAACAATAAGATGTTTATGAAGGTGCATTGAAGTCCATTTATGAAGTAAAAATATTTTATATCAGATCTATGAGGTGAAAATTTGCTATGATGAACAGGTGTCCCAAGGCTCTTTTCTTTTGCATTTCCTTTAATAAATAATGTTTACCAGCACTTAATAAAATAAATATGTGGTCTGGTTTCTGCAAATACAAACTTTTCCCTCCAATGTCAAAAATACTTTGCAAGGTAATATTGTCATTAAAAAATGGTTTATGGGTCTTTTAAGGAAATCACATTTCTTTGTCTCACTGAAAAGATGAAAATTACTATCATTATGTTTCACTCAAAACCACTCATATGTGTGCAAAATAATCGAGATCCAGATACATTCCTGGAAGTGGGAATCTATTATAAACCCTTTGGAAGAATCATTGTGTTTCTACTTGCATACAGAAACCCACACACTGTAAAAACTGGCAGCCCATTCATGGTTTGTGAATCCTGAATGGTGTCTATGGGGTGACCAAGAGATCAAGCCTTGTGTGTCTGGCCTGATAATGATGTAGTTTTGTTTCACTATAAGGAATCCCAAGGATTTTAACTGAATTTAAACTAGTGAATAATTCTGCTTTCTCAATGGCACAGGTTCAAATAAGTAAAACACTTGAACCTTATTAACACTGATTTTAAAGACAAGCTATGTTATCTTAGGCAAAACTCTCACAAACACAGTTTGAAAGCTTCTCCGGGTAAGAATTGTCTGAAGATACACTATAATCCTTTCTCTGAGCAGAATTCCTCCCCCCACACCTGTAAGAATTGCCCATACACTTTCTTAGACTGGAAGAATGAGTGTTCTGCCTACACTTCCTGGAAACTGTGCCTATGCCTGTGTCTGCTTTTATCAAAATATCCATCAAAGGTCAGGTAATTTTCCATACTCATCTAGAGATAAAGATGCTACCTATCTTGATGAATGAATTCAACAGTGTTAGTGGTTTTCCCTCAAAATGGATCACATAACCACTAAGAAAATGAAGTGCATTATTTTCATGACTGTTTCCAAGCATGCTCAGAATTACAATCATAGCAGATTCCAAAGCTTCTTCCACTGTAGCCCTCCCTGGCTCTTTCCTGGCTTTGGATTTGGTGGCAGGAGACAAGAGGATGAGCAGGAAATCAGTCAGGAAGGGCTAAGTAGACTTCCGCACTAGTTCGGGCAGCTGTAAGAAAGTATAAGCATGGGACCCTGAGCATTAGCTTTAAGAAAAGAAAAAAGACAAAAATAAGAAGAGAGAAAAGAGGGGGGAAAGTGCTATCACTGAAGAAATGCTGGATATAAGCCAGGAGGTTTTCATCCTCTGTAGACTAATGCCAAAAGGTGATTGTGTCTGCAGTACTAATTTACTCCTTTCATGAGAAAGAAAGCCCCTGATTTACTGCCATTTTTTTAGCATCAGGACTGCAGTTGCTACTGCAAGTTATGAGTAAGTCAGCACATTCATTGTAAGCCATTACAAAGGTCACAATTTCCGTAACAGATAAGGGATTTAGGAGCCTAAGTGATCCTCAAAATGTTCACAAAAAAAAAATTTAAAAAAAAAATTCTGTCATCTTCCCCAGCAAGGAATACAAAGACATTTCATTGAAATCAGTTTGTGCTGCAGGGATCCTAACATAACCCAAAGAAAGCAAAACATTTTCTTTTACTATTACATTCTTATCTTGGCATTACAACAGTAACACAAAATTTGCTTGACATTTTAGAAAGACCTGAAATAGCCAACAAATCTGTTTTCTTTTTCTTTCTTCAAACTTTACTTATACCTGGGCAAAAATATTAAATATTTCTGTACAATATTTTGCAGTTATGTTTCCTACCAACATTCACTGTCCAAGTCTTGGAGCTGATTAGTGATATAAAAACAAAGCCTACAGCTCAAAACAGATACAGTGTAGTGGTTTTTCAAAAGGATCTTTCTCTTACTTCCATCTCAATTCTATGCTCCATTAAATGGGAATTACTGCCCTTTGTCCAAACTGAAACTTAACACAATCTGTAACCTGTAATTTCACATTTCCTGAAGAAACACAGACCTAGTGAAGATTATTAAAAATATTTTCAATACTCATGTCATTTATTTTTAATGTGGCAACTACTTTTAGATGCTTCACTCCTTTTTACGTGACACAGGAATGTCTCATAAAGGAACATTTAAAGTCTTTTGCAAGGGCTTTGCAAATAAATAACATCAACAAACGCAATATTCATTTTGACAGTAATAAATGAAAGCAATACAAAAATAATGAGAATACCAACATGAAACAAGTAATTTTCATGGTCATATAGACAACAGAAACAACTGTCATCCTCAGAAATAAGCAGGAAAGACAGCTACCAATGGGATGCCCTTGGTCAAGAGGTACAGTGATGTGGTAGCTTTGGCATTAAGCTTCTGCAAAGACATGAATATTTAACCAGACATTACTATGTGTGTTAATAAAAACTAAACAAACAAATAAATCCACACAAAAAAACCCAGAATTTCATTATTAGTTCTTCAATTCTATTCCAAACACTGAAATAACTTGATTTACAACATTGACAGAAGAACTTCAGCACAGAATTACAGCCTGGAAAGTCACACATACACATGACTTTTACAGTATATACAATGTACAATGATTTTTTATTAAAAAAAATCATACACACATAAGCTGTTCCAAGAGTCACTGTCCAGGGGGAGCAAAGGCAATTACTGAAGAGTTGGCAAAGATTCATCTGCATTGCCAGTGCAAAGCCCTAGTTCTTTTCCTTTGCTAACAGTGACAAACATCCACAAAGATGTTTCATTCTGTGATTACAGACTGCTCTTTTGGTCCAGCTTAGAACACAGCTCCAGAGCCTGTGGTGAAGATACCTTTCACCTGCAGAGCTGATTCTGTGCTCGAGCCGTGGGTTAGGGAGGCAAAGAATCACAAGAACACAGAGATCTCACAGCTAAGTAGTAAATGGCAGTTTAGGTAACAGGATTATATTCCAGCTCTCATCACAGAATTGTCGTATGATGCTACAAAATCTACTCATACTAAATTTTACATGCAACAATCATACATAAATAGTCTGCATTTTACAGATTCTTAATTATACCAATCCGATTCACAGAAGTGGTGACCTTTCAAAACTGCAAATTAACTGAAGTTAGGGGTGCTTTAGGGATTAGGATGCTTGTCTCAGATTTCTGATTGTTAGACTGACCTGCTCTTTGGGCCATTTTGTCATCACAAGTATGAAAATCTATATGTGTGTAGCACTTAGCTAGAGAAGATGAGCGGCAGCTTCAAAAAACTTACAAAGAAACAAGTATTTCTAGTTGTAGAAAGTTTTCAATAGGAATTCTGTAAATATGGCCTGAACTGTACATTGAGCAACACAGATATAACACACTGAACAGATTTTAATTCTCTTCACAGAAAAGAGAATCCAGTAGGGGAAAAACCTCTTTCTGAAGTTCTGAAGAATTTCTTTCAATGAAGACTCTGATTGCATCCACCACCACTGCAAAGATCTGGTATCAGCCACATGTCAGATTTATCACTCTATCATTGCAGTGCTCTTCAAAGACTACCTTAGAGATCTAAAGTGATTTTTAAAAAGTGTGTAGGGTTACTGTACCTGCTTCCTTCCCCCTATGGTTACTCATTATCTCAAGGAAAGGCTGCCATACAGACAGAGCTCAGATTTTACAGAAATATCATATTAATAAACAGTTTTTACACACACATTACACAATACAGCTCCATTCAAGGCTCTGCTTGCAGCTGTATTTTATGACCAGTTACTGCATTTGCAAACACAGCCATTCCAAACCCTTAGCACTTCACAACAAAACCTTTTCACTCAAACTTACAGCCATCTAGAACCCAAAAGTCCTTATGACCCTAAAATCCAACACAGCAAATTAAAAACAATAAATTCCACAAAAACCAAACAAACAAAAAACAAACCAAAATCCCCCAACCCTCTGCAGTGTTCAGTAAACATTTTTTAAAATATTCTATACTGTATTATGGATCCAGGTCACACTTGAAATAATTGCAGACAATCTCCAGAGCTTGTATCTACAGAATTCACCATCTCATAATGAGGAAACATGATTTTTTCTTTTCAGTCTAAATAAATCAGTTAGGTCAAATACATGTTAAAGTTAATTTATTATTGTTATTACTATTTATGAGCACTAAGACATGAAAATGCTGAGTGCAATCTAAATTTTTTTAAACTGAACAGAATGTGGTCCCTCTCTTCCACATCCAGATGCTGTTCATGTTAGCTCATCTCTTGCAGGTAGAGGAACAGCCACAAGAACTGAAAATCAGGACAGTGGGATTACATGCTCTCCCATATAAGAACGTGAATGTGTGTCTGTGTTTGTAACACATCATCTACACATTCTGTTGTTTGTTTACTGTATTTCACTCACTGGTGGGAGAATGCAATATGTTAATGAAAGGATTAAACAGCTGGAGAAAATAATTATTGCAAGTAAATATAGTGCCGTTGGATGTGACCTGATTTTTTATTGTTTCCACATAGCAAGAGAGGAGCTTTGGGAACACCTTAAGTTTTTATCCACAGTGGTTTCATCACTAAGTGTTATCTTCCAGGAATACTTGCACCAGTTGTTGACAAGTATAGAAGTTACAAGATACATGCAATACATGGATCTATGTAGGACAGTTTACCTTGAATCCTGGGAATAATTTATTGCATGCTGCTGTGAATGAGGTGTTGTATGCCCCTTTCGCAGAAAAGGAAATAAATAGGGGATTATGCAAGTTCTCTGGCTGGCCACATATACTGCTATCACTTTCTTCATTATTGGTCTTTCCTCTCACCTTTATAGCATTCCCTGTTAAGAAATATCCATGCTGTCCAAAATCAGATCAGGAGACCTTTGAGGACAGGACCATACTTCATCCTACATTTGTCCAGCATCTGGCCCAGCAAGAATGCTTGACCACAACTATGGCAAATAGCCCTTCTATAAAAACAGAAGTAACACAGCCACAACCACACAGAGGAGCAGCTCCTCCTGACTTCCCAAGTAGCTCCTTCTTTCCTTTCCAAGCATTTAGTATTCACAACTTCAGAAAAACTTTCAGAAAATACTAACATGCAGCTGCACACCAAAATTTTTCACATTGTCTCAGTGACCAACATGTGAAGGCCCTTTGAAAATCTGATCATTTTCTTCTACATAAAAACAGTTCCCAAATGTTTTGGAGCTTACAGTCAAAGCCAGAGATATCTCCTCCAAACAGCTTTCTCAGGGCAGCTAACAGGAAATCAGATCTTGGAGCCTGAAGACCCCCAGTAGGTTAAAAGAACAAAAAACAAAAACAAACAAACAACAACAACAACAACAAAACCCAAAAAACAAAGAGTAAATTCTCTAAGACACTTTAAAGCCTTTTCAGACTTTCCACAGATGTCACCACTGAGGTGAGACTCAGGTGAGCAGCAATTCTATTGTGAAGAGAAACAGAGAGCATCAGCTGCAGTGAGAGCAGCTGAAAATGACATTTCTGACATGCATTTTGTTATGAAAATGTCTTCCTTGCTTGGTGAAGAGTGTGGTTTTTAGAAGCTGTAGTTTGCAAGCAGTCCTTCCCTTGCCATTTAAGGCACTCTCCTGCAATGATGACACACTCATTGACATCCACGTTGTAAATGGTTTTCTTTCCAATATTACCACGAAAACTTCAACCAGCACCAAACATCCGTGTATTTATTCAGGACAGTGCAAAACTGCGTCTTAGCAGCCATTGAGCCCAGCATTAATTACAGCAGGAAGAAAAATGCAGCTGTTGCTTTTATATTTACTTTTGGAATAACTGATCCACATATCTTGCAACTTTTGTGTGATCATTTCTCCTGAACTGTTCTATGATTTCTAATTAATTTAATGCATTCTGTGTAGATTCAAAAGACATCTATACATGATTTCCGTAACTGCATGCCTCTATAAATAATATCTTACTACTTATCACTTCAAAATCCTCATGGTCAAACTGACCAGTCAGCAGAAAAGTATAAAATGCTAAATTTGGCAGGCCAAACAACACTGGATTTTATGAAAGTTTCATGTCTGAGTATTATAAAACCTTGATCTGTTACTGTCAAGGTTAAATAACTCTTTATAGATTTCACATTTATTTTCTTGAGCTGTCTCCCTTGTTTTCAGCACCATTCTACTGTAAAACTTCTAAATTGTAGAGAGGAACCTGACACTCGATTAAGCTGTTATTATTCATATAATATCATATCATTCATTATATTGTTATATATACATTTTTTTCTAAGAACAAGAGTATTGGATGTCTCTCAAAACATTTATTTCTAAGTAATTTTATTAACAAAGACAGCAAAATCAGAAATGCAACTAATGTCTACTAACACTTATTTCTTTCTGCTCTTTCATTTTTCCCTCAAACCTCAACCACATTTCTTACCTCAGACTAACACACCAGACTGCAGGTGTGTGGAGGATGTAGAAAGATCTTTCACTTCTGTTGAGGCAACACAGTTGAGCACAGAAGCATTAATGAAGCTGCAAATGAAGTCAAGCTTTTTTCTGTACTTGTTAGGCAATCTAAGGTACCCCAAATGTTACCCTTCCACTCACACACATTGCACAGGCATGCACATTCACAGCCTGTATTCTGGGAGGAGGGACCTTGTGTACTGCATACAAGAGACCAAGGGCAATAATCTCTTACTGCCATCAGGGACCAAGGAAAAAACATTCACACAATTAAAAAAATATATGTCTCATCATTTAGAGTCTTCCAAGAAAGTGTGATATGAATAAAGAAATCTTCCAGATTCTCTATCCAAAACTCATTAAAACTGAAAGATTTCTCTAGGGTGTATACACACGTGATTTTGCGTTCATTTTAGACATCAAAGTCTATCTTAAGAGGTTAATCAAACTGCTGCAGTAGCAGCACTGGTCATCTTTCTTTTGATTATGTGAATGTACAATTTTAAATCATATGCTGACAAAGTCATCTTGGCCTGCATTTGTCTAGCACAGCTGTTAAGGTTTATAACTGCTACCACTGAGACTCCTAAAACACCTAATTCACTAGACAGGCTTCCTATTGTATTTACCCTTAAGTGTGGAGGATTACTTTTTAATATTAAATCTTTTTCAGCTGTGATCTGTTTAGCACACAGCTCATCCACAGACACAGGAAGTAAAAGGCTGGTGGTCCTGTTCTGGTGTCTTAAGAACTTATTGACCAGCTTCAGTTATTTCACCCATATTTTACCCAATAAAAGGTAAAATAGAGACTAGAGTTGATGTGATCGTGTTTTACAGAATTTCAGATTTGCTGAAGTTAAGCACAGTATAGGTTGTTCTTACTCAGCACAAAAGCACCAGCTCCCCATTGACAATACCTGTGCTTTAGGACTGAGAAAATGGTAGAAATTTATGCACAAGCAATTTGCTCCATACTTTTGCTTTCTTTGTTCAGATACACTACCCAAAATACCCTAATGTACAGCCAGTTTCATCACATTAATTGGTAGTAGTTTACATGTTGCAAGACACAGGCATACCTGTAAATATTTAAGGAATTGGGACTACATTTTTCCACAAGGTAAGTGTTACTATCTTCAACTTGAAAGACGATGAAACTGAGGTCTGGAGAAATGAAAGCAACACGTCACACCAGGAGTTTCTGAGAGCCTAGACTGCAGCTGACTTCTGTCTCTTAGATCTTATTCTAGAAGCCTGACTCTGCTTTGCCGTTTACGTTACCTAATTTTTCACCTACATAAATCTTAACTTACAAGCTTCCAGAAACAGTTCAGGGCTTAATACTATCTTAAATATTCAAATCACGGTTTTGCAGTACATATGATTACCTGGAAAGGCATCACCAGCCCTATATTTTTGTAACATCTCAGCTGAGGTTCTGTATTATATATTTCTCTGAGTGTAAAAAACTTTGAACTCATATAGGACATATGCTTCATTTAATGAATTACTATTTCCTTATATATTTTACAAAGAGCTTCATTCTATGGCTTCATTTTTCTATTAGACAGCTATTTTGATTATTTCTCTTACTGTCAGGAAAAGAATCTATTTCAAAAGGCAAGTAAAAATATTCCTCCATGGAGTCCACATTTTTGAAACAACAAAAAAGTCATTCATGCACTACAAAAGGTACCTCTAGAGCTCTTTGCAAGGCAGTGGGATTATGAATGAAGAACCGACAGATTGTAAGAGAAGTCTTTGAAACTAAAGAATAGAAACCTAAGCAAGCAGGCCAGCCGAGAAGGCACTGACACAGAGGGAATAACTGCAAGAACAGTACTGCAAAGTAGTGGTATAAAAGAAAAGAAGTGGATCCTGTTAGCTATACAACACTATGGATAATATAAGCTAGCACTGAAGTGCTCACAGCTAGTTTCTAAAATCCTGGCATTGAAGGCCCCAAACTGCTTTACTTGAAAGGGAAAAAAGCCTGGAAATAGATAAAATGCTGTAACAGTTACTGAAACACCAGTGAAAAAGATCTGTTTGCAAGTGTATGGATAGCCTGAAAATACATCAGGACATGCAGGCTGAAAGAACAGTCACGTTGCAGGGAAATAAACAACTTCCACAACTGTATCTGTTATTTTAATCTTGATATTTACAGGAGGAAGTCAGAGTTTTGCCACTCTTTAAAACTGCTCACCATTATTTTTTTGCACAGAAGTGCTTCAGGGCCTAAACTGAGCTTTGAAGTGAGTCAACTACTTCCTCCAAAATATAGTATATGTACCTCATAAATTTGTCTGAAAGAAAAAACTGCTCGATCTCTAGTTAGGTATGGTTTAAGATAAATCAGTGTGAACAACAGATATCTCAGGTGATGCAGAAAGCAGCAGAGCTCAGGGACAGTCAGTGTCTCGCAGGCAGGGCTGGCAGTCGCAGTGCCAGCAGCCTGCTCAGTGAGCCCATGTGCTCTGATTAGGCACAAACACCCAGCCCAGCCCTGCCTAAGCCACTGCACTCCTGTGACACACAAGTTCTGCTGGGGCTCAGAGGAACTCACAGCCACAGAGCTGAACTCCTGCTAGCTAGCCTTGCCCAGCACTTCACACCTTCTTGCAGCACTTCTCATTCCTCTGCTGTCTTGGCTTCCATCTCTGCAGCCACCCCTGTGCTGTGCTCTCCTCCCTTTGGGGGGAAATGCTAAACCCAATAGCAAGTGGGCAAGAGATTGTAACAGAAATTGTTGTAACACATGATTTGAGTTCCATATTATAGGAATTACTATAACAAGAACCACCCGAACCAGTGGAGAAGAAGCCTTACAAGAAACAGAGTAAGAGCAGCAGGAACCCCAACTGAGCTGGCTTTGGTGCCCAATAACCACAGAAGAAACCACCTCTCCTGTCCTGAGTATCACCATAACATGCAGCCCAAAATCAGGGATTAAATGGACTCATTGGACATGTGGTGGACATCTTATGAAAACTTTGCAGACGACAGACTAAGGGAATATCTGTGTATTGCACCAAAGGATGGGAAGTCAGGTGGTGGTTAATGTTGCGTTGGACAGCATGGGACATAAATGGCTTGGGACAAGGAAGAAATCCCTGTATTATCAACATGGTTTTCAGCACAAACCCCAAACATAGTCCCATACCAGCTACTATGTCCAAAATGAACACTATCCCAGACAAAACCAGCATAGTGTGCCTGCTGAAGCTTGATACTTTTAACCTGGGGAAAAAAAAAGGCACACCCAAAAATACCAAGCAATTATTTAGTTTCCTGAAATAAAGGAAGTGGCTCAGAAGTGGGTGAAAGCTTTTGAAAGCTGTCAAATTGCTAATACTTTTGTGGAGGAGGGAGGGAACTTGAAATAATGATCTAATGGAAAGAGTGCTTGTTCTGCAAGCACTTCTTTTTTCTAAAGGGAAGCAAAGGTGTTTTTCTGACTTTTTTGGCTTGGGTTAGGGGTTTCTGGAGGAGGACTTTGGGGCACTGGTCAGTTTTTTGTGGTGTTTGGTTACACATCTCTTTCTTACAGAAAAATTAGTTGGATACATGCTTTTTATTTGAGGGTTTACACAGTGGAAAGGTCTTTGTGCAGGTTCTAATTTCTTCTATTTTGTTTGGTTTAATGTAGTTTGATGCTCTGAAAAGTGATTACAGTAAATAAGTGATGATCAATAGGATGTCTGAGCTTGTGGAGGAAGTAAGACAACCTTAATATTTCTCCTGCTAAGTTTTCAAAATCACTGCATAAAATAAGCTGTTGGAAAATAATTTTAGTAATAACAAAAGAAGTCCCAATGCCCACCCAATACTTACAATCAAGTGCCTGAAAAGTGATTGCAATAAAACCAAAGCCTATGCCACCCCTTCAAAATGCTGCTGCTCCATTAACAAACCCCTCCCAAGGAGACTGCCCAGTCTCCCTCGGCCACAAGGCAGTGCAATCTGCACAGCAAATATGAAGTCTAATGGTTCTGTCACCCTGACAGGAGAAGCAATCTCTGTGCCAAACTACATCATAAAAACAAGGTCTATGATGTTGTGTACTTGATACTACAGCATGAGATTTAATTGCTTTAAGCGTAGTAGAGAGGAGATAAAATATTTCCTTGAGGCTCTTCAGTTTAGTAAATGTAGAGATGAACTGGCTCAAGTCAGACTACTGTGCGTGAACAGAGAAAAATAACTGTTACTTGAAATAAAATGCTACTACCCATTTATCTGTCTTCCAGCCCTCTCTGTCAGCTAACATGTTGACTGACTGTGGAGGTGGCTGAGAGAGCAGACAGTAACCTGCCTTTTCTGGAGAAAAGGTAGCAGTGGGAAGTCGCAGAAGGACTTATAAAATGGAAAGTAGGACAGCAGATAAAAAAATAGGACAGGAAAAGCAAGAAATTTTGTTCTTTTCCTCTACACTGCAGCATTCACTCATTTACTTAAAATATCCAGCAGCTATCAACTAGATTTATGCAGTGCTGTCTCTGTTCAGAGACTCTGAGGGCCAAGAGCGCTAATGCTCAGGCTTCAAATGCTCTTCTTAGCTGGTTATCATCTAAAGGCAGATCATTTTGTTGCTTACATCAGTATAAACCTGGAGTTACTATAGTGACATGAGGATAGAAGCATGAAGAAATTCAATGTAAATGAAAAGAGATTCCAGCCCTGCATATAACTCGCTGCCATTACAGAAAAATATTTCAAGCCACTTTGTGTCTACCATCAACTAAGCCAAATTACATTACTAGCTAAACTGATGGAAGATATATATACATAAAATGTTGCACTTTCTTCTGAGGAAAATATTCTCTTGAACATGGATACTTTTTTGTCTTTTCATTAAGTATCACCTCAAGATTAATTGCTTTTCTTGCTACTCTCTTTATCTGTAACATCTAACATTTTGCAAGACGGTCCTCTTGGGCTCTATCTTTCACAGATGTAAAAAAAGTCAGGCAATAAATTCACCTGCAGTGGGGTAATTAAATATTCCAAAGACAATTTAAGGAGCAGTTTAAAAAAAAAAAAAAAAAGTCTGATTTACAAAACAAATCATCTACCAATTGTAGATATTAATTTAAAACTTCTAGAATTTTTCACTAATGACCCTGCAGTAAAAAAAAAACAAAAACTGAGGAACTGTAAGCAGGTTTTCTGATTAGGGAGTGGCTAACATTGATGGGAAGATTTTTTTCTTGAAGGATTTAAACACAGAAAACAACGTACTGCATCATGAGATGAAGCTGAACATAAAAACTACATTGAACAAGTTCACGCAAGAGACCCAAATGCATTCTTTTTCAAATATAGCTACAAATGTGGTTGGTTTTTTAACTGGTTCGTATAACTCTCACATGGGACCACACGGGAGACACTTTAGCCTAGTACATGATGCATCAATCTTCCTGACCTAGGTCCTTACACCACTGCATACAATTGTATTCTGATTTCTGAACCAAGATGGTATTTCTCCACTTCACAAAACTTTTCACTGGTTTTACATCTATAGAGGATATTGAGGGATCAAAATGAGAGAAAGAAATATCAGTTGCAACCTACCTTTGAGAAAAGCATCCTGTCCCAGAAATGCAACACCAAATGCTAAGAGTTTAAGCCACAAAAACATGGTTATTTCTGGCAATCACGCGTATCCTTATGAAACAGCATGTGTCTCTCTCTGGAAAGCAAAATAAATGTTATCTATCTGCAAAAGAATTTCTTCACAAAACTTGAACTCAGAAGGAGACTAACTAGGCACGTACATTGCACTGCCTGCTTATCGGTGAAGGAGTTGCTTCCTCTGTCACCCTAACTAACCACTCGCCAACTCGCAATGCACTGTAGTGATGTCAGAGACAACTACTTCTTCAAAAAAACTTCTTTCAGTTTCCAGGAAGTCAAGGGGGTTTTTCTTAGGTTCCTGCAGTAATACTTAGCTTCCTTAATTCAACTAAAGTAGATTATTTTCAGCTATTTCTTCCTTTGTACATAGGAGCTACACAAGACTTCACTTTTCATAGGACTGAATTTAGCAAAGTAATTTTTTTCCCTTCATATGCACTTTCCTCAACACATTCACTGATTCCCTTAAATGTCATGCATGTTTCTTGAGATTTCTGTTGAGAGAAAGAGAAACCCTAACCACGAGTCACCAATATACTTGTTCTGACAACAAGGCCTCTATAAAAAGATGCATCCTCAGGTGAAGTAACTGATGGTTAAATGAAAAACCTTTAAACATGGGGTTGAACCAGATATCTCTAGAGGTCCCTTCTAACCCTATTTTGTGATTCTGTGGGATATATTTCTGAATCTTTCTACAAGGATATCTTTCTGGGTATGACAGTAATACACAACAAATGGATAAAGGCAGTGTAATTCTATTTTCTGTAACATTTAGAATTAAAGAACTCTATACAATTCTCTATACTCTGACACTCCAGAGACTGCAATTTTGCTATACAATAACTTCATCATCCTGGAGTTGTCACAAATTACATTTGGACTATAGCCATACATTGCCTGCAGCACCAACATCTTAGTCCCGTTTATCCTAGACAAAAGCAGGATACCAGCATGGCTGAAGTGTGCCATTTGATGAGTAGAGGGCATGACATCCTGTGAAAAATCTCTTGTAAAGGTTCTCAAAAAGAACCAGGATCCATTCCCATCTGACCTTCCCCAGCAGTTTTATACAATCTCCACTCAACTCCTCAAGCTGCAACCCCAAGACAAATTCCTGCAGAGTGGATATTTTCTGGCTGTGTGAAGTTTACAGAGATTCCACAGCACTGAAGTATTGCAACATACCTGATCTATTATTTATTGAGAACATCACACACTTTAGTGATCACACCAGTCTAAGTATACTGCCAATCATAAACCATGAACTGTTAAAATGAATGACCAAAGTTACAAATTTACATAAGAAAGACACAGAACTGTTGGAGCGAGTCCAGAGGAGGGCCACAAAATTAGTAAGAGGATTGGTGCACCTTCCCTATGAAAAGAGGCTGGGAAAGGTGGGGCTATTCAGCCTGGAGAAAGTTGTGTAGAAACCTCATCTGAAGGGGCCTAGAGGGAAGCCAAAGGACTCCTCATCAAGAACTGTAGTGACAAGGAGTAATAGGTACAAATTAAAAGAAGGGAAGTTTAGGTTAGATATTAGGAAGAATTTCTTTACTGTGAGGGTGGTGACTGGAACAGGTTGTCCAGGAAGGTTGTGGATTTCCAAACACTGGCAGTTCAAGGCCAGGTTGGATAAGGCCTTGGGCAACCTGATTTAGTGGGAGGTGTCCCTGCCCACTAAAGGGGGGTGGGGACTGGATGATGTTTAAGGGCTCTTACAACCCTTAACATCTATGATGCTATTAGAATACATGAAGTCTATTCCCAAACATAAACTGCAGTCTCCTTTCCCAAGGTTAAACCCCAAGCTTTCCTTTTAAGGGAATGGGAGAGGATTAATTTATTCTACTTGCACATTAAACAATGGACTGTTAAAATAAATCCTTTCTCAGGACAGAGCCTGAATTTCTAATTGGCCAAAATGATGATGGCAATATGTAACTAGAGCAGTATACTTCCCCTGTGCTGGAAAGAATCAAAGTTAGAACCATCCATTTGAATTAATAAGGGATTTCTAAAATAACATTAAAAAGGTGCAGCTGCTTAAGTTACCCATCTCTTTGGAAGCTACAAAAAGAGCCACAATACCTCCAAAAAACCAACCAAACAGTGTAAGATTAATATCTTTCCTTGTCTGATTCACCTATCTTGAAATACAGCAGATTTGTTAAATTATCATAAATATCTCCTATTCGGCACTATTAAAAACCAGCTGAAAGGGCAATTGCATCACAACTGCAATAAAATTTTAAAACTGTAAGTGACAAATAATAATCAATTTTCCTTTCAATTTGCATCTGAAGGCTTTGGAAAACATCACAAATCCATGCCTCCGTCCTCATACCAAAAATTTAAAGAAAAGAGCCCTTGAAATATAGAGAAAAGAAAGGGAATTCAAAGAAATAATTAAAGCAGTACGTCCTTGCTCCAGATGAGTTGCAAATATTGTTATGAAGCAATTGACATACTTTAATGTTGAAAATGCATTGAAATCATAATTATAAAATAGGTTCATTCTGTACCAAAGTGGTTTATGGCAATGGTTTTTATACAATACTAGTTCTGCCATTTGAAAATGGCAGAAATTTCTCTGCTGAAGCTACCATACACTTGCAAATAAATTAACCACTCCAGTCTAAATCTCAAAAAAAAAAAAAGAAAAAGGAAAAGCAAACAACAAATGAAAAATAAAATTAGTTGTATTTCAGAACTAGCTAATATTTCACAGGTATACATGCAGACTATATTCGGCTTCAACACCTAAAATACACCACAACTGGCTTTGAGTGACAGTCACCAAAAAAAAAAATATTGGCTCTTACTGAGACACTGAAATGAAAACATACTACTGGAATCTATATATTCAGATACTTTATTCTTACAATAGATTCCTGAAACAGGTGACACAATGAGAGAGACAAATCAAATTATTCTATGGAAAGATGCTATGAAATTTCCCACTGGTTTTGATTTGCATTGATTTACACCTGATCAGATGTCCCACATGGGAGTAATAATTGATGACTAAGGAGAAGATGACAAAGGTATCTCCAATGCTCATTCCAAATTCTCTTTCTCTTCCACATCTGAGTCAGTCCTAGGAGTATTCACTCATCCCCCTGGGTTACCTGGGAAGGGGAGTCTGGTTCTCTCACTGCTAATAAGACCACAGCATTGGAGCCAGGAGTTGTGATCATCAAAACATTCCACACCACATGCCCATCTCTATGCACAGCCTCTCATAAGACATCAGACAAAACTGCTGTAGGTGCTCAGTGACTGATGTTAGCGCAAAATCTCTGCCCAGATCCCAAACAGTCTCAGAGCTTTCTGAGGGACACCAAGATCTCTAATAGCTTCCACAGTCCCTGCTAACTTGCTTTCTACCAGGAGATGTTTCTGCAACTCTGTTTTGTAAGCTGTGCTGCTCAAGGGCATCAGACTACAGGGTGTGACAGAGAGAGGGAGGGAGCGAGCACAAATGCATGACACTTCTACCCCTGAAGAACTACACCTTATGCTGATACAGCTGAAAAATACCTTACCCTGGGGAGAAGCCAAGGAGCTGCTTCCTATTCCAGTGAAGGGCAGAAGAAAGTAGAGAACAGCCATAAAACTACAGCCATAAAACTCACCTAAAAACTTCCTAAAGGAAGGGAGAGCATGAACTCTTCAACTACACGAAATTATTTTGAGATTCCACTTTTCTACTCCAAGAGTGTTCCCCAAACCATTCCCTATCTCTGCCTCATACTACTGAGCCAGGAGGAAATAGACTGGAAAGATTAAAGGAAGGGAACAGTAGCAGTAATCAGGGTATAAACAGCATCTTCATGCAACCACAAGCCAAATAAATTAGTGTCTCAGGTTGGATAGTCTCAGGTTGCCCCCAAAGACTTGCCCACCCTGTATCTGCCACCAGGTATCAACAGCCACACTTCCCCCGCACACTGACATTTACAGGGCCTGTGCCACCCAAAAATGATCATTCCTGGTGTTCACTGTGTTTAATGCCATGGGAACAGGGACTGAAAGATGCCAACGAAACCTCACTCTGTTCTCTCTTCATATCATTTCACACTACTCAGTTTCACCCTGTGTTTATATTCCTAAGAGTTTAGCCAGATAACACTGCAGCATTCATCTTCCTCACACAACACAATTTCCAAGTCCAGGTTATCAAAGTCATGGTTTCACTTTGGCATTCATCATCAAGAACTGTAACTGGGATGTATTTGACTTTTTGAGGGTCTAATGGCGTGAAGGGTGAGCGTTAATTCAGGTAATGGTGTTCTCCACTGGCACCTAAACCCAATGCTGTTTTGTGTTAATGTGTTTACATAATTTAGTGTAAATTAGTTTTCTCAAGAAATGTATTCTCAAGAACTCACCTGTGTTTTCCTTTTGTTCAGAGGCCTTGAAAGAATAAAGTACAAAGCATGTAACTAAATAAAAACTAAATTCTCTACATACTCCATGCATCACTTGGATTTAAAATAATGCAGACTTTGTTTTGCACAATTTCCCTTGCATTGAAGTCATCTCATATGACTCAGCTCAGTTACACTGATACTCAGCACACTGCATATCAGAATTAAGCAGTTCCACAGAAACTGAAGGCACACACTTTTGCAAACACTAAGGGACACAGCATAAATTCGTCCCAAGGGCAACTCTGTTTAAATCAAGGGCCTTACCTGCACCATGCCTTTTATCCAGCAAAATTAATTTGACAGTCTTACTGTGAAAACATTGTTCATGCTAGAGAATATCCCTTAAAACGGTCTAATATTTCACTGAACATTTGCTAGGGAATCTATTTTGTACATTCTTTTTCAGGCTTGTTTTCAATTGCCAAGAACTATGTCCTGAAGAAAGAAAACATTTCTACTTAATGTGTCATATTGGATCAAATTATTTTAAGGTCAAGAGTAAACAATAGAGCTCTTTGTGCAAGCATACTGCTCTGCTGCTATCAACCCTCAGGCAATGATGATTTGACATCTTCATATGTTGCCTGCATGATCTGTGCTGTACCTGCTCAGGACAGAGAACGTATTCTGGTATCCCTGAGGCGCTGTTCACAATCTGGCCCAAAATGAGCAATAAGTCTACAAGAAGCTCTTGGAAGTGCCAGGCACCTACTTCTTGCTTACATATAAAATTGATCCAGGATAACAGCGGGTTCAGTTATCATGAAATCAATGCTCTTGAATAGCTCCTTTTAACATGCCCACTTAGAATTTGCTACCCTTAACAGTGTCAGCATATTTAAAAGCCCTGGGATTTGCTAGATTTGTGCTGAACATCTGCTCCTCCTCCTGGTTGTGAATGAGTGCTGGATGCTGAGAACAGCTCAAGATTTAGTTTTGTATAAAGTGTTCAAATATTGCACAGTGAATGAGATCATTTTACATGACAAAACATCAAATAAACATTTTCACCCATAGTGTCTTTTCTTTGTATCCTTCCATCATTCACTTTGAAAGGGAAAATTAAAAGGAGGGATGACAAGTAATTGAATATTTGCTATCCCCTGACCACTCCTTCTTGAACTCTCATTCAGAAGAGCTCTTCAACAGTGGCAGATTTCTCCTCCTCTTAGTCCAATTCTGCTTTTTTCCCCCCAGTTTCATTTCCTAGTACCAACTTCTTAGGTTCTATAGGCACTCATATGACTGTCTCAGCAAATGAAGAACCACAATTTTAAAGGGCAGTGAGCTGAGTTCCAGGCAGAGCACTGTTCTCCAAGCAATCAGGTTGAAACTCAGGAATATCACCCCAGCTGGAGGTACTAAACAAGCTCCCTCTGTGCAGGGTCTCCCCTCTGACCCTCACCAAATCCACCCTGCCTTCAGCAAAACTGGTTATTTGCTTGCTGATGGCTTGGTATTAGCTAATCTGTGCCGGCTGGTTAATTTTCCCAAATTACATGCAGAATTGTACTCTATTACATAACACTCTGCAGTTAATGCTATCTTACCTGCACTATAAAGTCACCACTGTGCCATGTTTGCAGAAGGTATGAGAGAACACGAGTCAAAGCAATAGTAGCACCTGCCAACACAAAAGAGCCCACACAGAAAAAGAAGAAAGTGCTTACAGTCTTTTCCAGTCTTTAAATTCTGATTTCATTGCAGATAACTGGACATTCCCTTATCTCTTGAACATTGCTTCCTGTGTGCTCTGTACCAAATATAAAGACCTGTCTATTTGCTCTGAAGCTAATGCACAGGGTGCACTTTTTTTTTTTAATCTTTTTTTAATGCTCAACTTTCGCTAAAGCAGGCCAGGACCAGGGTCAGGGTAGGCTACTGAACCTGCGTTTCAGGCTATCTTCCTACAATATGCTACTTCTAAGCTAACTGCTCACTAGTCTCTGCTGCAAATGAGCAGAACAGATTGCCTTCTGTGAGTTCTCTGTCCCCTTTTCTGTTATTCCCAAGCAAGTATCTTCTGTATATTAATTTCAGTATTCTTTTGCTTCTGGCACTGTATCCTGCTTCCACCCAGACTGCTTCCCACCTAGGATGCCAGATTTATTGTCATACCCTATTAGCTGTGGCCCACAAGTTGTCCTGGTGTTTTACTCTCTGTCAGATGACAGTGCTTATATCCAAGAGTATTTAGGTTCATTTTTCCAATAAAACACAGGATTACTCTATAGCAAATGTTTTTCTAACATCCCAACTATGACTATGTTTTGGAAGGAAATGTAGTCCCACAGCTGATTGTAGTCATTATGGTATAGAAGCCAAAAATGCCTTTGAGTAAGGTATTAATAGCATAAACCACAAATCTTTACCTAGAAGGCTGGTCTGCTTACAGTGATGCTGTCGGTCAACTTCTGATAGCCCATCTCCTGCCCTTCTTCACATTGTGACATGATTTTTCTCTCTGGGGATGTCCAAAAGGCTTAGAGAGATGTCTCCAAAGATAAGCATGTGGCAGGCATTACTTCTTCCTCAGTGGCTTGTCAAGAAACTACTGCTATAAATCTAAAAGAGTCTGGAAGATTTCTATAATCTAAAGTCACAATAGTCGTCTTTGAATTTGAAACAGTCAGGAAACCAAACTGATCCCACTGATTTATTTACCTTGTACATCAGGGTCTACAACTCCCTCCCCTCAGTTTCCAAGCCTCTAAGCCATTCAGTTTATTTGTTTCACACTCACTACAAGCCATCTTAAAATGTGACAAGTTCATAGTGCTGATATTCTGGAAAAAAAAAGTCTGTCTAAAGATGCACCGGATGTCTTGGTTTATTCTCACACTACAAAAACAATAAAATATGTAGCAGAGGCAGTAAATTCTAAACTTTAAAGAAAAAGAGTTATACAAAAGTCATTCATGTAATTGCAAATATTTATCTATCACTTCTTGTTAATGGGCACAATTAGAGTCAGGTAACAGAGGTGCAAAAATATTGGAAATATACTTTTACAGTAACAGTCTTGTAAACAGTAGACTCGTGCAAGACAAATTTTGGCAGATTCAAGCAAATATTTGAGTGATTTGCAATAGTTAAGAGAAAAGACAGCATTGGGAAGTCAAACACTGAAATAAATAGATTTGGTTTTTTATTTGGGTTTTATAGCTAACTTCTATTTCACTATAGGACATTTCGTAATAAACACTCAAAAGCATTTAGCACAAATTGGCTATTTTAACTGGGTCACTAAGATCCAAAAACATATTCCTGAGACCCTATAAGCACATACAATCTGTGCACACAGTGCAATGGAAGAGCCAAAAATAGCCAAAAAAGGATGGTGGAAGGGGAGGAGGGAAAGCTGGTAATCCATCATGTTGAAATAGTCCATGCTGTGGTATTCCCCAAACACCTGGAATTCTCAATGTGTAAACCACTGAATCACAACAGGAGCAAAACAGTATCAGATTCATTTATTTCAAGAAAAAAAGAAACCCTTACATGTTTCTCATAAAACAGCACCCCTAAAAAATACCCCAATTTCACAACAACTATTTTATAATATGTGCTCATGCATACACTGCCAAAAATCTAGTCTCTATCAAAAGAAAAAAAAAAGGCAAAAAACCTTGTATCACTATTGTTTCTTAAGCTTTATTCTAAAAAGTGATAAAATGTTGGCAATATAAATTATTAGCAAGAATAGCTCACTTTTCCCATACCAAACTCAGGCTGATATACTTATTTGGTAATGTGCTCTCACTCCCCAGATCAGCACAAAACATTTGCACATCCTCTTTCTGCCTTACAGCAAGCGTTACTTCCTACACTTAGTATGTTAGGAAATATCACAGAAGATGAAACTTCATGCAACAATTATTTAGCAAGAGGCTCTGTCTGTTTTTGTCTTCTTCTCATAAAAAGATCCTCTTTAGAGTTTATGAGATTCTGTGTTAAAATATAGAGGCATTATTTAAAATTTATTTTGATTCAAACCAAAAATAAGGAACCAGCCCCTAGAACAGTCAGTCTGCCAAGCCTGTCATCTGGTAAACAAAAAATTAAGGCTTTTCCTTCAGACAAAGCTATGCTGAGCAATTTGAACCTCATTTTAGTTTGATATCCCAGCTTAATTTTCAGTTTATTGAGGCTCAGAAAGTTGCTCCACACTGACCAATGGAGACACATTCTGGAGGGGTGAATTTTCTGAAACTTTACCCCCTCCATCAGCACATTGTCATTTTAAGTGGAAAAGACCAACCACCATGGAAAATACAGATTCACAAATAGGTTTTTCTAAGAAAAGCAAATCACCTGTTCATTTTCCTTTCCTTCTTCTACAGTAAACACAAACAATTTAAAGACAGATGATAGCAAACAAAACAAGACCTGCCTGCCTTCCACTGCCCCTGGTCAAAGAATCCTTGGTGCTACTCCCTGCTCTCAGAACCCTCTCTTCTCCAAATTTCCCACATCAGCCTGAAAAAATCCTGAACTGTCTCTCTACTCTTCACAGACAGTTCACCTTCTTGAATCACGAATCTATAAGGTCAGACTTACATACACTCCATTCTAGCTGGAAATACCTTTCACATACTACCACAATTTTTGGGCACCAAAATACAAGTCCCAAGGAAAACAAACTCCATGCATATTTTTGCATGAGGAACACAAGCAGGGTGAGAAAAGAGAAGTTCAAAAACAAGGTGGGAAGAGCTTTTTTCTGCTGCTTCCACAATGCCTCTGCTCTGCTCCAAGAGGTAACAGGAAATAGAAGAAGTAGTTTTGAGAAAGCCTGGGTTTTATACATGTCCTAGCTCGTATTAGAAAGTTGAGCAGGCTGAAAATGTACATATTCTTTGTACAACCATATAACCACAGGATCTCTCTGAAGATCAGGCATCTGTACTTATTTTCCTATTTTAAGTAGTCATATCTTTTCATTAACATTCAGATTAAGAGGCAAAATAGTTTGGTTTTCATGATCTACAGTAGGTAAATTATGTGAAACCAGTTTTATAAATTATCTACCAATCATTCAAACCTCCTACAACTATTGCTTGAACAAGTAAGAGTTCAAAAAGAAAAAAAAACCCGCAAAGTCCTGTCAAACAAATTATTTATCTTGAATCCCAGCAAATACCCACTTAAACTACTGATACTACTTTTTATGCTGTATTTGTAAAAAATTTATGTAGTGGAAGCAAGTTTTGTTTAACTGCAACATTAGGTATATTTAATACCTTTACTGTCATGAAAGATCATCAGCAATGTCTTTCAGCACTGTCAGATTAAGACTATTAGACCAAATAAAGCTATGACTGAAAAACAATAAAAAATTCCTGACGGCTGCTTCTTGCTCTTGTCTCAGCTTGGCCCATAAATTGATGCTGCTCTCAGCTTTCCAAGCTGGTTTCACTTTCTGGTTCCTGTATGATAAATACAAAGGCCCAGAAATGGTGCAGAGCTGCAAAATTCATAACTGAGAACCTGAATATAACCTTTTTTCCAGCTGACTGAAATTCCAGCTACATCAGTGAAGCCACAATTTCATTTATGTTGTCTCTGGCAGCTCTCTTTGCAGATGGACTTTCTGGAGATCAGCTAAGGCATTTTGATGCAGCCCACTGTGGGTCCCTGAAGTAAGGAATACTCTGAGAGCTGCAAACAGCAGTGTTGATATCCTGGCCCTCAATTCCCAACCTCAGTTTAACATACTGAAACATTTTAGGTAAGTGCATGGCTTCTTACCTTTGGACTGTTTGGATGAAAGGATTGATCCTTTGGGGACAACCTATCTCAGCTTTCATTCTGTGCATCAGAGGTACCAAGCTCCTTTCCACCAATCTGACTGCCACCAGTGCCAACACTTTCATACTGGAAGTGGAAAAGTACAGAGACATATGATAAATACCATCCATATTCTCATCTAAGGACTACATTAAAGATTCAGCAAAACCTTTTGAGTCAGATGCCTCAGGTTTTCCTCAGTTGATAAGTTGCTTTCTTAGCTCTTGTCACGATACATTGGATGATTTGAAGCCTGCACTGAACCAAAGCATACATGACATTGACTCCCAGGTGCTGCAGGACCAAAACCCTGCTCTGGGGCAGGGGAGAGGTTGCAGAAGTGTGCAGACATTTGAAGTTCTCTCCAGTCCAAGTGCTGAGAGCACATCTCTCATTCTCCCTGGCCCCTGGCTGCTCTTTCAGCTTGTCAATTGCTCCCTTTTGACAAGATAGGACTTGAACACATGGTATGGAGCAAAATGATCCACTACACAGCCCTCCCAATAACACTCAGGGGTAGAACATTTGATGGAATGCATTTTGTGTCTCAGTGTGTCTTGGCTTGTAGATTACCCACATATTTTAATCTACCTATGATATACACAGTAACAAGTATCCCTTACCTGCTGAAGTGAGAGGCTGAGTTTTATATGTTTAAAAAGATATAGCTGTCACTTTGTGACCATTTCTGCAGGATTATCTGGAATAATTTGGACATTTTCCTCTACACTGCTAATGCAGAGATTTGTGTTGTCCTTCTCCTAAGCTGGGGACAAGCACTGACAGCAGCTTTCTTTTTTCCCCAGCTGTCTCTGACATACCAGTGCTCAGGCAAATGCACCTGCTGACAACCAGCTCTGTGCCGCACACACGTGTTCTGGTCAAGCAATGCAATTGTGAGTGGGAGGGGAGGAGAGAAGAGGGAGAGGGAGAGGGAGAGGGAGAGAGGGAGAGGGAGAGGAACAGACCGTGGAGCAAGAAGAGGTGGTCACTGAGAGCTCTGCATGTGCAAGCAGGATGCTGGCAAAAATCTCACCAGAGAAAGCACGGACACCAGTACAATGCAATGTGCTCTACTACATCCAGCTCCACCTGGATGTCAGGCTGCTGTGCCCTACCCTCAGCTCTGCAGGCATTTGTGAAGTCCCAGGGAGCGTTCCAACAGGGCAATGGTACATGGGATTCTCAGTGTATCTGTAGGTTCATACAGGAACATGTACATGAATATGTAAAGATGGATGAAGTTGCAAAATAGTTGTCATTTTTAGAGGGAAGGGTTCTCAGGCAAAGAGGATCCTTTACATGTTTTGTGTTCCATACTGCACAAGAAATCTTTAACCATATACTTGTTTTAAGCAACTCATACTGCCCAACTCAGCAAAGGTAATATTCAAATTTGCTGCTAAAATTAAATTTTAGCTCTAAGAACCAGAGCCAATACATATCTAGCTAGAGACACGCTAACTTAGATTTAGAACTTGACCTTGAATTATGGGAAAGTATTTTAGAACATTACAGATTTATGATTTTATTTCCTGGACACCCTGACTGTAAAAATGAGGCTGGACTTAAAGAAGAAAGTTCACTTCTGGTTTTCTTAACAAGAAGGTGCCCTTGAGCTGTGTAATCTCGTAACATAAACTAGACAATCTTTCAAGAAATCGATGTGCTTCCTTAATTGTCTCATAGCTAAAGGCCTTAAAACCAAGATGAGGTATGTACTTCCTCACATCCACAGATGCAGAGACACTGAGAAAAATTCTAGCTTTTATTATGCATATTTCTTGAGAGTATGGTATTCTTTTTCTCCATATCCAGATTTTACATGTACCTTTTCTCTTTATTTGTAGCCTACACAATCTTTGCATTATAACATTTCAGAATTTTCAAATTTATATCAAGAAAAATAGCCATTCTTAGCCACAATAAAAATTCGGAAGTAAATATTTTAAAGTCTTATGGCCTCATTTTTTCATGATGTGTAAACAGACCACTTGTCCTGCAATCATTAAAATTTGCTGGAACACGATTTCACTACAGAAAACTCAAATACAACTGTTATTCACTTGACAGCTTAAACTGATCATGACAGACATGCTAGTACTTAATTATTTCTTCTGTTTAGGAGTCAAGACCAAAACCTACCTATAAGTTATTGCATTATTTTCTGTTACAGAGCTTTTCATCTCTCACTCATCTTACTTACAAAAAAATAAGGGAATGGGAGAACAAGATGAAGAAGCAGAGAAAGCAGCTCCAAAAAATTGGAAGTTTACTTTACAGTTACTTCCCCTTTCTTGGTTTTCAGGAGTAACTATGAAAAAACCCCTCAGATTTTATTTTTTTCTGTAAAAGGTTGCTAGGAATAGAATTCAAATTATCAGAGGTTCTCTTTCTTATTTGGGGCCACTGACTGACCATAAGAAAAATGTATTGAGGATTAGATGTCCTTGTTTGAAATACTTGATACTGAAATTCAAACAGTTCTTCAAGCAGAATTCCTAACAGGAAGGATTTGTGACAGGGAGTCTACAAGACTTACTTTGAAGAAAGAAAATCTGTGTTTAAGAGACCCTCAAACCTTCAAAAGAACACCTCCTTCAAGAGGCCCCACCTCACAGCAATATGGGATTTTCAGAAGCTAATGTATTTACATTCAGTGGAAAGACTTGCAAACTGTACAAGGCAATTACTGGAAACAGTGGTGTAGTTTTGAACAAAATGGTCCTGCTTTTCCTTGGGTTTTTTTCAAAGAAATCCATTATTTCTTTCATCTACACTAAAACTATAGGCCAAATCCTGTAGTTCTTACTGAAAAAAAAGCAATTTTACAGACCTCCTGCTGGTCTTAGGTTCAAAGAAATTGAATACTCCAGTGAGGTGAAGGACAGAAAGAAAAAGAACTTGAAAATGCAGTCCATATGAAAGGAAAAATTTTATTTAAAATGCACCAAATAAACACTAAAGATCTATTACCATGTATTTGAGCAGCTTTTTCTGACATTTATATCCAGATTAAAAGCCTGTCCCATCTTTCTTCATTTTAGGCAGAGTACATTGAAACCAATACACTCTTTGTTATCATCAGCTAAGACTTCCCTGAGACAGCATTCCTGGTGTCTTATTGCTGGATATTTCAAATCAGCTTTCTGAACTTACTAAAATTATATTTCAGGAAGAGAGGGGTAGAAAAGCTAGAAAACACATAAAAGCAGCAGGTCAAGCTGGGTAGTTCAAAGTGATTGATGCATTTATTTTGTTGGGGTTTTTTAATTTTGTTTTTTAAAAAATAATTTCCCCTTCTACTTTATGAACAACTTACGCCTTCTGAATCCCACCTTTATGTTTCTCCTTATCTCTGGAATCAGCCCAAAATATTTCAGAGACAGTGAGAAAGACTTCAGAAATGTTTTTATAACAGAGTAGGATGGGTAGAGCTTTTTGTCAGCATTGCAGCGCACATGCATGTATCGGCACATGCACACACCAACCACTTTGCTTGGTGATTACAGGAGAAGAAATACAGCCTCTAAGGCCCCTCCATTTCCCACGTGGATATTAGTGCAACCTCAAGGGCACTAACTCTAGGAGTTACAGCCTAGATGTTTGCAGCAGTTTTTCCTCTTTCTATGCCTTGAACAAACCTTAGAATGAAACTCCACCACTTATTCCCCACTGCTACCTGCAGCTGTTAGACAACCTGAGAGACATCACAGGGTGCAGGAAAGGACTGGGTCACCTCTGTATCCTCTCTTGGCCAGGACACAGACTGCAGTAGAGGCCCTGGCATGCCACTGTACTCATGGCTCTTGACCCTGGGGGCTGAGGATGCCTCTTTGCTGCTGCCTCGGAGGTCAAGCAAACTGCTAGTAGATGTGAAACTAAAACATTTTCATTCTCAAGTGCCAGTAGGAGTCAATGTGTTCAAATCATGTTCCTGCAGAGAACTCTGGGGGTTACCCTTGCAAGATTATTTTTCAGGTCAATTTTCTAAAACAAACGCATTCTTTGACAAGGTAGTCTGCAAAGCTGCTACGAAGGTTTGTAAGCCAAATAACAGGATAACACACACCTAACCACAAGCATAAGCATATTTTCACACAAACCTTTGATTTGTTGGTAACAACCTTATCAGATACTGTCTGAGGAAGGGGAAAGTTCCCATAGCCAAGTCATCCCTTCGTATATTTAACCTGCAAACTTCAAAACAGCAAAAATTTATATAGAGGAAGTCAAAGTTACTGTAAAGAGTCAGGTTTCTGAACTTGTTACCGTCAGCTCCCCTCCCACCCTTTAATTCACATACCTATTGACACAGGTTTCTGTGCTGAAGAGCCTTGTTATTCCTTCAGTATCATCAATAATTAAAATAAGCATTTCACATACTGCAGAACTGCAAAAACAGAAATGTGAGAGAGTCAGAAGAAAACACTGATATCAAAGATATTACAGTGAGCGGAAGTAATTTATACTTGGAAATTTCAAGAAAATCATAGTGCTTTACCTGTAATGCTTCAGAGCAGTCCCTAGAGTAATAGCACACATTCCTGTTGGGGGTTTTTTGGGAGTACATGGGACATAATGTGCACATTATAAAAAATATCAACCTGTTGCTACTACAGTCAGTTTGCACAACATCCACAACACCTGATACTGCAGCCCATTTATTTGACATAGGTAAGTGAGTGCCTGCCCCCGCATCTCACTGAAGCTCGCAAGGGAAAAGCCTTGTCTTTTCATCACCACATCTATCCCTCTTCTTCCCATGTGGGATTCATTAAAAACACGGCTGTAGAAGCCAGCAAAAGGGCTGGCAGTGCTACACCTGCAGCTGGGGGCAGAAGCCTGCCTGGAGGTCAGACTCAACATGAGGCCCTGGGCAGCAGCACTGAGAGGGAGCTGCTGGCACGGGCAAAATGCAGGAATGGCTGCTCGTACTATCACAGCTGATTTCATAAAAGCAGAGCTGGTTTTGTTCTGAAGGTGAAGAGGAGTCAACTGGCCAGAAAGAGGCAGAAAAAGAGTAATTTCTGAGACTCTCAGTACTTTGCATACAGTGTTCACCCCAACCTCGAAAAGGGGGAGAAGTGAAATGAACAGATGAACTGCTGTAACGTTGTAGATTCTGGGACACATATCTACAATCATCTCTGCCATTAAGAGGAGGATCTCAGGTGGCTTGGAAGGGGAAGATCCAGTAGGGCACACTGACAGAATAAAAGCTATTACTTCTTAGGCCTTTACTAAAGAATTTCAATGGATTTAATTTAATTTCAAGAGTGTTTTGAGAGCCAAGACTGTGTAGCCTTTTATCAAGGGTTACCATACCCATAAGCATGAAGCTTCTTTTTTTAATGTATCTTTTGAGGTTTTTCAAAGCAGTGATTTTTCTTTTGAGAGACTTCTATTACAGCCTATGCCATGCTCTGTGAGAAAGGTTTAAGCCATGCTGCTTCTGCTATTACCTATAGTGTCAAAAAAAGAGCCATGCAAATATTCACAATATCCTCAGACAAAAATAGAGAGAATATTTTTGTGCTTTCATAGTAGCCTAATTCCAATTTTATTTATTTAAAAGATAAAACAGGCAGCTGCTCAGAATTGCCAAATTGATAATAATTTGCCTTTATTGTTGATTCCAGCAGCTCCTGTCAGACGACATATTTACTAGAGCAAACTTTCCATGTTAACATTAACTGCATGTAGATAAAGTTCCATTTCATATTAAAAATATTTTTTTAAAGTTATTCACCTCGTGCTTGTTATGACTTCAGAATAACACAGAAAGCAGTGAGGCTTCCCTTTAAATGCTGTGTGATACCAAAAATCCTGTGGCTCTCTGCAGGAGCAGAAAATATTCCCTGGGATAGACAAGGGTCTTCCAAAATGTTCTTCTGTAGAATCTTTTGTTCCTCTTTGTTCTCCCAGACAAAGCTTGACCCCTAGAACTTCTGTGCCGCAACCACAGAAATACAGATCTAATACCCCCACACAGGAGCTGTGAGGGAGGCCCACAGGGAGCTCTCCCACAGTGGCCCATGTTCCACGGTTCGCCATTACAAGCACAATTCATGTCAGAAATGCACCTTTTCAGTCTATTACGCTTCCAGGACAATGACACCAACCACCTCTGACCGATCTTTGGATCACCACTCCTGTCCACACCAATGAGAACTTCAAACAAGCCCCACCCTAAGCATGGTGTGGAGCCGCGTCCCGCCCTTCCCGAGGGGAGGCGTTCTGAGGGCCCCGCTTCCCTGCGGCGGCTCCCGCCAGCCCCACCTCCCACCCCGTCTGGTTGTGCCTTCCCTCGCTGCTCCTCCGCAGCAGGCCAGCCCCAGGCCAGGGGGATAAAGCGGGAAGGTTGCTCAGGGTAGGGATGGCGAGCCGTGAGGGAGAGCCGTGAGGGAGAGCCGTGAGGGGGAGCCGTGAGGGAGAGCCGTTAGGGACAGCCGTGAGGGAGAGCCGCGGTCCCGCACGCAGCCGTGTGGGCAGCCAGGCTTCCCAAGGGGCTGGCGCCACAACTCGAGACATGTTTAACACAGTGCAATGGAGCTTAGCTTGACTGAGCTCTGGCTTTACTGGCAGGGGAAGTGTTCGAAAGAAAAGCAAAACTAAGAGTGAATTCTGACCTTCTTTTCAAGCCTGTAAGAGGGACAAACGCTCTACATTAAAACATACAGAGATCCTCACCAGCAGAATTACCTTCTGCAGAGGAAAACCGGAGTCCCTACGAGCTACCGAGAGAATGGCAAAAAAAAGAAAAAAAGTGTTTACACGGCACAAAGGCTTGACAATAAAAATCCTTCCCCCTCTAAAATGAGGAACTGCCTGAGACACAAGACTCGCTACTCTCACAGCCACATGACAAGCAAGAGAAACAGAATAGAAATACCAGAGACATGATGTAAAGTGGTGGACAGGCTAAAATTAGTTAATGTTCTGATTTCTTTTATGAAGGGAGGATAAGTTCTATTTTTACTTCTTAACTTACACCAAAATGCTAGAGGGCACTGGAAAGTGATGGAGTAGAGATTTTTAAATCTCAGTACTGACATAAGTACATGTTTGTGTTTAGGAACACTAATTAAAAGTTGATTTTACAAAGTGAGGAGAAAAACATCCCACTCACCTTCAAAATTGTATCAGAATAACATCAGAAAAATTTACAGACTACCTTAGCTAAAGCAACTTCTACTCTAGACTAAAGAGACAGGTAGCCAGTATTTGTCATTTTTTCCACCCTAGATTTTCTCTCTTACCTTTCCAAATAAAGCTTTCCTTCTTCCTATTGAAGGATTAACATTTTCACTACAAGAAAGGAAATTCTTATTCCTTTTTCTTACTTTCAGTTTAAGCTGGTGTTGCTCAGAGCCGGAATGAAGTACTATGAAATGACTGAGTAGGAAATTTAGATTTTGTTAAAAGTCAGAAAATGGATTAAACAACCTTAAGCTATACACAAAGCAGCAGCACCTAAGTACAATGCAGAGGACCACAGGTTCAGCTCTTCTAGGCTGCAAAGTTGAACTATTTTCTTTGTGGTATCTTTGCTGATTTTGTTAAGTCTAATTTGAGACAGCTGAAATTTTCTGATATACTACACTCAGTTTTCTTCAAGTGAATGTTGAGTTGTGACACGGATGTGAGTTGTTGGTTAGCCTAGACAGTTCAAAATATACTTACATGGCTCCCCACTTCCTGCCTGCCTGAGTACACAAATACACTGATGAAGTTACAAACTTCGTTTGGGAAAGGCAGCACTGTGAAAAATCATAGACAGGATGTAATAAGGGAGGAGGCACTATCATGGTGCAGAAAGAGTGGGAAAGAAGATAGCAAATAGCTGCACTGGGGAAAGAAAAAAAAAAACACTTTGAAATGAAGCTGTGTGCTGGGGCTGGCTGTGATGGAGTTAATTGCTTCATTGCAGCTTGCACCTTGCCAGCTTGCAACTGCAGTTGTGCTAATAACACACCAGTGTTTGAGGTGTTGCTGAACAGAGCTTGCAGGGTGTCAAGGCTTCTTTTGCTCCTCAGCTCTGTCCCCCACAGGCACAGCTGGGGCTGGCAGGAGCTGGGAGTGGACAAAGCCAGGACAGCACCGTGGACTGACCAAAGGGGTGCTGCTTGTCAGGCTCAGCCACAGAAATGGGGGTTTGGCCTTTCCACAGTATCCCCTCTTTGGAGGCTGACTAGGCACTGGTGTGCTTGTGGGAGGTGAGAAGTGACTTCTTTTGCGTCAGTTTGCATGCCGCTACCCTTTCCCCTCGTTTTTAAAACTGCTTTTATACCTTGATCCACAAGTTTTTTCACTATTGCTCTTCTGATTCTCTCCCCCATGCCACTGTGAGGGAGTACTTTATCTGCTGGGTGGGGGTTTGCTGGCTGAGGTGATCACACCGTACACTGAGAACAGGAAATAACCACAGCCATAATGACAGTCAAATTATAAATTAACCTGCAAGTTAGGGACACAGAAACTATGGCTTTTTTTCTGCTGCTTTTTCTTTTGTACTTTTTTAAAATTAATAATTACTCTACCTGAGTTATCACATGGGTAGTGAGATTTTAAAAAAAGGACACTTTTTTATTCTTAACTTTTCTCCTAGATGTTGAAGAGGTCTTTAGGAAAAGTAATTAAGTATACACCTTACACTGGCTGTCTCTGAATGCGAAACTCCCTATAGCTGCAAACATAATTACTTCCATTAAGACACAGGCAAAATTTAGGAAAAAATATGAGCTGGTTTAAAGTAGGTGTTCAATATAGGGTCTGCAGAGTGCTATGCCAGCTGAAGCTGGGGCTGTGTTGCAGACTTGGCCAGCAGGCAATAAGCTCACCCAGACAGTGTGGCAGCAAGCTGCCTCTAGCAATATTTTAATATTTATTAATCTTTGCATACCCTTTTGTTTCCATGTTTTTCAGGCCTCTGGGTGAAATTCAGGCTGCTGAGGTCAACTGTGGTGATGTCAACAGAATGAAACTGTCAGTGTCAGAAAATGCTGCAGCAAGAATCTTAGCGTGTAGACATAATGGCAACTTCAGTATAAAGTTCATAACTTTTTCTTCTAATGTAAGCAAACAGGGATTTTGAATTCAGATAGAAAAGGTCAGGATTTTCAGATACGTGTGATGGTTTTCTCTGCATACTTTTCAATTTGCATACAAAGACCTTTTGGTCTTAATGCTAACAGGAGTGCATGACTCTTTTCTCAGCATGACAGATCCTATTGCATTTGAAGGTGCTCCATTTTCATCAGAGGAACAGTCCCATCATGCTACAGGAAGCCATGCAGGTGTGCACCCTGCTTTTCCTTGCTTAGGCCTTTCTAGAACAACAAAACAAAAGGCACACAGACCCACAAGAGCACCCGAGGCAGCTGCCCTGCCTGACACACTGCTGATCTTCAGGCTTTATCAGTGAATCAGTGTCGCTGCTTCGAAGCTGTAACCTGAACAGGGTGTGCTACTTAGCAGTCCTAGCGGCTCATTTGGAAAGAATTCAGTTCATAATTTTTAAAATGTGATTTAAAAAGTGTGTGCCTTGGGAAATACAGCCAGAGAGATAATGCATGGGAGACCTTCAAGTTAAAAACATTTCAGTGGAAACTCTGCCTGCTGCCCTCCTACATACAGGAGAGTCTGTGCATACTTAAGCCACAATAAAAGGATGCCACAGCACTACCTTTACTGCTCAGTAGTAGGTGGATTCAGAAGGTGGTAAACTCGTGCTGGATACGGCTCAATCTGAGTTACAGTGAGCAGATTTCTTCCAAATAAAATAATCTGAATTACCTGGGGTGAATTCAGCCACTTGCCCTGGCCTTCCCACTGCAGAGATAAAACAGCAGCTGCACAGCCTGCATCTAAACTCGAAATGCCTGATTTAGAGTGTTTCTGCTGTTCAAGCTGTGGGTGAGCAGGGAGAGCTCAGCAGGGTCTATCATCCCTTGTAACATTCTTCAAGAGCTCTTGCTCTACAGCTTTGCTTTGAGGGAGTAAGAACACCAGAACGGAGCCCATTTTCCCCTTTTTGTCAGTGGGGATAATCAGGATAGGCTCAGGAAATTCTGGAGGCCAAGACAGAGAGACAAAATGCTGAGAAGAAAAAGGAGGCTTTAAAAAAACAAAACCAAAACCCCTATTCTCTGCCCTCCCTCACTTTAGTAACACCTCTCCTGCCCCCATCATCAGTCACCACATCAGCTTCTCTTTTCTAATTAAATGAGTCTGGAGTTGACTTGGAAAGAAAGCCAGCAACTACGACACAGAGAAGTTTCTTATTGGTTTGTGTGATGAAGTAGGAGCCTGTTTGGCCAGTCAGTGGCTTAACCTACTTTATTTTAATGAATTATCCATGAGCTGGGATACGTAGAGGTGCCATGTCAGCATAGTCTGAGGTCATCACCAACATCATCAGACAAGCTTTGAAATTAGTTCTAAGTGGTGGTACTTCGTGTGGAGTCTGATAAAATGTGTGTAAGCACCAGCCAAAATAAATTATCATCATCTCCCCTGAAGATGTGGACTAGTACCTGCCTGATGCCATGAGGGCCAGCATAGCATGACACCACACTGTATGGAAACCAGCCACAATAAAATGTATAAACTGAGATTTATTTTTTTTTATTCAGAAAAATATTGAAAGTGTGAACTGTGACATATGCAGCTCAAATGATCTGCTTAAGAAATATAGTCATTTTTTAACAATGGAAGAACTTCATGATCTCTTAAAGATTGGATCTTTTGCCCATGAAATTTCATCATATAGACCTTTTTTTATTTTCTGTGAAATATTAATTAACAGATTGTACATATCAAAATTCAGATCATTAATGAGGCCCACATAACATAATTACAGCATTGAGAACTGCTCTGAAAATTCAAAGGGTCTCATCCATAGTGCTTTCGGCCAAGTCCAGAAACTGAAACTGTTTAATTTGCCAGTAGTTTTGTAACATTTCTGGCAGCACTGGGATTTGCTTGACAAGACCCTTTGCCTGGAATATACTTTTGATGTCTGAGACGAGCATGACATTTCCACTTCCTATTTAATTTCTAAGTAACTTCTGCTTTAAAGTTCTGAGCCCAAGCTTTCTGCCCCAAGTAAACCAGATCTCTTCAGTTTTTACTTTCATTTTCCACTTCTGCTTTTCTTTGCCAGTAATATCACTTGTAGCTGAATCCCAGTGGCAAATGGCTTCCCAACCCTACAGTTTCCACCTTTTCTGAAGAACTGATCATCATTTCTTCATCTGTGTCTGAATAAAATAAACTTCAAGGCTATGCATTAAAATCTTCGAAAAACAGTGCTATGTCCACTCTCCTGCAGTTAGCATGAACCCCTGGTTTCAGTGCTGGAGATGAGCAAACATCTCACACAGTTTCTGAGTGAAGAAATAGAGTCAGTGATTGATACACTGTAAGGCAGAGCTTGAGTGAAATTTGACTTTGCAACATCACAGAATAGAAAACAAAACAAATTCCTTTTCCAGGTCTCAGTGCTACTGTCGTTCAGGGCACTGCCAAAGACAGTAATAGGGCAAGAGGCTTCTTCTTCCATTTTCTCTCAAACCTTCAACTATTTGGAAGGAATAAAAAGACTTCATAGCAGTACAATGCATTTCCTCATCAGAATCAGGTAACAGCCTAGCACAGCAAGGAAATTGCATGACACTGCTGCCCTGGGAAGCCCTAGAAAAGAAAGGGCCCTACAACAACAACCATTAACAGAGAGAACCAAATAATTTTTATATAAACATATTTTATTTTATAATACATGCAAGAACTTCTATCTACATGTATAAATATATATATATGTATGTAAAATTGCAGCCTACAAAAACATTTATATGTGAAGGTGGTCTCCAGTCCTGGCAGAGCTCTATCAAGAAGTTGTAATAAATATACTTTACTTGTGCTGTGAGGTATTTTTTTACAAAAATAAATCTATTTTAATCATGCAATTTGGCATGTCCCTCCTGTGCAATGGCTGAAGTACCTGTAGCAAGTGGGATTTTTTGCATTTTTTACTGAGGATTTAGAATGTAAACATGCTGCTTATTCATGCAGTAGCTCACGAAAGACTCCTTCTGTAGGGAGTGGGATGTGCATTTACAGCCATGCTCAGGCACTCATTTGACTGTTGTGTGCGTTATGATTTGAAAGTAAAACCTAGCCCACCATTCATGCCTTCCAAGAGTCTGGATCTTTGAGCTAATCCCACAGCCTCTCACTCCATCTCATCTTCACTCACCTCCATCATGGCAGATTACAAGGCAGAGAATACCTCAATCACCACGTGCTTTTTTAAACTTCAGTCCCCAATGAATTAATTTCTATTGAAGATTTTTTTTTTAAGTGAAAACCCCAATGAATGGTGTTAAGAAGTAACATTAAACAGAAGCCTACAAGCAGTTCTTGGTGTTCAACCAAAATTCATTGTTGACTGAGCCTGATTCTTCCCTTTGAGGGGAAGCTTTATTAAAACGTAATGCCAAAAATACTCTTTTCCCCTCAGTTCCTAGACAAGATTAACTGTATTCTGCTTCAGAAATAAGAGCCTAAAAAAGAAAAAATTCCCCATTAAAATACAAGCCATTTAAAGTGCTCATTTTTTCCCCAATGTGTTAATCAGACACTTCAAGTTCTCTGTGACCCTGAAGAGAGGAGAACATTCCTTTCAGCCTAGCTGCTGTGTTTTTCCAACTGCACTCCCAGGCCTGTGAGCCCAGCAGCAATCCAGGCACAGCCGGCTGGGTTGGTACAATCTGGAAGCTTGTTGCAATAAAACACAGAACAAAAAACACAAGGAAGAACCTGGCAGCTGTATAAAACTCCCTCTGAGCTCCAGTCTCCACAGAAGTTCACCAGCCCCAGCAATCAGCATGACCAGCCAGTCTCAGGGAATCCAGCAGCTTTTGCAGGCAGAAAAACGTGCCAAGGACAAACTGGAGGAAGCCAAAAAAAGTAAGTAGCTGGCCTGGTTTTACTGTACTTCTCAAGTTCAAGCCCTTCAGAATTACAGTAGCTCACAGAAAAAGATTATTTCATCTGTAAACATGCACTAGTGCTGTGGCCTGACTGCAGCCAGGCATTTACTCAAACCTGAATAATTAGAGTTTGCTTAAAATCCCATGTGCTTGTGTGTACATGTACCTGTGCCGTATCACATTAAAAAAGATTTTCTATGTTACATTCATCTTGCAGCTGCATTTGTTCTTCCTTTATCTCAATGCCAATCATGTAATTACTGCCTTGCCATTTAAACTAAAATCCTACATGCTTTTGGCTGCCAACTCTGGAGAAACAGACTTCAAACTCTTTATTTTTCTTTATAGATCTTGCTAAAATTTTTCAGTGTTCTTCTTTACTTGTAAAATCCAGTGACTTGTCTCCTAATTGAAGCTGGGCTTCAAAAAATTACATGAAAATGAAGGGGAGACTTCAGCACCCTGACAGTAGTCAAAGTCACAGTAAAATTATGAGGACTCTCAGAACTGTAATAGATCATCCACAGAAGTTTTATTACATGGTACAAGTAATTATTCTCCTGAGTGCAGGTACAGCCACACAAGTCATTGACCTGCACTAGCACTGAAACATTAATACTCTTTTTTGGAGTGATCTTGCTTTAGAAACCAGCAGCAAGAAACACTGCTATGCGGCAGAATGCAAGGAAAGTGCATGACAATGATGTCGTGTGGAGCAAGAGCATGATTAAAGGAATATATTTTGTTTTCCAGGGAGTAATGGAAGCTAAACAGAATAATTTGTGTAGTTTCCATATCCCTTCTACACATGAATCAGCACTGTTGTGTGTTCATTAATTTTTAGTGTGACGTGTCAATTTGTACAGCAGCACACAAAAAGTAGAAAGGCAAGTTTCCTCCCTGAGCACCCAGCCACTGCCTGTGCCTTGCAGACACAATAGAGATTAAAACAAATCCTGCTATCTTCATAAAACAGAATTCTCTCAGGCAGAAACCTGAACGCAAGGGATAGTTAAGTACTGTTTTGGCCTCTTATATGGCCAAACTAGGAGCTCTGAGAGGGATAGTTTTTTCTTTCTCATGTAGGGCAGAGGAAACACTGCTTCTCAAAGCAAGAGAGCACACGACCTGGAAAGGCACAGCCTCAGTGGAGGGAGAAGGAGTTTGGCCTGAATACAGACTGCAGAATCAGGCCTTTAACTATGATAGCTTGAGGTGGATTACCCTTTACTTTTGGGTTTGGGATTTTTTTTCTTGCTTTAATTTCATTTGGGTTTGTTTTTAAAACCAGAAGAGCCACTTTATCTTTTTCTATAAAAGGCAGTTAAAAAGGAAGCTTCATAAATTAAGGAGCCCCAAAAATGAAAAGAACTGTTATAACATAAAAGTGATGACCAAGGATGAATGTCTTGCAGAATGCAGACACAGTTTTGGATGCATTTACTCTAGTCTGCAAAAGACACGCTCCCTTGTCATCACCTCAGCCTCACTTAAAGTGCTTGTGATAAGAACAGGGTTTCGTACAGATAAAGTGTCCTCAGACCCCTCTGAGTCAAACTTGAATTAAACCACTACCAATGTTTACTTCAACACTAACACACTGGTAGGAGTTATTAACCAGCTACAGAAAAACAGCTATTAATAATTTTGCTATAAGTAAAATTATTTAGAGAAAAAATGTATCATTAGTATGGCTTTCTTTTCTGTTATTTTTAAGACCACAATTTTCTTGCATTTATAAAAATTATTAAGGAAAATTTAAATTTCTATACATAAATTTAAACATAAGAAAACAACCCAATGACTGTGAGGGAGGAACAGGCTGCCCAGAGGCTGGAGAATCTCCATTCTCAGAGACATTCAAAACCCATTGGATATGGCCGAAATAAAGCTGCTCTTACTCCCATCAGGGAGTGTATCCTGTAGACTCCTTCCAGTCTTAGCAGTTTAGTGTGATCCCATGAAAAACCTCAAGAATTTCCAAAAGATTTTATTCTTATGTATAGCAGATCAAGGGCAAACAGTTTAAATAAATCCACCCTGGACTTTGTGCTAAACTAAGCATTATAGGTAATCTACCAGAATAATTATACCTAGACAATCATTATATTCAACATTGCAAGAAGTTTGCAGTGAAGCTACAAAATAAAATTTAAAATTTCCATGTTGTCCTTAATTTCAGTATTTTTCATAGCAGTGTCACTACATTACATTCAATAACTATGCCAGCATAACTTAAATACTGTGGGACAAGGATAAAAAGGATTCTTTTTAAAGGCAAATCTGGCTATGCTAATTTGGGATTACTTCAGCAGCCTCTTCACCACATTGATTCTGCAGTTAGATCAAAACAAAGGATTGCAGAGTTTGTCTCTGAGCATAATAGCTAATCTAGAAGGCAATACCTGAAATGCAGCAGATCTGTGCAGTGCCATTGGCCAACCTGTGCACACACAGCTGGGTGAAACAAGGAAGGACATGCTGCTTCACCCCAGAATGGCAGCTCAGATCCACCCAGTACCAGTTCGGATCAGCAGCTGCTGCTCAGGGCCTGCACTTGCAGGTCTGGGCTGCCAGGGAAAGCACAGAACCCTCCCAGCTGTGCCACGGCTGCCGCAGCCCTGTGACCTCCTCTGTCACCACAAACAGCATTGCACAACGTCACTGCACCCATGGGCCTGGCTGCTGTGCTGACACTGGGACAGCTGGCAGGTGTTTCATGAGACACACCAGGAAAAGTATTTGCAAGGAAATGTGACTTGCAAAACTACCCCGATGCAAAGCCTTCCGTGTTTACAGTTGATACTCACATAACCAATCAAAATGTAGTGTGAACACACATAACATTGTATATAAACAGATAATGGGCCTAGGTTTTGCTGACATATGTGCAGTTGTTGGTAATGCAGAAGCCACTTTAAATAACTGAAGAAATTTGCAAATATAATTATATTGATACACACAAAACAAAGCAAAAATATAGTGGTAAAGCTCCTCTATACATGCTTTCTCTTACTTCTTGCTCAATACCCTTTTTCCTGGCTTATCATTAGCTGATATAATTTATACCTGAAAAATTATTAATAGTTTAAATAATTAATAAAGTGGACATGTGCAAGGCTGAAAATATTGAATTGATTAAACACAAGCCAAAACAGTCTGTAATCCTTTTGCCTTTTGAACATGGTGCTGCTTTATCTATCATTTTTACTTTAAGCACAATTTGGATCCCTGAAAATAACTGAGCATGGTCAGCGCCAAGACATCAATTCCTGAAAATCCTTTTGTGGGTAAAAAAGGGGAAACAAATGCATTGTGAACACTGGGCTTAGCAAAACTTGTTCTCCTATAGATTTTTATGTCTTCCTTTGCATTTCTCATGCCTAATAAAAGGAAAACTCAGATGGAAGATTATCAGAAATCAAATTAAAACCAAATGTTAATCAAAGTAAGATATTGTAAACAGAATTATATCCATGGCGCTCCCTTGGATAATATCCAAGACATATTTTATCTACTGAGAAAGCTATACATAATGCTCAGCTGACTCTATTCTCTTTTATTAAAAGTACAAAATAATTTTCTCAGAATGCACATCCCCAAATCCCACTTTCCAGACAATTTAGCAACGACAACTGAAATAGTTCTATTTTAGGAAAATATGATTAATTTTTGGCACCTTCTTCAAATGACTTGATTTCTATGCAGAAATTCAGCTAGAAGGCTGGATGATATGTTTGAAAACAAAACTGAAATTTTAGCATTGCCGTTTTTGGAAAGTAAGAAAACTTAAGTGTTCGAATAAATTAAAATGCAACATTTTTGCCTCCTACTGTCTTTCTTGCAAGGTCTAAAAAACTCCAACAACCTAAAAGACACGAGTTCTTGTGAATCTAACCAGAGCAAGGTGTTCCATTAATATCACAGAAATACCTAGAAAGAAGAATACAGCCTTTCTCCATGTTAATAACACCTTCCCGTGCTAGGCAAGAAACTCCTATACAGGGCTGACTGGTCACAGCAAGACTTTTAAAATTTGGCCAATTTAACATGGTGCCTGTATATCTATAGGCTGTGGACAAGGAAACCAGGCATAGCACAGCTGCTTTGCTGTTCCCCATCTTCAAGGATGGAAGGAGGGACAGAGGGCCAGCAGCAATCCTGACCCCCACAGCATGACCTTTGCAGCAAAAATCTCTTCAAACTTGGGGCTTTCTGTACCTCACCTTTATGATCCTGGAGGAAATGTCATAGGGCCAGGCTGGTTTGTCCATCCTCCTGCATTTCTTGCCCTCTTTTTGAATGATTTTGGCTGAATTTCAGTGCTGTGCCACCTTTCAGTGTGTAAGGGTTGATTGCAGCTTGGTTGTGCCCTGCAGAGCACCCAACCCAACAGATCAGTAAGGCTTTGAAAAGGCAGTCTTGTATTGCACAACTATGGTAGCAGACAAGTGGTTAACAACAGACTGATTAATTAATTTTGGTTTGTCTCTAGTGGAACAGCAGGTTAAGCTCTAGTTTCTGCTTAACTTAATCAGGTGCCGCATATGCACCATCGCATATGTTGGCAGTTGCCGATTCTGTCCACAACGTTGTTGAACTAGCAGTAATTTACTCACAGCTTTTCCACTTAATTAAATAGAAAGCAGCAGGTTCCTGCTGTGCCAATCCTAAAGGCATTATGGAAAAATGAGATGGCTGCCACCCTCCAGTGACACCCTATGTATTGTGCTTACACCAGAGCACTGTCAAGAGCTGACACGTATGTGTATATATATATGCTCTTTGGTTCACTATCTACATTGTCAGAGGCAAGTGAACTGTTGTTTTACAGTTAATCTCTTTCCATTTTGTGCATTTAAATGGATATATTTATCTATCTGGTGGCCAAATATGCAACATATTTACTACAGATGGCCCCCCAGATGGAATTTGAAATTAAAATCCCACTGATTTTGAAATAATTTAATTTGCTATAGAGATCCAGTTCCTCAGCTGGTGAAATTGGCAAAGCTTCATCGTAGTCACTCCCCCTGACTGCCAGCTCCAGAGAGTTACTCCCCAGCTCCACTCCTACAGAGTGGAAACTCTACAAAAGGCTGATCAGCTCCAAATTTGGAGAGGAGAGTATGGGAAACTTCAAAATACAGATCTAAAACCTGGTTCCAAATTTTGTTGTCCAGACTTATGTCAGGCTCTTACACAGATCTGTCAGTTTGCTCGTCCTGGTCCCAACACTCCACACAGTGAGTGGCAGAAGCTGGGGGAAATCAGCCTTTATCAAACAAATACAAACTTTGGAAAAGTACCCACTAGGTTTTAAACAGCCTCTCTCCCCTTTAAACATAAGCAAAGTGGCTCAATGGCAGAAGGACTCTGAGAAATACGATTTATCACACAACAGAGCCCTGCACTGATGGACTGCGAGTCAATAAAGCTATCTAGTTCCTCAGTAGACTGCTCCTTCCTGTAAAAATCCTGTATACATGCCACCCCCAAGGTTCCACAATAAGCACACCCACAAAAGCCAACAGTCCAGGGATCAAGACTTTAAAGGTAACTCCCATTTCTGGCATCTCTCTGCTTCTACTCACCTAATTATCTGCAGATAATTATTTTGGAAGGAGAGATCAGCTGGAGAAGTAATTTCCTGCTGAATCAGGTGTTTTACCCAGGCTTTTGCTGAATCTCAGATGTATTAAAACAAACAGCCTTCCTCCCAGGCTTCAGCTTCCTCATTGTGCCATGCTCAGTGGAAGAAGGGTGCTATATGACACACCTGATAAGGCTTCAGAAGCCCAGCTCAGGTGTAACCAAACCAGTGTAACAGCTTGAAGAGAACAAATCAGAAATATTTATGCTCATCTTCCTAGTCTAGGCAGAGAATGAGAGAATGTTCCCTAGGATTTCAGAAAAGGAGGAAATTTACCTTTCATCTGTTTTTGAATTGAAAGCCTAAAAAAAGGGGGGCGGAGGGTTCTTATTGCTCAGTGGTGTTAAATAGGTTGTTACAGTAACTAAATAAATCAATGTGTCACACAGGATCAAGATGGCTCTTTCAGTTGCCTAGGCCGCCACTCTCTCATTCTTGTGATATCCTAATTTAAGCAACTAAGCAGTTTTTCAGCCACTGAAGGTATTTCTTCTGTTAAAAAAAGGGAGCATATTTCCCCACCCCCGCCAATATTCTAGCTGTACAGCAGAAAGAGACTTGAAAAATCAGCATCAGCCCAGGTGTCTCAAGTATAACATATCAACATTCCATACAAGAGGTTTACAATTAGAAAATTCTTTTTTTGTCAACAAGGCAGTATAGCAGAATCCTGAGGAGATCTGTGTGACTTTATCAATTTTATAAACAATAGAGAAGCCCACAGGGGTTTTATGACATACTCACCAGCTCTCCATGTAAAACCTTAAACATCACATTTCCATCAAACCCTTTACT
Organism: Eopsaltria australis; assembly: GCA_034509425.1. NCBI lineage: Eukaryota > Metazoa > Chordata > Aves > Passeriformes > Petroicidae > Eopsaltria > Eopsaltria australis. Next base: position 4,312,617 of record JAVTVJ010000149.1, read on the forward strand.
GTTATTCTTCACACGACATTCTGGATTCTACTAGATCCAGAAAGTACCTTATGCCCAGTCCTGCAATGGCTTACTTGCATGCTCCTGATTTGACAAGCCCACAGCGTTTTGCCTAAAACAAAGTAACTATTCCCAGCAAACAAAATTAAGTCTGTAAACAAGCCTGGTGAGGAGGAAGGCTCTAGTTTCCACAACACCTTAAAACATCACCTTACAGATCACCTTCTTGTTTAAAATGAAAAGCAAAAAAAAATAATTTTCAATCCCTTTCATGGTTTCTGTGTACTGGCAGGGAATACCATTGACCTCCTTCTCTTAATCACTCACCTTTCATCTAACAAAGGTTAGTGGAAAAGGGTGGGGGAAGAAAAGGACAAAGCCTGAAAGCTGCAACTCAGTTTGGTAGTGGTTAAGACATCTTGCAGTATTTTGGAAATCTGCCAGCTCTAAGCAGAATCCAGTTGGTGTGGGATGAAGGGATCCTGGCAACCAATCAATACAGGAAATCTTACAGAATAACGTCTTTTCCCATCCGTGACAACTAAAATCTGTTATCTGGCTGCTACTATTGCTGATGAAGAAAAGATAGATATTTATTTAAACAGCAAGCTGTGATTAGAAAAAAATGTATTTGTGTTGCAAGAAGACATGTAGTTGCAAAAAGACTTCTGTTGTCAGCAAACCAAGAAGCTCTTCAGTTGATGTGTGCTTCTGCACAGGATGCTGGTCTCAGAAGATGGGTACTTGCGTGACTGACTAGCAGACACAAGTGTTCTAAGTAAATCATTTAGGCTCTTCTGACCATTCTTGTGCAAATAAATCTGATGGATAAGACTTTCAGCAAAGTCAATGTCCTACCGTGCCAGCTCAAATACCTCTGATTTAGAGAGATCCATCTTTGGGGATACAGTGATGGTATGACATAAATGCCTCCTTCTCCCCCCTCTAGGAAAGGGTAGAAGGCTGAAGCAGGCCAAGGAAGAAGCCACAGCTGAGATTGACCACTACCGACTGCAGAGGGAGAAAGAATTTAGAAACAAGGAAACAAATGTAAGTAAGAAACCTGCCTATGTTCTTTTGTCATACCAGTCTGCTCAGTGATAAACCACATTGCATCCAAGAGTATTGCATGGAGACTCCTGCAAACCAGTGTGGTCATACTGATTAAACATAGGGGTGTCACTTACAGTCTGTATATGCTTCATTTGGACTTTTTCACAGGCTTTGGATGCATTTGTAGAAGATATTGTCGACTTTCACCACTAAAATTGTCCAGATTCCATATTTGGTTCATGTTTATGCTTTGAAGACATATGTCCCTTAAGGAAAATTACTTTTGGGTCCTCTTTCTATAACCACAGACAGACCTAGTTCCTGACCTGAAACTGGAGGATCCAGTAAGGCAGATGTGTCAGTAAAAGCAAAAGTTTAAAATGTTTCTTTCCATTTCTGTTCCACTTCAGCTGTCTCTTTTCATTACATACAAGACTGCATCCTTTATCAACTGAAATCACCAAAACCTTGGAGCTTTTCATTATTTTTCTATAGTAAAAGTTGTCTGACTTGATATTTTCATATCTGATTAAAGCCGTTTTATACATTTATGGCATCTTGCATTTTTCTCTAGTACTTCCATGAAAGTTCACAGACCATTCTCTTTTTACCCGGTGACTTTTCTCTTACATTTTTGGTCTTGTTTTTTCCCCCAGCTTGTATCATGCAAAGGCAATGTACTTGTGCAAAAACAATCACAAAAAAAAAAAGAAAGCCAAAGTAGTCAAACAGAATCTATTTTACAAACCTGTCATTTCAGTCACACTTCACATAAAACATTTTCCAGCAGGTATCAAAAGCCTTAGGAAAATCTATATACACAGTCTCTGTCATACCCTGCCAGCCCCCAGACACACAAGCAGACCAGGTAGAACTGGCTCAAATGTACAATTTCAGATGTTTACTGACACCAAAATAAAGTAAAAACACCTCTAAAATTTGTTCACCTTTTCAGTCAAGCCAGACTTCTTGTTCTAGGTATTGATAGCAGACGAGTAAAGATGTTGCTTTGTTGTGAACTCAATTTTTTCATCACAACCAAATTAAAGCTGCAGGGAAAGGCCACTATTTGTCGACTGAACACTTCACAAGAGCAGGACAGAGCACATATTGCTCCTGGAATGACAGCATGTTGTACAAGATCATTGCAGTGCTCCTCCACGTTCCCTGACCCCATTATGTCGAACATTTATCTAGCCAGACAAATGCCATCATTATTAACCTGTGTCTGGGAGGCAGTTGGGAGCTCCAGCAAAGCCAGTGCAGAGGGGGCTCTGATACCTGGTTCAGTTTCCTTTCTTGGGTATTTTGACACAAGTATTTTTAATTCTTTGTCGCAGTCTTCTTTAATGCCATTCTTCCACTTCCTTTGTGTGACTTGTATCCAAACAGGAGCAAATTTTCTCATTGTATGAGGTGCTTCATATCCATCCAGAATTAACAACAGCAACAGAAAAATAATGACTGAGGTTAGAATGACAATATGCAAAATCTTTTTCCTAAACATTCAAAATGTTTTCCTGGATCTCAAACCAATTTTGCTAAACTTCATGGGGTTTTCACTCAGGGTCTGAGGTCACCTCACTCTGGAGATGTGCAGCCTGGTTCTGAATTTTGTTGCTTCCAAGCCAATACAATATTTTACCAGATTTGAAATGACACTAGCATAAAACCTGTATGGACAAAATAAGGGACAGACCTTTAAGGTCAGCAGAAATCATAAACTAAGCAGAGCATTGCCTGCATTCTGCAAGAAAAAGGCCTTCAAATTCAGAAGCAGAAAAAGAGTGGGAAAAACACATAGAGGAGTAAGAATTTACTATCTCAAGTTACAATATTAGCATGAGCTGAGAGAGCCGGTCTGCAGAGGCTCTTTTTAAAATTATAATACTTTTCTTGAGGCTTTTCAAAAGTATTTAGTATCTGGATAACATGCAACCATCTGGGATCTCTGGAAAGTTATTTTCCCCAGTGGAAAAATTCAGTTCCATAAATCTGGTCTAAGATGCACAACCTTTCCCACACGCAACCCTTGCAACTTGTCTAAAAGTTAAAATAAAATGTCAGCTAAAAATAGTTATTATAGAAAACTATAATCTTTTCCCAATACTTATTATTATGCCTACAACCTATACTTCTTCCAAATTGAAAAGTGTTTTACATGTGGATTATGGACAAACGTCCTACTACATTGCCAGGTACTGATAAATGAAACAGAGAAGGTGGCTTGTGCAAAAGTTGCTTTTCCTTGTTTTAAGGATTAAGTTGGGCTGAAACCACATGGAAAACAGAATAATGACCCCTCCCTTATTTATTTATGGTCGTGCTGTAAGTACCCCACTAATATATCACAGGTTAGCTCCACCTGCTAGTCCACCCCAGAGAACTGTGGCAGGACCAAGAACAATATGTTACTTATTCCTTTCTTATTCTGCCAGCATGCAGAAATGTCTTCTTCTCTCCACATGGAATTCTTTAGCTGGAAACCAGTTTCTCTGCTGGTATCTGAAGGACTTTTCCATAAGGGAAGAATTTGAGGGATGTTGGGGCAGTGGGGGAGGAGGAAGCAAAGTCACAGATTTGGAACGTGTGCATCTGTTTATAACATAACCTTGCTAAAATGTTCAGTGAGTCTAGAGTCAATTAAATTCTAAGCGAATGTCCTGGTATTAACTGTGCCAGAAGCTGTCTGGTAGTTCGCCAGATAAGAAAATGTAACATTAAAAGACCTTGTCTGAGGCCTGTTGAGGGTTATACATCACTAACTGATGAAGACATTTCAAGTACTCTGAAACTGTAATTATGCATTTTCAGGAAGGCTTTTCCATGTTTGGTCCTTAGCTGCACTCACAGGCATTCTCAGTGAGGCCAAACGAAGGCACACAGTGATAGAACTTAGCTGACTAGTCATTAAAATAGAAAACAAATTAAAATGAGCCATATAAAAGATTAAACATACACAATGTTTTTCCTGCAGCGAGTTGGGAACTTTCATTACATGGGGAGATTCCCATTGCTAATGAGCATATGAGAGTTGCCTTTAATCCTGTTTTTATGCATGCAGTTGAACCCAGAGCATACCCTTACTGCTTGGAAGCACTGTGATGTGTTTGTGTTGTGCTAGTGCTACATGATGAAGAAAAGTACAATGAACATGATCATATATAACCTCTCATTTTGCTCAGAGGTCTTCTGCTTTTCAGGTAATGGGCTCCCAAGGTAACCTCTCTGCCAAAATAGAAGAGCAGACAACAGAAGCCATCCGAAACCTCACGAGCAGCTACCACAGAAACATGGAGAACATGATGAAAAAGCTCTTGAGCACAATATGTGACATTAGCCCTGAAATTCACCCAAACTTCAGACCTGCAGTTTAAGATTCATTGATGTGCTGTGTTTGTAAAAAGTGGCCCTCTTTCTTGATAAGCATAAATACTTCCTCATGTGTTGTTTCTGTATGTATGAAAAAAAAGAGCACTGAAGCCAAAACTACAGAATTCCACACAGACTTTTGATGTGACAGGAATTATACAGGGTTTCACAAGCATTTGTTGGAATATTGTTTCCTGTAGCTAAGCCCCTGTCATTTAGACAGGGGCAAGTCAACAGCAGCAGAATAAACAATTATTTGACACCAGCAGGTTTTCAGTGGGAGTCTTTGTTCCTTTTGTCTTATAAAATGTTCTGTACTTGGATGTTATGTTGCATAAAGTCTGTTTATCCCAGTCTTTACTGTACTTCAAGTTACATGAAATAGAATATCACAAAAACTTAAAATAGAACATTTCTGTTTTCCTTGTGACACATTAAGTGGTCAGGTTATGGGCCATGCAGGAACATTTGATTTTAGTCAAAAAGTATAAGTCAAAACATTTTCAGTTTTTCTATGCTAGGTTAAAGCAAAATGTAATTAACTTGTACAAAATTATGCTTAAAAGCCGTACTCAAACTATTGTCCTAATATTTAACTACACTGCAAACTTTATGTAGCTTTGTTAAGTCTGAAAAATGAGAACAGGCATAATCATTATTCACAAAATTGCTATGGTGCAAGGGACAGGCTGGCATACCTATTATTTTCTATATAGTTACCCTGAAAGCTCAGGAATCCACAGGCTCAAACTCTATACCAGTTATGCTAAACTGTACCTGAACCCCCAGGTTATTCACCAGAAAACGCATCAGCTACAACTCATTTCTGTTACCTTAAGTGACCTTGGGTAATTCTTCCTTCTGCAATAGCACAGATTTCCCTTGGAATAAATTCTACTGAAGTTAGGAAAATGCAATATGATCTGTGCTCTCAAGGTGAAGCCCATTCAGTCTGATGGGAGGCTGATGGGAGGCACTGATGAAGTGGAGATCTGACACACACCTGCACTGTGAGCTCCTTTAATGCCTTGTCTCACTACAAAATTACACCAAATCAGAAAAGAAGCTTGAGAAATTGCAATGACTAGCAAACAATAGCCATGATTTTCAGTCCACGTAGACACAGACAAATCATTTCAATTTCACAGCAGCTGGACATAGGCAATCTCCTGTTCCAGCAAGGTTTACACAGCTGACATGCTGTCATGTGTAAAATGACTGTAAAGCTGTAGTCAACCTAATGTCAGCAAACATGACTCCTTCAAGGCTGTGCCTGGATACTACATAATCTCCAAGCCCTGATTGTTACAGTCTTCTATGCTTGATTATATTCTCTGGGGACCCAAGGATCCTGAGGAATGGGAAAGAAACTAGAAATCCTATTGACACCAGCTGAAAGGCTCATTTATTTAGGAGTGCTTTGAATTAAGCTGTGTTAGGTTTTGATTTACTGAGGAGATGAAGGCACTCCAGTCCCAGCCTATGTGCAGGACCCAATGCAGGCACCTTCCTGCACAGCTTGGGGCAGTCAGGGCTGCCTCACTGCACAGGGGCACATGACTCCACCTTGGGTCATGGCTGCTGTCCCAGTGCAGTGCTCAGCTGTGAAACACAGCACTTCTGTGAGCTTTAACAGGCACCGAGGTGGACACTGACCTCACAGGGTCTCACTTAGGTGCTCAGGATTGCTCTGCTTTCCCTCTGGGCTACCTCAGAAATCTTTCCTCCAGCTATCACTTCTATACATACAGAAATGTTGCAGGTTCAGCTGCAAAGCTAAAGCAATGGGGCTTCCATTGCCCACTGCATGGGATGAAACAAGCACCCCCTTGTATGGTGAGAGCAGAATTGCCACAGCCTGGTGGGCAGCAAAATAGAGCAGCAGCTTCGCCAGAGGCAGAAACCCAAGTTATACAAAGTAAAGGTTTGTCTTCCTTGTTACCTTGCTCCTTTTTATGACAATCCCTCTCTCCCTCATTCTTGCCAAAATCTGTCTTCTGTCCCCAACTGCTTCTCTTGCAAAGCTTTCAAGGCTATCTGTACCCTTCTGGTCCTGATGGCCACGCACACATCTCTGATTTCAGTATCCTCTGCCCTGCAGTCACAGCCATGACCTGCCTGTATCCTTGTTATCACCAGCATACCTGAGGTACACACTGAGTCTCAAACGTTAACATGATTATGTTCTTGAACTCTGGCCAGTCCATGGCTACTGCTCATGTAAAAGGAATGAATTTGATAAGATTAAGTATTTGATCTTGAGATACAAATCTGAGAGCTTTTAGCACTCTGAGCATCTACTCTCTTCCACATTCAGTCCTTCTTCTGGACAGAAAAAAATTGGTCATACCATCACTTTTAGATGTATAGAAGTAAGGGTTGAATTAGACTTCATATATTTTGGGAAGACACTGGGGTTATTAAAGGAAGCGCATAGAGTACCAGCTGCAGCAATGGAATATTGGGGTGCCAAGAAAGCACATGCTGAGTTTATAAGTGCATAAAACACCTTGTACGTGACAGTTACATACTCGTTATAATGGCAAATAATTGTTCCATGCAAAAAAAAAAAAAAAAACCAAAACCAAAAGAAAAGGATGGTTAATTTCAGGGTTTTTTTAATGCATTAAAAAAAAGGTAAAAATGGTTACTCTGAATTAGCAGTCACCTACCAGGGATGATTACAGATGCCCTTTCATCTCCTGGGGATATTCCCAGACCCGAGGGAGCCCCCAGTCCTCACAGTGCCCTGACACTTTATTACCTAATGTGCACCAATGCAGTTGCCAAATAAAATGGCAACATCTTACATATCACAACACAAACAGATTTTAAGAAATAGAAAGTCACATATAGATAGCCCTCATAGCTGTATAAATCTTTCTCTTTTGTGTCATAATTACCATTGAAATCAACTGCAAAACTCCCACAGCGTGAGATACTAGGACTGAAACAACAAAATTTAGTTTCCTAGATTAGCCTAGTTCTTCACTGGCATGCAAGAGGGGGGTTAACAAGGCTCTTTCTGTCTGGAAATGAAGACCTGTATTAATCAATTCTAAATCCACCGATTAAAGTATCTCAAATAACAACTAGTGGAAAAGGTCATACCAGTGGAAGGTACAAGAACTGTTTTATACAACTCATGACATGGATTGGGCTGAATTTCTCTGGCTGTTCTTCCTCAGAATTCTCCTTTGAATTATAATACATGAGGACATAGTGATGTGGTTCCCATTCATGGGTGATGAGGGAAGATCTCTGAACTCATGCCAGTGGGACAGAATATCTTTCAAGTCTAAATAAAGTAAAATGAAACAGACATGAAGTATTAATACTATGCTCTGTGTTGAAGCTGTCTACTGACTTTCCCATTAATTTTTGAAGAGTTTGGAAGCTGAGGTCTGGGAAATCAGAACCAGATGTTAATCCATTACATGGATTATGATATTAACTGAAATTTTTCCATATTAAAATATACTTGGAAGTTCATACAATCTGTAAAACATAAATTGTTCTTGTAAATCATCATGTGTAGGGTATAAGTATGTGTGTGTGAAGTTTTAACAGAACAAAATATTTTAGTCCCTAACTTAAAAGATTTTGTGGCTGCAGGGCTGTGAGGACTGTTTCCCTGTGAGCTGGGACAGGATGACCTGGTGTTGCAGAGCTCAGGAGCCACCACAGGCCAGGTGACAACAGACTGCCATGACATACAATCACCTGGATCTGTGAACCTGCAGATCCATACTTTCACACACATCCTTGCCCAGAAACATCCCTAGCTGCAGACAAAAAGCGGGAAACACATCTATGTTTAAGGGTATATTGAGCAGGGGACTGTGTCAAACTTTGGGCACAAATTTGGGCAGGGTCAGACATCAGACTGAGTCTGGGGCTGAAATACAAAGACATTGTTAGGCTATTAAGCTATACCTTCCATCATTTGCAGCAGCACTGGCTATTAGCTGTATTGACAGGCAGGTAATACTGCCACCAGTTAAAGACGTGTGAAAAGTAACAGTTCTTACAAAAGAAAGAATGAACCTTGCCCCTGTGGTCCATCAATGGAAATACATTATGTTCAACTGGATGCATCTTTCAGCTATGGATTTGGCTTTTTCTCAAAACAACAGCATACAGACTACAGATGTTATCTAGAGACAATTCTTCTGCAGTCTCATCCACAAGTCAGGCTCCTACTCTAGGATGTCCTCTCCAAAAATTAACTCATGGGAATGGTAACTGTGTGGCATCTCACCATCACCTTCTCCATATTCTGGGGCAAAGAACATGACCCTGACTGTCCAACAGCTCGGTGCAGAGCCAGGTGCTATTGCAAATAAACTTAAGGGAAGGAAAGGATACTGGGCAAAGATTTTGGGGTGATAGCAGCAATTCCCAGGAACCCCCCATGGCCATGTGTTGATTAAGCAGGAAACCTGAGCACTATGTAGAGTTACGTTCTGCTTCATGTATACAATGCATAGTCTTCAAAATAATTTCCTCCAGCTCATCATTGAAATAGAGGGAATGCCTGTTACACAATACACAAGTGTCATATATTCCTGTCAGCTTCACTGTGGCCTGTCCTGCACAGATTTGATTATTCCGCATTTTATGGTACTGTAAGGCACTTCATACCCCGAGTCTTCCCCGAGGAACGTTAACGCTTGTTAGAAGTACATGACCCAACCACTATTACTACAAAACACTTGGAAAATGTTACATTGGAGTACTATTAATACACTCTATTGCACTTGCACTACATGACTGCATGTGGAAAATCTGATGACTTGCAAGCTTATTAACTTACTGAGATTCCTCTTTGCTTTTATGAAAGATATACCACAACTGAGCTGCCTGACCCTGGGTGATTCCTGGAAGTTCCTCTGGCCTCAGATCTGATTTATTTCCAGGGACATCAGACTCCAATATGCTACCAAATATCCATATCACTTTTGGAAATACAAGATTTTTGAGTAGAGCTGTGCTCCGAAAACAAGCTTTCCATAAAATATGCCAGAAAAATTACCTCAAAACTTGCTGTTAAATAGACCTTGCTTTAAGAAACACAGTATTTGTAATTCACCTGTAACAAACCAGAGAGCATAAATATTAATATAAAACAGATCATCAATGTCAATATAACCTAATTTGCATAAGCTTCTCTATATATTTCATGTAAATATTTATTTAACAATTCTGTGGCACTGATCTATTGTAGAAAAGAGATGGATAGCTAAAAACAGATTAACAGATATATAACATAAATGTAATCTAACCATGTATGTGTCTTTGGCAAATAAATCTAGCATTTTGTGTCAGTCTCCTTTCCATGCAGACTTACTCACAGGAAATGAGCAATCCCATTGCTGGCAGTGGGATGACTCATACCTGTGCTTAAAATGAACGAAAGGTGAAGCGTGGAGGCAGCTCCAAGTGCAGAAGTGAGACACAGCAGCAAGGACAGACTGCCAGGGCACAGTGGCTGCTCTGAATTGCTCCAGCCATGAATTCTGATCCACGTCTCTTCTCCAAGGGTGGCTGCCCTCCACCTCACACTAACACTGCTGTTCTACCAGCCCATGAACACACCCCCTTGACTCTCCAAAAACCTGGCTCCCCAAGCATCAGGAGGATATATTTTACCTCTTGTGGTTTCCCAGCTGTTAGCAATAGCAAAGAATGTTTAATAAATGAAACAATTGTGTCTAATAACAGGTTAACACTTCTTAACAATGTATCTACTAAGATCAATTTCAAGGAAAAAAAAAACCCAAAGTATTGTTTTGTATTAACACTTAACTGCACTATCTGCATGTGCTATGGGTAAAGTTTCTTATGGCACAGGCTGCCAAACCCATTAAGAGTATTTTCCTTAATGCCTTTTCCATTCAGCTCTGGAGTAAGCAGATTAGCATTCAGCACTTTTCTCTTGTTTTTAAACCATTTTTCTTCCACATCCTTTGGAGTCACTCACAAAAGTGACATTGAGACAATCATTTACTCCAAGGTGAAGGGTCTGCAGAATCTTCACCCGTTTCCAATTCCTGCTAACTTGTGCAATTTTTACTGATACATATATATATGAGCATAAATATGTCCCATATGTATCCTTTGTATTCAAGAAGTTAAAGTAATTTTCATTAGTCATTCAGTTTCTGGTTCTGATCATAATTATTTACCTACCTTGGAAAAATAAACAAAAACTACTTTCCTACTTGTTTGTATCAAATTCAAGCCTGAATGATTCGTCAGTTTCCACTTAATCACTGCCTAACACAGCCAATATTCACCATAAAGGATTTTAGACCTGGAAATATTCCTTCCAAACTTTTGTTTATGTAAAACTATTGTGAGAAAAACACCAAAGACTTGACAGTCAGCTGCTGGGAATCACTGTAAGTCAGATGATACCAACAGAGTAGGAATCAACACAGTTTTGTGAAAATCTGTGAGCTCTGCATCTGTCTCTGGCACTTTCTGTGCTGTGCTGTTCCACAGTGTCCCAGCACGTCTGCTGCTCTGCTGATGCTATTGCTCCTATCTGAAACTAGATTCAGTAAGAAAAACACCTTGTGATGGAGGGGGTTGCTAGCCTAACAAGGCACAAGAAAGATGAGTGCATGGTCACAGTTTGTGCCAGGTCTGTCTGCAGGCACTTCATTGCCCAAAATAGCCCACTGTCAATGACACGGGCTGCAGAGAACTGAAGAGAATTTCAAAGTGGGAGTGCCTCTCAGGAAAATTGGTACTTTCTGAGAGAACTTTCCATGAAAAGTTTTTCAATCAGCTCAACCTTAAAATTGTGCTGCTCTATTATTTGCAGTGAGAATAGCTTTAATAAAGAGAACTTATTCTGAAACACACTGCAATACCCTCTGGACCAAGTCTGCTTGAACAGAATAAATGGATACAGCCATGTTCAGTGAAACATGAAAATTTGTCACAGCTTTGATCTGCACAGAAATTCAGTAATTCCACAGTAAAGCATGGTGTTTAGGAATGATTCACTTGTTTGAGATGTGACTCGTTCAAGCACTGAGACCAATATTTATACTCTTTGGTGGTTAAGAAAGATGTCGTATTCAGAACAAAATATGTTCCACACAGAAGCATGTGGACTTGTCAGCAAACATTGAATGTAGTCATATATACTAATACGTTATTAATTGCTTTGTGGATAGTAAAATCAAGTCCCTGATGTACTTCAGAGTGAAAATATCTTTCCTCTCCTTGAAATGGAGAGCAAACTTGTATCCTACGTACTAACATGGATGCCAGCATTCCTCAAAATCTTGTCCAGCTTTTAAAATAAACTTGAGATTCATTCTCGATTACCATGTGAAAAAGGTAGCATTAAATGTGTACTAGTTAAGACAGCATGCAATTAAAATTCAAAGCATTAACAAAAATGGCACTATGCAGTTTACAGTTGACTTTCCGACATAAAGTTTAATGAGCCTCTGTTTTCTCACCCCTCTGCAACTGGTTTCAACTGTTTTAACTATTCCTCTGCCTTGCAAATTCAAGTGCATGTGAGGTGAGGATCAGTGTGAAGGTGTGTGTAACCTAATGAGCCTGTCAGAGTTTTTGTTTCAGTTCCCCTCAGCTGCTCGTGTGAGACTGGAGCACGCAGAGCACCAACAGCAGCTGAGGGCAAAAGTCAGCCCAGAAACTGGCACTGCAGTGCTTACAAATGTTTGTGGAGAAAAGAACATCAGTGGTACATGCACAGGCATTTGCTGATCTTATAGGCTCCTCCTGGAGTTCAGACTCAGCATGTCTATGGAAGAGCTGGGAATTGAAAGAGCAATCTGAACACAGACCTATAAACAAGAGGCAGGACACTCCAACAGCATGGGTTTGTAGGAGCTCCAGTTCTTGACTTAAAGCCTCAGGCTACTGCCCTAAGGAAATTGCTGGAGGTACAATATCCAGCTCCCACACACAGTGGGGGCTGTCACCAACCATTGGGGTAACCTGTATTTTTTGTGTATTTGTTCTAATACAAATGAGGCAGAGAAGGCTTATTTACAAAGATCACACTGCTGACATGACTGAAAAACTTGAAGCCATCTCTCCATAATTCTATAGATGGATTTCATCTGCCTGTCACAGGATCTCTGCTCAAATGAAGCATATCTACCTCACCAAGGGAGTGCAGGTATGCTGTAGTAATGGTTTGTTAGTTAATCTCTTTCTCACAGCCACTAGTGCCATTGTGAAGGGTTTAAAAACCCAAGAATATAAGGCCCTCCAAAACTTTCCTGGCTTCTCACTTTCATCAGGCCAACATTTTTCTCACACAAAATGCAACCTGCTTTTCTTTATGTCTAATGTGCACTCTAATTTATTCCCACCATAGCATCCTTAATTTTGACTTACCTTGTGCATCCAGCTTTCATTGTCCTCTAATTACTTTTTCAAATAATAGCCTTCATGCTATCTCCTTCTCTAACAGGAATTCATTATAGATACACATCACATTGCTTCATATTCCTTCTCTACACTCCTAGTAATCCTATGAGAAGAGCATGGCAACCCTAAAACAAATTGTGTTACAAGGTTACTACTCAACAGCATCTCAATTTCTTTGTTTTCTGACCTCCCCATTCATTTGTTGCCACACTGTGCTGAAGACTGGAACCATCCTCCCTCTGACCTCAGCTCCAGGTCTCACCCTCACTGCAGTCCTGATCCATGACTATGGTGCCCAGGAGTTATCAAATAACAGGAGTTATTAAATAACAGAGTTTTTATGGGGTTTGATACGACAGAATGACTGAGGAACATTTTAAACTGAGACGCCATAGGTAATTCTAACTTGTCCCTCTTTCACTCGGTAGAAAGCAAAGAATATTCCTTGTGTTTATCCCTAGGGTGGGATTAAAAAGGCACGTTATTAAAAAATCCCATTTGCATTGTTTTTACTGAAAGACTTTAATTTAACAGGTCTGACCTGGATTAGAAATAATGACCCTCCAAATTCCAAACATTCTTCATGTAAATACTGGCTGTCCATTTATAGCATAATTCAGGCCTGTTCTTGACTTGTAGCTAGCTCTCCACCACCTGCCATTAACAGCTTGTTCAAAGCTGAACCTAATTGTACAAAGAGAGGAGGAAACCATCAAAGTTATTTCTTAACCAATCCATCATCTTTTATGCCCATCACTAAGCATGCCACTGCACTGCTGGTAAGCAGACTAATCTCTCAGGTATATAAACGGAAGGGACTACTGCTTTACCATTACTGCTGGCTAATCTTATTAAAATAACAATATGTATACAGTAATTAGATGTCAGAAATAATGGGTTCTGCTCTAGTTCTACCCTCTCCTTTTTTATTTGACTCTGTATTTCAAGAGAAAGTGATCCCATGGCCTCTAGTTCTGACCTTTATCAAGTATTCTCGAGATCTGCAGCTCAGCTTTTCTAATCTTACCCTGACTTCTCTTCAGTGACCCCCCGTTCCCCATTACAGACTTCCCCAATTACCTCAATATTCACAGTATTCCCTAAAGCACCGCTACATGGAACACTATTATCTCTTATCTATTTTATCTATTAACCTTAGGAACACTGCCAAGCTATTATAGGCAATCACTGTGCTTACAGAAAAAGGACAGAAAAGGGGCTGTGCTTTAAAAGCGTATGTGGAAAATGTTTGCCATTTTGAAAACATTTTGTGTTTTCTCCTAAAGGAAAAATAACCAGATATTTCAGAAGCAAAGCCAAAAGTGTCTCAATTAAGCCTCTCAGCTCTTCTGCATTCAGTGAAGTACTTATATTTCTTAAAGATGTTTCCCCTTGATTCCCACACATTTTCTATTGCTCACTCTCCACAGAGAGCCTGTCAAAAGACAACAGCCACCTGGGGATGGAGGTGTCCTGGATCTCTCACTCTAGTCCCATATCTTGTTTTCCAGGTTGACTGCCAGACTCTTAGGTTGGTGATGCTGTGCATCTGCCTGAGGATGGGAAGCAAACTGCTGAAGAGCAGGCTGCTTCAGGAGAAAAAGATAGTTTGGGAGAGAAGGACCAGTCAGCTCAGAAAAGACAATAATAGCATGAGACAGCTGGAGGAGAGATCTGCAGGAGCAAAGCTCATCCCTGTTCATGTACTATCAGTAGAATTGGCAATTTATTTATTTATTTTCTTCCCGGTCAAGAGGTTTGGGGCTTTTGGAAATCTGAAATTTAGAAATAATGTATGTAAAACAGCCAAGACAAATTTTTCGCCACTCACTGGTGGTTTGTTTGTTTGGGGTTTTTAAGTTGCAGATTTGCCCATGTGATCATATTGTGTAATATTGCTGATTCCAGATAAAAGGGGAAAGAATTTGTCTGCTTCACAAACAAAATCAAAGTATGCATTTTGATCTGCTGGATTTTGATACTCCTTTTTAAAAAAAAAAAAAAAAAAGGAAAAAGCCCATAATCGTCCCTTTTTCCAAAAAGCTCAAATATTTTTTTAAAGCTGTTCCTCAGTCTGAGGGGGAGAGAATGGACAGAAGTACACAAATGCCCTGAGCACAGGAGCAAGGAGAAATCCTTCGGCCTCCACTGTACCTTTGGAATGACATTTTGGAGGTATGGATCTTATTCCAGCTCCTGCAGAGACAGGAATACATGCCAAAGTAGTCAAGGCAATTTGGAGGTGCTGAGCTTTTCTGGTGAGAAAAAAATCCACGTATTTTGTGCTTTCCATGTTTAAAAATGTTGTTTAATCACAAATTCTATTTTGAAATACAGTGCAGAATGCTATCCCCGACCAGGGTCAGTGCTAATTCCATCTCTAATCAGCAGATGGCGCCATGAATTCGTCAAACAGGATGGAGACCAGAAAGTATAAATTTATCCCCCCAAAAAGGTGGGGGGGGTGAGGGGGGATGGAAAAAAATACGCACCGAACTTGACACACATAAATCAGGAATTAAATTCAGAGGGTGTAACTTTCCCCTCACGCCACCCCTCCAAAAATAAAACAGGCTGTGGAGCACGCTGTGTGACACCCTGATGCACAAAGACCAGCTACACCTGTAATGTCCCTAGCCTTGCCCTGTCACTGACCTACATTGTCTCATGGTTGACTGTGAGACTGAAAGAAAAAAAAGGGGCGAGGGGGAGGAAGAAAAAAAGAATCCCAACTTTCCTTCTGACCTCCCCTTGCCCTGAACAGCACCTTTGGAGGAGAAGGGCTCCCCTGGGCTGGAAGGGGAACCCAGGAGCAGCAGAGCTTGAGGAGAAGCTGCAGGCAGAGTCACAAGGGGTTTGGGGTCTACCCAGCCAACCACAGGCTGAGAGCAGGCAAGTGCACAAGAGTTTGCAAGACTTTTTTCTTCCACTCAAACAGCAAAATTTCTACTTGGAATTCAAAGGCTGGTAGAGGCAGCCTCCCCATGTCCCTCACCAGAGCCCTACATCCCTGGAGGAACACAGCATGAGCCCACAGCTCCAGCAGAGGCAGGAAGCAAGCTCTGCTCAAAGGAGCAATTCAGTGAGTCTGGGTGTCTGCCCTTCCCCTGGCCCATCCATGCTCATCCTAACCCCTGCTGCAAGGATAACTCTCCAGGCAGGCATGGAGCTGGCATCCACCTGGCACCTCTTCAAAACTACCAGGCTCCCACAGGGCTTTGCTGTGGGCACAGTGTGCCATGAGAAGGTGGTTCCTTGGCACAGGTGCCAAGGGATGTGCAAGATGTGCTCACCCCCATCAAAAATCTGCTGCCTTAAATATGGGCTTCTCCATGCTCTTACATATGAACAGTGAGTGTGAAAATGCTGCCTGTCCATCTGTTCCTTAAAGGTTTCTTTCTTTTGCTGCATGTTAGAATTTCTCTCCAAATCTTCTTCAGCGGCACAAATCACATCAGTGACATTTATATGTTAGGTAAATGGTATGCTGCTGACATCATCTAAGCACAGTAACAGGCACAGTTAAGTTGTCTGTGGATAGCTTTAAAGCTATGGACTTCAAGCTCCATTTATCCTGTTCTCAATGAGCAATAATTAAAATGTGCAGTAGCAGAAGTATTGCTCTGAGAAGCAGTAGCCCTATCATGCAAAAGCCAGAAATTTTCCCAACAGAAGAAAGCATTCAATCAACAGTTTCAACCATGGCACGGAAGTGAAAACTCTGATGTTTAAAATGTAGAAAGGAGAGCAGAGCAACAGTAAAAAGATGAGCTTACCTTGCATTGCATGGAGTCATCTTGTCTCAGGCCCAAGGAGAATAGCTGTAAATTTTTGCCACTTCAGACTCTGCACATCTGGTTGTTGCAAAGTGATTTTTCTCCCTGGCCATTCCTTACTATTTTCCCAGCCTGCTTAGCAGGCACAACCCAGGAATTACCGATACCTCGGCAGTGACAAAATTGATTAAGTATGAGCAATACCAGCTTGGGTTTTGCATTCAGTCAGAGCTCTGTAATGGCAGCACAAGGGGCCTCGCTTGTTGAGCAAGAAGGGCTTTATGTCACTTGTCCCTAGAGCAAGGCACAAGTGATCTTGACGGAGAAGGCAGCGAACATACTGTCAGAAGCCATCTTCGCAGGGAAAAGGCAGAACAATGGAGATTAAATGACAGGGCAGAAGCAAGGAATTAAATCATCCCTGAGGCTCAGATATTCCAGGCTTCCCTATGACACCTGCTAGAGGCACAGGGGAAGACCTGGAGCAAATCCCTGTGGAGGTCTTGCCATCTGTACCAACACTCTGATGGAAAACCTGCAAAATCGCTTGTGGCTCTTCTAAAAATCATGGGCCATACAACCTCGTGTCCAGCTGCACACTCACTTTTCAGCCAGTTTCCAGTCTGAAAACTGGACTGGAAAACAACAGTAGAATTGCTTTGAATTCAACTCTTTTTAACTCTTTCTTTCTGTAGAAAGCTTAACTCCTGCCTACCCCTCTGCTGTACTAGTGTAGTTCACTTCCAAGTGGTAAAAAGAAAGGAAAATAATTGCTTGCTATGAATCAGAGGAGGTTGTGTATGCCATTTACACACTTCTAACTTGGTAATAACTCCATTCTTCCAAAGGACAGGAGACACCCTGAACCCACATCAGTGTGCCCAAACCACCATGGCAGAGCCCTCTGCACATGAACATCTTTTCCTCAGGATGCTGTTCATACTCTTCTGTGCATACATGGACCCATAAAAGATATTTTTGCTGGGAAGACAGTAATGAGAGATTTAGGATTGTCACCTGTGAGACACAACCACTGTTCCAAGCCTAGTGCCAGGGAAAAGCTAAGTTTTCAACAGACAAGGAAAGAACTGGGGCAGAAAAGGGAAAACTGGAGGTCCACTCTGTCTCTAGCAGCCTGATAGCTACCATATCCTCCCAGACCAGAGGGAGACACCTTTGCTTCAGACATGAAGTCAAACCCCTGGTCTGAGTCAGATGGATAATTTAAACCTTCATATTACCTTTCCCAGATTTGTGCTGGGAACAGTTTAAATGCCTATGCCAGAGTGAACAGCAACATTTCAAAGTCTTAGTAAGTTCAAGATCCAGTTATAGCAACTTACTGCTTCATTATATTGAATAAAAAACCACTTAGTTCTGTGGAGCAACACTTCAGGCTGGCTGTAGGTTTGTGAAGTTCCTTGTTCCTTTTGATTCAGTAATATATGGGGATGATGGGCACTGCTCACTTTACAGCTCTGTACGGTTCTTCTGCTGGTGTGCTCCACTGCCTCCCTGCCTCTTCGGAGCATCTCTCAGGTTGGTACAAAACTCAGGGGTCTTGTGATCTGCTCTCAGCTCTGTCAGGGACACTGCAATGGTAGTCTTGAATTTTTACTTAGCTTTTCCATTTCTTGCCTGTAAAATGGAAGCGACAATATTAATTACTTAATACTAGAAAACTAACTGTATTTGTAGGCAGTCTCTCTGTGCCCCATTGTCTGAAAAGCTTCAGGTATGAATCCATGCAAGTATGAATCCATCTTCCTGTTCCTCCTCATTATTTACTTACTTACAAGACATTAGGGCAGGAAAGGCCACAGACAACTGGCATAGTCCTGTTACCAATGTCCCATTGCCAAACCTCTGAGCTTGCAAAGAGGTTCCTCTTATGCTTTCCATGGTTCCAGGGCTGTGCTCATGTAAAAGCAAGACACTTATGTTTGCATATCAACGATTGTGGAGTCTTAGTTGAAACCTGAGGCCTCTAACCCTCACCAGTACAAAAAATAATCTTCCATTGGTGCCAAAGAGTCTGTAGGCCATGCTCAATGTCTTCACTAAAACAGCCTCCTGTGGCTGCTTAAAACAGAAGAGAAAGCTACAAACGAGGAGCCACCTCCTGCTTGGGAGTCAGCCTGAAATACAGCAGCTGCAACTGCTGCTCTGCTCAGACAAACAGGGAGTTGATGTTACACAAATCAATTCAAGGAGGAAGTGACCAGCAGCAATATTAACAGATTTATTTTGTTCATTCACATTTACTCCATTCATTACCAATATGGGACTGTTTCCCTTGTACTTTTCTCCTCACCAAATCAGGTTTTCTATGCAATTTTCTCCCAGCTTCAAGTTGGATACAATCCTTCTAAAACTAGCTGCTTAAAAGGAGAAAACTAAACTCTTTTGGCATGGCTCTGGAAAATTAACATCATTTGTGTCACTAGTAGGATATCACTGAGAATTTTGTTTGGCCAGAAAGGCTGTGTTTAGGCTAGTGACTGGAACACATCTCCGAGACACCCGGAGCACGTGTCTCCCGCAGCACCACTTCTGCTCCCCGTGGGGGAGTCGTGAGGCTGGTACCCCCCTGCTGCCACCACCACACCTCAGCAGAGAAGGACGTGCCTCTAGCACCACTCCATGGCTTTCCTGACTGCTGATACTGCCAGTTTTCCCGTACTTGTAGCTGCCTGTTGTTTAGACAGCTTCTATAATATTAGAGAGTGGCAGTGACTGGTCTCGAGCCTGAAGCAGTATTTTCACTGTAAGCACTGCTGCTCAGCCCTCAGAAGTGGAGCTAAGTAATTCTGGGAGAATTTTATCTGACAAATGTAAACATGGTATGCGTGAATTTTCATTAATATTTCACAGGAAGAAAACAAGGCTGAATTAATCAGATTGTGTTGCAATTTAGCCACTATCTCTGGTGATAAGCAACCACACCAAACCCACAACTCTCTTCAGTTCCCTCAGTTTAAAATTATCGAGGATATTTCTTGGTGAACAGCTTTTTGCTTGCTGGAACTTCTCTCAAGAGCTTATGTACATATTTCGATTTATAACTAAAGTCTGAAAAAGTTGTTTTTTTTTAAAGTTCTCTGTCTGCATTCCCTGCTCCAAAACACACAGTCCCTCCAGGGCTCTTCTCAACCTGTGCTCCCTTCACCTCTGCAGCTGCCCTTGCTTTACTGCACCTCCTCTTGCAGGACTGCACAAGGCACAGGAGGAAAGAAGTCACCTGGCAGCAGACATCCACAGGAGATGATGGAAACAAATCCCACCAGCCTGAGCAGGCTTCATATCTACCTGCTAGCTACACAACAATCCTCCAAAGGTACCCAGGCTGTGGAACAGCCAGAGGGTTAAAATATATTCACAAAACCATAGGAGATCTCCCTAGTACCAGAGTCCAGTGAATTCAACCTGAGAAGCATGGACACCTTCAAACTGTGTGACCACAGAGCTGTGGACAACCTGCCAAAATTTGGCATTTCTTTGCAAAGAAGCATCTAACTCCTCAAATGGAACATTGAGCTAATGTCAGCATTAACCCAGAAACATATAGCTGTATAACAGCAATTTGAACTGATTTTAGAAGCAAGCTGAAAGTATCATATTAACAAAATGCACTTTATGGCCTAGTCCACACCTAGTTTTAGACACCTCAGAGACCCTTAATGGTTTGGGGCTTTTTTCTTTGTGGGGGTTGTTTTCTGGGTTCGGTAATATTTCATTTACAGGAAGGTTGAAGACTGCATGCCAGTATATGCACTTGCACCATATTTCTTTAAATATGTTCCAGGAAATGCCATACTCATGAACTGCTCTGTAATGTAATCCTTCAGACTGGAGCAATTCATAAGATCCCAAGAACAAAAAAGCTTTTTCAGCAGGTATAGTTTAATCAGGAAGTGAGTACATGCCATATTAGTATCCCCTCAGGTTTTCCAGTCCTCAACCAGAGTATGGCCAGTTTGTTGTTTTGCTAGGAAAGCTGTCACAGGACAGACAGACTCATTAGAGCTCCATTTCCACGTTCTCTGGAGTTCAGAGCAGAAGCTTTGCCATGTCTGCTCTGAGACCTTTATTGGTTGTAAACCAGGACAGACTTGAAGGAAAATTCTCAGCCCCACGGTCCAAAAAGTTCACAGTGTAAGAAGCAATTCACACCAAGGATAAACTGTGAAATGCATTCTTTAAAGTGTTTTATTATCATTTTTTCTTTGAGCCTGGTGCTGGAGGTAGCTATCTCTTTGACACAAAGCCCTTTATCCCACAACCAGCGTAAGAGCTCCAGGGGCAAAACTGCAAATTGGTTTCCAAGTCTATTTTAGGAATGGCTTAACAATCAGAAGAGGAAATGTGATATTCAAATCAAATGGCTAAATTTTTCAGTATTAAAGGTGATGGGGCGAGATCTGCTCTAACAGCCCAGAAGAACAAAATGCAAATATTCTAGCACTGAGCGGCTTTGCATGGGCCAGCACCTGCTGAAGTCACACATTTCTACCTGCTGACTTTGGTAGGGAATAAGGCTGTAGGGGAGCTCCTGGGGGACAGAGCCCAGGGGGCTGGGGCTGGTGTCCCTCCCCCAGCACAGCACAGCACAGCACAGCAGTCGATGGTGAGCAGCACTCTGGCTGCAGCTGCATCCCACTACATACCATAAACTCCAGCTGCCCCACAGCCTCCAGCAATCATCCACCAGGGAACATTTATTCCATCACATGAACATCCCAAAAAGCAATCATTTGAGGGACACAGCAGCTCTAAATTTTGTACCTTCCTTCTCCCTGCTGGGGAATATGGTTAGCCTCCATTTGAAGAGGATAAAGAATTGCATCAGGCTGGCACATCAGGCAATATCCACCCCAGCACAGAGACACATGACTCTCTGGAGCCTGGCAGGATGTGACACAGGCACCTGGGCAGCCCTGCCACCTATGGCAGCTAAGGGTGTCTGCACAGACATTCAGTCCAGTTCATGTCAAACTCCACTGTTTCCAAAAACTCCACTGGTAAGAGAATACAAATATACATGTAACTAAACTCAGGTTCATTTGCAATTAGCAGAGAAAGGTTTCTTCGTGTTGACATTAAGCTATTTTTGAACTAGTACAGTTACTTAGTGTTCACCTGCAAAAGCAGAAGGCTTTTGTAGATTTTTCCAGGGAAGTAAACCAAATGTTATCAGGTGACAGCGTAAGACAAAGGCACCAAAGAGAATGGAGCAATGCCTGTTTACAGGAGCAAAGGATCCAGCCTCCAGCATCCTCTGTGCATTCAGATTAAATGGACACACTGCAACCTTTCATCTGGTGTAAAAGGTACTGGAAAATCACTGCTGGTCCAAAACCAGCCGTGCCTTTGTACCAGCTTTTCCTGTGGAGCGCATTGTGTGCATTTGCTTGGCCCAATTCACAAAACAAGGCACCCAACCATAACCGTGGGTGTGAAATCCAGCCACATGCTGCTTAAGGGGTGGATAAACCACTGTATAAACCACTACTCAAAAATCCAGCTGTTGGTGTCATTGGCAGTGGAGGCAAGTCAGTGCTCTGAGATGTGGCCACTTACGGGAAATCGCTGCTACTCTGCTTGTCGAGGGGTCTGTCAACATAGGGGAGATTTACTGAGGCAATTATCCTGCCTGTAACAGGGCACTAACCTGCTACAGTCACACTGATGCAACTCCCAGTACTGAAGTACTTATCTACAGTTCAGATTAAATTGCTTTGAATGCAATATAATTATTACACTGACAGAATCATAACAGCAAATATCCCTTTGCAGACAAGTTCTAAGGAGCGCAAGGCTTTTCTGCCCTGGAAAAGATTAGGCAGATACAAATAATGAATCATCAGATTTTTTTCTTGCTCCTATTTTCTGTCCCTGTTAACAGCCTACATTGGGAAGCTGGGACTGGGCATGGGTTTAAGACAATGAGTGTCTCATCTCTGGTTTTCACATACTGAGTGACAGCAGGTAAGTCACCTGTTCTTTTTGCCTTTGGGTCTGTTAGTAGCACCAATATTTTTTCTGGCAAACCAGTGGAGGCAAAATGCCAATTTAATAGTCACTGTCTTATTTTCCTATTTCAAATGTTTTTGCTTCTTAACACTGATTAAAATAAACAAGATATCTATTGCTCCAGCATTTCACGTTACCACATTCCCCACAGAAATGTGGCTTCTCTGCTCAATGCACCTGATGCTGACAGTTGCAAATGGTTTGCAAATTTAGAAACTATCTGAGCTCAAAACTTGGGTCCTTTGTGTGAGTCTAATCCGTGCAATTCTCTGGAGACAGACGAGGAAGAGCAAAACCACATTTCATATGATACTGTTGCCTTCAAGCCACAGAGCAAAGTTCTTTGTTTCAACATAGCATTTTACCTGCAGTGCTGCAGAGATGCATGTGGTGCAGATGCATCTCCAAAAATAGGTCTTTCTACACTATCTCACCCTGCTAGATGATTGGGACATGCAGTGGGTCACTATCTGATTGAAATGACCTTAGTCTTTTTGCTGGTAGGTCAGTGTTGGTCTAATCTCAAAAACCACACCTCGCCCCAACCCAGGAGCTGTGCTGTGCCAGTGTTCCAGACCGTGATGGGCTGCAGAGACAGCAGCACCTGCCAGCCAAGCACTGGCTCAGGGGAGCCCTTGTGCCTCTGGAGATACAGCATCTCTCATTCCTTTGCAGCCATGGCTCCCTATTCCCAGTACAAGCTCTATATGGTCTTTGTAAGCACCAACCTATGCCCTAACTAGGAGGCTTTCAAAATTAGGGGATAGATAATATCATGTATTTGAGGGCTGGATGCCTGGACCATCAAAATGACTAAATCAGAGCATCCTTTTCTCAGACTGATTTTCTTTGCTTGCTTAACTAACAGGTGGGAGCTAGGGGCAATCTTCCTTCTGATTTTCAGGTGCCTGCCAGCACACAGGGATGTGGGCACAGCTGCCAGAGGCTCCAGCAGGTGCCTAGTCATGGTGAGAAGCAGCAAAGTCTCCACAGCCCTCTGAGGCATTCCTGGCAGGGATTTCCACAGTGGGGATGCTCAGCCTGGCATCACTACTGGGGGAACCATGCCATGCTGCTAAATAATGAGTCAAGAGCTCAGCTCTCCTGTGCCCTTCACTTTGGGTCTGGACCCTGCACAATGCCCAATATTGAGCACAGACTGTGCCCTGTCCACATTTCACCAGGGTCCTGGCATGGAAGAAGTGTTTCAGAGACAAAGAGTCATGAGAAACTTCTAAGCAGATAACAGCTTGACATAAATGAGAGGAAGGCAGTACCCCCTTCAGACCCAACCTGCAAATAAGTGAAAAAAGGCAGTGCTCCCAAGGCAACAGCCTGAGACAATTCAGATTAAAAGCCAGTGATGTGCCACTATACTCCTGAGAACACCCTGGGATGTGAATTTTTCCCCTAGTATTTTTGAATAGCAAAGTGCACATCATGTGAAAAGGTATGTGTGTCCTTCTCCATCCAGCTGGTACAGGCCACGGTTAGCAGCTAAAAGAGATGATGTGTCCTGTGAAACACCTGTGAGAAAAAAACTTGGTGAATGTGCCAGCCCATGAACATGAAAATATCAACCTTTTTTTCCCCCTCATAACATGGAAAACATGCATCCATAATGTTTTCCACAAAGCAGCAAAAATGAAAAACACTAGGAACATCTCACGCAGGAACAGTTTTGGATAAATTAAAACAAAGGCTGGGATACACAAGATTTCACACACTGAAATGTCTCAGTGAAGTCCTGGACTCACTGAGATTTGAAATCAGTTTCATCCATTGAGAATAGAAGAGGTCTTCCACTCAAGAGAAAAGGGGTTTCAACTTTACATCATCAGTGGGGATAACACCTGGAAACTTTCTGCATTATCATATATTTGCTTTTTTACTGAAATTCTTGAGTTAGTGTCTGAAATATTCACACCTTAATAAAGTGTAACTGTCATATGCTGCAAATACTCACTTCACATAATCAAATGACCAATTAATGATCTTGCAGGCACTAAAATGTGCACAGCATTACCTGACAAACAGAAAAAATTCTATTTCATCTACGTGGACCATGCTTTCAGGCACGTGGTGTGATTCTTGGAGTTGCCTTCTGCAGGGCCAGGCGCTGGAGTTTGATGATCCTTGTAGACCTCTTCCAGCTCAGGATATTTTATGATTCTATTAGCAGAATGACACATTTTAAAATCAGTATTCCCACGGCCTCTAAATGTATGACTCATGTAAGTGTTGCACTTTACAGCTTCATACTTTTGAGTGAGGTTGTTCATATTTGCTAAACTAAAGAAGCATACAAGTGTTTGAGACTGTACAACGGAAGAGAGAGATCACACAAGCAAAGAGATGAAAAAGATCAGCATGACATGGCTACCTCCCTTATGGGGTACTTTTAAGAAAAGCATTAGATATTCAGGAGATGCTGATTATTTACCTTTAGAGAAAAATCAAACCCATCTGAAGGTGCCAGACAATCAGCCTGCCCTTGAGTTTCACTTCTACTGTGCCAAGAGACATTCTGTCTCACCTCAGCAAGCCTCTAAAATACCCTGTAAACACTATGATGGAAGGTGCCTTACTCCAGGACACGTGGATATCACGGCTCTGGGAGTCAAATAAATATCTGGAAAAGTCTTCCACCACAGTGGGAACACTGGTTTCCTTCAGGGTTTTTCTGTGGCTTGTTTTCAATTTGGTGCTTCCTTAATTTTTAATCTCTGGCCTGGAACCCCAGCACTGACTGGGGAGCAGCGTGGGTCAACTCGAGCTCCAGTGCTCCAAGCAGCTGCTCCAGGCACCAAGGGAGGCTGGAGATGAAGGGCATTGTGCACTTTTTAGGTGTAGGTTGTCAGCGGAGTTGCTACTCCTGACACTTTTTTGGTGCAGGCACTCGTTCCTAGGAAACACTTTGGTAAACAACTTTGAAGTCAAAATGAAAAATTACAGCCTGAGTGCTTTTTTCGCTTTTATCCACCGTACCTTCATGACTGTACTCGTCCATTTAAATGGCAAAGCAGTGCTGAATGCAAACAGCCTCCTTCTGCAGGCTGTCTCCACAGTTCAATTACCAGTGCTTTAACAGTGCTAATTAGCATTCCTCAGAGCTAGATCTCTTTGAGTGACAGGTAACCATGGAGAGTCACAATCCTGTAGGTGATCAGCAAGAGTCTGACTTTTCTTTTTAATTAAAAATTAGAAATGCCTTAAACAAAAATAATAATTCACTGATTTATGCTATTATCCCAGGGTTGCCAAGCTGGTGAGAATAACATTAGTGTTGTAAAAATGAAACAATTTTTAAATGAATAGACTAGGGCGATAGAAGGGAGAGCAGGTTTATTATCTGTAACAAGAGAATGTACTCATAATGATGGTACAAAATAGTAGACACTTCTCCAGAGAGTTGGCATGGAGACCAAAAATAGGACACTTTCCTGAATGTGGGATGGGATTGCCCCAATTTATTTTAGATTTTAACAAGCTAGATAGATAAATACTAAGTCTGTTGCACAAATAGAAATTTCATAGGGGTGTCGTTTCAGTAAAATTTCACCATGAGTTATATTGAGAGAGAATATTGCATCTGGTCCAAGTGGGAGCCAAGACTGGAAATTGAATCAGCCAGATAATCAATTAGTGAAAATTGTTTTCAACGTAACGATGCCATTTCCCGTCAGCTAATGATTTAGGTCTCCTTCCAGAAATGGACTCCAGCAGCAAAAAATTCATAGTCATATTTTTGAAAACAGCAATGGATCTAAGTCAGCAGTGTTGACCCAACTAAATCTGAATATTATTCATCAACAAATAATATGGAACATTTTAAAGCTGAACTTGCCAAAGATAGGAGGATGGATATATGAATATTTGTAATTATGAAATACTTTCCAAAACATCTCAACTCAGCAAACACATTAATTGTAGATTCTAATGAAAATAACTGCATATAAGACAGTTAATAAGAGCAAAGAGATGATTAAGCAAAAATTATTCTAATAACCAAAAATCACAATGCAGAATTCTAGCCATTGTTCGTAAGCAAAGTCACGGCGGTTAATTGTGAAGCATCTATTCAGCAATGGTTTTTTAAACATGCCCCATATAATTTCTTTCCTATGTGCAAAAAAACCCAAAAAACCCTAAACCCCAAAATCAGTATGGTTTGCTTTCATATAGAGGTATTTACATCTTTAATGCAAATGAGAGTAAGATTTAACCTTATACAGGAAGCACAGAACTGAAGGTGATTACATCCCTATCCAAATTTCTGTTGGATTGCCTACTACTATTTCAATTTAAAATTGAAATGTTAACCAAAAAGTTAATTTCCACAAGTCCTGGGAGGAACACTTTTCTAAAAACACAAGTAAAAAAACCCAGATATCTTTCCAATTTACCAAGTATAAATGTATAATAGGGACTAGTAAAATAAATACCCCATTTTCAGCTCATTTATTTAAGGTTTTAAGCTTACAAATGGATAACAAAGTATCTATCTATAGCTGTCAAGATATGCAAACAGCCAGGGCTAATCACAGTTTTACTGGAGTTTATAATACAGTCAAAAAAAGAAAGAAAAAAATTATGAGACATCTCTAATATTATCTTCCATTTCTTTCTGTATTTACAAAAATATCAATCACTGACAGATTTTTTAACTCCACTGCGTTCTCTGAACTTTGTCTTTTTGAAGAAGAAATTTTGCAAGCAAACAAAACAGAGATCTGGCTTTGTGCTGTTAAGGGACTCCAGCGCTTCCCAGCCTGCGAGCTCTTATCCAGAGAGGAGATCTCAGCACAGCCGCAGCCCCAGCCAACCCTGCTGACACCCAGGAAATTCAGTTTGACTCCTTACTGCTTATCCACACACTCCAGCACACGTCTCCAAATTTTTAGGTCTTGTAATCTTCTTCTTACCCTCATGTTTCAAGGAAATACTAAATCCGGTTTTATGATAGAGCTATTTTGCTCTGAATTCATTCTGTTTGTATATCCGTGTAGAATGCTTCATTCAAATACTGCAAACTTTAGTCATCAGCATAGACAGAAATTTCTTAATAAAAGGTAATTAATTAGTAGAAAATAAGTCCCAGAACAAAGGCAGCCTGCTTTGGAGACCAGGTTTGTCAGCTTGTTTTGAAAGCTGTTCTGCTTTCCTTAATCTTTGCTGCAGTGCAAGGGGAGCAGCAAGGGGAAAGAGACAGCTTATGCAGGAATGGGGTAGGAAAATAAACCCACCACTCTCTCTTGCCACAGCTCCTCCAGTCCTTGCTCTTGGAAAGAAACTCT
This sequence comes from Eopsaltria australis, assembly GCA_034509425.1. Classification (NCBI taxonomy): domain Eukaryota; kingdom Metazoa; phylum Chordata; class Aves; order Passeriformes; family Petroicidae; genus Eopsaltria; species Eopsaltria australis. The sequence goes on from JAVTVJ010000149.1 coordinate 4,340,572, forward strand.
TTTTTATGGGCTAAGCTATCACCTACTTACAGAGAAAGCAGATTTGAGCAACTACAAAATCACAAAGATTCCTGTCAGTAAGTTCCATATTTAAAGAGGTAACAGAAATAACCATCATCTGAAATGCTGAAGATTTTTTTTTAATAAATGTGTTTGGTTCAGAGTTTCATTAAAATAATTGAAAATGAAACTTTCTATAATATTACTGTGCTATTTAACAGTTTATATCCTTCTTGCTTCACTTGCCTAGCTAATCACATCCTGGTAAGTTTAGGGTTTCAAAGATTAATTATCCTGTCCAAAGAGGATTAATTTCTTTCCTTACGTGTTGGTAAAGCTATCAACATGCTTATATCATGCTAACAGGCAATAATCCACTCTCTGCAGCATCAGAAATTTTGAAATACGAAACAAGCTCTCTGCTAGCCCTCAGCTGAGGGATGAAGTTCACTGACAAAGGGAGCTGATAAATTCGCCTCAAAATGGCTCTCAGAATTTCTCAGCAACATCTCTCAGTATTACAGCCTCCATGCCTCGCCCTGTGATTGCCAAGCTGGGAGGACTGCTACCTGGAATATCTTGGTTTCTTTCCCAAAATCTTTGGCAATATCTCCATTGCTCTCATCCTCAAAAAATCAATGCAAGCAATCCAATTACCTTCAGTGGAACCTGTACCAAGAGTTAAATGTGCTCCTGCTACCAATTCTGTGACGATTCTGACTGATATTTTGGTATTAGTAAATATTTATAAAACTTCAGAATTTTATAGAAGCTATTATTTCTCCTCTTCCCTGACAGAAACCCTCTGGCTATGAAAATTGACTGGCATTTTTCTGAAATCACACTCTGCTTCTCTTCTTTCAACTTTCACTTCACACATCTTAAAAACAAAAGTAATTTCAACCCAGTCCAATCTTCCCATTAATCTACATGTAGGCAGGCATCATAGGTCAATATCAACAATATTTTCAATTTTTTTTCTTTAAAGGGTCCGTAATTCTTCACCAGCCTTTGACTGTGGAGATAGCTCCCAAAAGCAGGAGTCTTCACATGTGGTGCTTTAATACACTGTTTCTGTCCCTGCTGTGATAACTTCATCTTGCTTTCATGACTTCTTTATGCTTTGAAATGTTTACAATTTGATACAACCCATTTTCTGAACAACATTGTTGGGCATACTAAAAATGTGCTACTTAGAGTCCCTCTGGATGAGAGAACAATTATATGGCTGAAAATACTTCCTTCAAGATAAGATGCAAAACATACTGAGAACATTAAATTATTAAAGTGAAAAAATTGCTCTCCTGGAGAACAGAAGGTAATTCTGTAAGATGTGCTTCTTGCTGCAGAGCCCAGGCTGGCTGGGGCTCTGGCCCCCTCCCAGGGGCTCGGGCTTGCCCTGAGGGTGCCCAGGCTGGACCCTGTCACAAGCCCTCAGCCATCCCTGCAGGCCGAGCCACAAAGCAGGGCTGTCACCTTCTTTTAATTGCACCCTACACTATTTCCATCAACCTCAGAAGAGCCCTCAGGTGTGTTCCGCTGCCTGCACTCAGAAGCAGGCACACTGCCCATGGTCAACAAGGAATCTACCCTGCTCCTGACTCCAGCACAACCTAAGAGGTCCAAAGTTGAGTGTGGCACTCTCTGTTATTTATTTTCCTGTTATATTTTGTGTTAGGTCCATTTTTTAATCACTTTATGTAGAAGGCAAACTGAAACTGGACTATGGATGTGCTCTCGGGCTCCCTTGTGAAAGCACACATAGGAATGGTGTTGTTTGCATGTGGCTAAATTTTGGTTAAATATGCATGGCACAAGAAAAGAGAAGGTGTAAGTCAGACATTCAAGAAAATAACTTCTGCATCTCTTTTTAAAGAGGCTGCTGGAAAAGCTGCTGGCAGCTGCAGAAGCCCTGCCTGGTTTGGCTACTCCTTTCAGACTTGGTGTCAAAATGGAAAATTTCAGTGCTGTCCAATGGAGATGCTGCATTTTGACTTTCCCAGGAACAGGATAGAAACTGGAAACTAATAAAAGCCTACTCCAGTTTTTCCTTTGGCAGCAAAGAGGCTGAAACACATCTGAAAGCCTAGAAAGAAAAAAAGTAGGCTGCATCTTCTGATTCCAAACAAGAGGAATTAAATGCGAAGAAAGAAAAGGCTATCACAAGATCACATATGGAGTTTAATATGTACGTGTGCAGGTAGCTGTGCACATGTTAGAAAAATTTCAAATGCATAGGGCATAAATTTAGGTTTCAGCGGTGTTAAAAATCTGTTTGCTGCTTACTTATTTCGGCAGGCCAAAAGTGATTTTTATATTCAGCAGAACAGGACAAAATGCATTTCCTTTAGGTACAGCAAACTAAGTATCTTGCAATGAAAGGCTGTATTGTTTTGTTCAAACTAAAGAGAAATAGCTGATGAGTGAATAAGAGCATGATCTAAAGCCTATTGAAATCAATGGAAAGATTCTCATTGACTTCTCCAGGCTTTGGATCAAGCCTCAAAAGAGCAGCTATTTCTCTCTGATACAGCAAGGAATCAATTCCCTCTCCCAGCGGTACTCTAAATAATTCAATATTTTGTCTCAGATCATTTCCTAAGAAAAATGATGAGGATGTTGTTTAAGTGGGCGATACCCTGAAGTGACAGAGTTTGCAATGCACTCCACTCAGCCATGTAAAACCTGCTCTGTGCTGTGTGGCTGCACAAAGGCAGGGCACTCGGAGGAGTCCCTCCCCACCCGCCGGCCGAGGGACAGCACTGTCCTGCTTCTCCTCCCGCTGGCCAGGAGAGAAGGAGGAATTTTGCTAAATCACAAGGAATACCCACCCTGTGACAATTCTTTAAAGAAGCAGCATTATTTTGTCTCTGCAGTAAAAGCATGATCTCTTTGCACAATTTCTTTCCGTGTCCACAGAAGGGCAAAAATTGCAATGCTGATCATGTTGTTATTTACCAACAAAACTGATGCTCTCACCATTCTCCAGCGCTTTTGCTTTATGGAGCAAAACACTGTATGGAAATGATATCTTCCTTCTCAGCTCTTTTGTTCCACATGAAAAATTAATCAGTACAAAGCAAACCAGCATTAGATTGAGGAAGTCTGCCCCAAACCTCAGGAAAACCTTACTAATTTTTACTCTCCTGCCATAATCCGGTGGCCTTCTGCACACTAATCCTTTTCTCCTGTAAACTGGAGAAGCCTACTACAAGTTGCTTACAGGGAGTTTGGAGGTGAGGCACAGGTTTCATGCTGTCTCCTGGACACAGAGGCTGGCAGGAGCACAGCCCAGCTCCCAGCCACGCTTCCTTTGAGCCAGCAGCAGAGCAGTGCTGGGATTTATTCTCCCCCTTTGCACAGAAGGACAGCAATTTGCAATACACCGTTTGAAGGGGGAGCGGATGGGGGGATAATCCCACTTCTCCACTCCCACCTGGCAGCTACCTAGAAACAGCTGACAAATGGGCAGGATGGAATTGGTACCGAGCTGTAATTGGGGCGATGATCCCCCTTGCCTGTGAGTTACACTCGCCAGCAGTACCTGTGATGACTGCAGACATGGCAGCTCTGGCACGTCCCTCTTCATTCCCCACACAAAGCACAGCCACATTTTCATCATCATTTGTGGAGAAATACTAATCAGCAGCTGTCCAAGCATGCTCCTGTTTCCCTCCCAGCCCCTTGCTGCCTGCACAAAATGTGTACTCACACCTCCTGCTCACTGTGCATTTCAGATGCTTAGAGCACTGGGTGCTGCCTCAGGTGCACTGTGGTGCCAGTCCCAAAAGCTTGTCCTGACTCCTGTGCAAAGCCTGGAAATCCTCATGCACAGAGAGAAACTGCTGCCAAGGTCAGCTTCCCCTGCCAGCTCTTCCATAAGAGCAGGAAAAGACATAGGCTTTTCCTCTCGTCAGGGCTGCTGAGTTTCAGATGGGTTTCAGAGATCAGCTGGGTCTTTGTGCCAAAGCCCACCCAGCTGCTCAGCCGGGCCAGCTGGCTGCTGCTCACCACTGGCACAGCTGGGACTGCCACGGGGCATGGCTGACTGCCCAAAACACTCGAGAAATCATCCTCACGGCTCATACAAAATACACCTGCTCTCCTCTCACACACCAGGAACCGTCCAATCTTGGCAGGGCCAGAGAAGGGGATCCTCGGCATCCTTCCTCTGCCATTTGCCTAACACTGCCACATACAGCCTGACTTCCCACCCACCCTCAAAGTACTTCTGCTCCTGTTTCAGAAGATTATATGTGCTAAATTGAGCTGATACCCAGAAAAAGAGACTCAGAATATTTCTGGCACATCCTTCAATTTCGTCAGAAAGTGCCCTTTGGATTTCTTGGGCATTGGGACACTTAAAAATTATGAATTCCAAAGACATGATAATTATCAGATACTGAAAAACAAACAGCATCCAGACTTCTCATCAGAGAGAATCATTGTCTGTAGATAGATGAATGTATTCCAGCAAATTTGATTGTTGCTTTTATAATATTGTTATCAAATCTCATACTTTTCTGGAAAAGGCTTTAAAATAATGTAGCAATGAGCCCTTAGTTCTATGTCTTTTCATTTAAACAGTATTCCCAAGCCTTTCAACTCAGATTCCTCCTCCCAAATCGATTTTTTCATTAAATAATTTGTTACAATACCATGGAGGATTTGGCAAAACAATGTATTTAGGAGTCACTGTACAAAAAAATATGAACCATCTGTTGAAGGTTAGATCTAGTTCTTTTCCTCAGGAATTTTTCTCCCATGGGTTGCTAGGACACAAATGACTGGGTACTTAAGAGAAACAAAGCACAAGGCTAGAGCCTTTCTCCGTGGCAAGGTGGGGCAAAATTGCCCCTCACGGAAGCAGAGCCTGGTAACGCGAGATTTGGAGAGACTGAAAAGCAAGGGCAGGGGGAGGTCACGCCCTCTTGCTCGGGACCCTCGGAGCTGGACGGTCGGAGCTGCTGTCTGCTGAACCCACGGCCCCTGAGAAGCCAGCGCGGAGCTGCCGGTCTGTCTGCTGTGAGTCTCTGCCCTCTGCCCCATCCGGAGCCGACCTGCCTGCCACCAGCCCGCTTTTCTCCGCTACATTGTAGCGGGGTTTTTCCCTGCACGTGGAGACCCCTTACCGTCCCAGCTCCCTGTGTCCCGGGATCCTGCTGTAGCACCAACACCAGCTGCCCCTCCCGAGGGTCTGTGGAGCAAGGGCTCTCCTCCATCCCTCCGTGCTTCGGGCAGTCGCCATTCGCCGTGTGCTACCTGAGCTCACGCCGGAGCGCCCCCTGCAGCCACCGGGGAATCACCGCACCCAGAGCGCCCCTGCAGGCTGTGACTGGAACTGCACCAAAGGGAAAAGGTGCCTGAAGCCGAGCAGGCTGCCACTGGGTTTCTGGTTCTGTTTGTTGGTCAACGTTATAGTTGTTGTTATTTGTTATCCTTGTTTTAGATAGTAGTAAAGAACTGTTATCCTATTTCCATATCTTTGCCTGAGAGCCTCTTGATTTCAAATTTATAATAATTCGGAGGGAGAGGGGTTACAGTTTCCCATTCCAAGGGAGGCTCCTGCCTTCCTTAACAGACACCTGTCCTTCAAACCAGGACAGATTTTGGCGCCCAACGGTGGGGCACGAGGGCATCGAGGGGAAGAAGGATAACAGTTCTTGAGTAACGCAGTTTTTGTGTGCTGGATATAGGAACCTCATTAGGTTGCACCATGTGGTCTTGCTTATTCCGGTTCGTATGGCAAGTGGTCACAGCTGTTTCTCTCCCATTTGCAGCCCCATATCTAAACATGGGCCCTATAACTAAGGCTACAGTGGCTGTTATACAGTTTGTGTCATGGGTCAATAAGGTGAGGAATTCATGGATTTTCAACTTCCTCTGGAAGGCAGGCATGTGGATTCACAGCTACCACACACTAATGACATGTTTTCAGGGTTACTTTAATAATGGTACCTACTGCGAGGAAGTGACACCAAAAGAAATGTTCTCACAACCCTTCACCCAGCTCTTTGGGCCTATCCCGCCAATCTTTGAGGGGTTCAAATCTTCTCTAGATGCTAATGATACCATACAGTGGCTGGTGTTGCTGATAGGCCTGCTCTATTTAGCATTCAGGGATAAGGGGGCTCTGACTTGGATAGCCACTCTGACATCTACCCCAGACAATAGGGATGGGGCCCCAGAACCTGACATGGCCCCAAAGACTAGGGATGCTGCCACAGAAACTGACCTGGCCCCGGAAACTAGGGATGCTGCCACAGAACCTGACACGGCCCCAGAGACTAGGGATGTAGCCACAGAACCTGACACGGCCCCAGAGACTAGGGATGTAGCCACAGAACCTGACATGGCCCCAGAAACTAGGGACACCATCCCAGAACCTGACATTGCCCCAGACACTAGGGATGTTGCTACAGAGTCTGACCCGGCCCCACAACCCACCTCAGAAACAACCCACCCGGATTGGGTGGGAGTCCTGGTGAAAGAGATACGTGAGATGGGCCAAGTGCTGAAGGAATACACTTGCCCAGCTGGTGGGAAACCCTTCCCGTACCCCAAAGAGGGAGAGTCTAATGAGGCAGCAGAGGAACCCAGGGACGCTATCACCGCTCAGGCTCCAGTCAGATCAGAGGGGCAGCCACAGCCAGTAGCAGTTGCCCCTGTGGAAAAGAGGAAGACTAAGGTCAAACCAGAGCAGCCAGTGAGTAATGATGGGGAAGCAGGGCCCTCTCAACCAGTAGGGAGGCCAAGGATTGAAATCACTACTGAGTCCCTGGGGTATGACAGTCTCCGTAATCTACGAAAAGACATTGTGCGACGGGGTCGTGAGCCTTTTACAACCTGGTTACTTCGGGTCTGGGACCTTATGGGTATGGGCGTGCAGCTGGATAGTATTGAGGCAAAGCAGCTGGGACCCTTGTCCCAGGACTCAGGGGTTGATCAGGTATTCGGAAGAGATGACGGGCCCCTGTCTCTCTGGGAACGGCTTTTAATAAGTGTAAGAGAGAGGTTTGTCAACAGGGAGAGAATGCAGGAATATCATCATAGAAGACCATGGAAGACCCTTGAGGAGGGAATCCAACAGCTGAGGGAGGTGGCAATATTGGAGGTACTCTTTGGGAGGGATGGACAACATGATAACGACCCCGACAAGGTCAAGTGTACAAGGCAAATGTTGTGGAATCTGGCAAAGCTAGGGCCCTCCCAATACACCATCTTCATTGCAACAATTAATGCTGATGACAACCGAGAGACAGTGGGCTCCATAGCCACCAAACTCAGGAATTATGATAGTATGATCAGTGGCCCAATACAGGCTCAGGTCTCTGCTGTGGTCAAAGACCTCAGAGAGGAGATGATGAGGGAGGTGAGGGAGGAGATGAGGTTGATGAGTGCGGCACCAGTGCGAGTCACAAGCCCCAAAGTCAGAGCCCAGCGCCCCCCAGCCAGGGAGAGAGGGTACACCCCACGATCTGAGCTGTGGTTCTTCCTGTGTGATCACGGAGAAGACATGAGGAAGTGGGATAGAAAACCCACTGCTACCCTGGCAGCACGGGTACAGCAACTCAAGGAGGGAAATACTAACCGAGGCGGGGGGTCTACTAAAGTGAAGGTAGCCTCAGCCTCCTGTGACCGAGATGCCAGATATTACAGAAGAGAGGACGATCTCTTAGATCCCCTCGAGGGGACCTCTACCATGTACGCCCAAGAAAGAAATGACAACCAGAGCTAGAGGGGCCCTGCCTCTAGCCAGGAAGAGGCACGGGAAAACCGGGTCTTTTGGACAGTGTGGATCCGATGGCCTGGCACATCAGAACCACAAAAATATGAAGCGTTAGTTGATACTGGTGCGCAGTGTACCTTAATTCCATCAAGACATGTGGGGACAGAACCTGTTTCTATTGCCGGGGTGACAGGGGGATCACAGCAATTAACTTTGTTGGAAGCCGAGGTGAGCCTGACCGGGAAGGAGTGGCAGAAACACCCCATTGTGACTGGTCCAGAGGCCCCATGTATTCTGGGCATAGACTTCCTCCGGAATGGCTATTACAAAGACCCAAAGGGACTCAGGTGGGCTTTCGGAATAGCGGCTGTGGAGGCAGAGGGCATCAGGCAACTGAACACCTTGCCTGGACTATCGGAAAATCCAAATGCAGTGGGACTCCTGAGAGTAAAAGAGCAACAAGTGCCAATTGCCACCTCGACAGTGCACCGCCGGCAGTACCGGACGAATCGAGACGCCGTGATCCCCATCCACAAGATGATCCACGACCTGGAAAGCCAAGGAGTGGTCAGTAAAGCCCACTCACCCTTCAACAGCCCCATCTGGCCTGTGCACAAGTCTGATGGGGAATGGAGATTGACTGTAGACTATCGTGGCTTGAATGAAGTGACTCCACCATTGAGTGCTGCTGCACCAGACATGCTGGAGCTCCAGTACGAGCTGGAGTCCAAGGCAGCAAAGTGGTATGCCACCATTGACATCGCCAATGCGTTCTTCTCCATCCCTCTGGCAGCAGAGTGCAGGCCCCAGTTTGCCTTCACCTGGAGGGGTGTGCAATATACCTGGAATCGGTTACCCCAGGGGTGGAGGCACAGCCCCACGATCTGCCATGGACTGATCCAGGCTGCACTGGAAAAGGGTGAGGCTCCAGAGCATCTCCAATACATCGATGACATCATTGTGTGGGGGAACACGGCAGCAGAAGTATTTGAGAAAGGAGAGAAGATCATCATGATCCTCCTGGAAGCCGGTTTTGCCATCAAGAAAAGCAAAGTCAAGGGACCTGCTCGAGAGATCCAGTTCTTGGGGGTAAAATGGCAAGATGGACGGCGCCAGATTCCCACGGAGGTCATCAATAAGATCACTGCGATGTCTCCGCCAACTAACAAAAAGGAAACTCAAGCTTTCCTAGGGGCCATAGGTTTTTGGAGGATGCACATTCCAGAGTACAGCCAGATTGTGAGCCCTCTCTACCTGGTCACCCGCAAAAAGAACGATTTTCACTGGGGCCCTGAACAGCAACAAGCATTTGCCCAGATCAAGCAGGAGATCGCTCATGCAGTAGCGCTTGGCCCAGTAAGGACGGGACCAGAGGTGAGGAATGTGCTTTACTCTGCAGCCGGGAACAAGGGCTTGTCCTGGAGCCTTTGGCAGAAGGTGCCTGGAGAGACTCGAGGCCGACCGCTGGGATTCTGGAGCCGGAGTTACAGAGGGTCCGAAGCCAACTACACCCCCACAGAGAAGGAAATCTTGGCCGCCTATGAAGGAGTTCAAGCCACCTCAGAGGTAATTGGCACTGAAGCACAACTCCTCCTGGCACCTCGACTACCAGTGCTGGGGTGGATGTTCAAAGGAAAGGCTCCCTCTACCCACCACGCCACCGATGCCACATGGAGTAAGTGGATCGCACTTATCACACAGCGCGCCCGCATTGGAAATCCGAACCGCCCTGGGATCCTAGAAATAATTACGAACTGGCCAGAAGGTGAGAGTTTTGGTCTCACTGATGAAGAGGAGCAAGAACAAGTGACCCGGGCTGAGGAGGCTCCACCATATAATCAACTGCTAGATGAAGAAAAGTGCTACGCCCTTTTCACTGACGGTTCCTGTCGCATCATAGGGATGAACCGGAAGTGGAAAGCAGCTGTGTGGAGCCCCACACGACAAGTTGCAGAAGCCACTGAAGGAGAAGGTGGGTCGAGCCAATTTGCTGAACTCAAAGCTGTTCAGCTGGCCCTGGACATTGCTGAGAGAGAGAAGTGGCCAAAGCTCTATCTCTACACTGATTCGTGGATGGTAGCCAATGCTCTATGGGTTGGCTGGAAAGGTGGAAAAAGGCCAACTGGCAGCGTAGAGGAAAGCCAATCTGGGCAGCTGATGAATGGAAAGACATTGCCACTCGGGTAGAGAAGCTACCCGTAAAGGTCCGCCATGTAGACGCCCATGTCCCTAAGAGCCGAGCTAACGAAGAACACCAGAACAACAAGCAGGTAGATCACGCCGCAAAGATTGAGGTGGCACAGATAGATTTAGACTGGCAACACAAAGGGGAGTTGTTCCTAGCCCGATGGGCCCATGATGCCTCAGGCCACCAGGGCAGAGATGCCACCTATAAGTGGGCACGAGACCGAGGGGTGGACCTAACCATGGACAGTATCTCCCAGGTGATCCATGATTGTGAGACGTGCGCCACGATCAAACAAGCCAAGCGGGTAAAGCCTCTATGGTATGGTGGACGGTGGTCCAAATACAAGTATGGAGAGGCTTGGCAGATTGATTACATCACACTGCCCCAGACCCGCCAAGGCAAGCGCTACGTTCTCACAATGGTGGAAGCCACCACAGGATGGCTGGAGACCTACCCTGTGCCTCATGCCACTGCCCGGAACACCATCCTGGGCCTCGAAAAACAGGTTCTTTGGAGACATGGTACCCCTGAGAGAATTGAATCCGACAATGGGACTCACTTCAAAAATAGCCTTATAAACACCTGGGCTAGGGAACATGGCATCGAGTGGGTGTACCATATCCCTTATCATGCACCAGCAGCTGGGAAAGTTGAACGGTACAATGGCCTGCTCAAAACCACCTTGAAAGCACTGGGTGGGGGGACGTTCAAGAACTGGGAGACTAATTTGGCAAAGGCCACATGGTTAGTGAACACCCGAGGTTCCTCCAGCCGGGCCGGGCCTGCCCACTCTGACCCCTTGCGAACAACAGATGGAGATAAAGTTCCAGTAGTACACATGAGAGGTATGCTGGGAAAGACTGTTTGGGTAAACTCTGCCTCAAGTAAAGACAATCCCATCCGGGGGTTGTCTTTGCTCAGGGACCGGGCTGCACCTGGTGGGTGATGCAAAGGGATGGAGAGACCCGATGCATACCTCAAGGAGATCTTGTTTTAGGGTGAACTACTTATGACACTGCGCTTGTATCTGTATCTGCATGTATGTATATACCTCGAAAGTTTAAATTTGATGTAAGGTGTTTGCATGGGAAAAAAATTCGGGGTGGAGAATGTTGAAGGTTGGATCTAGTTCTTTTCCTCAGGAATTTTTCTCCCATGGGTTGCTAGGACACAAATGACTGGGTACTTAAGAGAAACAAAGCACAAGGGTAGAGCCTTTCTCCGTGGCAGGGTGGGGCAAAATTGCCCCTCACGGAAGCAGAGCCTGGTAACGCGAGATTTGGAGAGACTGAAAAGCAAGGGCAGAGGGAGGTCACGCCCTCTTGCTCGGGACCCTCGGAGCTGGACGGTCAGAGCTGCTGTCTGCTGAACCCACGGCCCCTGAGAAGCCAGCGCGGAGCTGCCGGTCTGTCTGCTGTGAGTCTCTGCCCTCTGCCCCATCCGGAGCCGACCTGCCTGCCACCAGCCCGCTTTTCTCCGCTACATTGTAGCGGGGTTTTTCCCTGCACGTGGAGACCCCTTACCGTCCCAGCTCCCTGTGTCCCGGGATCCTGCTGTGGCACCAACACCAGCTGCCCCTCCCGAGGGTCTGTGGAGCAAGGGCTCTCCTCCATCCCTCCGTGCTTCGGGCAGTCGCCATTCGCCGTGTGCTACCTGAGCTCACGCCGGAGCGCCCCCTGCAGGCACCGGGGAATCACCGCACCCAGAGCGCCCCTGCAGGCTGTGACTGGAACTGCACCGAAGGGAAAAGGTGCCTGAAGCCGAGCAGGCTGCCACTGGGTTTCTGGTTCTGTTTGTTGGTCAACGTTATAGTTGTTGTTATTTGTTATCCTTGTTTTAGATAGTAGTAAAGAACTGTTATTCCTATTCCCATATCTTTGCCTGAGAGCCTCTTGATTTCAAATTTATAATAATTCGGAGGGAGAGGGGTTACAGTTTCCCACCCCAAGGGAGGCTCCTGCCTTCCTTAACAGACACCTGTCCTTCAAACCAGGACAACCATCTCTTTGATTTGCTGTGTAAACCTACAAAGATGAGTTAATATCAACATCACCGGCCATTTGAATTGCAGTAACAATGCTTCGTGAGCAAACTCTAGGACTAAAAACAACAATTTGAATTCCTTGGTTTAGTTCAAATTTTAAACTGGATTTTTCAGAGAGCATAAACAGCTTTTTGCAGTTTTTTACGAGCAACAGACAAGAATAAATACTATAGTTAGACGCTTTCTTTTAGTACAAACCATTTAAACTAGTTTATAAATGTAGCATTTCACCTTCTTGCATAGTAATATAGGCACTACACACAGAAGACACACGTTTCTTCCCCCCTTACCACACATGAGCACCAAACTGAGTCTTTACCCCTTTCAGTGTGCCTTAGATCCCACAGCTTGGCTGCCCCGCTGAAAAGACCACGGTACACATCTGTGTGCATCACAACAGCCTCATCAATAAGGCACAGAGTAATGCCTATGTGTACCTCCACCCTGCACCTCCAACCATTTCATTTAAAGAACAGGATGAGACTCTGTCACAGTCCCACGAGTAAAGGGGAAAGGCAGCACCACAATTTAGGAGTTATACATGTCTAGCCACAAAAAGAAATTAGCTGCTAAAGCACCACTTCCTTTTCTAATGAGCAAATTTATACAGCAATGAATAAAATAAATTTGAGAGCTGCTATTTATTACAAGCAAATTAAAAATGCTCAGAGCACGCAGAAAGCACACAGAATTTATCAGGGAAGACACTGCATCCAGTTTTCAAATGTATTAACCCCTGACTGAGACAGGGGAGAAATGTTCAGCTTTTTCTTTAACCAACCTTGGTCCATGTTACTAAACACTCCCCCCGCTGTTGATAAAATCCAGTGGCACAGGAGACCCCACACTGGCTGTCTTCCCTGTTTTCCACCCCAAGCATGGCTGTGCCTTTGGGAGGCTCCCAGCCGGATCCCACACTGCCAGGAGCATGTGTACGCCCGCTCTGCTGCCAGACACACAAAACCTCATTGCAGCCCCTTTGATTCTGTACTTTCTGTCCCTGCCTAGATAACTTTTCAGAAGCTGACAGAGCCTTTACAATTTAATTGGTGTTGACACCTTTTGAAGCAATGCCTTGAGGCGCTGAGGGTCATTGTCTACTTTATCCTGCTTTTCTGTGGCTGCCTCCATTTGGCTACCTTGCAGCCTGTGGTGCTGTGGTGGCCCCTGCACTCTTCATTCATGTTTGTACTTGTACTGAGTCCCGTTACAAGGACCCTTGTTAAACGCCCAGCAGGCAGCACTGAATAGAGATTTTGACTATCTGGGATTTGAAGGCCTCTAGCAATAAGGGAGAAAGGCCTGTAAACACAAAAGTATCCCAGTAGCAGTGGGGCGTTAACATAATCACGCATTTATGCCACAGGACCTCAGGACCAAGCTCCTTACTGTCGATTCACTGGCTATTAAGCCTTGGTAATTAGGTGGTTTCCCGTGACTTTTCTTTCCTGGGATTCACCAAATATCATTTTCCATATGTCCCTTTTTCCCAGAGCAGCTATACACCCTCACGTATTCAATAAGCCAGGCAGATGGTACCACGTACCAGGCTCTGAGCAGCCAAAGCCAATTCAGAACAAGGAGAAGGATTTGGCGTGGCATTCCCAAAGCTGCCCAGGAAACCTGGATCCAAAAATCATGGAGGTCACACAGCCTAGTGATAGCAAACACATCTCTCCAGGTTCAGCCCAGCAGTGCTTGTAACCAGTGAGCGGTTTCTGGGCAGTCACATCCCCAAAGCAGCACTAGCACAGAAGGTGAGCAGGACAGAGCACTTTGGAAACCATCTTTCACTTCATAAACAACATTTAATATGCATTTCTCTGATGTTTTACAGGTTTAAATAATTAAGTCTCTCAAATTTCCTATTGAAAATGCAAAGGACTCACTCACTTCATTCGGACCTAAGTGCCAGTCATCTTGGGGCCACATCTCAGTAAAACTCAGCCTCAAACACTGTATTAAGACAGTGAATGAATAAGACCATAACCAAATAAAATGGAAAATAACATTTTGGTTAAGTAAATATTTTGGTTAAGCAAGATATTAAAGCATGGCCAGAATTACCTCAGTGGCAATTTCCTACTTGAAAAATTCCCTGCCCTCCCAAAACCTCATCAAACCCAATGGCTGGGTTTTCCATTTTCCAACATTCTCTCTGCCACGTTTCAGACTCTGCTTTTCCACAGTCACTCTGAACTCCAGCACTCCACCTGCAGAGCTCTGACAAATGAGACCTGTAATTCCACTACGGTGCTGCCAGCTCCTCCCACATTCAGTATCATTTGGTCCTTTACCATCTGGGGGATGCTTGCCCCTGTATCCAGGATCCCATCAACCCCTTGCTTCTATTGTGGAAAAAAGCAATCAGAAGCAGGCTCTGGTGCACACCTGCATCCCATGGAAACTGGGATTCAACTCCAGATCTTTACTCCTTGTTACCTCTCTTGTTACCCTGCAGTCATGCCTCCCACCTCTCATTCACAGCCATTCTCCTTGCCTCTGTCCCCAACGTGCCTGAAAGAAAGCTGCAGCTCCAGGCTCTGTATCTGAACCAGTGCCACAATGATACATTTCCATTTGCCCAGTTAACCTGCAACCATGAGTTACCAAGATTCAGAACAAAAACTTTTCCACAGACAAAGCTGCATTCAACTGTGATTAAGGACTTAACTTTCTCATGCTTTATGAAATCCCTTTGCATCTTTCCGTGTGCTTCTCTGGCATGGCACATGGGGCTTCATGGAAATACTTCAAAGTCCAACAAACAGGGCAAAAAACACCCTGTGCAGGCACAGTGGAAGAAAGAAGTGGTCTTGGAGAGGCCAGGCTGGCCTGGCTATGAACACACACAGTACAGAGATGCACACAAACCACCTCCAGTGACAGGTGTGCTGGTCCAATGAGCTGAATGCAAACAATGCCAGGAACAGCTTCCAGCTCAACACACTTCAGGCAGCTCTGCCAGGAGATGTTTCCTTTGGCTGACAGAGGCAAATGCCTGCTGCAAAGAGGAGTGTCCCACCAACAGCATGAGCGGTGACACTTTGCTCCCAGGCAGCAGAGAAAGTCGCTGGATGAGAGTTGGTTACATCCACCTATGCATCTGCTTCCTTGAAGGCTAAAGTCAGTTGAAAAGCTGAGAGCACATGTTGGGGCAAAACTTTGTTTTTCTTCTGTTTTCATCATCTCATACAGAGTCTGCAGGCAGGTATGCTGCTAGGAAATGGAAAGTAGAGAAGCCCCTCTAGACTGGCCACTATTGTGTAAGTTCATCTGAAGTTGTCACTTGCAAGGATTAAACCAAAGCCATAACTCTTTCCTAATGGAGGCAAGGACTTTACAGAGTCCATTGCAAGGTACAGGATATTATCCATGTACAGGAACAGCCACCATGTCTGGTCAGGTGAGAGGCTAATCCTTTTTCTGTAAGTGACCTTTGTGCCCTTCTATTTAAAAACCTTTAGTGAAGCTTGCCTTCCATTATTGCTCTCAGACTTTTCCCAAGTCCCACCACTAGATACCCACCTATTCCAGAATCATGATGCTCTTTTAGAATATTTGGTGTTTCTCTAAAGATTCATTCAAAATAGCACAAAGTACAGAAACTGTTCCCTCAGACAGAACAGTTTTCTGTTGTGTGCTTGTCTTATTACCAAAGGGTTATGGAGGAAACATTAATTTTATTTCTGAAACATTCAATATCCCTCTTTTGTTGCTTTTTTCTTTGTTTGGTTTTGGTGGTATTTTTCTAAAACCCCCGTATTCTCTCCGAGATGGGAAGGGCGTATTTTTTTCAGGGACTTGTACACACAGAACCTGCTGAGCCAAAGGAATCCCCATGTCTGCCCTTCCTCCAACACACTGGATGTGGGAGCTCTCCCCCACAACTTCCATGCCTCAAACACAGGCAGGATGGGGTATCCCTGCTCTTTTGAGAGGTAGCAAGGAGAGGTTGTATTGAGGTATAGCCCACATCCAGCAAGGCACAAAGGCTCCCCCAACATCTGCTACTCAGACTTGTATCCTTGGGGCTAAAGAGTCATGCTGATTACAATGAGCTCCAAAATCTGCTCATTTTAGGGAGAAAAGAACTAAAGAAGCCTAACTACATTTACAAGGGGACTTTGCTCTCCTTTGGGTTAGATGTGTTTTATCCTGGTTGTTGTCCAGAAGTTTACCTCTGATCTCCAGCACGCTGAGGATAAAGCTGTTCATCTGACTCTAGTTACCAAAAAAAGCAATACTGATCCTACCAGGCGTCAGAGGGGAGATTACAAATGAGAGAAGGAGCCACCCCAGCTGATTGGACACACTTCTAAATCCTTTCCTTTCTGCATCCCGCATTTGCTCTTTATTAAAGTAAAAAATAATAATGCACTGTTTACTTAGTGCTCAGGGTAGCTGTAAAATTTAATTAATCACTGTAGCTTAGCTTGCTGAGATTTTTCAATGAAAACCACTATAAAATGTAAAGCTTGCTATAAAGAAAACCCCTCCAAATTGCCTGACTTCCTGCTTTGGTATTGTACCTTATGGGACCAGAGACAGGACACTGCCTACAGTCCTGATTCAGCAAATTACTTGGAAGTGAGCGCATACCTAAGCCAGTGGACACCAAAGTGTGCATTGATATGGTTGACTTGGGATGACTTAAATTGGTGCCCTATAGGCTGGCTGCTTCTGCATTTCCTGCCCCCATCCAAGGGAGTCTGAATTACGAATGAATCTTTCCTTTCTCACTTCCAGATTTCCAAACACAGAGCCAAAGCACGAGCCCCTGTTTAATACTGCCTTACTTCATGAATACCCCTATAGATCTGGATGAGTGGGTGCTGCACACTGTGTTTTTGTGAACAACAATTACATTTAGGATTACTGACTTAGGAAAAGCAAGATTTCTCACCCCACCCCAACCCTGTCCCTCCCCAGAACTTGCCTGGGATTTGCCCCAAGGTGTAACACACGAATGCAAGTGGTGGTGCAAAAGATCAATGCTGTATCTCACATGCTCCTTTTGTCTTCTGGGTAATTCAGTTTTATCACATTAATATATACTCTTACAAGCTGATAATCCCCCCAGATCTCCCTTCTTCTAAATTACGTATGCTAGAGGACAGCTAATATTCTTTTCCTTTTATTCCCTAATTTACAGCCTTAAATAAAGATTAGGACATAGGGATGGGCTGAACACACGATGTTTCCTCCCTCTGCAGGTATTATTTTCCCTGTTCCAACCTAAACAAGAAAACCTCACGGGTTAATTTTTTCAGTTACAAGGAAAGGCAGAAAAGAAGAGGGCCCTTAGTGAGGTACAATAACATGTGCAGGTTTTCTTGGATCAATTGCCAGCATTGACACTGTATCCTTCAGCTAGCAGTCTGTGATGAATGGTACCCTGTAGCATTGGAGAGAGCAGCAGCAGCCAGGCAGCATGGGTGACTGCGTGCCCTCCTAACTGGCTGATGAATCAGGAAACTCAAGAGAGACTCCGAGTGTGGGAGCTGGAGTGGTAAATGTTTTCATCTTTCTCTTTTATGATCTTCCCTTCTCCATTTATATAGGATATTTTAGAGATTGAGCTTTGTTACAAACTATTAGCCCAAGGCAGTGGGTTGGGGATGTGAGATCTCATGGAAAGACAGAGCACAAGAAAGTGTGAACAACTGGAACTACATGTGATATTAGTGGTTTGTTGTTGGAGGAATTTCTGTTTGGATTGTAGTTCAGACAGTTGCCTTGATGTACTGGAATGAAAATCAGCACCCAATGTGCCTAGAGACAAACCACAGAACTGTCAAAAAATACTCGCCTTTTTATCTCCTAGAACCTTGAATTCAAAATGAAAAGTCCCCATTCACCCACAGCACAAAAAACACAGCTCAGCACTCACAGCACTGCACAGCTCCACAGGAAACAAGAAAAAACAACTCCCCCCAAGAGCATCAACATGAGAGACTGGTAACTGGTATATCCCACTGCCCAGATTGCTCTGGCAGACTCTGTGGCACTGGAGAGCCTAACTTCAAGTAATCCCACCTCTGGGAATGGCCAAGAGCTAGGGAAGAACCCACTCAGATTGACCAGATTTCAATCTGGAATTCAGTTTTTGTTCTGCATTTTCTTCCACACAGTAAAGAATGCAGTACTTATCATGACCCATATGTGAGCAAGACTTTAATCTGTGCGTGAGCAGTTTGTTCATCTGTGCTGCAGATTCAGCTCAGCCTGGTGTAAACTGTTCCCATGGAGCCATGGATCCACACAGGCCAGGGGTACAGGCTGGTGCTTGCACACCACGCTGAGCTGGAAGTGACACTGTGTTTGCCAGGTACTTATAACACCCAGCTTCAGCACAGCTTGTGCATGGAGGTTGTGCAATGGCTTCCCAGAAAACAAAAATACCCACACAGGTGCTCATTTAAATAGCTGTAGGCCCCCTGTGAGTGCCAGGAATTGACTAACTGCAGCTCTTAGTTAAGAGAGAGATGAGAGAGCGAGCACAATGAAAACAACACCTTTCCTGGCACTGTGTGCTTGGGATGGCCACATGAGAGGCTCCTAGAGAACACATACACAAAAATCACATGGAGAGTCCATAGAGAGAAAGGAATACCTGGGGACACCCCAGGAACATTTGATTTCTCTGATGGTACGGCAACTTCACGCAAATATTTTAATTTAACTGAAAATTAGTAGTGGCACAATGCTATGAGGTAAAATATTTCCTTGGGTTTACTATCACACATCAAGGTGCAAATCACTGTGGGACTGAGCTCATGCCATGGACACATTACAGAACAGGGTTAGATGGCTGCTAAGTCTTACAGGATCTCTAGAACTAACCAAAATTAAAAATATTGTCTACAGATTGTTAAAATAGCCCTTTTTGTCCCTCTAACTGTGAGATTAGTTGTGAGATTTTCCTCCTGCCAAATAAATGGTTTGTTTTCCACTTGAGGCAAACCAAACTGCCCACTGGGAGAGTCCTGCAATGGAAATGGCTGAGGAACAGAATTCCCAGTTGTGAGGAACTGAGGGCTTTAACCAAAGGGAATTGTTGTTTCCTTATTACATTAATCAGTTTACAAAATATGAGACCATAAAAGAAAAGGGGAGTTCCCCTTGTAAAATATTTACCATTAAATCTCTGCAGGACTCCTGCCATAAGTCAGAGAACAAGAGAAATCAAGTCATTTATTTCCTGCTCCATGGTGTACATGGTGCTTGCAGGATGGGAATAAAATCTTCACCCCAAAGGGAGGAGCACTGAGGGTGGAACTGTCTTCTCCCTCTGAATACATCTCTGATGGGTGTAGTTTCCTCTCCTCTTTTGCTCTCTGTCATTAATTTTTATTAAATTACTTCATAGGAAAACTTGAGATCTGTGGACAAAGATTTTAATGGTGGGAAATTGAATGGAGCAAGGCCAGGTTGGATGGGGCTTTGAGCAACCTGGTCTGGTGGAAGGTAGAAGGTTTCCCTGCCCATGACAGAGGAACTGGAACTAGATAATCTTTAAGACCCCTTCCAACACAAACAATTCCATGATTCTGAGAATGTCCACATTTAAATATAGAGTTTGATTTTCAAAAGCATGTGCTACAATTAATGAATTTACTAACGCAGCTTTATTTTCTAATAAAGTTATTTTTGAAACGCTTTTTAGTTTGTTTTTTGAGTATTTTTAGTCCATATTTTGTCTCCCCTTGCTTATGGGAGTGGGAAATTTTGAGTCAACTAAACAAAAGTAGCTTCCAGGTCCTTCAAGCAGATGAAATTGAACATGGATGCTCTACTGGAAAAAAAACAAAAACAAAAACAAAAACAAAAACAAAAACAAACAAAAAACAAAACAACAAAAAAACCAAAAAAACAAAAAAACCAAAAACAAAAAACAAAAACCAAAACCTAACTAAGCCACAAAACCACAAGGAGAACAATCATTTTCATACTTAGGTAGAAGAGCACTTGAAAAATTGTAATAGTAGATCCCCAGGCAGAAAGCAGGGCTGTCAGCAACTCAGAAGACATTCAGTGATGGACTCTTGAGTGAGACAATGCCACACTGGAGGTGATTCGACTGCACGGTCAACAAACATCGTACAGGCAACTCTTCGAGTCCATGAAGATTAATGACATGCCTTTCCATTCTACCTCAACAGAAAAAAATAGCAAGGAAAAGTTTTCCTTGGTCTACCACGCCCATCAGAATATTTTCCCATCCCCTTCCCAACAAGCAAAGAGCCCATTGACCAGCTGTGTTCATCCCGGGAGCAGCAACAAGGAGAAGGAGTGAAGACATCAGTGAAGACAACAGAGGACAACTGCAACAGCAGTGGCTGGGCCTGACAAACTGCAGGCCAGGCTGCCTTCAACAAGTCAGTATTCTGACTGGTGTGGGTCACCCCAAGCAAAGGTCACGTTTTGTTTATTTCTACTGGAAGAAGTGTCTGAGGAGGCCAACAGAAGAACCCAGCAAGAGTGACAAATATTTTGGTTACGGTTGCAAGGTACCGTGGCAACCATGGGATATTCCAGGAATGTTTGCCTACAACAAAGCCTAAACTTGTCTGGAATATATTGAAGTTTCTTTTCAGGCACACCTCGTATGTAAATAGTCTGCATCACTTTTAATAGAAATACTAGAAAAACTTGTTCTCCAAACAAAGCCAAGTAAGGTTGCCAGAATTACTTCAGACAGGAAAATCAACCTTTCCTATAATTCCAGTAGATGGTAAAATTCTGTGGCCTTTGGACCTCAAAGTCTGGTCCCTAAAGCAAGTTGCAGTGCTGCAGCACTAGGGTGATGAAGTAGCTGTCAATGGTAGAGTCCTGAAGTGTCCCAACAGCCACAACGCACAGAAGTTTGGAGTTCCCAACACAACAGGCGCTTAAGAATCAGTGCCAGACTTGACCCATCCCCTCTAATCTGGCTTTTGTCTGGTGGTATCCCACCTACAGGTTCAGTCTGGGAAGTCCATGTCTCCATTAATGAACAAGAAGGTGCCACGAGGAGGGAAGAGGAGAAAACATTCCCATTGACCTTGTGGATCTCTGTTACTGTGATACAAGTCCTGGAGAGAGTACAGTCAAAACACACCACTGAAAAAATATAGATTTCCAGCCTTGAACTTTAACCATGTAAAGACCACCTTTTCACCTCCAGTTCTCTATGATTTTGGGCCAGAACACCTGGTTTTGCCACTTGAATGGTGCTAAATGGAGTGGACAGAAATTCATATTGAGCACAGCTCTTACGCAGAACAAACAGTTGTCCTGGCCTAGAGACCCAACACTGGGGATGTGGAAAATGCAATCATGGCACCATTGAACAGCCTCAAAGGCACATTACTCCAAAGCAAAGATGAGGCATGGTGAAAAATGAGTACTGACTACACTCACTTTAACAAGCAAAAGATATCAGACTTGGCCAGGTCAGTCCTGAATCTTTTCACAGCACTTGAAGCTTGATTTTTTCTGCTGTATGTCAATAAGATCAAACTTCCAGAGTTAACCTCTCAATTTGCATGGCAATGAAACACAGGGGAAGTCATACATTTATCAATATAGCTTAGAAAAGATGATATAATAGAGAAATAGTCACCATTGAAAGTAAAACAGAAGGACTAAATAAAAGGACTCCACCTGCTTTTAATTTGAACCCTCAACACAAGGGAGAAGTTAAAACTCAAATAGGTACATACGTTCCTTTGAAAAGCTAGATCTGTGCCTGAACAAAAGAAAGAGGCTTTTCACTTACCTCCTGTGGTATCAAAGAGCCCATTAAAAACCAATAAAATATTATGAAGCTTTTTTCCTTTGTGAAAAAGTGCAATTAATATCCTTCAGCAGATGATTATTGATTTTTATAAAGCAATTTACAGGCTTCTAAAGTCATGATTATTCAACCCTCTGGGGGTCAGAAAGGAAGAGTTTTCAGAAGTAGGAATCGTATTCTCATTTCCACATCAGCACAGCCAGAATTTACAGACTTCTAGGTTTTTGGTTTTTTTTTTTTTGCCCCCAGGATATTTTTGTTGTTGTTGATGTTGCAGTGCTCCAGCACAGGATTAACCCTTTTATTTTCTCCCACCTGAGACAGATTTCTTTCGTGATCTGTTCTTGAAGTATATTGCCTGTCAGATATTTATCCGCTGCTCACGGCTGGTGGGTTGGATGCTCAGCAGAGTAGACTTTGTGTCAGAAAATCAGCAGCTGCTCATATATCACAGTGGTCATTAGCAGAGGATCATTCTGGACCTTTGCCCACAGCACCTTGCTATGGCAAGAGAAAGGCTATAAAACCCTAGGCCCTGTCAGCTGTTGTCATTTAGGTGAGAATTTATCAGGTCTCAGAGTGCCCTCTGACTGGATTATTATGAATAATGAATGAAGCTTTATGCCACACTGAGGCATTAATAAGACTGGGATGACTGGGAGAAATTCAGTACAACATCATAGCAGTAACTTTGTGTGAGCGAGCACACAGCTGGTGGGCTGGCTGGATTCAGCCTGGGTTACACACTGCCACTGAAATGAGGAGCTCATTTAATTATTGAGCAAGGAGCACAATGCTTTTGGTTTAGCCTATGGGTGGTATTACTGGCCTGCTCACAGAAAGCTCGCAACAAAAGGCTTTCTACCCTCTAACCAAACTCATTTTCTGCTCTTAAGAAGCTGGATCACTGAGCCCTCCCCAAAATAAAAACAGTGAATGTCAATCTTCATATTTACTATTAATCCAGCTTAAAAAAAAAAGGACATGTAAGAGCAACCAGCTAACAATAACTCCCTAAAATCTCCTCAGACAGAAGTCATCTAACCTGTTGGTGATAACTCTGGGGATATTAGCCAGGATTACTGATTTTCTTCCTTGTTTTTCCTCAGTTCATTCAGTATGTATCCCTACGGCACACAATTGAGGAACAGGGAAGGAAGGAGACAAAAAGGCAGCCACTGACCTAACTTGGAGGGAAAAAAAAGCAACAACAACAACAAAAAAAGCAGATGCACAGCAGAGACTATTGGCAATAATCTACCTCCTGGTGTGGCAGTTCCAGCTGCACTCCAGAGGAATGAGCACACAGAGCTGACAAGCACTTGAGGCTGTCATTTATCTTGGTACCAGCTCCACTAGGAAAATTATTTTATAGGGCTGGACACACTTTTACAGACTCTTTAATACCTTAGGTGCATAATATCATTAAAACCTTAGGCTCCCAGTATCTCATATTACTGTGCTCTCAGCAAAAACAAAACCTGCATGGTCTCTTTTAAATAAACATGTTCTCTAAACTATCTTTGTTTTTATTTTTCCCCTTTTAATTTGGCATGCAGTCTCCAGAAAATCCTCGATAATATTAGGCCAGATCTTCATTCTTCCAAATGGCCCTAAATAAGGAGGCAGGGAAGGAGGAGCCAACCTGAAGATCACCAACTGGTGGGACAGAAACATGTAATTCAGGAGGAAATTCCAACTCATTCCTCACACATGGGCAGTGCTAGGACTTGGCTGAACTCTCACATCAGCCTCTCCATTAACTGTTTTTACAGCAGAGCCACTGGTGCACAGCCAGATTATGAACAGAGACAAACTTTATCTTTTTCAAAGGGAAAGTGCCTTTTTGGCAGGGGCTGGACATAGGAAACACCCATTTGAACAGGTTCAGTTTCCATCTCACTCACACAGCCACAACTGGAGAGCAGGAGAACCACAAGGAATGGCAGACTGGGGACTGACACCAACCATGGGCAGCTCTGAGAGCCAGCCCTGCCACCAGGGACAGCCTTGGGCACACAGCCCAACCAGAACTTTACAAGCAAACGTATCAGACAAGTTTAAGAAGCTTTTCTCCAAAATATTATCACCTTGGGTACAATATTAATGCTACGAGTTTTAAAATACACTGTAGCAACACTCAAAGCAAATATTAGGTACATTAAAAGGCCTTAACTTGTCCCAGCTCAGTTTCTGCTCTTTGATCCTAACTGCTTTGACCTCCCTGACTCTCAGGTAGGACTCACTTTCGAGTATAATGTTCAAGATTTTGTTAATTAAGAAAAATCTGACCAGGAGAAAGAGGGAAATACCCCCATACACAATTTTTTGGAACAATACATAAGTTCTTAGGACAGCAAATTTCATTCTAACAAAGGAAGCCCAGTTCAGTCTCTGTTTTGTAATGACAATATGGCCCCTTTCCCACACTTTTACTACTTTTTTGAGAAAAGCAAATTGTAAAAAGACAACAATCCCTTAATTTCTTTATTACGTAAAAATAATGTAAAATGTTTCATTTTCAATATTTCAGACACCTCCAAATAAAAGAAAATTTGGTGTAATCTGGAACTCTGAAAACCTGCTGTACAACTACTGAAATAGCAAGATTCCTATAGATTTCTCATTTTACTGGGTTTAAAATATTTATCATTACTGTCACTCATTGTATTTTTTTTTATAATATCTTCATAAATTTATGGCTTTGATCTAGAATGCCTCATATTTGCATCCTGCCACTTCAGTTATGTATAGGGAATTTGAAGATGACAGTGCAGTCATGTATGGTTTTTTAACTTGTGGATCTTTTCATTTATCAGTCTTTCTCACAATGAGTCAAGAATGTAAATAGTCTGTGCTTGATTCACATCTGTGAAAAAGCTTCAAGAAGCTGTTTAGAAAGCTAGGAAACAGAAAACTGAGTTTTCTCTTTTTTTAAAAATTTAATAATCTTTATGTATCGTGGTGGATTCCATCTTAGTAAGAGATTTTGTATGTTCATAGCATTTCTTCTGTAAGGTCCTCCTGTTTTGCTAAAAACAGCCACCGTCCTATTTCAGGGGGGGTAGCAGCATGAATGGGAGTAAAAAACAGAGTCCCACAAATAATTGAAGCATCATGGCCACAGTTTTGGGGTTTTGGTTGTTTTGGGGGGTGGGGGGAGTGTCTTTTTGGGACTTAGTTTGGTTTTGGGATTTTTTTCTTTGTTTTTAAGGAATCTCTGGGGATCTGGGTAACAGCAAGAACTGAGTCTTCACCTCACCTGGATTTCCTGAGTTTGTAACAGGCTAAGCCTCATTTGTGATGCTCATAGTAAATAACCTTTTATTCCAGTGTATTGAGGGTTTCCCCCACTCCCTCTTCCCCATTACTGGCTCTAATGGAGCCTCCCTGTGTGGGGTTTGGGGACAGCAGGTGCTGCTTAGCCCATTTCAGGCACAATGTGCAGGGCCCCCCCCCATGAGAGAAGTGCCACAGTGGTGGATCACAGTCTCTGCCTCGTGGTGCTCCCTCTGTGCAGGGAACATGGAGCCAACACAGCACCCCTGATACCTGCTCCCACTGCACCTCCTTCTGCCTCCCTTGGCTCACAATCCCTCCTGTTTTCCTAACGCTTCATTGGTGCTCTGTTTCCACTAAGATATTTAGAGAGCAGTTCTGCAAAGCCCTGGGCACCTGCAGTGCCTGCCCAGCACAAGGACTGCTGTGCAGGGAGGGTGTGGAAACCTCTTTGCTGAGGGGACAGGCAGTGGCTGGGGCACCAACAGCACACCCTGCTTTTCTGAGATTCTTAAAAGACAAACAGAAAAGTGTTTGCTTAAAGTGTATTTATAAATAGGGTTACATACCCTTAAAAGACATCATCCCTTCAACTGCAGAATAGAGCCAGGAGAAACCTGCCCAGTCTTGGCAGCCTGAATCCTCCCCATGTCAGAAGAAAAATCACCAGTGGCAAACATATTTGTAGAACTTACAAGAAACTAATTTTAGTTTCTTTTGTGATTTTTAAATAGCCATTTGGTGTTACAGATGTCTTGCTGCAAAGTAACATTGCCAGTGACACCTAAAATGTGAGAAACTAATGAAACATAACTACATTGCTTTTTTTGACTTCTTTTTTTTTAAGTCCCTGCACCATGGTAGAAGTGCAGTTACCTGTGCAGTTACTCCTAAGCAGTTGTAATGTTTCAAGTTGTTCTTATGTTTAACAAATGATTACCACAATCCACTGGAAAGTGATATTTAGAGGCAAACCCCCCTCTACTCCCTGGGGGTCTCAATGTCCAGGACTTACACAAAGCAAAACAGAGTGATTCTTGAGGAAAGAAGGGGAAAAAAAATCTGTTATTTGTAAAATAATGGCCAAAAATGCAGCCTTAGAAGCAGTGAAACAATTTGTGAATTCAGCTGCATTTTGACTACTGAAAACATCTAAACACATATATAAATACATAAACAACTAAACACATTGCCTCCTCTGAGCAATGTTGAATTTTTACATGGCAGCTTTCCCACCTTTTATCTAGTGTGCTTTTATAATGGAAAAAAATCTTGGGGGAAAAAACCCACCCTCTCAGCAAAAAACCCCCAGCTCGGGTCCCATGTTCACAGCAAAGTGTCCCATACAAAGTCAACCCTTTTCATTGCTTTGAGCCACTCAAGATTTTTGAGTGTGCCTGTGAGCACCAGGAACAGCCTGTATGGCCACACAGGCACCAGCCCTTTGGAAGGAAGCATCCACTGGTGAAATTGTGAGTCAGGAAACAAACTTCCCCTCAGTCCCCATCCCTCCACACAAATCATCTGGTACCTCATGGCAGAGGTGCTGCAGCTCCTTGCTCTCCCCAGGCTGTTTTTTCCTGTCAGTGGGGTTCTGCACCGATCCAAGGGCGCTCTATGAGTCTCTTCCCCTAATTCGGGCCAAAAAAAGTAATAGAGATGAGTGCAGCTGAGTTTCACAGAATAACAGAGGCACAGAGTGGGTCAAGTTGGAAGGGAGCACAGTGGGTCACCTGATCCCACCTCCCATCCAAGCAGGGTCATCCCAGAGCACACTGCACAGTTTTGCAGCCAGACAGTTCTGGATTATCTCTCTGCTGTTGGGCACACACTACAGCTTTTGCTTTGGATCAAATCTACAGGCAGCCACACTCATTTCAAAATGGGACTCTTCATGCAGGGAGACAACACTTTGTGTTTTAATTTTTTGGGTGCATAATCTAGGAACATTGGTATTCCCACCTTTTGATTGCAGTTGAGTTAATCGACACATGTAAGGACACAAATACTGCCTAACCAGCTTTGTTTTATTATCAGCAATAATGAGTAGCAACCCATTAATTTTAAAAGTAGAGGTATGCACTGTAAAGTTAATGAGAACCCAGAGTCAATTAAAATAACAACAATTAGGGCATTTTATTGATTTTTCAGCTATCTTTTTTCTGTAGCAATTTTGTGGCACATACCACAGATCATCTGTGTGGTATGTTTCAATGCAGATGATAATTTCCATTTAAAAACTGGTTTACTTTATTATAACCAGATATAATTAACATTGAATAAGGCATGATGATTTTAAAATTCTGGTTTACTATTATATATCTAAACCATGCCATTTATACAATTTTGTAAGGCTTTAAACCATTTTTCAAACTTAAAATTTCTTAAAAGTTGGATTAGGAGAGTCTGGGATACGTGAAAGAAGAGAGCAGTCTTTCCCACCCCATATTTTGTATGTGTTAATTCAAGGTACTCTTCTGGAGAAGAATTTTTTTTCCCTAAATTTATTTCCAACTACTTTTGTTTTCCTTGAGGGACCTTTGAAACACTATATTGCTACTTTTCATGTTTTTTATTTGCCCTCTGGAACAATAAAGGCTCAAAGGTTCATAAATATGCATTCTGTAAATGTATTATGCTGACAAAGTGTTGCTCAGATAGCTGCTTTTGCCTTTAGGGAATGAATAAGTTTACAGCATGCTTAAAAAACAGTGTAAGGGGAAAGAGAGAGAGGGAGAGCTGTGTCAGCGTGTGGGCTGAAAATGGAACAAAAGAGTTATCCTGAATGCACAGGAAAGAGAAAATAAAGTTAGGTGAGACACCACAGCTAGCACCTTACAATGAGCAGGGCTGAGGGTGCTGCTCATCAGTGATGTGCCTGAGACGGCATCATTCCTTGTTTTCCAGGAAGGCTGCATAGACAAGAGCTCATAAATCAAACTTTTTTTTTTGCTAATTTTGGCACATGAATCAGGGTGACTCCTTTGTTCTTCCCAAAACATGCAGTTCCTGGCGGAGTCTTTGTCCTGGTTCGTTCTCATCCCATCAGACACAAATGTGCTTTAGTCACCTCTGCCTCGCTGGGAGCTCAGGGCTGGTGCTTATCAACACAAACACTTTGGGCAACAAGAAAACATTTAGCAATTAGAAATACCATTTGAACAACTACCTCCAAACTGGCTTAAAGTAGGCTTTGACAGATAAGACTCCAGCCCAGGGAACTGGGTTTGCAAGCACAGTTTTGCTAGCGGGGGGCGACAGGTGGCTTTTGAGAGAAGCTGCTGGAAGCCTCTGCCAAGCCAGGTGGAGCCAATGGCAGTCAGCTCCAGGCTGCTGGCCAAGGCTGAGCCCAGCAGCAGTGGTGGTGGCATATTTGGGATAACATATTTAGGGGACAGGCAGTAACTGCACAACAGAAACTTCAGTCAGATGGAGAGGAGAGAATAAGAGAAAGCAGCAGCTCTGCAGACACCGAGGTCACTGAGGAGGGAGAGGCAGGAGCTGCTCCGGGTGCTGGAGCAGAGATTCCCCTGCAGCCCGAGGTACAGCCCATGGTGAGGCAGCCCTGCCCCTAGGGAGGTCCATGGGGCAGAGATCCAGCGATAAACCTGGACACAGGAGCTTGGCACAGGGATGCTCCTTGTCTCCTGAGCAGGCAATGCACAGCCCAGCCAGCCCAGGCTGCTTCCATTCCCACCTGGAGCCATATGCACATCCACAGACATGCTCTGCCTCCACTCTTCACAGGATGGTGACTTCTCCAAAAGTCATTATCTGTACTTATGGCTAAACAAACTTGCCAGTACTGCAAGGCTATAGGTGATCTCTTAGACCTACAAATTTTAAGCCCCTGACAGCTCATATGGGTAAAATCCAAAGTGATAACGTAGCCAACCAGTTGCTACCTCCAATTTTTTAATAATCTTTGAGCTACTGGCTCGCTGTCTCCTAAGCACATATATCTTCCTACTTCATTATCTAGGTTTGTGTCTGGTTCTTTTCTCAGTGAGTGTCATGGGATCACCTCTTTTATATACTAATACTGGCTACTAAAGTTATTCGTTGTGACCCGAGATTGTCTTAAGCTAACTTGGTCATTCAAAAGCCAGTCTTTCCTGTTCCCCTTCACTTCATTCCTTTATTTAATGTTACATTTCTCTTAGGCCAGCATTAAATATTTAAAACTTCTTGATATTTTTTTAATAAGATTTTTTTCCTATTCTTGCGTTGTTTCTTCTTCTCAACTGTAGGAAAAAGCAATTTCCATCTGAACAGACAAAGGATGCTCCTTTAGCCATATAAACAATTAACAATGATTGCAAAAGTAAAATATCAATAGATAACAAAACCCCCTTCAAATAATGTCTGGCACATTGTATTACACTACTCTCAAAAACCCCCAAAACCTCTAACTTGAAACCAAGTTAAAAATCTTGTATGACTAGATACCATAAAGAAAAGCCAAGTTGCTAATCTAAAGCTGTTCTCTTCAGAGGAGGCAATTCTTAGCAAAAATAATCACCAAGCTGTGCCTCAGCAAACCCTTCTCCAAATGCTGCAAGGGGAGCATTGCAAGATGTGTTTCCTGGTACAGCTCTCGGGATTCATCGGTCTGCTTTGCTTGTCTGGTGCTCAGCGAAACCCCAGACTCTGCTCAGGGCACGCCGGGAAGTTTGGGAACACAGAGCCTTCATTTAGCCCTCCCATTATCCCTGGTGCTCATCCACCAGGGAGAGCCCGAATCCCAAACTGCCGGGAAGGAGGCGCATCCACCCCGGAGTCTGGGGAGGTGCCTGTGCTGGATAAAAGGGCTCGAAGGGTGCAGCGAAGGCTGTCTGGAAGCTTTACCCAGTGAGTGGGGATGAAGAGGCAGTCAAATAATCACATCTTCTCCTGTGAAGGTATGAACTGATGTCTGGCTTTGCCCCTCTTGCACAAAGCTTCCACGAGAAGCAGCAGGGGTCTAACAGCCTACGAAGCCTCAGCTTTAGCCTGAAACTCTCCCTGACAGGAGAGTAAAGTGTGAAACAGAAAATATAATTATTTCACGAGTCTTCTCTTTTCTTGTAACTGCACTGCAGCCTAGCACAGCTCTGGCCACAGGCAGACAAATCCCCAAAACCTGATGTGTTTTTCCTAATCTGCATCACAGGTCACTATAATGTTCCAATGCCACTTTTACCATCCCCAGTTTGCTTTGCTGAAAAGCACTTCCTCTATTGGAGTATATATTTATTTCCATAAAGCTCATTTTTTTCTGAGGCAAAATGATTAAAATGGCCATCTTTGATGTACACTATGTTCCTGCATCTAAAATTGGAATGTTTGCCCAGTTATTTCTCAGCCCAGTTCTGACAGTGACTGGATTCAATGCAAAATAAACTCACACGAAAAAGCCTACTTGCAGAGCAGAGAACAAAAACAGGAATTTCATTGCTTAAGACTGGACCAATCTCCTCTTTCCTAGTAATGCACGATCAGTAAGTTTCTAAAAAGTTTTTCTCAAAATAATTACAAGATTAACTAGCAAAAATGGAGCAGAGCATTCCACGAATAAATCTGGGGCAAAAGTATTAAAAAACTCCTGGTAAATATATTATTATTAAGGATAAGAGAGTATAACTGAATTATTTCAGAGCAGATCTCAATACCCATGCAAGTGGCAAATTAACTTAGTGCCTCCTAAACTCATGCCAAATATGACTTTGACCTAAAAGTTCTGTGGGCAGGATGTCACACAGATGTGCCACAGCAGTGCAGGGACCCTTCCCCCATCAGCCCTGACCTGTGCCAGGCACTGACCCTGAGCCCTGGCTGCAGCCACCGTGGGCTGGGCACCTTGGCATGAGTGTGTGCCATTCATTCCCCTGGAATGGCACTGGCTGCAGACAACTGAACAAAGTCACTTCGTTGGCCCTCAGTTCAATTATACCCCTTGACAGAAAAACAAATCTTTCTGGTATGGACCAGGCTAGGTTTTAAACTGAAATTGTAAGCAATAAATCTCTGGCAATCAATTAAGGATGAGGGAAGGGGGGGGATATAATAATCCAGTTGTCAGCCAGATTGTTCAGTCTGCAAGCAGTCATTGGCAGAGGAAAGGTGAAAGTCATAAAATGAAGAGGGGAAACAAAATAGGCTCCTGGGCTATTCAAGACAGAGACAGACACACTGTGAGGGTTTCCAACAGAAAGATAACAGATCAAGACAGGGGATACAGATGCACACATGTTCTGCATCTCTCCCATAGATCTAGTTTAATAAAGCACAAATGATGATCATTTTTTTTTCTTTTTTTTATCTATTATTAGGTTTTTCAAGTGTGTAAGTGTGTCTTAATCAAAAGAACAGTTCCATACAGCTCTTGACATCAAAGAAAAGCATTTCCAAAGCTATTACAGTATCAAAGTAATATTCTGTGCAGAATCTAAGGTGAACCATTGGAATAATCCTTCTGGGATAGAGATGAAAAAATGCTGCATTCACTGTTGCCCAGAAGCATCCAAAGCAATCTATCAAAAAAGACATAAAAATATTGGGCCACACTTACTTGATGCATGTACTCACCACTACTATTATTTTCCTCCATTTTCTCTTTGTCTGCTTAGCTACTAATCTTACCTTTGTCTGAAAGTTCCTGCTGTACATATGAAAGTACCAGAGCTGATTAGTGAGTCACAGGAGGAAATGACCTCTGATGTGCTTCAAATCCATGCACCTTTTATGTATTTGAATCACATTATGAAAAAAAAAAGTGTTAAGGCAAAAATAGCAGCATTGTGGCAGCACTAAGGTGAGAGTGCCGGACATGAGCAATCCTTTTAACGTGCCCTTAATACATTTTCACTGTGCTATTAGAGACTTCTCTTCTGCTTATTGAATATACGTTTGAAGGTAAACTATATTTAACTATAGCAGTTTAGTTGGATAACCCATTTCAGTAAAAGGTTTTGCTAATCTGAGCAACCATCAATTTAATTGCATGCCCTGTACAGTACAGAGAATTCTCCCTTCAGCTGTGTGAGTGAAGCACCAGCTTCCTGGCAGAAGAGATGGACAGTCTGGTGCTGCTGTGGTCAAGAGAACAGAAGGGGTTGGGGCAGAGAGGGAGAGAAGGTAAGGAGAAGTTACCAAATGCAACAAAGCTGTTCCATCTGACAACAGTAGTTAACTTGCTCCTTGAACTTAACATCTGGTAGCATTTTCATCTTCTGAACACTTGTAAAACCTTATGGTACTTTAGACAGTGGGAGTTCCTCTCCAAAAGAAATTTTAACAGTACAAAGAGACCACAAAATCCATTTCTTACTCGACAAGGGGGTTTCCAGTTCTCAGCTCACAGCTTACTTCAAGAATACCCTACAAGTTCTCCATTTGCGTAGTTTTTGGAGAGCAGTTTTAGCACTAATTTTCAGCAGGGATAATATGCTTATGTGGAAAGGTTGCCTCTATATTCCTCATCGTTAAGGAATAAATGTGGGCAGATACAGACATTTTTTCTCCTTAACTGTCTAATAAGGCCAGTATGGGAACCAGAGAAAACTTCATTGCTACCAAAAACACATCTAAAATTAATATCCACAGACGAAGATATTTTGTGAAATTATGGTTCCCACCTTTGAATATCCAATTCGCTGTGCCAAGGGCCTGTAGGGGGTAAGGAACAGCTTCCCACCCCCTGGAAGGGGGCACAGTGGCACAGATGCCTTCCTGCTGCTACAGGAGAGGGTGGCAGTGATGCTGTGGGATGCTCTGCCCCCAGTGCATGCAAACAGGGCTGAGGAAATGAAGCCAGTCAAAGGCTACCACATCCTAATTCCTTCTTCCCTCACAGTGCTGCTAAAGCTGTGGTGGAAACGGAATTTGGGTTAAATGAAGACAGCAAAGACTGATAGCTCCATATTAAATGAGTTTTAAAGGAACTCCACGACTGCAGCACCAAGAGTCACTTGGCCACAAAGACCAACACGCCCATCATGTGTTGTAGGAACAGTTTGCAACCAAGCTTCGCTCAAAACACAAAAGTGAAAAAGCCCTTTAAAAGGGTTTCTTTCTGACACATTTGTATATTGTTGCACAATGGCTGTCCTCAATATGTGGAATTTACACCTGCTCCTTCTGGGAAAGATTATTTTTAAAAAGCAAAGGATGTGATTAGGTGAGGATGCCTTGCTGACTACCAGGTCGCCAGAGCAGCAGCGCACACTGCATTTGCCTCTCTCTCTAAATCAGCATCACCCCAAAGCATGAAACAAGCCTGTGATCATAAGAAAAATGCAATCCAAACCCACTGTGACCCAAAATGCAATAGTTTTGCCTCAGTCTATGAGACAGCATGTAATAAACAGTAAACCTGGAATGAATACTAAGTTTTGCATAAATACTCTTGCAATTAAAATAGGGTTGAAGTGCTTGCAAATACTACAGATTCATTAAGAACCATCACAATTGGAGAAAAACTGAAGGAACTGCAAAATTCATTTATCAAAAGGGAAAAAAAGAGCAACATACACCAGAAGAAGCAAGTATTTTTCACTATGGTCAAACACAAGATAAGGGAAATCATAATTCTTTTCCTTCCAAATTGTTTGTTCCAAAATTTATTTTAAAGCAACTGTAGAAGTAGACACATCTGAAGACAGATCTTTTAAAATATTACGCTCCTAGATCAGAAGAAGAAAGTTCCAAAATAAAGGAACCAGACTGCAGCTTTAGCAATGCAGATGCAATGTGGAAGACACAGATCCTGAACAACCTCAAGGACCAAAAGTAGTGTGCTGAATCCCAAAGTATGGCAGTCGGGAGGAAAAGTGACCACACCAGCTTTTGGAGGAACCTTTGTTAGAGCTCACAGTCAAAAGCATTCTTGGGAACTTTATACCTTTACTACACAAAGGAAACTCTGCTTCTCAACTGGGCCCCTCCTTTTCCTCAACATCCTAACTGTGTTTTCCTTAATTTGAAGGTAAGGAAACTTCTCAGTGTGACCATTCCCGAGACTCTGTGGCAGTCACACTCCAAAGGCCGGACTGTCGCTGCGGGGACCGGAGCCCCTTCACGGCGGCGGCTCCAGTGCCCGGCGGGTCCCGCTGGATTCCCCACACCCCACTCACGGTCACACCAGGCTTCCTCACCGCCTCCCTCACAGCTTTCCCTTGGCACAGCCTCAGTCTCCCTCCATAAAGCCATTTATTCACGGCACAGTGACACAGAAACAGCCCGAGATCGTGTCTCCGAGGAGGGACCCCCAAAAAACAGCCCCTGGGCTTTTATCCCCTCACAGTCCGACCGCGGCAAAGCCTCGCTCTTTTCCTGGGCCCTGGGCTCCCCCCGCTCCTCCCTCACCTGCCTGCGCCGCCTCTCCGTGCTCTGCTATCCAAGGGCTCGGCAGCTCACGGCCTCTCTCTCATCCGTGCTCCCACCCAGAGCTCAGCCTGCATCCCAGCCCGCAGCTGCAAGCGGAGTTACCCGCACCAGGTGTGTCCACGGCACTGGCAGAGGCTCGCAGCCCCCTGGATGGATCTGCGCTGCCCAGGACAGGAGCCGAGCACTGCTGGGGGGAAGGCACAGCTCGGGCCCTGCGGGCGCTGTCCCGGAACCGGACCAGGCTGGCACTGCAGGATTTACCACCCTTGCATTTGCTCCTTCACTCGTGTCCCTGCACACGCTCGGGAAGAACGTGCTGCATAGGCAGGTAAGGGACAAACACAGGCTGCTCTTCCTTCTCACCCTATTTGCAACAATGTCCTGTGATGGATTTCATAAAACTTCTGTAGAGCTCAAACTTCAGGAGAAAACATAATTTGAGTTAGAAATTTGCTAAGTATTTATTTGTCACCATGCTGCCCGAGAGGGATCAAAAATCAAGAAATATGTTCTTAGACAGCTCCCCCTTAAATCCACACACAAGCATTTGTACTTTTGAACAACTACACAAATGACTGAGGTATGGCTCTACCTGAAACAAAATTAATAATCCCAGTTGGTCAAAAGCCAAGCAATCACTATGAAACTGCAGTGAACTGAGCAATTCTTCAGAGCAGGGTATATGCTTATATTCTGCATTTAGCATAGGCTGTAACATTAAAGATCATTATTTACATCTTCACTATCTTTAATGGCCTTTTACTTGCACTACAGAAAACAAACAAAGAATCAAAAGAAAAGTGAAATTATACATAGAGCTATTTATTACAGGTAAAATGTTTTCCTTACTCATTTACAACACCTCAGATATGGTGTAGATAAAATACCACGAGAAACAGAACCACTCCGGGGAAAAGATGGAAGGAGGCAGTTATAGGGAAAGATTTCTGTCCTATGGAAGACATCCCTATTTTTGCCTGCATATTTGAGATACTCGTGTATTCTCTTATTTCCTCTGCCTCACTTGTCTACAAGATGACAAGTGATGCCCAACTACTTTGGCATATCATATTGCATTGTGTCACTCCACCACCTGCCAATGCCAGTGGCCCATCAAGCCTGAAAAATCAAAAGCAGCAATTTGTTAGAAACTGGGAAAAGAAAAAAACCCACCAACCCACCACATTTTAAGCCAAAATTAGAAACATTCATTTTGTATTAATAAATAGACCGTGAAATATTGATCCACAAAAGTGAGTGAGTATGAGTAATGTATCAATCTCTTAAGCAGATTCATGGATTTAGAAGCATTTCAGTATTTGTGTATTGGTAGCTGTGTGGAAGACAACATCTATCAGATCACATATGATTCTGCAAAACACTGCTGCTCTTTAAACTTTCCTTTAAGGGCAGCAGATCTTGTGATGAAAGAAAAGCTAAAGAAACTACATGTTCTAATAAAAATATTATCATGGAACGATACCCAAACATGCAGTTATCTTTGCTGGCAACAATAAAAGGCAGTGCTATTAAAAAAAAAAAGTCTCTGCCTGGATCCTCATTTGTTCTTAAAGATTAGTGCTGAACCAAAGAGAAGTATATTTGTTATAGAAGCACAGAAAAATCCTTCTTTTTCATACAGTCCACATTTATCAACAAAATTGTCTCTCAGGAAAAAAGAAATCACTGTTTGCTTTGCTCTGCAGTGAGTCTTAATGGAGACAATACAGACAAAACAGCAAGTTTACCAATACCAGCCAAATTATAGCAATTATTGTGAAAGGTGCTATCCTTTGGGTAATTGTTTTGTTCCTTGTAATGCTGCACAAATACTCCTCGTAAGAGTGTTTGCTTAAGAGCTAATCCCACATTATCCTGGAGCACAACTTGAGATCTTCACTCAGGCAAATACTCCCTTCAAAATCCTCCATACTGTGGCCTCTCCATTTTCTCAACAGTTGCCATATGCAAATTCTTTGGTGATCATCTTTTGTGCTCAGTTGAGCTACCCAAAGCCTGCTCAGAGGCTCCTAGCCCAGCTTCTGAAGGGCCCAGGCTCTGGCAGAGCAGTTTGCAATGATCCCCAGCATGGAAACTGATTTTTGTGTCCCACTTGGGAGATGGGAAAAAGAATCACCAAGGCCATCTCACCCTCAAATCACAGCAGAGGTGTGTGAGAAAGCCAAGCACAAAATTACAGAAAAAGAGAAGTGCAAGGTTACCAAGCCAGATGCTGTGAAAAGGATGAAACATTGAACAGGAAGGTTCACAAAGCACAGGATGGAGCAAAGCTAAGGGCAAAAGGCAGAACCACCAGCTACACTCGATGTGAAATGCAGGATCCCACAGAAATTAGGAATGCTAAAAAAAGGCCAGAAGCACTGTAGGAACTGGCTCCACTCCAGAAAGAGCAGGAACCAGGACTCCTGCTCACTCAGACAATTTGCTGTGAAGCGTTCTGCCCGGGAACATCTGTGTGTAACATGATGGAAGTAACACTGAGCAAGTTGCACACAAAAATTAAATGGAAAGTGAGACAGAATTAGGGTCAAACTGTACAACACAGGGTCATTAGGGTAAAAGTGTGCCATGTTTTTCCATACTGAGCAGCAGATCAGGCTTTCCAATGGGAGCCAAATGATATTTTGGCACACCCCGTTTGAAAGTGTCTACAACATCCACATCCACATAATAAATGCTCAGTACACATGAATAATCAAGTCCCTTTATGGCAGGCAAAGATGGGCATCAGTGGAGTTCAATGGAACAGGTATTCCCATGCCACACACCTTAAATCACCCAGCCAGCACCTGCCTCCCATGGCCAGGCAAGAGCTCAGGCAGAGGCTGCACAAGCTCAGCTGCCTCCCCCTGAACCTGCCTTCCCCTCCTTCACAGGTCAGTGTCCTGTAAGACATTGCCACGCTGACAGTGCAGATGGACAGATCTACTGGATCTTATTAACTCTGGGCAGACTGAGCTCAGAAGTACCACTTTTATTCATTTACAAACTGAACAAAATGCCACAAAAGCCAGAACAGCCAAAAGGTACAATATTAATTCATGCAATTATGATCTGTTAAGAGTTTGATACTTTATTTTTAACAAATATGTCAACAAAAAGTAGTCCCGAGACTATGATGACATGATTTTCATATGACAATTATATAACTAATTTCAAATGAGGCATGTATATGTTTCCTATTTATGTTCTGGAGCTGAGCAAAAATTATTCTGAAATACTTCCAGCAGTCTGTGTTCATTGTAGGGGACACATAAATTATTTTAAGGGAATAATACATCTCCAAGGACATTTTAATGGATTAAATGTCAGGAATGAAATACTGCATTTCAACTTAGCTAGGACCTTAAAGAATGAATATAAAGACAATTATTGAGAGGTCTGAAGAACACGATTGATTTCTTGCAACTTAAACTCTGAGGCACTTCATGGACTCAAACAGAATTTCTATTTCAAGTTTTCATTACATAAAATTATGAAGTATGTAAAGATGTAATGCTGACCATATTTTAAAGTTTATGAGAGAACTGCAGAGTGGTCTGATTTAAAAGGAAGTTGTGTTTTAGGACTGCATTTTAAGCACAGAATTTTATGCTCAATTACTGTGAAATAAATTACAATTATGATTTACAATTCTTTTAGCAGTAGCTTGATGGTCCTGTGCAAAGTCAGAAATTAAATATCATGAGGAAATAAAAGGGCCAAATTCCAACAAGAGTCCCATAAAGCAAGTTGTACATTTGGAAGGTGCTTTGCTGCAGGCAAATGGCTGCCAGCATTCCAAATCAACCTGTAAGGCAACACACTGCAGATGTACCTGTGCTCAATACAGAAAATATTCTCACACAGACAAACCACCTAGTTACAGTAGGATTCTGACCATTAAAATGGCACTTGGATACTACTCTTACAAAAAAAAAAAAAAAAAAAATCATACTTTGTCTAATTTAACTTTCTTACCGAAAAAGAAATATAAATCATTAATTGCGAAACATGCACAAAATTCTCATACTACACTGTGTTAATACACAGTGTTTGTGTAAGTTGTCCTTTTAAAACCTGCGGCAGTTTTTAGAGCTATCACCACTGTTTAAAAAAAAATCCAAGACTAAAGGCAACAATAAATGGGAAGAATATGGTACCTATGAGAAGCAATACATTCCATCTCATGGATATTCCCTGAACATCCATCTGTTTCTATCCATTTGGGACTAGTGTCATCAACATGTGCACTTCCAGAAAACAAAAAAAAAAATGCAATTCTCCAATAAAATATAGTTTTATAAATAGACTGCTTAACATCATAAACACTGACTAAACTTGCAGAACTTTTTTAAAAAATCATTTTAGCTTGAAACCATCACCACCCTTTTGTATCATTACCACTGTAAAGATGACAGCTTTCCAGTTACTGCACTGGTGGAGTTTCACAAGGTCTTCTTGGGATTTGTGACATTGTGAGGGATGGCCCAGTGTTACAGCAACAGAACACCAATAACAGATAAGGGTCACCCACACGATCCTCTGCCCTTTTGCTTGAGCTGACAATTCACAGCAAACTGCCCACTGCTTCTAAAAACTCCGGGCAAGTGGGTTATTCCTTCCAATTGGTTATCCCCAGAGAGAAGCAGGAGCTGGGGAAGGAAACTCAGCAGCCCAGAGGCCCCGTGCTGGCTGCTGGATCAATGGCCAGTGTCAGCAGGCTCCCAGTTAATGATGCTGGAGCCAGCGCCAGCCTCGCTCCCAGCCACACTTACCACAGGTGCCCACACACAGGACACGGGGCTCTGGAAAAGCCAAGTAATTGCCTCATTTTGCAGTATGAGGAATTTTTTGTTACAGGTGTACACCTTGCAATTTATGTTCCTAGGATCAGTCCTTAGACTTGAACAAAGAAAACACGTTCACATTCGCAATGGTGCGATGTGACAGCCAAGGGCAGGCAACAGCATCTGTGTGAGTACAGATCCACTTACAAAGCTTTGCTGTAAAGAAGAAGGCAGTGTTTTGTAAGCCTTGTTTATGTGTGTGCAAATATATAAATTTCACATTTATGGAACAATTTTTACTATAATTTTAAGGTGAGAAGTGTTTGGCAAACAAACAAAAACCACCAAAAACTAACAACCAACAACAAAAAACACACCCCAGGAAAATACAACTACAAAATAGGGGAACCCTTGCCCTGTTTCTATAATCCAAGGATGGAGCAGTTGAAGTCATCTCCGTATCCATGTAAGCTCTGGAACAACTGAATTATGGAAATGGGATAACTGTACAAGGTTCTTCAAATTACGGACTTACTATTATTGGATGTTCCATGCAAATTACCTACAAAAACTCTCCCACTCGAGGGAAGAGTGTTCAGCCAGGCTGTGTTTGAGCCCCAAAACGGCAGTACAGACCTCTCAGCTAAAGGAGAACGGACAAGGAGCCCTTCCTTTGAATCCAGCCAAGTGCACCCCGCAGCTGGCAGCCCCCCCTATTTCCAAAGCCTGTCTCAGAGGCCACATTAAAAACACTTTCCACAGTAACAACAGTTTAGGATCCCTTTCTTCCCTGCCAACTCAATAAAAGCTTTTAAGGTAGTCCTCAGAAAGTTGTCTTCTGTCTGTCTAGCAGGGCTTCTGCCTTCCAGCCAAAGGCAGCAGCATTTTAACTGCTCACACCAGACTCAAGCAAGACAACCTTTGGAGGTTGAAATCAGTGCAACTACACTTCCTACACCTCTGGAAACTCTTTTTCCAGTGAGGAAAAGTACAGCAGGAAGGATTTTACTCCTAACACATCACATTATGCAGAAATCACAATCTAAAATAATGACTTGTTCCAGAATAAGGAACAAAAATTATTGATAAAAATGCGTACCGAATCCTGCAAAATGGAATTACCTTACCAAATATTCTCCCCACAAGAGTAAAAGCTCTGAATCATTTGTCACTCCTTTTTTCTAACTTTTGAACACAGGCTTTGTAAAAGCTCCAGCACAATGACACACAGCCACCACCACTCTCCTGCCAGACTAGTAACTGTTAAATTATAACATCAAGAAATTATTCTTGGTTTACAGAAATTATTTCCTCAGAGAATTTGACAGATTTGAAACTGAATCTATTTGTCATAGTCTTTATTTGCTCCCAAGAAGTTTGTTGCCAGAAGTTTCAAGTTCTCATCCAATACAGGGCAAAATTTACCAAAAAACTCTAATGCTCTGAAAGCTGCCCCTGGCTCCAGGCATTTTCCTCCTCTGATTTCAAGACTTATCAATCTCTCCAAGCAAGTTTCCACCAACACTTCAGAGTTTAAAGTAGCATTCCCATAACCAGCAGTGATCTGATGTCTGTTGGCTTCATTCTTTTCCCATCCCATCCCGTGGTAAGCTCCGTTCCCCAGAGCAGGCTCCAGAAAACAGCAGCAGGGTTATGCTAAGGATCCCAACTTCCCTGCTTCACCAAGGTGGGTACAACTGTGATCTACCAGGAAACACTTAGCAGATTTGAAAGGCAACAATTGAGAAAATCCAGGCCATAAACACCACAGAACATCTGTATCAAGTTTTACTGCCAAAAGTTTTATTTTACACTCGAGTTGCAAATGAATATGGTGTACACGTCATACAGGATGCAGAAGTACTATATGAACATATTTGTTAGCAGTAACAAATTTTCAAAAAATAAAACATCCTAAGTTCTCTCTTTATTCCAATACATGACTTACCTTTTTCTGCAATATAAAGAACATTTGAGGAGTGGCAGAACAAAGAATGGCCATAACTTGTAACTGAGGAGTTTCTGACTGCATGCAAGGCAAACAAGGTTTACAGCGAGGCACTGGAGCAGGCTGCCCACAGAAGCCGCACAATCACCCTCCCTGGAGGGTTTCTAGATCCTGCTGAAGCCCTAAGCCCTGCTCTGAATTCAGCACTGACTCGGCTCTCAGCAGAAAGCTGGAGTAGAGACTTCTCTCAAGGTCCTTTCCAATCTGAATGATTGTAAAATTTAATTCAAGCACAATCAGCAGCCAAATTCAAATGAATCAGTGAATGCCTCGTTTTCCTCGTTCCCAACAAAAAAACAATACTCATCTTTAATGATCATCTTTACAAGAGTCCAGCATGACTGAAATCAAAGAAACAAGCAGCAAATTAAATGCACAGAAGAATACCAACATCACATTAAAAGGCCTTTGCATGACTTAAAATTCTTTTTGTAACAGCAAACACAGATTTTTTTAAATTGCTCTTTACACATTTGCAACTATCAGCTGTGTAACAATACCAAATATATTCCTAGTCATTTTTAACTGGAAGATTTCCTGTCCACACTGAGAAAGTTCCTATTGGCCCTCAATACACTGGCAGTGCCATGTTCCCTGCAAGTATCCCAGGGAGGCCAGAGAATGAGGGGCTGGGAGGTGGAAAGGAAGCAAAGAACCCCACAACATCTGTTTTATCCTAGAGACCATTTCTCTTCCTATTTGAGACCTCTTTCTATTGCTAGGGTTTAAATGAAATGCAAGTAGAACTTTCAGGAAGGGCTCAATAATTTCTTATTTTTAATTCCATATAACAGGAAATTACAGCTAGACAAAAGATGTAAGGCCTACACCCATCACTGAGGCAGCTGTAGAACTAATTGCATAATGTGATACAAGCAGACAACAAGGATAAATCTAAAACCTGAAAAGTACTAGAAATTTTTTTGTGCCAGAAAACAACTGATCCTCTAAAACAAAATAATTACTCTGGTGCAAATAAAAAGTCAATAAATGTGTGCATACCCACACCAAATGTGACATTCAGCTCTATACCCCCCAGTTCCAAACCACCAAACTTTTCAGTTTTACAGAGGTTTTTGTTTCTCAATCTCAACATAACTGAGGATAATTACAAGCAGTCAAAGGCCAGACAATTTGACCAACAGTGAATCTCTGCACAAACACAATCTCCCATGTCTGAAAGCCTGCTAAAAGTGTGAAGTCAGACGGTGCACCCACACAGAAAACCGTGCACCCACCACAAAGACAGCTTTGGTTTGGTTTTATATTTGGGCTGTGTGGGTAGAGAAGCAGTAGAGCACTGAGCTCAGTCCTACACCCAGAGGCTCTGGGTGGCACAGCAACAGAGAGGAGTGTTGTGCCCAACACCAGGTCCAGCCAGGGAAGCTCTTAGACACGTTCTTACTTCAAGCAATAATTAAAAGCACTGAAATCAAGCTGCTATAACAAGAAAACAACTGTTAGCTGTATGTGCAGGAACAAGACAAGAGAAAGTTACAGTAAATACAAAGCAATTAAGGGAAAAATCTCTTTGTCTGAAATGGTAGAAAATTAAAGACCCAAATTCAAGGACTTTCTAAA
Organism: Eopsaltria australis; assembly: GCA_034509425.1. Classification (NCBI taxonomy): domain Eukaryota; kingdom Metazoa; phylum Chordata; class Aves; order Passeriformes; family Petroicidae; genus Eopsaltria; species Eopsaltria australis. The sequence goes on from JAVTVJ010000149.1 coordinate 4,383,338, forward strand.
TTCTTGAAGAACGAATCTATTCCAACTCTACAGTACTGACATAAGATCAGATTTGTGTGTTTCAGGTCTCTTTGAAACACCAAACAAGTAGTAATTTGGTGGAGTTCCTTCTTCAGCACACAAAAGTGAAAGCCCAATCACAGTTTAGTCCTGACAATTTTGATACTTTGAAGGGAGAAAAGAAGCCAAAATGACACAGAGGTTAAATCAGTGAAGATAAAAGATAAGAAAGAACAGATAGTGAAGAGGGCTGGATTCTGATACATCTAACTCTGAGACACTTGATATGCAGGCATGGGAGAAGTGTCAGAGATAGAAAGGTTGTGGCCTTGGAAAATAGGCAAGCAAAATTGTCAGGGATGTTAGAAAATAGTCTAGAGGGAGTCAGGAATAAAAATTACATCTTTGAATCTGAACTGGTCTGAGGCTCGCTGGATATTAAAGGAATAATCTAGAGATAGAACCATGGGAGAACCAGACTAGGGGGAGAAGCACTGGATTTTTGGGGCATTCAAATAAAGTGTAACATAAAAAAATCTAAAAAACTGGAGAGAGGGTGTTTAGGTACATGAAATTAGATGAGAGGGAGAAAAAAAGGACAAAAACTAAAAAACATAAACAGTTAGGCTGATGGGTGTCACCCCCTGAAAGACAGATGAAACTTGGCTGCTAGTGAAGGAAGATGTAATTCAATGAAAGGAATGAGAGAAATAAAAGATACAGAAATAAAAGGGGTAAACTTGCACAGTTAAGAAGCAGAGAAGCTCAGTTCAGAAACAGATCCTGAGAATAAAAACAACTTTTAAAAGGATCTTATGCAAAAAAATCAGGATTGAAATTTTTGTATTTTGTAGAATGAATGGAGAACTAAAATGAAGAGCAGATCTGCAAGCAAACTGAAATAGAAAAAAAAAAAAAAAGAGTGAGATAAAAGTGGTTAAAAAGTCCATTTGGGAAAAGGATTAAAGCAGGTGAGGCAAAGCTGAGTCCAAAGCTGTGTTTTGCTTACACACTCTTCAGATATTCAGAAAGGCTGGAATGGAAATTAAGAAATTACAAGAGAATATGTCTGAAGGGAGGGATGGAGACAGGGCAATGTGAGAAGAAGCCAAAGAAACCACGTACAGAGAAGCAGAGAGAGATAAAAATAAAGACCAGTGAGTCAAAAGAAGTGAGGCCAATGAAGGAAGGAGGCAGCAGTGAAGATGAAGGAGTCAAAAAGGTTAATAGACTGGAGATCCCAAAAGGAGTGAGTGACAGGGTAGAGGAGAGAGAAAGACAGATAAGCTGAAAGAGAGCAGGTAGTGATCAGAGGAAGGGAATTTAGAAATGAGAGATAATAAAGTGAACAATATTTAGTAAAGACAAGGTCATGGGAATGATTGAGGCAGCAAGAAAATCTGTCTAAAACTAGAAATCACAGGCATGGGGCTGGAAAACAGAATGAAGAACAAAGGAGTTAAGTACTGATCAGGGGAAAGGAACTGGGCTTACCCATGGGAAGGGATGAAACTTGAAAAGACAGCAATGGGTTGAGTTTAGCAAAGTCACAAAGAAAGATGCAAACTAATGACCACTAGGAAAACTAGACACAGAGGACTTCAAACCAGGAAGAGAGTAGGGCTGACAACAGGACTGACGAAGCAGAAGACAGGAGTCATAGAAGTATAGCAGTGAATATGAACGGAAAACACTTTTCAAAAAGCATCAAAGAAGAGAATAAAGGTTCAGAGAAGGGAATAAAGCTTGAAAAACAACTCTAAACACTTATATTTGAGTCATGTTCAGAAACGTAAGTAGCACCCCAACAGGCAGGGTCAGCACCTCTATTTCCCTCCTTGCCAGAAAGATTTACTCACCCAGACCAAACCAGAGATCAGAAATTCAGAAGACCAACGCTGCTACTGGCTAGATAATGTGGGGATATGGCTAGGTCAGGAAAATTTTGACTGCTGAAGTAGATAAAGACTATTGAAAACTATGGAAAAACAGTGATTTGACCTCTGCCATCCAGCACCTTTATGTCTTCACAAAACAAGACCTGAAGGCCTTCACTGACTCTCCCTCATATCACCTCCTGTTCCTACCAGCTCACACAGCCAATGCAGCATTCACCAGCATTCCAACTCAGCTGTTAAGATTCTCACCACACTGTATAACAGCAAAGACAAGAGATGAAGCAGACAGATTGCTGCAAACAAACATCACTGCGACTTGGGTCCCCATTCAGAGGTATCTGAGAACCACTGGAATAAAAGTTCTCCATTTCCAAGCCTCTGTCAAGAATTTCACTCTACAGCTTTCTTAATCATGAGCATGAATAAAACACCAGCCTTCTCAGACACTTCTAATACTGCATTTCATCTTCTGCTATACTGGCATTTTTTTAAAGTTTCTGCTCATTACAAAAAGACAACATACTTTTATTGCCTGCTCATACATTTGGGAGCTGGATCATTAGGAGTGCAACAGAAGAGGGGAAAAAACCCACATTATTCCCTGCTATCAAACCAGTGACATGCAGAAAGTACAGAAAGTGAGCTGAGCACATCATTTCTATCTACCCTACTGATTACTGTTTATTCGTATGTGTAGAAGTGGTTCACTCAAAATTACTGAAAATACTGAATAAAAACCAGCCTAAATATAAACAAGAGCTCACAGGACTGGGGCCATAATGGGAGCTCTTTGTCATTTTTATGCTTTATCACATATTTTCATATGGCTTGAAAATAATTTTAAATTTCATTTTAAATTTTAGTTTAAAACACACAATATATTGGATGTAGTATTTTTAGATATTTTTTAAACAAATAATACAAAAATTATTTTTTTAATGTACTATCTTCTGTTACAGTCACATCTCACCTAGGATCTACTACTGGAAACAGTAAGTTGTCCACAAGATAGGCAGCATCTACTGTAACATATATATATATATATAAATAAAAGTTTGAAAAAATATCATAGAAACACTATAACTTTTACATTATATTTAACATCTGTATGTTTTATTTCTACTGGACGACTGCACAGCAGGGGTGCTTTCGAGACAAAGGAGATTTTATGCACTGTCATTCAAAGCACAAAGTTCACTCCTGACACAAGTTAATACTGGAGCATTACTGAAATAAAAGGAGGAGCTGGTCAGACATTTTGGGTAGAAATGTAACATGTTCTCTTTAAAGAAAATAAACATATAATGCCATAGCTTAAAATAAATAGTGCCAGATGTCATCATCAACATTTGAAAAACAGAATGGTGTTTTAGAAAAGAGAATGTCCTATAAGCACATAGCATATACTGGAGTGTTGTAACAGACTTATCATTTTCATATGTTACAAGGTACTTGACTTTTAAGCAGAGATTCTACAATCCCCACTTATGGAAGCAGTTCTATTAACACACATTGGCTTTTTAATTACAGAGTTTGGTACCAGAGTCAGCTGCACCATTCATTTCACAGATTTAAAATCAGGAACAACTATTTCTTTTCCTCAGCACAAGATTTCACCATAAATACTAAAAAAAAAAAAAAAACCCCACATTGCTAAAAAAATTTAAACGCTTAAGTATGCACATTTGCTAACTCTTAACTCATGATTCTTGTAACTCAACATACCCTTCCAGGGGAGGGATATCTATCAGCAGTTTCTTGCAGGAGAAGTTTAATACTTTATGCATAATATTAGATACAAATAGCCTGCATTGCATTTGGGTTTTTTTTTTTTTTTTTGTGATTTTTAAATGTTCTAGCACATTAAAAAAATTATTTGAGTACTTGTGAATATTAAGAGCTAATTCTGGCATTCAAGCAGATATTGTGCTGCCTTTTCTAATAAAAAGCATTTCACTCTATGACATATGAAACATTGTTACAGAATATAACCATCATGTTTTAAATTATATAACCAGTTAATAAATGACAACAAATCTAGATGTTGCTAAACACAAACCAAAGTTTCTCAAGTACTTCTTTCCAAGAAATTGTTCCACTGAAGTCCTATATGGTTAAGTGCACACAGAAGTGAGAAATAAAACTACAGTTTCATAGAATTTGTCCTACAAAATCTGGAAGCAAAAATTAAAAAAATATGAATTAAGATAAGCTGATGATCTGGCACATACCACCTAGAAACTCCCATTTTTTTGCCGAACACAATTTTCATAGTATTTATAGTTTTAAAAAATACAAAACCAAAACCAACCCTGACCTCCCTTGAACACAAACTCTACAAATGTATTTTTATTCTCTGAGCATTATATCAAATAAAAAATAAAAAAAAACAAACAAGCAAAAAAGAATCTGAGCATGCAGGGATGTGACTGCATCTAGAAACTATATGTGTATGTACATACTGCTGCTTTATTTGAAGTAACTTTGTACCCACATAAACAAAAAGACTTAACTGACAGTAACAGCTCCTTAAGTGCTATCACTGATAATAATTACCTTTTGACAGCTCTGTTAAAAAAGTTCAGCCTTGAAACTCAAGGCATTTCATGTCACTCTCCATTTTTACCACATTTAAAAACAAGACACATTCCTTCCTTAACAATGAAAATATTATATAAGCATACCCCAAAAGGCACTAAGGTCTAACAAAAATATTCAGCATTTCCTTTTAAACTAATAAAATACCTGTAAGGCAGTTTCCATATATAATTATTTCCCAAATGAAGGCATGGCAACTTCTTCTTAAACATAAAAGCTATAATTTACTTCTGCTAAATATAAAACTAAGTCTCAGGATACAGTATACAAAAATCATGTATTTATGTAGAATACATTTTGTGTTATACTAGACTTATATCTTTGCCAAAAGATTTCAGTATTTAGGAAAAAAATTAAAATTTAAATATACTGTAAGGCCACTCCAATTATTTTAAACACAAAAATCTACAAACAGTGACATATACACAAACAGTTGGGAAGTTGTGACTTAAAGATCACATCTTTTAATCAGACCTGCTCAAAGGACAGCCTCAAAAGAACCCTACTGGCTACAAGAAGCATCTGCATGTTTTTAAGACTGAACTATGCAGACTCCCATTGCCCCAGGGCAGTGCTGCACAAGTCTTTTGAAAACGACCCGATTGCTGAATCAACACCTTAAATTTTCCCAGAAAACCTCCAACGAATGTTTTATGTGTATTATGAGAGACTAACAAAAAAAGGGATGTTACAAAAATTTCAGCATGACAATTTGTCCTGAAATTATTTTTCCATTGCATTTGGCAAGCAGAGAACTCATTCTATCACTTGTCTACTCCTACAGCAAGAACTGCGAACTATGATTCAATACAAAATACAATAAGCTCCTGTAACAATTATGTTCCTCTTGGAACAAAGATTAAAATAAAGTTAACTGTGCTGATTCATACTTTCCATAAATTACTAAAAAGGTGAGAGATTCAGACATTTTGCTTCTTGATAATAAGCCTAATATCTGTATCATGTGCAAAAGTGCAACTGTGTTTTAGAACTGAGGCCCAACTGAATACAATTTTGTTATTACAGAAAGAATACTTGAACCTACTGACATGGAAACACAGCATCTTAAAATTATGCTTTACACATTTAAACCAGTTGTACAACTGCAAGTTAGTAAAAAATACAAAACCCAGAAATAAACAGAAAACAATAAAACTTGTATATAAATTGGTTTACAATTCAAAGCACAACGGTAAGCTTCAAATAATTACGTTTGTGTAACACACACGGAGAGGTGGGATGATTTATTTAAAGCGCTTGGTTCTGGCTGCTCCTTTGCTGGGGCTCTGCTGGCTGTTTAGCTGCTGGCAGTGTGTGCGTGCATGCGTTTCGCTACATCGTACACGTAGGTGATGTCTGGGCGCTTCTCGGGATCCGGGTTGATGCACATATTAACTAATTGTCGCAGCTACGAGAGGGAGAGAACATGACAGAAGCGTTGGCCTTCTTACAAGCAGGATTTGTGCATTATCAAATTCAAATTAATAGAACCGGCAAGAATTAGGCAAACAGCGATTGTGCAGAGGAACACAGGCAGCCCTCCCTCCCTGCTCGCACACTGCACGCAGCCGCATGCAAACACACTCCCCTCATTTCTACATTTTGCACTGCTGTCCAGAAAAACTGATGAGCAAATTCAAGTTCTAATCCTTTCAACATACAACTTTAGACATGCATTTAGTCCAGTCCCACATAGAAACAGAAAATGCCCCGCGTTTCTGAAGGGCTGTGCCTGCAAAGCCCAGAAGACCGAAAGGAGCAGAGTGAAGGTAAACAAGGGCTGCCTTGCTCATTCAGTCCCGATACAGGAGTTAGCCAGCAATAAATGGCATTTCTGCCTGACAGATCCCAACAAACAAAAGGCAGTGGGGCTCCATCTAACACACAGTTAACCCCCAGAATCTCCTGCTGCCCGGAGCTACCAATACACACACATTCATACAGCCACTGAACAAATTAAACCCACGGAGGGCTATCTGTTATAAGGACTCCACCCTTGAGGAAATATCTGAACTTAAAACTGGAAGCTGGGAAAGTATTTTGAGCAAGTACCACATTATGTTGGCCCTGTTACTCCACTTGTCCATTGCTGAAGACGTGAGACTGGAATAAATAAGCTTTGGCCTACCTCCCAATATGTATTCCTTAGGATTAGATTTTTATAGTGTCCTTTATGTAAAGAAGCACATAACTAACAAACATTCACAAAAGCCTCTATCTGGGAATAAACAAATCACTATGACCAGAAAATCACATGTTTCCAGAAACACCATAACCTATTGGGTGTTTTTAATGCACATATTCAGCATAAGCCACCCCAACGAGCTTCCACACCACCTGGATACTTTTCACTGTCTTCACAAACTCTCAAGACATTTGCAGGCTTTTCTCCATCCACTGATATGCCTAAGAATTCCTGACATTAGAACTTAATATATTGTACAGATAACCTTCTGATAGAGCATCTATTTTAAATTGTGTGCATCTTCAGCATTTTTCAATGTGGAACATACCTCTTTCATACTGACTTACTCAAATGTTTACAATGCTTTGCAAAAACAACTTAAACTTGGAAAAGCTTCCTTTATGCTTTTAAATAGCTTTGCCAAATCCTCCTGGACTTCCTTCTAGCACTGGGGACAGGTGAGGTAGGAAGGGAAGGACACTCCAACAAACACATTGTGATCCAGTCTTCTATAGCAATATATCAAATTTGGTTTGGTCTCCCAGCCAGTACTACTAGGTAGGATTATTGAAAAAAAATCTGTAATTATTGCATCTAACATAGAGCGACCTCATCACCCTCATTATTCAAAAGTAACATAGGCTGCCTCTTCAAACCTGCCATCAGAGAGTTTTCTTCATGCTTTTTATAAAAAGAACAAGAAGGATTTTAAATTATAATTATACTCCTTTCACTTTTCACAGGATTAATTTAAATGTATGGGAATAGGAATTCCTGAAGTTATGGAAGAGGCTCTTGCATATCACTGTATAAAGCTTTGTCCATTAGCCCTTGCAGATGAACTGTTCATAATGTACAGATTTTTTGTATTCAACAGTATAAAAACTATGCCATTAGACATCCCATTCTTTAGCCAGAAGAGCTCAATATTTAGAAGTGAGATAATTCTGAAGATAGTGGTCAGATTGAAAAGAAACATTAAATCAAAATAATCTGTAACAGACTTGCTATTTGAATTTTAAATACATTAAGTATATTCTGACTAATGGAGTTATAAAAGCCATCATACTGCTTCTGGCATTCAATAAATAAAATACAATGCCAGTGGCAATAAAAACTATCAGCCTGCACTAACTCCCAAATATTTGAAGAAAAGAATGCTGGAAATCATTAGCTACTGTAAGAAATAATAATTGCCAGCATGTAATACAAACATGCAAGCAAAACAACCTCCTGCAGAAGAAGCAGGTGGGACACAGTGTAAGCAGGAGGCACAGTATAAGAGATGAGCAGTTTGCCATGCAACACCTCAGACAGCCTGCACAGAAACCAGGAAAGACTGAAGAACATCCAACACCATCAAGCCTGAAATTAGAGTCAAATAAGCAAACATTTGGTGAAGAGAATACAGGCGTAATTTATCTGCAAAATACATCTAATCCTGAATGTATACATTTATCTTTCTCTGTGAAGACTTCCATTTGTTCAACAGAACTGCATACAGTGAATAGTCTTGATAAAGGACCTTGAAGGGTTGAAACCTACAAAGCCAGCAGCAGAGGGGAAGCAGAGTGTTTTTTCTCCTGTTTTCACTGGCTGTTTGGTAATGACTTCACTGTTTGTAGAACAGTAGAAATAGCAGAAATAGATCTTCAAGAAATTTACCTGCAAAGCACTTAGGAAGCCTTGTCACAGACCTCTCTAAACTGTGGTCACTGCAATTACTGCAGTATCTCTGTGCCCTCCCTCCCTTGGCAGGTCCAGATTCCCACTGGTAAGGCAGGAATGCTGAGCTGACCATGCCTGGGACACTGCACAACAATAGTGCAGATTCCTGAGTAATTTCAAAATCCTTGAGCTCTTTTGAGCCTTGTAACTGAACAGCAAACCCTTGAAAGAAGGTGAATTGATTCTGCTGTACAGTATGAAAAGTTACACAGGCACACAGTCTTTCAGGACTGAAACTGGGACCACACTGGATGCTGATACTTGGTTATAGCACTGATCCTTTACTCCTGCAGGAATATCCATTTCAATATACCTGAAATCCATCTGTCAGCCCCTCTAGCACTAATAAAATTTCCAGTGTATAGGAAAGCTCTCCAGTGTCACCAGGGAAGAGGCATTGGGATTCTAAAATCAGGCTATCATTAGAGATAGAAGTAATTTTTTACTACCTGGCACAGACTGGCCAAGAGGCAGAGCAGACTCATGACTGAGCCAGAGGGACCTCCTGTTGCATCCCCAAGCTGCAAACTTCTTTGTCTGCTTATTGTTCTTAACCTCCTCTGTGCACTTAGCACAGTGACTGTCTTTAGCCTGGAGCTTAGCCTGACACTGGAGCAGTGGGACACACTTTCTTTAACTTTAGCAGGTTTTTCAGCTATGAAATAAATAATTATCACTCAAGTCAGGAGGAGGAGGGAAAGACAGAAATATGATAGGCAAGTACTTTGCATTGTTAGCCAGTTGAAAAAGAGAAATTTTCATATGGGGAATTTTGGATAAAAAACCACCACACAACACCATTCTTACTCTGTAGAGAAGACCTTCCTGAAGCCTTTTCCAAGTGCTTTTCTCAAGAGGTGCTGGTAACTAACACTACCACTGTGGACCTGCTGGCTCCTTCTGCTTTCACATCTGGGTAGGAGGTTGGCAATGGACTTTAGAAGAAATGCACCTCAATCAAAGGGAAAATTTTAAAACTTCATCATGAAAGCAATGTGATACTAATATTAGCTGACAAGATTTTAAGAGTATTGATTGGAGCTGGCAAGGGAGTCCCAGCTTTGAATTCCCTAAAGCAGAACAGCTTTCAGTAAATGCTAAGTACTGACTGAATACCAGATGCTTTTAAGGGATATTAAAAAATTGAGATATCCAAAGTTATCAAGCATTTGAAAATCTTGTCTACCATTGAAGCAGTAGTTTGTGAAAATGCATCTCAGACTGCTAGAATTTTTAATCAAAGGTTTTTAGAAACATTACCCATCTCTCCATCTAAAGGTGCATCTTTCTGTCACACTGTTCTCTGATGACACAGATGTGACACAAACACTAACATGTTACTCTTAGAGAGGTTTCAAAACTTAGAAAAAATGTCATATCTTAAAACTCACTAAAATGTACTTGCAAAAAGTTCCTTGAAGAAGCATTTGTCTTGTATTTCATAATGAAAGTATTTACACTCCTGTATTAGAGGATGCAGAGATCAATACTCAATGAAGTTTTTATTTCAGAAAATTCTTTTTCATAAAAAATGAAGTGGGTTTTACTATTCAGTGATCCCTGATCTTTACTGCTCACTGAGTGTCCTTCTGACCTGGTTAAAGGTTTGACATCTATATTTCCAGTACAGGTGGAACATTTAGGACAGTATCCTAATGCTTGTTTCTCTTTGTTACAGTTCATGCCAGCACAGTATTTTTTCATACAAGCTAAAAATGGTTTATTTTGGTGCAACAGGTAATAAATGTATGTCTTCCACATACCTTAGTGAAGACACAAGTCATCATAGCAGAACACAAAATATTCCCATTACAGTTTCCATAACTGATGGCTTGTTTTAAAGAAACTGTTTTCTTACCTATGTTAATACCTATAATAGCTCTGATTCTCTGGTTATCTTTAAAAATGACTTACATGTAATTTTGCAGACAACTGGCTTATCCAAGGTGCAGAAGTACATGTCTGCTTGGAAATAAATAGAAAGTAACACATTGTGCTTTGCATGTGTTTGCAAAACAAAAAACCCATACAGATGTAAGGAAAAGCTGGAATCTCTCTCCCCACCCAAACTCTAAGACCTTCTATCTGGGCCAGACTTTGATATTTGCCCCTTGGCTGGGAATCCACATCTCCAACTTCACACTTAGCTGCAGCGAAGTAGCCCTGCAGGCAGGCCAACTTCAACGAACCACTAGTGGTATCATCATTAAAATCCTGCTGAAGGTCACCATGGAAACCGCCTGCTGAGGCTTCGCTGCTGCATTCGGCATCTCCTAATCAGTTACCATGTGAAATGCAAATTCAGACAGTCTGAAAATTAGTCAAGAAGAATAGAGGATGAGGATGCAGATATGTGAAATATTCATGCGCTTCATGGAAAAAGGAAGACAGCATGAATGACACAACAAAGAACGGCCCCTGACATTCTCGCTATCATTTTGCATTATTGTTCACACCCTACTGTATTTCTAGGCCTCCAGTTCTGAAGTTGGTTATATGAACTGCCATATTTGGAGTCTACAATAAATAATAATTAAAAATGGCCAAGGTAAAATGACTAATAGGCAAACCCACAAAGAATACAGTGTATAAATTACACAATATAGATCATTATTTCATCCTTTGTAACGTCACTGAATTATCTTTTTAAGTCCACTTTGTTTCATAAAAGGGGAAAAATTGTCACTATAAATACAAAACAAAACAATGAGCAGTAATCTTTTATTAATAGTCCAATTACTGTCTTTGAATGAAAGAAAATTTAAGGTTCAGTATTACAACCCCTACTCTATAAATGAAATTGTATAATGCTTTATGTTTATTAGAAGTTTTTCAGTGCTTGTGTTTATTTGTGTTTTCAAAGTAATCTTTAATTCATGCAGTCTGAATTCAATTTGAATTGGTTACTAATACCTGTTCTTCGGTTTACAGCTTCTATGAGTTTGCCCTGTTCTTTTCAAAGTGGGAAAGTATTTCCAAACTGGCATCTCAGAACATTAACAAGCATTTATATTTTTCATTCTGTTACACTACAAAAAATATTTACTTTGCTTCGTTTCATTTTAGAGCTTAAAAAAAGCAAGTACTCCCCCTTAAATGCACTAATGACAGTAAGAACTGTTAGCTCTCAGCCAAAACAAACACTGCTGAGATATGCAGGAGTATATTGCTCAAATTCAATTACATCATGTCTGCCTATATTTCTCTGAAATTTACTCTTAGTCTTGTTAAGAACCAGTCCTTGTGAAGGAGCTGCTGTTCAATTGTACTGAATGGCACATCCCAGTTTTATAATGCAGACAAATGGGAATGGAACAATTCATTTTGACTACTGAGTTACATTATATCTATTTTAATGCAGGCCCCTAGAGGAACAGGGCCAGTGCACTAATTTACTGTGCAACATAAACGTGTATAGTTGTGCTTTTAGAAAAACACTCCATAGATGTAAGACTCTATCCCATCCTGGCATGTGGAACATATCATTGTGCATTCTGGGAAAGCATTTTGTCGTACTTGCAAAGAAGCCCAATGAAATTAAGAACCTAACAGTGTGACGTTTCCATCATTAATACCCTCAAATATAAATCATGAGAGACTTGTTTTGACAGGAACATTTGAGTGAGTTCAACAAGCAAACACTTATAGGCATAATCTGCAAATAACATAAAATCACACAAGTTCATTTAGTTCCCTGGAAGCATGCCAGCTTACATAAACTGGGGATCCAGCCCATGAAAAGGAAAATTACTTACTTCCTCTGAATAGTGATCTGAAGGGAGAGGTGGGTAGTCACACTGTTCTATCTTCTTGCACAGGGAGTACAAGTTCATTTTATCACCATAAAAGGGACTCTGCAGTGCAGCCATCTGTTTAAAGAAAATGTACAGTTTTCTTTTGCATTTTTAAGTCAAGCTATTTTGTCATAAAATCTGTAATAGTAACAAATCAAAAGAGATTCTCAATTACTCTCAATGCTCTGCTTAGAGGGAGCCTTTCAGTGATAGTAACAGAAGTTCCAAAACTGTTCCTATAACCACTGTATGTACTTATTCTGTCATATAATCATAGCTGCCACAATCCTTACATTGCAATAGCTGAATTGCACACTGTTAGGCTTTTATTAACAGACTATGAGGGGAAATTCAGTAGTTTACGATATTGCTGAGAGTGGAGGGAGACCAAAAAAATCCAAACCCGTACTTTTCCTCTGAAGACCTTTTGGGAGGAAACGCGTAACTTACAGGAAAACATGACCTACCCTAAAGCAATGCATTGTGTAGGTAACACTAGGTAACTAGCAGATTTTGTAACCTTCCACAGCCATGGCATTAGACTTCAGTATAATTGGGGTTTTTGAAATCAAGAAAAAGCTATCATCTATACTTCCAAAATCTCAGACCAAAAACTTTGTAATTCAGAATGTTATTCAAAAATACTTAGGAAAAAAATCCTCAAACTTCCATCAGAAGCACAGAACTGGCACCTATGGCAATCATCTATGATTACAATACAAAACCAAGAAAATCTATTGCAGAGCACTTATATAATTGATCAGCTTAAAACCAGCATTAATAAACCTACCCTTTACTTCCAGACAATGTCGCAACTTGACATTTAAGACGGAAACAAATGCTATGGCTAGCTGGATTAGAAATTCAAAAATTCATTTCAAATCTCTCCATTCTGTTGAAAGCCTACAAAATCTTTTAACTGCAGCAGCACGAATGCTGCTCTGAGTGCAGAGCTGCCCCAAAGTCAGTCACCCTTTTCTACATGTGCTAATAAGTTTGATTTTGGAAGGACAATGTGTACATTCCCCAGACAGGCAGAGTGTGTGTGAAACACGCTAGTCCATGCTGTGCTACTCAGTGAGCTTCAGCAGGGACAGGACAAGCTGAAAATGGCTCTCATCTGTCTTGTGGTCTTCTAGATAGCAGTTTAACTCTTTCATGTCTAAGCATCAATATCACTGGGGGAAATGTATGAAGAGAATTACTAAAATTCCCTTCCATTTATTTTATATCTCATTAATTTGCTCTCAAATAGTCCAGTACTTTTTCATATTACCTTCAAGTAAGAATAAAAAAATTAAAAGCTCCCAAAACAAGTACCGTACTACAGTTCCATCCTACATGCCTCCCAATTTGTAGTACTAAAATAATGTTCATTCTTGTATTTACATGAGATTGTCTCTTACCTTAAAAAGAATGTTAAAAATGCAAGCTAAAAGACCAAAAAAGAAAAGAAGGAAAAAAATAAAAAAGAAAAATCAACTGCAGGGTCTGTACGCATGCAGAAATTCTAAATAAATGCACAGATACTCATTTTCGTACTCTAGGTGTTCATTAAAAAGTACTTTTGTTTGAATGCTGCCGAGTGTTAAAAAAATTCTGAATGTCCCCTAAGGAGTTAAAACAGGAATACTATATTTTCATGCATCTCCTGCTTTGACAGATGAAAAATGTCAACTGTCCTGTTTTTATTTTCAAGCTTTTGCACTATTCATCTGGTTCATTAGTGCATCTCGCTGCTGCCCCTGACAGCTGCTCGCCCTCTCCTCCCAGCAGCTGAATTTTTCAGGCTAATTTGATCCTCCACACTGAGACGATCGCTAGAATGATTGACTTGCTCCCTGACCTCCAGGGTCTGACTTTGCTGATTAGTATTCTGGGGGTGTCTGAGGGACGAAAGCCCACTGTCTGTCTTCAGGGCTGGTGGCAGCTCGCTCTCTCTCTTTTTTTTTCCCTTTCTTTTTTTTTTTTTTTTTTTTGAACTGTAAGCCACCAACCTACAACCCTGTAAGGATGCAATTGCTACGCTGAACAATAAAAGGAAATGTGTAAGACCTACTTTTCCATGTAAAGGTCCATGTAGCAAAAGCACAGCATCTTGATTTTAATTAGTAAAGTCTACTTTGTTGCATATCAATTAAAACTCCACTGGTAGTGTTTTTGAGGTTTCAGAAATACCTGGGGCTCTAAAAAATTCAGACTTTAAAACATACTTGTGCAAAACCTTATTGGCCACATAGTTAACACTGAATAATAGATTGTTATATACACTAGAAAAAATAGTTTTTAAAAACAAGTTAGTTTAAACTTAAAGAGTTTAGCAGCAATTAAGCATTTACTGAGATGTGATAAACTTGCCAGTTTTTCTCCAATTAAGCTGGAGACAATCCAGAGTACATATGAACACAGATCACCATGAAATCAACATAATAAAACATGCTAAAATGCAGGCAACAGACAAATCACAGAAAGACACCCAGCACAAAACTGCACAGATTAAAAAACCACCATTCATTAGTCCACACAAGTCTTGAAGAACCTTAAGTAACCACTTTTGAATAATTAAGAAAAAATACTAAGTGAGAAAAATTCTGAGCATGTATTTTGAATTTGCTACACCTGAAATTTCAAAGTTACAAATCAATGCTCAAGATAAATTTCCAAAACAAAAAAAGAAAATCCACCACAAATATCTGGCGTGTTGCAGAATCAACTAAATGCACTTCTAAAAGAAACTGAAAGCTACAGTTGAAGACACTGCCAAATACTAAAGCTATATATCAACAACAAGGGTCCCAATAATTATTTTATTCTTGCAATAAGGAAAACAAACACTATCAACTTAAATAGCATCCTGGTAAAACCTCTAAAATAAATTAAAGGAGAATAGTATTTCAAGATGCTGAGTTATTCAACGGAACTGAGTTATTCAGGTATTTGGGGATTATCTACCACATCAAAGAAAAATGTGTTTAATATACTCTACCAGCATTAAGGCAGCAAGCTTAAAAAAAGTCTTTAGAAAAGTACTACTGATTTATATCCAGCAGTTTAATTCCATGTAACACAAAAGAAAAATTAACCTTAAACTATGGGGATTTTATATAATAGTAATTAAAAGGTTTTATTTGTTTGCTTCTAGAGTCAAAAAATCCTCAAGTATACCAATGAGGGGCAAAGAAATAGTAATACTGAAAAATGCTCACCTACCTCTATGCTACCTTAGGTCTTGCTCAAGTGTGCAAAGCAGAGCACTGAAATTCAAGGCAGCTGCCATGGTCAGTACTGAGGAATCCCAATAGGATTAAGTTTTAGATCAGGATTTAAACTTCTAAATACTTGCTATCAGCTGGATTTCATTCCTTGAATGATCCCCAAGATTTAAAGCAACAGCTATCCACAGATCTGTAAACTGCAGACTGGCAATATAGCTATTTGTCCTTTTAATATTCAAAGTAACATGTCAGTGATAGAAAGTAAACAAATATTACTGGGGATGATTCACTTAGCAGTAACATCCAACCTCAACAGGCTGCCAATGTCTTCTACAAAATCCTAAAATAAACAAGGAGGTGCTGCTACTGCTGAGTATGTGCTAAATGAGATCTGCTGACCCACTGAGGCAGGCGGCTTGTAGGTAAACAAAAAGTGACTTGAATATCTCAGTTTCTACCTGGAACATGACTGGAAGACTTCACTGCCATTGCTGATGGAACCATTTTTTTCCCCAGCATCATTCAACACAAGTGTTTATTCTTCTGATCAAGAAATGACACGCAAAGAACTTGAGAGACGTATTTGTCTTGTCTTGTGAAGAACAGCCTACCTGCTCTTTGCACCTTCATTTGCCTCCATTTCAATGTGCCCTGTATCTTTGTTTTGTCAGAATATAGCATTATTTAAAATTATGTGTCACCCACCAATCTTGACTGTACTAATACAGAAACTAAACAACTGCAGTTTAACCATCACAGGAAAAGAATAGACAAATCACTTGTGCAGCATAAGTTATTATCTTGAGAGTTCATCCAAGTTAGTAGCAATAAGTACAGTAAACTTTTTTCATCATTTTACTTAGGTTTATAGTATTTATAAAAATATTTGTATTAAAATTACTATATTTCAGTTTCTGAAAGCATTACTTATATTCAAATCAATCCTACTACTTCTCAATACATTTATTAACAAAATCATATAATCAGCATAGGCCATGAAAACACCTAGAACAATTTTACATGTGCTTGCTATTATTCTTTTATTAATCCTTCAGTCAAGCCTGATCTTAAAGAAATTGCTGTAAAATCTTTGTAGCAAGCCCAGTTAAAGGCAAGTTCAAGTAAAACACAATTAAAGTATTTCACATGCTGAAGTTATGTAAGGGTGAGGGGGGCAGGGGAAGGGGGAAGTACAAGAGTGTTATTAAGTTCACTGTATATATCACTATTACCTCATACAGCAGACAGCCTAGAGACCAGATGTCAGACTTGAAGTTGTAACCATTTTCATGTATTCTCTCTGGAGACATATAGTAAGGTGTACCAACTGCAAAAAAACCACACAAGTATTTTTGAATTAAGATTTCAGCTGTTTTGCAGCAGTAAAATTACAGTTTTCCTGGTAGCAGAATATTTTTCATCTTCTATTTCTCATTTTGCTAAACATAAAACTTCAACTCATACTTCGGACACTTCAGTATGAGAGAAATACATGAATTAGGTATCTATTTCATCCAATGCAGCTTTATTTTCACTATTCATACCTCATTACCAGAGCTATGCAGTTGCAGAACACTTCCAAATTTTGCTTTCTAAGAACCTCATAAGTAATTTGTTTCTCCCAAAGAGAACCAAGGGAAGGTACTACACACACACCCCTGCTACTTTTCCAAACTGTAACCACTGTGGCTAGAAACAACAGCTAGAAATTCTCTTCCATGGGCTGAATTTTATTTTTTCTTTTGCAAGTTTTGTTCTTCCTTTGAGAATATATAAATCTGAAAAAGCTGCTTTTGAAACTAAAAACCACAGCTACTTCGAACAGCTGAAATGAAAACTGAGCCTGAGATTCAGGACCTTCAGAGAGGAAGGCAGGAAAACCAGTGAGCCCAGCAGAAGCTGAGGTTCCTATGGGCAACTCAGCCATCAGCCCTAGGACTAAATTTCACAAGGGCTTTTCAGCTCCCAAACCTGTGCCTGCCCCAGAGTTGTGGGATCTGGAAATGTCTGCTCTTGAAAAGCAGCATTTATTAGGACTGTCCCAAAGTAAACTTACATTGGATACTGCAGAACATCTCTCCCCTTGATTTTAATCAAACCCTACCCACCTGTGTCAAAAGTTACTTGGAAGAGAGAAATACTAAGATGTTTCAGTTCTATACAAAATGTCATTACAAAGAAGTAGCTGAGTGATGGTTTCATATATGACAGAGCAATAACAAAAAAGTTATGGAAAAACAATGGTAGTGGCAATTTTAGTGCATTGTTTCTGAACTTTCTCCCTGTATGCCCCAAAATGACAGCCTAACAGCAAAAAAAGTCACAGACCTATACAGATTTTTACTTCAATTTTGTCTGAATATTTTCCTAAGCACTGAATCCCAAAGATGAAAACCAGCTGACTTTATTCAAGCTGATTTTATTTTGAAACCAAACATCTTGCAACACCACCAGTGATTAAAATCAGCTATTTCTCATTTTTGTACTTTGTAGTATGAACCTCACATATTATTGTAACAGAAGGATCTGGTTAAACTTCTGCTCTTCTGAATAGGTGAGGCTAATTCAGAATTGATCTATGTATGAATACTGGAAATGGAGATACAGTCAATAGAGAAGCATTTCCACATCAGGTTAAATAGCTTTAAGTAATCAGACAGATAATTTTACTTTAATAATTTCCAAAAGTTAAGGGTTTTGTTTTGACAATGTGTCCTACCTTTAAGAAATGCTGCATGTCAAACTATGTCATGTGTTCTTAGGGAGTAAGGAGGAGAGAGAATTACTTTCCTACTTGAAAGGCCCAGCTCAGACAGGGATTTTTCTCCCAGCCTAAAAATGCTTTGCTCCTGGGCGAACAATGTTGAAAAGGACTCTGGATCCACCATCTCTTCAGAGAAAGGAGAGGTTTCATTGTTTTATATCATTCAATTTTTGTTTCCAAACCTGAAGAGGCGAACTGAAACCACTACACCCACATAAACTGCTTCTGTTACAGAGATGCAAAGACAGAGGTCCCCATGTGGTACCCTCCAATGGATGTGGCCCCCTAAACATTTTTGGGGAGAACTCCAGCTCTGGGAAAGCAGAGCATGCCATAGCCCCTGTCCCTCAGTGCTGGGCTGAGCACTCAGTGCAGCTCTGGGAAAGCAGAGCATGCCATAGCCCCTGTCCCTCAGTGCTGGGCTGAGCACTCAGTGCAGCTCTGGGAAAGCAGAGAGTGCCACAGCCCCTGTCCCTCAGTGCTGGGCTGAGCACTCAGTGCAGCTCTGGGAAAGCAGAGAGTGCCACAGCCCCTGTCCCTCAGTGGTGGGCTGAGCACTCAGTGCAGCTCTGGGAAAGCAGAGATGCCATAGCCCCTGTCCCTCAGTGCTGGGCTGAGCACTCAGTGCAGCTCTGGGAAAGCAGAGAGTGCCACAGCCCCTGTCCCTCAGTGCTGGGCTGAGCACTCAGTGCAGCTCTGGGAAAGCAGAGAGTGCCACAGCCCCTGTCCCTCAGTGCTGGGCTGAGCACTCAGTGCAGCTCTGAACTGAGGCTGGGTATGGGAACAGCTTAAAAGGAGACAGGGTGGGGAAAGGCAACTCAGAGTACTGTGGGAGACATTTACTCTCATAGGATGTTTGCATTCACCCACAACAGAGAATGGTCTTCTCCCTGTGAAACAATAGGCAAGCAGATGGGTAGACCACAATGCCAAAATAACTATCAAAATATCCAGAAGCATCTCTGTTGTCTAATGTATCAACATCAGGACTTTAATGGGCACTTAATGACAGACATCTTAAGATTAGAACTGCAACTAAACATTTGGAACAACACACGTTTCATATTTTTATTATCCTTACTGTTTTATTTCCCTCTTGATTTTTTTAACACCCCAAGAACTTGCGAGCTTGGACACCTCTGAAAAATTTCAGCTGCATTTTGTATCCATTAATTAAAGCACTGGTTTAGTATATTCCGATGTTTTGTTGGCAGAATTCATCTAACAACAGAAATAAATTTAATACCAATGTGGTGTTCACTGGCTACAGCAGCAGTGCCTCTGCTGCTCTGAGGTATCACACAAGTGGCTGGCAGTGAGTAATGTGCCAGAAAGAGGCTTCACAGAATCCACAGGGGGCAGCTGAAAACACTGAGATTTGAAGGTTCATAGTCTACCAAAAGCAAAGGTAATTTTAACCAGTAGCTCTGGGAAGCCTGCTGATACATTAGGAGTCTGATATGACTGTGAAATATTGATGATAGTGAAAAGCAAGAACAAATGTTACCATTTTACAGCGTTTAGCCTAGTGTAACACCTTCACTGCAATACAACCTGAAGCCCCCAAAGACCAACTAGTGAAAGGATTTGAAATTAGTTACGTTACTCATAGAATCACACAAACAGCCTGAAGATTCAGACATCATTACTACTTGTAAACTGTTTTCAACAGAACATGGCACTAAAGATTCATTATTCTGACATTCAGGAAAGCATTGCAATGATCCTTCTAACATAGTGAGCAATCTCAGGATATAGCTGTGCTGTTGGCAAGCAACAACCAGTGTGATTATATGCTATGTTTCCTTCCTGAATCTTTTTTTTCTGTTAGGTGAAATACAGCATCCCAACAGTATAGAAATATGCAAGTTCTTGACTTCCTTTACTCATCTGAAGACACAGAAGTGGGATAATAAAGAAAATGAGCTAAATCATTGAGGTGCCTATGTTTTTAAGAACAAAATCAGTAACTTCAGCATTCTGCTCGCTGTATTTGCAGTTCTGTGATAACCCGCAAATCAGAACAGTAAACTCCTTGAAAATGTCCTGGGTCAAATACAGTGCCTCCTCAGAATCTGCTGCTGCTCTGGAGCTCCCTGCCTTTAAAGATGTTGTACATCCAGAAAGTGTTGATTCTTTAAGCTTTCTGTTACTGGCAGAGGGAATGGACATAATAAAAATGGTGGTTAATATGGAGCAGGGAGCTGGATTTGAAGGATCAGAGGCAAAGAATCTACTGTGAAGAATAGAGTTATGATATAAACAGTCCATCTCACTACCTGGATAAACATATAACTCACAATGCATCTGAGTTAAAGTTCAACAAGTGCATCAAGGAATAGAATGAAATTTAGTAAGTCGCTCTAATATAGTTAGTAGCTCTAAAATAACTCCTAGCTCTAAAATCTATCAAGCATTTTTAGGCTGGGAGAAAAATCTGCCTGGTAAATGTTAAATCTACTTATATAAAACAATGTAGTGGTTGATGCAGGACAGGTTTAACAGACCATGGTTTTAAAAAAGGCCACATAATTGACATTTCCTGCATTGGCATACATAACTATGAGAATTCAGGAATGGGGCTAAAAAGGCCAAATTTAAGTAACCAAAAGACATAGTTTACATATGACTCAGTATCCATGAGATCACAGCAATTTCATATACAGAGTTCAATACAATAAGCAAGTGCTTAACAAGATGAAAAGTGGATGCTGAAGACAGACAAACCACATCACAAATAAGCAGCTTGGAGGTCCTTTCCAACCCTACTGATACTATAATGCTCAGGGGTTTGTACTTATTTAATACAGCTATAAGAGATTTCTAAGTCAAGGAGTCACCTTCAAATGCAGGACTCAAAATACTGCACTTATCCAAAGTAACTCTGCAACCTAGCCCACAGTGTGCAAACTGTCCTTCTACAGAAGTCAACCTATAAATATCTTCAGTTGTTTTATAACAACACAATTTCTCTTCAGCTTTCAAACTACTGTAAGAGATCTCATGTTTCTGTACATAAAATACAAGAGCTATTTTAACACAGCTTCTTTGATGACTGCAATGACTCAGCTGCAGATGTCCCTGCCAGCCCTACTGAACACTGAGGGTGCAGGTTCTGAGAATGGTTGGATATCTCAGTGGAGTTTATTCTATTCACAGAAGGTGCTGCAAACCACCACCTCAGCACTTTCACAAGGTATTTTATTCCCCACAACCTGTGTGAGTTTATAGTGAAACCCCTCACATAACATAGTCTGTGCTGGGGACAGCAGTATCATGGAAATGACAGAAGTTGTCAAAACACAGAAGACCAGAATTCCATGCAGATGAGTCTCTGCATTCAAGCATTTTAAGGAGATGGCAGATCTGCTCCTTTGCCCTGCAAGAAGGTATCCCCATGCTGGTGGCAGTGCCTCCCTGGACAGCACACTGCAGCCTTACAGCACAGCCACAGCAGAGAACTCAAGTGATTTTTTTTGTAACTGAAATATGAAAAGATGGACTTATCTTTACATCCACTGAGGGGCTAATAAAGAAAATCCCACATATATCCATGAGCTGGCCTTAGAACTGCCATTTCACCAAAGAGCATAAGGCCTGGCATTCAGCCATTACAACAACAGCAGAAAGAAAACCCTAACACAGTTCTAGGGAAAGGAGTAAGAAGCTATTTTGGATCACATTCTCCTTTCCAATATAAAGTCTTCTGAAAACAAGAGATTTTGCCAAGTTTGTATCAAGTCAACAATACCAAACACCTCCATTCTCTGCTCCTTTTTGTAAGAAAGGCTATTTCCAAAAAGATATAGGCACAACAATAGAGAATTGATAAAGCTGTATAGAAAGAGTTAAGAACATGAACAAACCCTACCCAGAGCAGTTTTTTCATTTGTTTCAAATGGACCATCAGTAAACATTCTAATTAAATCCATATTATTCATAATTAGCAGCTAGAAACTGTAGCTAATTAAAATTTTAGTACATTTCTTTATCTCTGAAAGCCTGAATCTAGTTTGCTACTGAAATTTTTATAAAGCCTGTAAACAAGTATAAATTGCTACACATATGTTTGTAATTTACTAGGTTACATGCACCAAAGGTTTATGGAATCATAAAAAGATACAACTTCAAAAGAAATTTCAAGAAAATCAGCATCAGAAACTGAAGAAGACATAAATTTAAGAAGTGGTCTCTGCTAGTGATGAATCAGAAGGTCACTTCTCCCCTGTAGCCTAAGTTAACAGCTGACACAAACCTTTTTTCTAGGCTGAATTCTGACATTAGGTCATAATTAAGAGGGAAATGGGAAAAGAGAATATTGGGAAAAAAGAAAATAAAAAATAACAACTCCTCTACCAAGACACAGCTCCCAACATAGGAAACAAAGCTGCCATCCTCCCCTCTTTCCCCCACTCTCTGGATGACTCCTGGATCTGTAGAAGACGAGCTTTAAAGGGCTCGGGGGTTTTACACTGTTTTTAATTCTCGCTCAGTCTTCAGCTTTTTAAAATTTCCAGCTCAGCCCTCACAACCACTCCCCTGCCAGCAGTCAAAATAATCCAGGGTTAAAGCAGTCTGCTTCTCTTTACCTTCCTGACTTGTGTCCCAGAACACGAGCCTACTCTCCCACCTTCACTGCTAACTTCTGCCTTATTCGTGAGCTCCTACCCCTCAGATCAGGATTTCCAGCTCCATTCACATCCTCCTTCCATTTACAGGCAGTAGCAGAACCCACCTACAAGAACCCAACCCAGCCTCTCCACAGCACTGCCAGTAATGGCCACTGGCTTAAAAGGGCAGCATGAACAATAGCACTTTGGGTGACACAGGGTGACCCTGTGACAGTAGCACACCTTCAGTGTCACATCTGACTGGCCTTCAGCGTGGAACCCAAGCACATTCCCAGCCTGGGTACTCCACCCCTCCTCAGTCTCCTGCTAATGTAAGACCACACTGTGTCTGGGGTTCCTACTGATACTTCAGCAGTTACTGTTTGACTTCATCACTCTGCACCAAACAAGGTAAAAACTGAAAGGCACAAAAGAGTGACCAAAGGCTTTTTGGAGGAGAGGGAAGTAAGGATAGTGTTAAACATTTCCTGTCCTAAATATTCTATTTTTGGTCACTAACATATGTATCACTCACACCTCAAATGTGGTACAAACATGACAAACAAGCAACCAGTGAACAGGCCTGAGTTCAGCAACCACCAAACACAGACACTTCAGTGAGGGAAAAGAAAGTTTTCTTATCTAAAAAAAACTCAACAGTACCATGAACACTAATTCCTACATTTCTATTTAAAGCAGAGGTTGCTCTATTTACAAGGTTTTTCTCTTCTACAGAGATCCTCTTAGATTCTGTCATTCATTCATTACCTACTTTTAAACTTAAAATATATGCCAAATATTTAAATTTTCTTCTTTAAAAGCTTTTTAATCATCCTAGTATTCACATGCTACCCAAAAGATGCAAATTACATGAAAATTTTGTTTGGATAAAGATAATACACTGCTAGTTTTGTGTGCTAGCAAAGAATAAACTGAGCATTTCAGAAAATTTATAAAAACAAGAATACAAAAAAATTATCTGGAAGCTGTTTTTGTTGTTTGTTTTGGGGGTTTTGTTTTTAAAGTTTTTATGGTTCACAAAGCCTAATTCTGAACTCCCCTTAGATATCTTAGCTTGTACTGAGAAACTTCACTAAAAACAGGGAAGCTTCTCTGAGAGCCCTTTGAAACCATGCAACCACAGGGTCATTAGTGCTACTCATGCAGGCACAAAGAATTATGAGATTCCTTCCAATACTGAATATAGTTCAAGTCAATTTTTAAAAAATGCATCCATATTATCATTTTATTTTTTCCTAGCATTTCTGTAACACTACTGTCTTAGAGACTTGTTCAGAGGCAGAAATGTACATTAAATTATTCAAACAAAGGAGGGACACTATCCAAAGTATGCTGAAAGTAATGCCTCAGTGTTACAGCATTTCTGTATTTGTCCATGGTGCTGGCAATTTTTTTTATTAAGAACACCTTTAGGACCATTATTATTTAAGAACAGCTTTAGCTAGTCCTGACCCTTTTCTTCCTCCTCCTGAGTGGGCACAGTATTTCCACCATGTAAAAGACTCTACCTGTCCAACACCTGTACCTCAGAGAAAGCTTACCTAAAGAATGTGCAGCTGTGGTTTTGGAACTGAAAAATCGACCAAGTCCAAGGTCTCCCAGCTTTACTACTCCTGTAGCTGTAATGAACACATTTGCTGGCTTTATATCTGAAATAAAAAATTTAAAAATTTAGAAGTCACAGTGAGGTCACAAGAAAAGCCACTCTTCCATTAATAACAGATCAAAAGAGGATTTTATTTACAGTTAATATTGGTATAATTTGACAGTGCTATACAGAATGAATGAGTCTGGAATGCAGAACTTCACTATTTTAATAGTACAAACGTAACTCAAGCAAAGAAAACCAAGAGCCATGGATATATTTTTTAAAAAACAAGCAAACAAACAAAAAAACCCACACATCCAAAGTCCAGCAGCATATACAGGGGAATTCATTACTACTTTATACAAGCTACACAGAAAGACTTACATTAGAACTAGAGAACCTCTTTTGTTATGTCTTAAGTAACAGCCCAAAAATGTTTTCAAGAACTGTAAAACATTTTTCATTGCTTCTGCTGATCAAATTACTCACAGTGGCATAACGTTATTTATTTGAAATAGGTAACTGATTCTCTATAAGAGCAGGCATTAAAAAAAGAAGCAAGTTTACTCAGGAGAATGGTTATTTGAACTCGTCAATGGAATCAGGCTAATCAAGTGGAAACAAAGAAAAATAATGATGTATACCCCAGACAGTTATTTTTCACAAGTAATATCCAGTTTAAGTTTTAATCCAATCCCTTAGAGACAACAGCAGAGACTTTTATTCTGTTATTTCTAACAGGGTACCTACCTTGTTAGTCTTCTAAATAAACTGACCTGTTATTTGCTTGGCAAGGGAGTTTAGCTCTTACTCTGCTGAAGAGCAATACACCCTGGCTCTAAACTTACAGACATCAGCTCAGAAATCAGAAATAAGAAGGGATTAAAGTTTGCATAAGATACAGGCACAGTAAAAGGAATGGTTAATAACCCTTCAAACACCAGCATTTTCAGGTTTCCAGTAAAAAAGTTACAAAACCTTATAAGCTTTAGAGGAGGACAGAAGCAATTATGTTCTGCTGCTATCTGACCTAGTTTTCAGGAGTCTGGATAACCCTTTGTGTAATAATCCAACACAGATAGAGCTCAATTTAAAAATAGCTTTAATTGTCATTGCTTTTGGTGTGTAACCACAGAACCATTAGATTTGCCACAGGTTTGCCAAGAAGCTTTGAACTTAGTATTCCAGTTTAAGGAACCTAAATCCTTTTGTTTTGAGCTAAAATACAGAAATTAACTGGTTTAATTATAAAAGTATTAAAGGAAGATACTTGTACCCTATGGAAAGAATCCATCTCTTTGTACCATTTGCACTTGCAGCCATCTGTACAAATGCACAAAGTCAAAAAAAAAAAAAAAAAAAAAAGAGAATCACAAGGGAAAGGCATTTGCAGGGGCAGGGGTATCTAAGCTGATCTGCTGAAGGGTGCAACACTTCCAGCTACAAATGACAGAGCTCAGTAGACATCGAGGGACTGTTTCTACAGGCAGTGACCTGCATCCCAGCACAGGGAGCCACCAGCCTAAGACAGGTAATTTCACCTGAACACAAAAAGAGACAGCCCACACACAACTCACAATCTATAACCAGAGGGATTTCAAACAGGAAAAAAAAAAAGCAGATCTGAGAAGAAGCTATACTATGATCTGTTTTCTTTGACTCAAGAGTTATGAGGTAAAATGAAAACCACATTCAGAAGAGACAGCAGCACTGAGGTTTAAAATGGGCCAAGGAAATTTAGTACCTGACAGGGATAGCTGGCAACTACGAGGGCTGTTGGGACAGTACCTGACACAGAGATTGGAGATAGTGGAAAGGAGCAGAGAAGGGCAGAAAATGCTCACACTTGCACATAATCCAGTAGAGAAGGGACTGGGAGAAGGGCCTGCACAGGTCAAGCAGGCAGGGCAGAAGCAGATACTCTTTAAGACAAGCAGGCGCAAGAGGCGTAAAGAATGGACGGACAGATCTGTGCAAGAAGGCAGGTAACAACACTTGGACAAGACAATGGGCAAATATAGAAGAATAAATGCAGGACAGAAAATAAGAGCCAGAAAAATGAAGTAGCAATGGCAGGGTATCCATCACTTACAGAACTATCGCTTATTTTGAAAAACCTGCTATCAAACAAATGCCTACCACAACAAATGTACAAATTTCTCTCATTCTCTATTACTTATAAAATCCTACAGAAACATACACTCTTTCAGCTGTCAAAATTGATTCCAGCCAGCTTAATTCTCACATAGTCAAAGGTTTAGTAAGAATAAATCATCTCTGATCCTGTATTACCTCTATGCATAACACGACGAGAATGCATATGTTCCAAGGCACTGCAAAGCTGAACAAAGTACTTCCAAACTGTTCTTTCAGGAATCAACCTCTTCTGTTTCTTAAAATGCTTTAAAAAAAAGATGGACAGTGAATATTAAAAATTAAAACTTGCATAAAATGACTGAAAAAAGAAAAGACAGAAAATCCTTAATTAAAAAAGAAGAAAAAAAAACAAATACAAGAGGCTCACAACCTAATGAGAGAGGTTTAACGAAATTTCTTGACACAGAAAGCTTTCCCCTTAAATATTAATGTATGTATCATCACTGCATGTGTATAAGTCAGTCTACATACAGAGCCACAAATAACATTAATGAAATAATATTCTGACCCCAAAAAAGGATTTCTACTGTATTTAGCACTCCTCAGTTTTGGATTAATGTGGTCAGAGTATTCTAGTATAAAGTGACCAGAAAACAAATAAAGGTCAGATATAAAGGTATGTGCCACAGAATATCCCAAACTAAATACATTTCCTTATGCCAAAATTGCTTTCCATACCCTCATTTTCTAAAAAGAAGAAAAAAAAGAGGAGTAGTATCACACTATCCCAAACAAAGATCATGTAAGAAGAACTGGTCACATTAGTCTTAAAAACTTCTGCAATACACGAAAGGGGATTAAAGTGATTTCTGAAAACTCCACAGTGACGTAACTCCTGTTCAAATATTTTCCAACCTGTATAAAAAACCATTCCTAATCACTGGGGTAACAGTTCACTGGCCTGTTAAAGCATACACGAAGCAATTACACTCTGCTATACACATCATCTTCAAACTTTGTATTGAGGAACTGCGTAACCGTCCTCCAAAGACATCTACTGAAAACCTGGAATACAGCCAATGCTAAAATGTACAAGTTTAATCATTATAAATTTTGCAGCTAAAGGTAAAAAGATTGAAAAATTGTTGCTTGTTTAGCCTCTGCTTCCAAAGAAATTGTATTGCATCAGGTTTTGAAGTTAAACACAAAGAAAATACATAAACAACATTAAGACTAGCAAAATTTTAGATGGAAAGCAAAGTACTTAGATGTATTTTAATTGTGTGTACAGACAGACTTCACACTCATGCACACCCTTAAGTTCACATAACATTTATTAATTTGCAAAAATAAAAATATTTTCATACTGTGTTATAACATGCCACAGAGAAGCTGACAGCTGCATCTACACATTAGACACACACGAGATGCTTTTAAACTACCCATAGTAAAATGCATCAGTTGTACAAAGGATCTTAACATTCCACCAAAATGCTTTTAGTTATAGGGATTATTTCAAAATGCATTTTCATTTAAATGAGGCAAAGCATATAAATTACATCTTTAAATATAATTTTCTTTCAGTCTTGGACTGAATCCAAACAAACCCTCTGTATCTGTTCTCCCCATAGCTGGATTTGCATATCAGAGGATTGTTTGATGTCAACAGGAAGATGGAGACCAGGTTTCTTTTCATTTAAAAACAAATACACAATACATATAAGTATGTGTACATGAAAGCACAGTTCCTTGATTTAAAATGCATTCTAAAATTATCATAATTATAACTAGGTACTTTATTTAAACATTCTGAATTATTATTATTTTAACTTGAATGCAAGTACAAGCGGTGATGAAACATCATTCACAAAATGTCTGAAATGGGAAGATTTTCCAGCACAGACTCCCATTCCAATTTACCTGAAGTACATCAATGTACTTTCAAAGTATTTATGTACAAGTTTTCTTTTAACACTTCATTCACTTGCCACCTCTAGCACTGTAGCTGATGTACACTACACAAGTGGCTTCAGTTCTTACAGTGCAAGGATGCAATCTAAGTGTCAGACATGGTCTCATTCTGCTGAAGGCATTAATAATTTTGCAGGACAATAATAACCTCCTCCTGAAAACACCAATAATATTACTTAACCCCAGAGAATTTACCCATCTAAAGAGGATGAAAAAAGAGCTGCTAAATTTGCTAACAATGTTTAAAACTAAACAAAGAAACAGGCAGCACTTTTACCTGTATGGGCTTAAAAAATATATAATTATCTTTAAAATATACTCAATGATTGTTGAATAATTAATTACTCTATCTTCATCCCTCAAAATACATGTTCTCAAATTTTTTGGGGGGCTGTAGCCCACCAGTAGGCAAGCTAGTGACAAAAAGCTACCACCAAAAAGATGATTTTTGCAAAACTAGCTATTGAAACAAATTGTGCAACAACTTCTAGGAAACAGGCAGGCACAGTTAATTCTGAGAAAAGTCAATAAGGAAAAGGAATTCCATTTCTGTTTAGAACCTTACCTTCTAACAAGAAATATAAGTCAATGGAAAACACAGCCAAACCTATTTTTATGCCAAACAGAAAAACTAAATTCATATAGCACACATGAACTGCATTCAAAGCAGGATCCTTTTCTTTCTCCTCTGTTTTAAAACAGTCCACAATGCAAAACGCAGGTCTAATGATTGTGGTGTTTGCTCCCTCCTTGCAGGGAAGCCAAAATGCAGAAGACAGCATGCTGCAACAATAATTTTTAACCTCTGTTGCAGCACAGCAGTAGCACCACAGTCAATGCTGAAACTAATCCACTGCTCAGTGCCTGAAGCACCCCAAGGTCCACACCACCAAGTTAACTTCATACAGCTCTCTCCCATTGTACACACTCTGGCATTACCTGCCCAGGTTTGCCCTCAGAGAAATCCAGCCTGACTCACAGCTCTCTGAACTCCTCTCATCTTCAACACTTCATTGTTCTCCTTCTTCCACCTCTCGTAGGCTCAAAGGACAGTCCTAATGTCCCTCAGACCACTGACCTTCTAGGGTGTGACATTAAAAAAACATGATCCTATTTGAGGTGAAAGATCAATCTCAAAATAGCTGAAACTGAGCAAAAAGGGAGCTGCTTGTAGATGTGCATTAAAAATTTGGGGAGTGCTGCAAGCCAGTGCTTTATCAGGTAAAGAGAACACCAGGCATGCTTCAGCAGCAGGCTAGCTCCCAGCAAGAAGTATTTGTTTCAAAAGCCATATCCCATGAAATTTCCATCTCCATCTGAGAATGGAATCACAAAAATCTACTTCCAAGAGTCTTCACAATGTCAGTACATTGTGAATATTTAATACAACTGGACATTTTGGTGGTCGTAGCTTTGCAAATCAAATGCCTTAAAGAGCTTTAAGGTAGGCAGGCTGTAGCACCAGTTCATATTTTCATGCCTTTTACAGAATGACTGAGCAGTTTTATTGTGAGAAAACAGAATTCTCCTGGTTCTCTAATGGAATCCTGAAAGAAAAATTAAATATTCTCCAAATGTTTCCATCCTAATGAAATTAAACATAGCTGTCGTGCACCTAAATAGCAAGTGCCATTCAGTTTCTTGACAAACAAGAAGTAAAGGATAGATGGAGAAAAAAATCTGAAGTCAATATAAAGGCATGAAATTATGTTATACAGAGTTTCTAAAGATGATGCTCTAAAGGTCAAACTCCAAAAGTAAAAGTGATAGCAGTTAGCAGTTGGTCCTACCTAGGCTTAAAAGGTCCAATTCAAGCAATACTCTTACAGGAAACACACAGGACTATGTTTGGATTTTACAAGAAAACTAAGGATTTCCTACAGATTAGTAGAGAGTGAACACTGATGATTTCCACACAACTGGAAATTCAGATATGACTTCCTGCATCTCAGTAACCATGGCTTGGAAAAAATTTAGCATTCAGTTCTGATGTTGGTGTATTGGAAGATTTTAAGGTGTGATTTAGTCTAGGTTAGGTCTCACTGAATAGGGAAAAAATAGGAATAAATAAGAAAAAAGACAACACAATGAGTGTTTAAGAAGCTAACTGGACTAAAGAAAGCAAGATGTTTATGAACTTCTCTTGCAGAGAGTTTATCAACTGATAATCTAAACAATTTTGCAGAGTCATTATTTAAAAAAAGAAAAGAACTGTGAAACTGTCAAATAAGCCCACAAGAACTTATACTTGGAGCTGTTTTTTGAAAGACAGTATTTGGAAGAAAAGTAAAATGAGAATGATTATTTCATTACTTTAAACAGATTTCTTCCTGTTTTTCATGATTTGATAAGAATCTTGATCACATCTTTTTGTCTTCATGGCTTCACTTATGGCATACAAAAATATAAAGCACAGAAGGTTTTTATATTTTACTGTATAGACTTATAACACAGTAATTCAACAACCAGATACTAGTGGGAAGAAATCTGAACTGCATCAAGAGGAAAGAGATGCAAAAATGATTACACAGAACTTCTGAGTAACACATAATAAAGCTCTTGATCGCTTCTGTGATTCTTGGGAGCTTCTTTTAATATGGACGAGCAAGAAGAACAAAGGGGAAAGAGGAGCTCAGGCACCCATCATAGGAAATTATGGAAGCACAAGCAAGAGCTCTCACTCTGTGAATACAACAGAAAAAAACCCACAAGAAGCAAGGGCATGCAGGGTCAGAAAGACAAACCAGTAAAAATGGGCCACAGCATCCCAGTACTTTGGAGACTCATGTATACAGAAATGAAGGCTCTACCTAAGTTTTCTATTTAAAAAGCTATACAATTCCAGTATAACACAGCATCCCAGGAGTTTTGTCTGGCTCTGTTCTTTGATTAATTCAGCTGCCCATCTCTTTAGACCAAGGCAAATTTTCTGCCATTTTTCTTTGCTTTCTATGCAGAACAAAAATAGATCTTCCCACCACATCCTGATTCATTCATTCAGTTTGATATACAGTGTGATCAAATTTGCCTACATTTCAAGAGTAGCAGCTGTCTCTTACTTGTAAAAAGAGAACAAATACCAAAAAAACCCACCCAAACTATTTGTCATCTATCAACTGAACATACCAAAAGCAGCAAGTATTCAGCCAACAAAGTGACAAAAATAAAAATATTTACCTGTTTTGTTTTCCAACTTTTATTTACAGTTGCTTACATCTCCACTTACGGGAGATGCCACACATTTTTTCCCTTTCAGAATTCACAAAAAAAAAGTTTTAAAAAATTAAATCTTCCTCTATTAGTCATCTTAGTACATAACAAACTTTATTTCATCAAGAGCAACAAAAAACTAAGATACAGTACAAAAGTTAACACATAAAATAATGATACTAAAAGAAGTACCTACTAGCATTAGAAGGACAAGTCAGTAGAATTAAAATGTGGTCTTTCCTTAAAAAAAAAGAATGCAAAAAATACCCCACAGAAGAATGCTGCAGGGACACCACAGAATGGGGATAGAAGCATCTTCTCAAACAGAACCTTATTTCACACAAAAATCAAAAAAAGTATATTCACTTGCAAGAAACAGTAAGCTTTGTAAAAAATGCAAGGAAAATTTTTCATGTTCTCCATTTTAGTATATATTCTTTTTTGCTGATAATCAGACTTAATAAGACTCCTGGTTAAACTCAGATTCCTTAGACAGCTCTGCACAAAGTCCCTTTACATAAAGGTATTTTTAGCCAATTTTCTTTGCAAGGATTCATTTCAATTTTCCTTATTGAGCAGCCCACCTACAGTCCCTCTGTTCCACCTAACATTTTTGCTGATGCAAAAGAGCAAGGACATAGAGTGTTCAGAATAGAGATCACCCACTGAAATCCAATATACTTGCAGAACCACTAATATAAAATTTCCAATACTGTATCATTTTCCTTGTCTCTGCTCTTAATGCTGAGTGGGACTTCTTAAAAAACACAGCCACATGTTTAAATTCAACAGTATTTGTTTACATGTATCTCTCTCCAAAAAAATCCCCTTGGGAGAACTGGTACAGCATGAAGAGGTGAAACTCATGCTTGAATCATTAACTCTGCTTCCTAATAAAAAGCAATAGCATGACACAGTAAATACAGAACCTATCATCTTAATTTTTTTTTCTTTTCTCTACAAACAAGGCAGACAAATTTGAAATCTCTATTCTCAGCAAGTTATCCACATAGTGCAAATACTGACAGTGCAAATTTTTCACACACAACTCTGTGAAAAATCATCCTTAGTCCCCAAGTATTGTTTGCAGGGCATTTCAAGAAAAGTACCCAGAACTATTATTTAATCAAATCTTCCAACCCTCCCTGTTCTTTAAAGGCCCACAGACAATTTTAGCACCAGTGGGCAAAGGCAGAGATGAAATCTCCAAAGCCTATTGGAACAGCCTGTGTAAGTTAAATGATGTTCACTGTCAAGTTAACTTTTCATAGCTGACCGACACCACTATCTTCCCTGTGTGTACAGCCAGTACTTCCACAACAGCTTCAGGTGTGATGTCTGTGAAGGCAGCTGGCCACGAGACAAAACACTGTTGATTGTCTAATTATTTTAGCAGAAAATCTGCCCGCTTATTCTTATTGTTCCAGTGGCAGACACACACAATGGCTGACTCACAGCAAAACTAACAAGGCTGCCTGGCAATTACCCAGCCCAATTATCCCACTGATTATAAACTGTGGGACCAGCCAGCTCTCATTCTGCCAGCACATGTATGTAACATGCACAGGGTAAACCGGTGCTGCTGCTCTCACTGTGGTTACCTGTGGCTGACAGCAAAGGTGACAGTCCAGCACCTGTCAGACACCCCAGTAACACACATGGATGGAGAAAAAGCTTACCAGAAGCAGCTCTCCCACCCTGTCAGGGTTCTGTGCCTTGACTTTTTCTTTTAATACTTCACAGCTCTATCTACAGAGCAACCACTTCCCCTCAGAACACCCTGCCCCAGTTTTTTACCTGCTACACAGCTAACATAGATACACAAAGTTGAATAGGATGCACTATTTTTTTTTAATTACAGGAGGTAACAATTTAAAAAAAAAATAAAAGAAAAATTTTAAAAAGTTTTTTGGTAGTTTTAAAAAAGGTTAGTGGCAAAAATTAGTCTGATTGGTTCTAAGCCCCAGGTTCCTCCTTTAGGAAAAGGTACATAAAAATAGTTTAGCTTTGATGTGTAATTAGCACACTCTGTGTTACACTATCCTATTATATTAAAGGCTTCTTCAAGCTACACTCTATCTTTTGAAGCTTTTTTCAAAAATTAGTATGGAAAAAAGCGAAGGTAAAGGTGATACAGAAAGTGAAAAAAAAAACACCGAGGAAAAAAATATTTTGAAGCTTTTAACATCTATCAATGATGTAGCTTCAGCAAAGTGCCAAACTCTTCTATATTATAAAATATAACCATATGCTCAATAAAAATACTTTGTGTGAGGAGGTTTGGCGTGGGGGTAGTGGTACTGGGGGTTTTTTGTTCTTTAAATTAAATCTAGCAGTCATGGAAAGAAAAAAAAGCATGAGACACAGATACTGCTGAAAGCCAAAAGAACCAGATTCTGTCTTTTAAAATCTGCAATTATAGATCAAGGTAAATCAGTATCATGAAAAGAAAAAAATTACACTAACATGCACAAAAGACTATTTTATAAATACTTTTTCCAAAATCATTATGCCAATTATTTGGACATAAATATATAAGAAAAACCTCAGAATTCGAGCCACCGTAATTTCTCCCCCTTGAGAGTGTGTGCACACAGTTTTCAGTTCTGTTTTCTTTATGTTAGAAGACCCTTTACTAATTCATTCATGACACTCAGCTAATGAGCAGTTTGAAAATGTCTCTAGGCTTTGTTTATTGTGTACTATTCATAACCTATTATTAAATATAAGTTTCAGTGAGGGGTACAGCTTCCTAGTATGCATTGTGGAATATCAAATTAATAAAATATCTTCAGAAAGGGCCTTCGAAATGATGAAGTAGTAATATCCCCATTTTACAGATCAGAATGTGGGCCAAGAATAGAGATCAAAAGTGTTAATTAATTCTGGCACCAATTTAAGCACCTCCTTCTCAACATACATAGCTTTATGAAACAGTTCATCTTCAAAGAACAGTTTCCACTCAGAATGAAGCTGTGAACGCTCAATACTTCCACAAATCAAGACCCAGAGTTTTGCCTTGAATGTCAGAAATACAGAATAAGCAATTAGAATTCTCCCCAAAAAGCAGTGGTTGAAGTGGTTTATACAGTATCCCTAAGGAAAAGAACCAGTAAGGATGGTCTTTGGAAAAACGTTGTATTGTACTAACCAGGAAACCTCTGTCTTACAAATTCCCTGCTTTGAAAATGACCATTGAAGCAAAAAGAGTAGCACAGATGCAACCACTTCTACACAGAGTAGCTGCACCCTTAACACTGAGTCACATCCCATCCTGCTCCCAGCCATCCTGGCTCTCTCCCTGCTGGCAGCCAGTTTGTCTAGCTCAAGGATCCTTGGCCCATCTGTCCCATTCTCTGACAAGACATCAGCTCTTCTCCAACCTCCTATGTCCAGTATTGGAAATCCCATTTCAGTTTCCAATACAGCACTCTATTATACTCCTCAGTCTCTACTCCCAGTGGCATAAACTCCCTGTCTGCCTTCTCTCAAACACAGCCAGCCAGCCAGTACAGGTGTACTTGCCTTCCTTCTTCCCAGTCACATCCTCTCTCTGCGCCTAAGGATCACTCAGCTACCTGTCCCAGCCTACTCCTTGGTCCTCCTTGTGTTCTGTCTTCTCCACATTCATCTCCAATTACTCCCTTTCCCAGGTTATTAGAAAGAGTAAATGCCCAAGACACAGGAAAGCTTCAGCCCATCCAAAGCATCTGGAAAAAGCTATTTCTGGCAATGCCATTTCAGTCACCTGTCCTACCCCAGGTCAAAGCACTGACAGTCACTCAGGTCATGTCAGCACCAAGAGATGCAGGAAGTTCACACAGCTCTACACATACAGAAATTCTACACTTTTGGAATTATGCTCCAGCAATTCTGTTAAGCACATATGCCAGAAGAATTGAAATTTAGGTAATTTTTCACAGCCATTACTGTATGAAGAATCCCCTGAGTTTTACATCTGTTTCAAGGCACATGGGACTTAGAATATTTTCAGATTCAATGGCTGCAAGATATTATAATGAAATGTTGGCATGCAACATTTTAGTAGGAAATTGCTATATTTTGACAAACTGAAAACATTCTCACACAACTAAATATTTGGCAATCCTAGCAGCAAACAGTTAGTCCTGCTGGACACGTGTGTGCATGGCAGAAAACAGCTTCTGCAACACTGCCATTCAAAATACATAGGAAACATAATTTTTCCCATCAGCTTTCCAAACGGGAACACCAACTATCTCCTACAACTGCTACAGTTTTAGATCAATGTTTTGGATAATAAAGAGACAGATAACCAAACAATAACCCCCGGTTAATAGCTGAGGGCTTCCCAAAATCCTGGGTCATGCCCTGGGAAGGGCATGCAAAATTTAACACCTTACCTGCTAAATTCTGACACTGCACCTCTTCCCTACACAGATGCTTCTGTAACTTCATATTCTCAAAAATCTTGCAAATATCACAGCAAAAGAAAATTACTGCTTTTGCAATTAGACAGTCAAACTACAGCTATCATGTACTGGCAAGACTTGCCAGAAAACCCTACTTTCTGCAAAAGCATCTCTACATTTCTAGCATGTTCCCAGGACAGCAAACCACCAGAAAACAGAAAAAAACAACAAGTGACACTTCTCCATCCCCAGCAACACAATCAACTTCACTGCAGTGAGAATGGGTAATTATGGGCTCTGAGGCACCCAGCACCCAGGGTAGCTGGTGAGAAGACAGAAAAAGGAATGAGCTACTGCAGCAGTACCTGCCCCCTCAAGACACTGCCATGCCACAAGAACAGAGGGGCGAGATGCACTGCTAAGCTCCCAAAAGTGACTCGTGCACAAGTTTCTGACCTGCACCCGTTCACCAGCCCAGTTCAGAATGAAGTGACTGACCCTCCATTCAGCACCTGTGCAGGCACTGAACACTTCAGGTGAGGCAGACGGTAACAGCTGTCCCTTCCAAATGACTGCCATTACAACACATCCAGAGATGCCCAAGGGCTGTCATCTCTCACCCTGCAGCCACCTCTCACCGTGACACGGTCAGGCTGCAGTCCCACGGATGCTGAAGTGGAGTGGTTGCCTCACACAGACAGGAGCAGCACCCTGCTGGCAAAGCTGCCAGTGAATGAAGCTGAAATTGCTTCCAAACTCACAAAAGCGCACGCTACCCCTAACACAGGTAAGCTCAGAGTGCAGCAAAGAAGCCTCAAAAAACTCCAGAGCTAATATACTTTGGCATGGGAAGGAGGGGCTGCATTCTAGACCATGTGGAGAGGAGAAACTGCCTGATGCAGTTACATACAGCGAAGCCCAAAATATCCACCACCAGTGAAACACTGAAATTAGAATCGATGAGATTTCAAACAAGTCTGAACAGAGTTCCAGCTCCTGCAAGGAACAATTTAGATCTGCATCAGTTGCTTGGAAAGAAGTGACTATTCCTGCATTTGGACTATCCTATAAAAAACAAGTTCAAGGACAAAGAAGTCACTGTTCCTAGCTATAGAAACTTGAGATATCAATAGGAATTTCATATCGATGAAATGTTTTTAAATATTTGTTATTTTACCTAGCTAATTATAGTATGTTTATCTTTGTTTAAAGTTGAAAAAATACACACAGAAAGTGCTGTCTGAGGAGTGGATGAAGTGCCTAGGTGACATTTTATAGAATTCAAGTTATTTTCCATCTATCTCGAGAAAGCTGCACACACATTTTCAACTTTTCAGATGAAAGCTTTCATGCTTGTTTCCAAAACATGATTAACTTCCTTAAGATCTATATGACATATTCAGTTTAAAGTTTGCATTAAGATTATCTGCTAGAAGATCCTAAAAACTAAAAATAATTGCAGAAATGAAACAGACTTAGAAGTTTATTGCTGAGTTAAAAAACCCCACAAGATTTTAGTGCCTTGATAACATGCCTTCTTGCAAGCCTAGTAATTTTATATTTAACCTTAAATAATATGCTAATTATTCTGCAAGATAATTGAAATTCTCTTGTTCAAACATCTTCAGGACAGACTTAACTAATTAGCTCTTTTTACTGAATTATTAGAATGTATTTTCTTAATTTAATTAGTTTCTTCTTTATTTGTGGCAATTTCTTTAGCCAATATCAGTATCAACTGCTACTTGAAAAAAAGAAAAACTAAAAAACCCACAGGAAATTTTCACTTTTACACTGATTGTGGAAGAGGAGAACCATGACTAATAAGAAAAGGGAGCAAGCCTCAAACTTGCTTTACAACATATTATTGTATTGCAGAAGGAGGTGCTATTATGAGGTAACACCAGTTCTCATGAACTATCCTGAACCTTGGCAGCTACGTACTATCACATGTTCTGCAGTGGAAACCACAGACAAACAACAGACCATGAGCAACTGGGACTTAGCACAGTAGTTAACAATGATTTGCTTGTAATATCTTTGAGGTAATAGTATCCAGCATCCTAATTCACTGACATAAAAAAATCAAGAGTTTGTCCTTCTTTCACCATGCCCTCAGAGGGGTTACACAGTGCTGAGGTACATCCTGCAGTGCAAAACCAACTGAGAGACAAACACAAACATTGCCCCCTCACCGATGTTTCCCTCTCAGTTTTACTGATATACCAATATGCCACATTCAAGAACTCTAACAGGCCATTAAAATGTGTACAGTAAGAAATCCTTGAATTTGAACTCTCCTGCTTCTGAGAATGGAGGCTGTATTGAAACATCTCCCTGTGACAGAGATAATTAAAAAATAATTAAGGTAAAGTGGATTAAATGTGTCTATGTACATACATAAACACCCACTTGAGATACCTCAGCTTTCATTATCTGATATGTAAATGCCAATGCACAGCTGCTTTTTTTTGGACATACAGCAGATTCTGTGAATTCTATTAGAATACATATGAATGCACCAAGTGATTCTTCTCAGTTGTCTACTCAATGGGGACAAAGAGAGTATTATTCACAGGTAACAAGAGGGACCATACAAAAGCTGGGCAGCAAGGATGTGGTTCATTAAGGGAAGAACTAAAGAATTCATTAAGGTGCACCTTGAGGCACAGCAGCCTTGTAAGTATTCTCTGATGTGCCAATAATGTCATAACAAATACCCAAGTAAACTAGTTAAGTAGTTTTTCCTCACATTAACATTGGTTTTAGTGTCATCCAAGCTGTGGTCATTTACAATTTCAAAAACATCCTTGATCCCCTCTACAAATTACACAACAAGCCCAGTACCCAAACACTGTACTGGGGGTGTCTTAACACTCTCCAATAACTTAGAACAACATTCTAGCAAGAACACTAGAAACCAAAGCAGTTTATTTGTCTTGATAACACAACACAATTATTTACCTTAACAGTGTGACAGGCAGCCACTCTTCTAGGAAGACTCTATACTATTACATATCATTTATTTTTAAAAAAATTTTTAAAATACATTTTTAAGACTGGTGAGCCCCACATTTAAACTCATATTGTCAAAGTAATCTACCAAATCATTTCCTCCACTAGCAGCATGAAGACACAGTGCATTGTGACACCTCATACATATTTAATAATAGCCTGATAGGCTGTCATTAACATCAAACAGCAATCTAAGTTTGCTACATTAAACATGATCCCTGTGTTAAGAGGACAATCACAAAGTGCCTCCAAGATCGAGCCTGTAAGAAATACCCACCGACTTGAACAAGGTGTAATGAGGCCAACTGCACTGGAAAAGCCACACATTGGATTTAAAATTAAATAATAAATAAAAAAAAGCAAGGGAAAAAAGAAAAAGCTTCAGTGGGTCATCAGACCAGACATGCCATAAGGCAATCTGTCACAGAGTACTCATATTAGTAACTGTTGTGTCAAAACTGAACATTCAAAAGAAAAGACAAACCTTCCTTTATGTTTTATGAAATGTAAGCCCACAGAATTAATAATTCATGAGATGAAGAAAAATATCACATTTGGCTATAAATATTAACAGACGCTGTCAACCTGCTTAGAACTAAATTTTGACTGTCCTACCTTACAATTATCAATTTAGAAAGGAATATTCTTCAAAAGCTCAAAAAAAAAAATCAGCATGAAAGTCATTAATGAAGAAATTAACATTCTCTATTCATGTAGGTCCCAAGCAAAACAGCCTGTGCTCTGTGCCCGGTGCTGCTGAGTGAACACTAATTGACTGGCATTGTTTGTGCCCACAGTGGTGTTGTGCTGTGTTGACAGCAATAATGCTGGTGTGCACACAAGGAAAAATGCTAAAAGGACATACTAGACCCAAGACCCAGTGGAAACAGGGAAGGGAAAGAGGGGAAGTAGTTGTCAAATGACAAAGGAACATTTAAAAAGGCACTTAAGTTTTAGAGCACAGAATTTTATATAAATGGGTCTTGGATAAATTTTTCTGATTAGCTAAATAGGCATTTAAAAACTACCAAAAAAAGCAATTAACCCATAATGCACAACCACATATCAGTAAACTCATTTCATGTAATCTCAAAGGAATATGAAATATATTTTTAGCAGTTCAAGATCTAGAAGACACTTCTGCTGTATGGCAGCAGTCCTCTGCTTTCACTGCTTTTACAGAGAATAGTATATTGGAACACAATACACAATCATGCCAAAAAATCCAGAATGCCACTAAAATAGGCTGTTCTAAATGGTGGTGACAGTGCTTTTCTTTACAGGCTTTTTTTGCTTCTCCTCAACGCTACTATAGCTTCAGTCTACTTATGGCCCCATCTGCACTTAAATTCTGGGCAAAGTGTTAAAAATACTTACATAAGCATCAGTATTGGCATACATTAAAAACAAAAAAAAAAATCAGCTAAACACCTTACTTTTCTCCTACAGACCCTGATATTTTCACTGCATTTCACCCAGTGATCACACAGAATGAAAAGTTGAACATTACAAGCTCTTATTTTTAAAAAAAAAGTTAACCCCTACCTTTATCATTCTAGAGAGATCTCCAGCATCTGCTAATTCCAACACTATGTTCAGTTCATTATCTTCAATGAATGAGGCATAATATTTGATTACATTTGGATGATTCAGTTGCTAAGAAAGCAAAATAGTAATTCACATTTTAGTGCAGAGCATGCCACATGCTTTAAGACTGACATAGGAAACATTCTTATTCAGGCAAACAGAACAACCCCTAAAATCTGTTTCACTGTGATACAAATTACAGAAGTATATGCTGATGAGAAGCATTTAAAAATACTTTGCAAGAACAGGATAGCATTTTAGGATCTACGTGGTGACTGACATTGCAATTTTAGAGGAATTTTGATCCAACGTATATATCCAACAGCATGCTAAACTTATGTGAAACAGCAAAGCTGATTTTTGAAGTACATAGCAAAATCAATTTTTGAAGTCAGGATTTTACTGTACAAAGGACACAGTCATTGACAATATTGCAATTTTGGCAGAAACTTGTACTTGAAGTGTTATTCATTATTCTATCGGATTTACCTCTCAATATTAATTTTTAAAGTACTAAAGATCACAAAATTCTTCAAAGTGAGGCTTTTAAAAACTCTACACCAAAAAACAGTGGACACCTCAAGTATATCTATGAAAAACATAACACATTTTTCGATGATGGCTGCACATTTTCTAAACAAATCTTTTACCTTAAGAAGATCTATTTCTTTGATGCAGTCAGCACGGGCTTTGGCATCCATTAAATCAAATATCTATGCACAAGAGAAAACATTTTTATTAAGTGATAAAAATATAGTAAATTGAGTAATCATTGTCATTATTTCATAGCATCCATAAAGCAACCTGAATTGTCCATTTCATGGCAAGATGTAATATTACAGTAAGAAATGTTTCTAATGCTCTGATGCACTGATTTAGTGCTGTGGCCATCCTTTTAGCCCCCTCATAGGGAACAAGTCCACTGTAAGCACAAGCTTTCCAATGACTTAACTGCCACCTCTGCATACCTGTTCCAATACACAGCAATAATTTAGCACACCTTGTATATGGCTCAAATATATAGTTCTCAGGCTCCTATCCCATTCTGCCACACCATTTTCACAAACTGATCCTTTCGTACTGAGCATATCTTTTTTTCCCCTTAGTCCTGTAACAGTCTTCCATTTCAGTTCTAAATAATGCCCATTATTTTACTCTTGGGATAAAAACTTCATTGTCACCTCCAACTCCTTCTCTCCCATTTCCTTCCCCTCAGCCAGCAAAGAAGTGACTTGGGTTATGCTATTTGTTTATTAGAGTACTTTTTTCTAAGCCCTCATCTGCCACCTTGACTTCTACAGCCTTTTACAGTCAGACATCTTTACATTTTTTTTCCCACCTCACATGTACTCCAAATTACTTTGCACTGCATCTCATTTTTGCCTTCTCCAGTTAGCTACTCTACTCTCCACTAATTTCAATTTTTGTTTGAAGTACTTTTTGCTGCCATTAGAGTCTTTGTCCAAATTCTGCACATCTATATTTAATACAATGTCTATTTTC
This sequence comes from Eopsaltria australis, assembly GCA_034509425.1. Classification (NCBI taxonomy): domain Eukaryota; kingdom Metazoa; phylum Chordata; class Aves; order Passeriformes; family Petroicidae; genus Eopsaltria; species Eopsaltria australis. Next base: position 4,425,513 of record JAVTVJ010000149.1, read on the forward strand.
ACTCCCTTTTTTACCACCTCTGGGTTTTCACTTCACTTTCTTAAATGTGCACCTTCATACACTGACTATTTCCCTTACAACTTACCAAAATGCTACTTCCTGTAAGAACCCTTCATCTCTCATTTGTGATTGCTTCCTAAATTTAACAATTTAGGAACAATTAACAAGTTTACAAAACAAAAAAAAAACATCACCAACTTCTTTGTGGTCCGCATATTATATTTGAACTATCCAGAAGAATAAGAGACACTCTCAGCTTCATTCATCACCACAATATTTATGAAATAACTTTTTCCGGATGGAACTTTTCATGCACATAATCTTTCTAGATAGACAGTCATCAAGAAAAGATATAATATATCCCGTGAAAATCACAGGTATCTGGTTCTGTAAGCTCAACAAAGAAAGCAAATAAGCAAAAGCTCAACAGCTGACAACTTCTACTTAATATCTTGCCACTAACCCCAGAAAGAAAAATATGGATTAACAGCAGTTTCAGCACTGAACGTCTGCAAAGAGGTCATCTCAAACCGACTGCCTAACTGTTCACACAAATCACACCTTCCTTCCCTCTCCCCAAAGAAGTTCAAACAAATCAGGGAGTCTGCATATGATCTGCTAAACCTCACCTTCATTTTCTATGCCACTCTGCACAGAAAGTTTGTCATTCCTTTAATCAACTGAAAGGAGAAGTCTTGAAACTTCATGTTCAGAGCACAGGCCTCACAGAGCACACATACTCTTAACTAATCATTACTCTTCACATATTCAATCTTCTGTCTTCAGAGTTGGCATAAGAAAGAAGAGCCTGCAGTGGATACCAGACTCACTTTTTGAAGAAGAGGGGAAAAAAAAAAAAAAAAAAAAAAGATAACTCTTGAGCCAAGAGCTCAAGAAATGCCAGACGTGCAGACAGTAAGAAAAGGGGTAGATGAGAAGAAAGAAGAAAACAAGAAGAAAACAAAACTACTGAACAAGAAAGAAAAGGAATAGGCCACCACACAATTACTTGCGTATTAATGCCAGGATGACGGAAAATAAACAGAGTTAAAAGCAGTTATTCAAGCAGGAGACTGTGGGGGATTTAACAGAAACACAGCAAGTTAAGTCACAAGAAAGGAATGCTAACACTAAGAAATAAAGCAATTTCAGATGTAGTAGAAGAAAAGAGTCCTATATGTGAAATCACAGGTACAAGTATTAAAAGATAAGTAACACTGATGAAAAACAGAAAAGAGCTTATGAGTTGAAGTTGGAAACTTAGTGAAGGAGATGAAATAGCCTGTATCTGTTATATATCTACACTTTGAATGAAAAAGCATTGCTCTTTAATAATTCTGACAACAGATTAAAGACCTAGGGTTTGGTACAGCCATGAGGGAGCCTAATGATTTTCCTAGGAAACATTTTAGAAAACCCTAAATATTATATGTAGCATATTAACTGAGGAAATACTGAGAAAGCATGAAATCAAATATTTTTCCTTATAACCTGAGAGACCAGGAAATGGAAAAATTTATACACAATCTCCCAAAAACAACCAATGAAAGCGTTCGATGAAGCAAGGGAAAAAAGGGAACAGGTACAGGGGAGCATCTTGAGGCTTCACATTTTTGCCAAGTTCTAGACAACAGTGAGATTAGAGCATTCCTTATAAATGATACAGAGATTCAACTCTAACTACAGTGGAAAATCTACAGAATTTCTGACTAAAAACTGTACAGAATTTCATACTAAAAACTGTACGCAAACAACCTCCTTGTAAGATTTGGAAAACTACCAAAAACAGTTTCAAGGTTCAAACCAAATGAGCTTCATTGTGTGACAAAACAGGGCAGCTTGCAGCTGTTAATGGCTGTTCCAATATGCCAAGAGGCATACTAACTTACCTGTTCCAGGAACAATTCCCTACACACCTAACTAACAGGTTTTCCAAGAAAAAAATTTTTTACAAGCTACGCCTCTGCAGGGACATAAATCAGTACCTCTCATAGAGCAATAACAAAACAACAAAAACAAAATTCTAGACCCAGGGCTGTGAAAAATCTAGAATCAAGGCACAGGAAAGAAAGACAAAATTTTGTTTGTTTATTCTGGATAGTATTCCCAGTACTTCCAATTTGTTATTAAACAGCATGGAATAGACTAGACCAAGCAGCTGCTCTTCCCAAAGGACAGACTTAAGTTTTATAAACATGACTCCCTCTACTTTTGCTGTACTTCATGAGTATCTTGGCAAATTTGTCACAGCTTCAGCTAAACTGAGTATTTCAAAAATTACCTAAACTAAATATAGAAAGGCAGCAAAAATAAGTCTTATTTGATCCATACAACCACAAATACAGACAATCTTAAGATATACTGTTCAGCATTCTTGTGGTTCTCAGATTTTGATCCAGATCTAACCTCAAAAAATTATAAATAGTATTTCCCAGAAACTCAGAATTTCAGTTTCACAGAGATTAACTTCTTCCAACAATAAGATAGGTAAAAAAAAAAACAGCCAAAAAAGAGCAAAAATATCTTACAATCCACAGCCTCTGAAGAACCTCTGAATCACACCAGATGCAAAAAGCTCTCAGAGATTTTCTCTCTGAATAGATGATCTTTCTATTTTGCCAAACTGCTGCAGTTCAGAGCAGAGGATCCCAGTGTAATAAGCCATGTCAGCTCACACAAGGAGGTTACTGTAAACACAAGGAAAAAACCTCCGTGCTTCCTCACCAGCAGATGACTCAACACTGAAGAACGTCTTACCCTGAAAAATGGAAGTTGCAACAAAAGACTTTAAGAACATCCTTTCAAGTGCATGTCAGAAGTCCACACAAGCACCTGGCAGCACTCTGAGGGCTTGTTTAGCAGGAGAGGCTGCCCTTTGCCCACAAGCTGTTTGCTGCAGACTGGCCATTAGTGTAACACTGTGGAGGGATGTCAGTACTTCCATCACGACTGGAACAGTTTATAGCTTTGCAGGCGGATTAATTCCACCTTCAGCTCCTATGACTCAGCAAGCCCAGCTGAAAGGTCAGCCCATGCTCCAGCATGAGTGTTGCACACAGATCTCTCACACACACACACAACTTTTAGCCCTGTACAGACTGTACCACCATTGCCATCAGCAGGCCACAGGTCTCATCCACCTCAGACACACACTGCCTAAGGACTTCCAAATTTTTGTCCAGCCTTCCCTGGGACTGCACTCATTTTCTGAGCTTTGTTTTAGCTGCAGCAGCACATGCCCTGCAGCTGAGTGACTTAACTCTAACAAAGTCATCGCAGTCAAATGACTTGTGTCTAACCTGGTCTTAGATCCAGCTCAGCTCTGTGCAACTGCACGGCCTGGAGAAAATTATGGTAGATACAACACAAGTCTAAAAAAGCTCTGGATTTTTAGATAGGCTTGAACAATAAGCTTCTGGATCCATACAAAGCATTAGCAACTGACTGCCTGAAATCACCCAGCAAAGTCTCACATAAAGACACGACCGACATCCTCTTCCCAGAAGAGCTCAGGACACTGATGATGTTCCACACATGGATTACTGGAAGCTAGCAGTAATCAGACAACAAGTATAATCATCACTGTAATTGGCTAACAATAAAACCTGCTGTATTTAGATTAGACTGCTATAGGGTATTCATCAGACTAACAATAATTCGAATTCTTGACTCCACTTACGAGGACAACAGGGTAAATCAGTTTGGAGGTATGCTTCTCTAGTTAGCATCAACTCCACTTAGCACAAGCTGTACAGTGTAATATATTCTTATTTCAACTTTTAATTCTTTTCTCCCAATTTCTATTTTCAAGGACTATAAGATCAACATTTCTAAAAATGAATTATGATTCTATTAAAAAACCCTAATAAGCAGCAAACAGTAGAGTAACTATTTTTATGATGGGACAGGTTTCATGAAGAGTGTAATCAAAAAGTCTAATTGTGGTAAGCTTTTTACCTTAGTTAGCAATTACTGTGAAACTCCTTAAAACAAATACAGCTGATGAGATTTAAAGGAGCATATTAAAAGCCCTTAGCAGTTTTTTTCCCACTTAGCAAGCACACTGAAATAAACTTTTTAGCTCTCAGTTTTTCATCTCATCCTGCGATCAACTGTGTACAAAGGGAGAGTAGAAGGACAAACATACACTGATAGTTATTACACTTCTGTGTGCTATGCAACTACGAGATCTTGGTAAGTTTGCATTCAATGTCTTCTCTAGTACCTTCATGTGAGCATAGATTATAGTTTTTTTCTTTCAGCATTCCAGAAACGTCAGTTGTAAGTACTGTCAAGAGATACTGGTATTTTTAGAATACTTTCTAAGCTGTTATAAGCTACAGAGCAGGAACTGTTCCTATGCAGATGTGTAAACTAAACAATGGAGTTGCAATACATGAATTCAACTTCCCTAGTGAAGTTCTGATACACGTGTTCCCAGAAAAGCTACGGGCATAGCAAAAAGGTTTAGAAACATGGAACCACCTGATGGGGAACATCAAGCTCTAGCTTTTAAGTACTATAGACTGTATCTGACCAATTACCAGCTACCAACCGAATGCATCATCTGAAGTGAAGTGCCAAGTTGGGAATTTATCTGGTTCCACTTTCTCTAGACCATCACTCTTCCAGGTTGTCCTCTTCAGCACTGAAAAGGATAAAGGTCCTTCTAGCTTTATAATTTAAATAACAATGAAACTATGTCTGCTCTGTTTGAAATTCTGTATACAATAAAAATACAAAAAAGCATTTCCAAACCAAATCACAAGCATGACTGCTGTAACATAAACCTTCAGAGAAGTAAGCAAAATAAAGACCCAAATGCAAAGAAATATTAAGAGATACAATACTGAAAATCAACAAGCATTAGAGTATTTTGCCACCACAGCACTGCTGTGCTGAGACAATAGTGCTTCATAAAGGGTGAAATTACAAGTGCTTTTCTAAGATTAATTAACTGTAATTCAGGCTTGAAGTAGCAATCCACTGACAACGCACAATGAATAATGAATGTACGTCCTAGATGAAAGGATTCATTGTCTGAATCTCTAACATGGGGCCTCAAATTTTGGAATGAAAGGAAAAGAAAGATGGAACAATGTAAGGCAGAAATGCAATTAATCTGAATTTTTGTTGAAATATGCAGCTTTACATACCTGAAATTTTCAGTAGCTAAGATTTCCTTAAAAAATAGCTCCTGAAGTGAACTCCTACAGCCTTACAGTCACTGACTTAGATATTTGCCACTCTTTCACCATTTAAGGATGATCTGTGATCAGTAATTGCTTACTTTGCCCTTGGAAGGGACTCCTGGAGTGGTCCCTTCTCAGAACACCACACCGTACCCCAGGAGTTCTGTTGCAGGGGCTGCCTGGAGCTGCAGGAGCAAACAGGCACTGCTGCTTCCTCAGGCATCATCTGCAGCGTAGTTCGGACCTGAGACCTAGCACACGTTAAGAAACTTACCTAAAAGTTTTTCAGTTTATACTGCTATGGTCACAGTTTACATGTGGCTGATCTTTACTGATGTTTCTTCAACTCAAAATACAGTTTAGACATTTGTAACAGTTAATAAGTGAAGATTTGATTTTATTTCTACTTTTATGTAGGTAATATTTTAACAGCATCTCAGGAACATAGTTCTATGCTGGGAAAAGAGAGATTTGATTTATTACTTTCCTAATTACACAAAAGCAAATCAAACATGGGAGGATGAAGCACAAAGGGTACAACAAGAAGACCCAACATAGCATTTTGTGAGTTCTGCTGGTTAAATTACTATTAAAAAACCCTCCAAGTTTAACAGTTCTCACTGTGCTACATACCCTAACAAAAACCAAGTCAAGAACACTACTTCTTCCTGTCATCTGGACTCAGCAGCAACTACAAATTCAGGAAGAGTGGTTTCTGTCACCATCTGCTTGTCCTTTCTCCCACAGTATCTTACTGCTACTTGGTTCTGCTTACATTTTATTCCACAAACATGCATTTTGTACACATTAATATAACATTTATCAATATTGTACATATTTCAGCCAAATAAAATTTTATTAGTGAAAAATAAACATTCTTTTTGGAAAGCTTCATAAGAACTCAAAACTGGCAATCCTTTTGGAACAAATAATAGCCTGAGATCCTGCAACTCCAAGAGAGGATAACTCAAGGATTCTAAGTCACATAAGCCCTTCACAGTAGAGACACACACAGGGTACCACTACCAAATACATATAAAAGAAACAGGTACACAGGTAACCCAGCCAGGAAAATGAAATGAGAAGGGATTGAACAGACATGACTTGCAAGGCTGGAGATGAAGGAGGGCATGTAAGATGTGAGATGAGAATGGGCAGATAATGGAAAAGTGCAAGTTCAGACCTCAGTTATGTTACTTAACACATTGTAGAGCATTTAGAGACACTGTCTTAGTGGAGAGAGTGAAATCCATCCACAGGTGTAAAATAGAGAGAATAAAGCCTCTGTCTCATAACCAAAAGAAGCATTTCTCCAGTTTTGTCCATGCTGAGCTTCCATTAAAAAGGTTTCCAAAAAAAAAGGAGTGTTTTAATTTGAATAAAATCAAACATGACTGAAATCAAAAGAAGCACCAACACAGAGCAGATCCATTTTTTGGCTCCTCTGAAAAGCAATTATTTCTCAACAAAAGACATCTATGAAAATAAATTTTATAGTGAAATTAAGTATTGTGACTATATTTACCAGAAATATTTCTAGGGAATCTTAGGAAGTAACAACTACGATTGCCTTCTGTCCAAAAGGAACAGCTTTAGATGTCAACCGTGCAAGCTGGAATGGCCGTGCCAAACACTCTGTGCTGTCATGAGCCTTCTGAGCTGCCATGACATGCTTGGGAATTTCTTCCCCTTCCAGGTTAAGCAAGTCTCACTTTCCATTCAGACACTAGTCTCCTACACACATCCAGCCTCCACAAGGAAAGTGACTTTACACAGAACACAGCCCTTCCTCCTGT